>CM062213.1:23495000-24095000 GCA_031216445.1 Lateolabrax maculatus | reverse complement strand
TTGCAGGGGTGAGCAGCTTGTTAGACAAGCTTTGTACAGTACATCGGGGTCATATACTGTGTGTTTACATGGTAATCAGAACGTTATTTTAGTTCACATCCTGAAAGCCCACATGGACCAGCAGTGCGCTAATAAGCGCGTGACCAAGAGTCTGTCCAACAGTCACAAAGACAAATTCCTGTTGTATTTTATGACGGCTGTCACGGAAGATGGACAAAATTGCCTTTTGACGTTCAACAGCTCAAACTGTACAAACTGTGCTGAAATAACAAAATACAGTTCATATAAAAAGCATACTGTGAAACAAACCCCAGCAGTCCTTATTGAACCTTAAAACCACTTGTTTGGTGCCTGTCAATCAATATCACATCGACCTCCACTCTGAGGGAATGAATTTCTCTCTGCGAACATGGCTGTGTAATTGTGTCTAGGCGGTGACGATGACTCATTTCAAAGATGTGTATTTGTGGCCAGACATCTGACTAAAGAGCTCCGTGCCGGGCTTCTATTGACGTGATCATGATAAAGCCGATGAAGAGGTCACACCACAGCCCACTGGAGCCCGGGTACGAGACGCGGTGAGCTCACGGGCCTACGGGGAAGCCCCCGGCCTCAGCCACGATCACTAGCCGCGGGCATCTTCATGCCGACGTGATCGACGGAGGGTGCTAGTCAACTAGTGCTCTCCTGGGCCTGTGTGCTCAAACCAGGGTGAAGTCAGACCCCCCCCCCCCCCCCCCCCACCACCACCACCATCTGTCTGCTGAGATCAAATCTCCCAATAAAAGCACAATGATAAAGGATTTATTGAGCAGCAACCTCTATGCTCATAAAGTGGAACAGTAAATCTCTGTTGAAGAATTTTACCTCTTTTTTTCCCCCAGACTGTCTGTGGGAGGACTTTTTCTTTTCTTTTTTTTATACAGCTGCTGCATATTTTCTTCCTATTTTGTGCCAAGAGCGATACAGAAAAACAAACGCTCACTTCAGACGATCCAGTGCATCTTGGAATATTTGAGATTAAATCCCCTTCATCGTGAATGGAGCACATTGCGAGAGCTTTGTTATCATCCGCAGCTCGTCAAGATGATACAAGATAACGAGGATCATTGTATATCCTCGATCCACTATCTATGTGGAGGAGGGACTGAACCAACAAACCGAGTCTGTACACGCATGTTGAGTGTGTGTGTGTGTGTGTGTGTGTGTGTGCTTCAGAGGTACATAATGAGCCCGCTTAAGAATAGTTTTAACATGACCAGCGGTGCAGTAAATTATTGATGAACCTTGGAGCCTTGAGCTTGCAAAGCAGCTTCACCTGGAGGTCAGAAACTCTGATATCTGTCACAGCTCGCCCTCAGGGCCTGCTCGCCGCTTTTTTACACCATTTAGACATCATACTTGGACGAGGAATACATTCAACATGACTGCTGCAGGTTTTTCTTTGGTTTAGGGTGTAGGTTTTTATTTAGATCAGAACACACAAATGAATCAGTGTTGTTTTTCCAGCCTCAAGAGTAAACACAGAAAATGTCCCCACGCAAACAGATCCTTCATCTGCGCTGCCGCCTGCGTTGTTGTGGCTAATCGGCAGTTTTAGTCTATTCCTGAATGCTCCGTCTTCTCTGCCTTAATGGGGGTGCATTACTTTATCATTTAGGCTAATTACTGCTGAATAAATGGGCCTGTCAGCCAGCAGAGTGTAATCATTCTTGACCTACTCACTGAACTCCATGTTTTAAGTATGTGAACTGTATAATATTCGTCCCGCTTAATTATTAATAGGACCAAACTGCGTGGGATGCGCCATCCATTTAATCTGTGCTCCTAATAACTGCGGTTGCACAGCCCGGTGAAGTCAGGGGAGAGGGAGAGGAAGATGAAGTGGAGCCAGGAGGAAGGAATGGGAAGCAGAGCTGATGCAAGCACACTTCTGTCACAAAATGTGATAGACGGTGACACACTGTCAAATTTAAAGTACTGTAATAAAAGTGTGGAAAAAAAGCAGTGAAATTTGCTTACCTTTTCCATGGACTGCCATTTTCCTTCCTACCAAAGCGGTCACACATAGACGGCTTTCCGAGCTATGTGATGGTGAGTTGCGCACACGTGAGAGCTTATGGGGTGAACAACGTCATGAGCTTTTCTTTTTTTTTTTTTACATCCCAAGAAGAAACCCTCTTAGTTATTAGCATCAACTAGTGATCTGGTCAGAGCCCTGGATTTTAACAAGGCGGTGGATAGTTTTGCACAGAAACTGGTGAGGAAGAAACCCCTGTTTTATAGTAAGACAGCTGATACTGTCACTGCTGGGTTTATGGCTGCAAAATGTCCACATATAAGCTGTCATGACTTTGCGGTGAGGATTTTTTTTTTTTTACGCCCCCAAAATGTCTGAAAAGCGCTTCATGTTCAGCTGTTGTTTTGTGTCAAACTTGAATGAGCATTTGAGTAGGAACAAGCAGCTCTGAGTGATTAGTGCTTTACTCATTTGGACACAAAGTTTGTTCCGCTGACAGGCCCGGAGGACTGCTCTATCCGAGCAGCCGGCCATCATTCACGCCACAAATCATGCACGAGGGCTGACAGCTTTGGCCCGGCTCCAAATGTGTGTTTCCATTTGGGAGCTGTCCAAACAAAACCTTGAGTGCTCTGCCAAGCTCCTAATGAGCGATCCACGGATCTGGAGGTAGGCTAACATGAACTCATTCACTGAGGCTTCGGGAGAACATTTTCCCCTGGAATCCATAATATCGCGGCGGAGGAGAAAGAACCCTGAGGTCGAGCCATTCCTCTGAAATGTGCTGTACCGCGTCAACAAGATTACGCAACCTTCGAGAACGCAGATTGGCAGCTTTGCCGAGCTGTGTTTGAGGTAGAGATTAGATAATGAAGTGCTGAAAACATTTCTTTCAACCCTCTCTCCAACTGGGGAACCTGTGCTGCCAGTGTACATTTGCAACTACGCCTCTGTTGCTGCTGCCGGCTGTCAAGTTAAACGCTTGCAACACCCCAAAATGTGCGTTACTTATCTCTTCCTCTTCACCGAGTGTCACTGCAGCACAACTCCAGCGTTTGCAGTCATGATTAAGGCATCAACTTGGCCTGGCTGGCAAACCTTCAGTGACCTCTTCATTGTGAACGAGTGAATAATGCAGGAGTCTGCGCGTTTTGTGCGCCGACCGGCGAGGCAAAGCCTGTTTGAAGGAGCAGCTTTCACACACTGAAACATGAGGAGACGGTTTGATAAAACACCTGATGTCAGGAGGAGCGTTATCACCTCACAGACAACATAATCGGCTGGGGTTTACAGGGATTTGCACGCCTGTGAAGTTGCTCACAACAGCCTGATGTTTATCTGTGTACAGGTTCTAGACAGTGATCTGGAGGCTTCTGATGTTCACGGAGGCGACGATGAGCTGCTGCCTGTGCTGCTGCAGCCGCCGCGCTCCCGACGTCGACTGATAATGAAAAACGGTGCAGAAGAAGAAGAAGGGGAGAAGGAGGAGGTGGAAGAGGAGGAGGGAGGGAGGATGTCAAATCTGAGGGGAGGGGAAATAAAGGTGCTTCTGCTGTAACATTTAATTTACAAGTGAGCGGTTGCTATGCACTGGCGTGATTGAAAAGTGCCTTAGCTGCTGCCTGATTATTTTCTCAGGCTTACATGTAGCAGTGAAAAGCCTTCTTCTCTGCAGCAGGGAACATAATGAGATGTTGAGAGCAGATAGAGCGCAGTATGTATGAGCCCCGGTCTTATTTCAGGCTCCGGTGAGGATGGTTGTCTGGATTCAGGAGTGGGGGTGGAAGAATGGGGGCTCATGGGATGTTACAATCCTGTTGAGGATGTCAGTACCTACAAGGGCTGCGAGCGGTGCCAACCGGCGGCGCCCTGCTGCCAACTGGCACGACCGGTGCTGCATATTGAGTGTCTCTCCCGCAGCGCCCACAGAGCACCGTGGGCCCCTTTCGGAGTCAGCGAGCCAGTGAATCATTTATGTTCTCGCTCCAACTTGCCAACGCTTGTATGACACACTTTTTTGCGATGTACTGTAAGGAGATTTTGGGGTAGGACAAATGCATCTGCCGAGCGGAGACGCTGCAGCCCCGGCTTTGTTCGCGGCAGTCGTGTATTGCAGTCCAGGCAGCCTCCCTCTCTCTTCCCTCTCAGCCTCAGTCAGACTGATGTTTTCACAGTGTGATTGAGATGCAGGGGACTTGCAGGCAGGAAATAAAGAAAGAAAGAAAAATCCCCCCCAAAAAACTACCGGCCCACTCTCTCTACATCACCTCGCTACACCTCACCACACCACCCACGACCAGCCAGGACAGAATGAAGTGGAGGGGGTGTCTGTTGGCTTAAAGATAGAAATTGCCTCTGCTCCTCTCATATATTTCATCAGCATTGGAACTCCACTCCATTCTTGGGAATTAATGGCCAGGATTTCTATGAATGTGAAAGCAGGCAGCTGTGCTGTTATGCACCTCTGCTGCTTTGTGCTGCCGTGGAAACAGGGAGGCAATCGGCTACAGCAGATACGCACTTAACCAAAAATCATTAACTCCTATCATCTTAATCAGTTTAGTGAGTGTACAGTGACTTTATAATGCTTTATATTTTTTTTTACATTTCCTGTTGCTTTAATTTGATTATAGTAATTTTATAATAATAAATAGAGGCTTTTAGTTTGTCTGGTGAGATGATCTCTTTATCTCCATACTCTATAATAAGATACTGTTGACCAAACCAACGTTCATTACAATGGACACTTGGTGGCTGTTGACTTATCAACAGGTTGTCAGCAATGTCAATCAATGTCACTGTCAGCGACAATGTCACTGTCAGCGACATTGACATTGACTAGCTGATGCACCGTTTTACTCCCAATTTTGGAGTTTCCCTGTACTGGTGTCCTTGTCACTTTTAAAGGAATAGTTCGACATCTTGGAAATATGCTTAGAAAACAAACCAGTTATTTTCCTGCCCCACTCGACTGACTTTCAGATACATCTTTACATTTTTCTGAAAAATACATCGATTGATATCGGTTTTCATTTCGTCTCTTGAGTTTAAAAATCTTTTGAGTTTAAAAATGATAAGGATTCAACATCTCCATGGCTGACTGATTAACACATTGCCTCTCATTTTTTTTCATCTGCACACAAACAGAAACAGTCTCGTCATCTCCTTGAAGTTGCCAGGCAACCAGTGCAGACTCTAGGAAGTCACCGCTCACGGCCAAGAAATAGTCCCAGCACGTAACAACTAGTGGTTTGCAACAATAGATTTTAAACAGATTAAAGAAACAGAGCCAAGCTAGCTGTTTCCCAGTGTGTCAGTCCATCAATACTGATGAAAATGTTTAATTCGACTTACTATATTCTACATTCCCATCAACGTGTTCAGTGACTTGTTAAATATACAATTCTATTTTCTTCTCTTGTAATCTCCTCTTTCTCTTCTTTGTTTGACTCAGCATTCAGATTTACCCGCAGGGATTATCCATACATGCATTATTCTAGTGAGTACCAGGGTCAGGTTAAAAGGTCAACTTGCTCATGGGCCTGCTGGGAGTCCTCTCAGTAATTCCCGGGTCTGCCCTGGGGTCTCCGCCTCCCAGCAGGTTTTGCCTGGAACGGCTTCAATCGGAAACACTTCAGGGATATCCTTGCCAGGCGCAGGAGCCATGTTGAGAGACTTCTTGACACAGAGGTCCTCGTGTATCTCTACCCACGCTGCCGCTGAGGCCAGCTATCTGCCTGCTCCGTCTCCAGTCAGTAAACAGAACTCGTGAACATTCAGTAGGTCAAGGTTGAAAGTAGGTCAAAGGTAAATCAACAGCTTTGCTTAATGGCTTTCCTTTTTCCATTATGGTCTGGAACCATGCCAGTAATGGTGAAGACACTGCACCTAACAATTCCTTTTACCATTACACGTTATTAAACACTGTAATTCATCCTCTTAAGCCAACTGCTCCCTTCTTACCTGGATGGGACGCTGTATTCTTGTAACAATGAGCCCAGAGTTTGACCCCACTGACCTTCCCACTGGCTGATGCTTACATATCAGTCTCCACTCAAGCGCTTCGGCACAGGCTGAATATGGTCCCCGGATCCCTGAAAGAGCCAGGCAACTCTGACAAAACATGCTTGTCCACTGCTGCTGGTCCACAGAATAATAGACACTGTATTTTTCCTAAGCACATTTTGTGTTTTTTTATGTATGACCACCTCTAATGACGTTTCAACATCACTAGAAAATATAATGAATAAGCAGTAGAAAGACTACAAATTTAGATTTTTAGTAACCTATTGGATTTTAGACTTTCAGTTGTGTGCCTTTATGTCTGTGTTTAAGTTTTTTTCCCATTATTAAAGCGATAAACATATGCATACCCAGATAGAATACCTGGCATATGGGGAGATTTCCATGAACGTGACTTTGTTGGCAGTTCAAGCTTGACAGAACTGCAGGATGCAGACAGAAACAGGGAAAAATCTCAATCAGTCAAATATCGTGTATCTGTTTCACTGCCAACCAGTGGAAATCCAGGCTCCTTCTTGCCTGCACAGCAGGGGAGCTGGAAACACACTCACTGGGGCTTAGTCTGCAACCAGAGCCAGATTTTCCATGTACCACCAGCAATGAGCAAGCCAGAATAAACGGTACGATTTACAGTGAAAACTTTCAAAATAAACCCCTTATTGATGAACATGTTAGCAAATATATTTTTACAGTAACATGCATTTTCAACTGTAGGACTCCCACTGGGTCCACCTTTGACAAAATCAGATCCAGGGAGAATAACTGAACGAGATGTAGGACTGACAGACACAGTGTGTGTGTGTGTTTGTGTGTGTGCGTGTGTGTGTGCATTTGCACTTGGCCAATCTCCAGCAGTGTGGACTGAGTATGTAATCTTAGAGGACAATTTTTATTGGAAATTCCAGTATTCCCACCTCTGTCGTTTCGTCAGCCAGCAACTTTGTTGAACCATATCATTGGTGTCAGCTAAAAATCTTGTATCTCCAAGATTTTAACAGATTTTAAAGGACTTTATTAGTCGTAGGGGCTAGAAAATTGTGTTAGTCAATGCAAAAAACATGTCGAGTTTCAGCTAATCTGTAAGTGTGAAAATTTTCCAAATTAGAGATGGAAATTGGCAAAAACAATCTCACCACAATGTCCACTCAGTAGCAGTTCTGGAGCTTTTGATCATATCGCACAATCTTCCTGAGCAGATGGAGTCGCCCAGTTGTCATGGAAATGTAGATGTTCACATGTTTACGCTTGACCGCTTTCAGGAATTCACATCCATGTTGGATTAGAATTTGAGATTGACAACTCATTTATGTTTCTAAGGTGAAAAATGAACTGGAGATACAAGGTTTTCATATGGACTCATTGCTCTTATAACATACAGTGCATGTACACATTGCATATAGAGTACACTGCAGCTCATAGTGCATTTAAATCCAATAAGAACAAAAGGGATAAAAAAACAACAACACTGGTGTTTGGTTGGTTTGGCAGCCCGGCGAGAAAAAGAAATCCTCAGCTGCTTTTCTTCAGGCGTGATGCTGACATATAGGACTATTGACATCAGTCTACAGGTTTTAAAATATCATCCCCACCCTACACAGATCGATGAAAAACAGTAAAAACTTTATGATGTGAGATAAAACAAAGGCAGACAAAAACCCCAGCAGGAAAAGAAACAGCAGCTTATAACTTTATATAATCCAACTGTGCCATCTTGTGGTTAAACTAGTGGTAAAAAGAAGAGTTTCCCTCCAACTCCAGCCTTGCTCCTGAGCTCTATGCTGCTTTTAATCCCGGCATAAATCAGTGCTGCAGCCCGGCTTTTCCCTGAGTGCTGGATCCTGTTGTGACAGGTCCCAGTCAATTAGGCCATTGATTGAGTTGTCAGGGGCGGAGGGGAGTGATGATATGATGTGATCAGTGGTGACACCCAGTGGTAATGTGTCGCTCCTGGTGCTTGCTGTTCCATCCAGCTCATTTGGCCTCTGCGTCTCCCTCCACTTAATCAGATATGACAAGCTCCCCGGGCCCCCACTTACAAAACAATCACAGGCGACCGGCCGACTCGTTGCACCCGAGTCCGCCGCCCTGTTGAACGCTGGCCATTAAGGGGGTTGATGTGTGCCTCTTTGCTCATTTGAGCTCTCCTCTTAATTGTAAACACATTACTCTCAAGACAGCCTTGGAAACACAGCAGATGTCTAATTGGCGTGTTAATTATCATTATGCGCCACTTATGAGTCTGTCGACAGCACTCTGGCACTAAAGCGGAGCTGCTGTCAGATGGTGCAGTTTTTTTCAGCGCCATTTTTGAGGCTCCCCATACTCACTGATTAACTCCGTGCCTCGCCATCAAACCCTAATATCAAACAGGCTGTGAATGTTTGTGCATCTCCAGTAAAAAAACACTTCAACAACACTGTGTTAGAGTGCCACTGGTTATAAAAAATGATTCCTCAAGTCTGCCTCGTGTGACAGAGCAAGTTATTAAAAGCCATCTCCCCGTCTGAGCACCAGCTGACCTGACAGGCATGCCACTGTGCAGGGCAGGGTTTTGTCTTCAGCATCAGGCGGTGCTGGCATCTGTCTGTAGGAGGCTCTTCAGAATCCTGTCATCCTGTCTTTCCTTTTCTCACCAGCAGAGGAAGTGCCGTTTCACCTACTGTCTGTCTCCTGCTGCCTGCTAGTGTTGCTGAAAATATCCAAACTACAGCTGGCCACATATGAACAGCCCAAGAGGGAGGGAAACAAAAAACAGGCTCGCAGTGGCGCTGCATTATGCATCATAGAAAATAATACATTCTGGTGTCGTAATTATGACACGGAACGCCTCTTCAAGATGTCTTTAAAAATCTCCCATAGGTGTTCAACTGGGTGGAGATCTGGTGGCTGTGAAGCATATGATTCATCAGTTTCATACTCTTCAAACCAGTCAGTGGCCCCTGGCGCCCCGTGGGGGTGCATCTGTGCATTCATCGTGTTTCTTCAATCATCTCAGGTTGTCTTTCATCCTACAGTCTCCACTGTGTGTAGCGCAAACAAGCACTCAAAATCACTCAACTTTTTTTCAAACTGGAGAAACAAGATTCATGATGCGGATTACAGCCACAATAGCGAGTCTTGGGCTTGTTTCAAAACTGCATGCTTTTATCATTCTTTCCCCCTGTTGGGCTATATCTACTCTTTGTATAACATCAGTATTTTAAAATTCACAGAAAGAACACACTATTAAAACACTATTTCCTTTCCAAAAATAACCAAGGAAGGATTCTGCTGTTTAAATGCCCTGAGTTTTAAAAGCCATATGTCTTGAGACAGATTGAATACTGTAATCTGTCCTCTAACATGAAATAGTAGGTCTAAGTTTAGCACACACAGCACTCCAAAGCCCCTCGGATGGGTATCTCCTCCTTTTAACAGTCTAATATTTATAGGGGAGCCATCTGAATAATTGATCCGGAAGTTGAAGTAGCGGGCCACTGCGTCACCAGGGCGCAAAGAAAAAGCCTGATGGCTGCGCCGGATGGAGTTAGTGGAGCAGAAGTTCCTGACAAAGACGGAGGAGTGAGAGCAGCACTCTGCCCGGCTCTCCGCTGCTGAGCTGCCAGCTATTTTGGAGCTTGTGATTGGCTCCTTTTCCTCCTTTCAGTATTCCCGCCCCCCACTTGTTTGCTAAAAAAGATCACAGTCGCTGTTCTGGAGAGTAATTTTATTTAACCACATTATTACAAATGTTTGAACTCTGGCATACTGGTATAAATTTGCACTCATTTGCACATATTAAATCGCTGTAGGGACAAATCTAAATGAGTCAAACATTTACACTACAGCAGACAGTGAAATCATGAAACTGTATAGAGAGTGTGCAGCTTGTTCCCATGACAGTCCAAAAGAAAAAAACACTTTTCCCTTCTTTTCTTGTGTCTTCACTGCACAAGGCAACCCTCTCACAGCGTCTCAACACCAGTGGCCCCGTCCCTTTTTGCACTAATAAGAGCCCCTTCATCTTTAATGAACATAAGCGCAGAGGACGCATAATTGGTGAACACGCGCGTCATCGTCGTGTGCGGCAAGAAATTGAAAAGTCATAAAAATGTCACATGAATATATTAAGGCGGGATCTGCCCTGCCTGAGATGGACAACAACAGCTGTGCCCTTACATCTTCATCTTCATCCCTCCACATCATCCTAATTATGGGGATATGTTAATTGGGCATCTGTTGCCTGGAGTCAAATTTATCTTCCCCCACCCCCCTCTGCCAAACACCCCCACCCCCTCTTCCTCCGCTCTCTGTCCAAGCGTGCACCACCACCAGCATTAGAAAAAATGTGCACATGCCACTTCGTGCACGCATGGAAACGATAAGCAGGCACGTCATGCGTTCGCCTCGTGCACGCACGCACACGCGGCACGTGGAGGTGGCGGCAGGCTGCGTCGGTCAGTTAAGGAAACATGAAATGTTCAGGGAGTAAAGATGGTCCCCTCTCTGGCCGCGCCTGTGCTTGCTTTTATTCAAAGTGCCTTGCACTTGTGTGAGAGCTTGAATTTTTGGCATGACAGCGAATCAAACATTTAATCTGCACTTTCTAGTAAAAGGCCAGTGTAGCAGAGGTTGCTCCAGGATCCACGTTGGAGGGCAATGTCGGATGAAGTTTCACAGAGAGAAAAGCAAGTGCTGCACTGGCACTTCGGTGATAAATGTTCAGTCCTGGATCCACTGTCCACTGAGGATGCTGAGGTCATGTTCTCTGTCTCATTGCTGAAAATGCGGGGTTTTTAACGACCTGAGGAGGATATAACATTCTTTTTAGAAACAAACAATGTATTTGTTTAATGCTAATTGTGATATTCTGCAGACCAGTGGTTCCCAAACTGTTTTAACCCACTGCATATATGTATCACAGTATTTAATATCAGTAAAGTAAAACAAAAGATGTCTAGTCACAGAATCAGAAAAGAGGCCAGCTGTTTTATGTTGCCGGGCAGATTTGGCAGACAAATATTGAACTTCAAATTAAACTTGAATAAAAATGAAGCACGCAAACTGAAAAATATGAGCTTGTTTGACTTTTTTTTCTTGCAGATGAGACATGCCGGTGCGGCTTTCAGTGTCATTTCAGTCCTTTCACCTGGGTCATCTCAGACTGCGTTGAGGGCTGAGATGGATCTGCGTTTCCTAACAGTGACAAATCTTTCCATGACATTCATGGTTTAGCATTAATTTGAATGGAT
This sequence comes from Lateolabrax maculatus, assembly GCA_031216445.1. NCBI lineage: Eukaryota > Metazoa > Chordata > Actinopteri > Acropomatiformes > Lateolabracidae > Lateolabrax > Lateolabrax maculatus. The sequence goes on along the minus strand of CM062213.1, from coordinate 24,083,726 downwards.
CAAGTCTGCAGTGTAGTTCATACACTTCACTGAGTAACCTGAGAATTATACAGAGTCACATCCGGCTTCATGGTCAAATGATCAGTGTTTGTTTCGTGTCTCCACTTCTGTCCACATGCATGATCTCTGCCAAACCTCAAGCATTTAGAGCAAGCTCTAGTTACCAGATATATTTCACAGAGCAAGGTTACAACCAAATCACACATCCTGTTGTACTACTGGCCTATATGTGTCAGTGTACACCGGCAGTGAGTGCAGTTACCTTGTGTACTCTGGCTGTAGCTGGCTGGACTGAACTCTGGGTCTGCCTGGCGGGGGGACCAGTGTGCCCTGACATCTTTGGTTACTTTGATTCAGTGGGATACTTGAAATGACACTCCAGACTCCACAAAACACCACAATGTGTTTGTGTGTTATTGAAAAGCTCCGATCTGCCTTGCCTTAATCACGATTGGAAATGAAATTGTTTCCGTATTATAGGTAATACATATTAATGATAAACAACGCTCATATGAATCCCAGTAAGAAAAGAGAAAGTCGTTATAAGTGTAATTAATGGTTTTTATTATGCCTGATTTTCAGGGGGGCTGCAACCCCCTTAGCCCCCCCCCCCCCCCCACTTCCCACGTCCATGTCACTATGTACCTGGAAAACTCTGTGTCACACAGAGTGTTGTGTTACTGTGACAACCAGCAGCCATGAGCTTTCATCACCGTCTTGGCTGCCTCATACTGTATATTTTACAGGGTTTTAATATGGTGATTTCAAGGTGTTTATTGCTTGTTCAGTGTTTATCCCTTATTTCTTCCATTTGAAAACATTTGAAACCATAACATTTTAGATAATGTAAATGTCACCTTGCTTTTTTCAATTAGGCTAAATGTTATTAACAATGTAAAATGAATACATGAATGTAAATAAATCTTGTGGCACTACTTTGGCAACTCCTTGTGTAGACTCAACATCTACACATTTGACTGATACTTGAAAACTATTATTTTATTACAAATATGTATTCTAGTTGAGCTTTCCTGACCATCACTGCTCAACATTAGTAGATCCTCTTTATTTTTGCTTGAGGTAATCATTTAGCTCATAATATTGAATAGCGTTCTGGTTTAATGCCACCAGACATTGTCAAACAAGCTGTAAAAAAGTCTGTGATGGCTGATAAGTCACCTTGTACCTTGTTTTTTCACTGGTACCTCACATCCACTGTGCACATCCAGGTTTTAATTAGAATTCACACTGAAATCATTCTCACCTCCACGCAGGAAAGACAACTCTCTTAAGACCACTTTACATATGTGTGATTTTTCACGTGTGGTTTTTTTGTTGTTCTTTGACAGCAGTGACACCCTGGGCTCTCTGCTTCCTCGGCCACGGTTGTGGCTGTGTTACGTGGAAGTTTTGCCGTTAGGGCTCTCTGACGATACATCCTCCGCTCAATTAGCTGTGCTGACGCCAACGCCTCCCCGAAGATGTCTTGGAGGTAGGCAAGATAAAGCGGCACAGGATCCTTGGAAGCCAGAGGACTATTTTGAGTGACTCACAGCCCTTGACTCATTGCCCGCACACAAAGGTGCATTCGCAGTTTGTATAGAGATGGAGACAGGGGGAGAGCGAGGCCCACTTGTGTGACTGCTCTCCCAGGTGAGAGAGGGAGTCTTGACACATTGTTCTCTGAGCTTCCTGCAACACAAAGGCTCTTAAATCCCCATGCTCTTATAGAGTTTATGTTTCAGGTAAGGCAGGAGGATATTGTAATATACTGTATGCTGGATGATATTTTTCACATTTTGTATTTTTATTTAGAGGATCTCCATTAGCTAATTCCATGGCACTCAGCTAGTCTTCCTGGGGTGAATACTGTACTGAACAATTCTGCAAATATGTCTTAATAAGCCAGCCAGGTTTTCATCTGTAGCCAATGAGCATGATGTTAAGCAATAATCTAGAAAATATGCATCCAATTAATAATTTGCTAGTCACACAAGAGCAATTCGACCTATAGTTCATAAAACGTTTTACAGTTGCTATGAACACAGTGTTTGGTAGGACATTTTCTGATGGAAATCTATCTGTGCACATCATTTGGAATGGTACGAATGCAAGAACGTGTTGTTCGCAAGAGCAGCACTGGCTGTCATGACTTGATGAAATAATGCAATCTATAGAATTCTTAACAACATAAAAATCCCAGGAAAGCACAAAGCACAGCCGAGGCTGATGGGAACGTCAGAACAAAGGAGCAGAAGTGGGTCATGTTCGACAAAAAATCTCGAAACATAGTCTCTTTTGATAAAGACAGTAAGCACAGCTCGATTCTAGCAGACAGGAAAACTGACTACAGATGCACGCCAGGTTTCGCACTGAGCTTTTCTTTTATCTCACACTGGACTTGCCCCACAAACCCCCAGAGGATGCAGGGAATCTCCACTCCGTATCATCTCATTTTCCCCCTTCACAGTGAAATGTCCAGCCGTGACGCTGGGTATCGCAGTGGGCCACTTATTGGCACAACACTAGACAAAGTGCTGTGCAAGGGATTGTAGTCAGGCCTTCTGGTCATTTCTCTGTGTCTACTTTACAGTCCAGGAGATGGGAATCAGCCAAGACCAATGTAATTGCACACTGAAGGCAAAGAGTAGGAGGTTGATCCAATAAAGAGAAATTCATGCACACGAGAACGTTTAAAAACAATTCCCACACTATACGCTGGAACTTTATAAACAAATATATGCGTTGTTATGGTGGGAAAATGCCACTTTATCCTCAGTTTCAGTTTGTTGCCTTTTATTAGAATGAAATTTCACATCTTTCATGGTCTCCTTCACCTCTAGAGTGTTTGAGCAATTCAAGGATGATGGGAACCTCTGGCATACTTTAAATCAGACAGAATATTCCACCACTGGAAGGTTAGCTGGCGACTCAATGCATGGCTTTAATCACTTTATCCTAATACTCCTTATTACACAGGTATTACTGGCAGGTTTACTAAAATAAGTCAGTTTGCTTTGCTTTGTCACATTGTTGCATCACATCCAAAAGATGTTTTTGTTTATTCATCTTTTTTCATTCCTCTGACACTGAAGTCTTCTTTTACAACTTTCTGAATAAATGAATATAAAACAAGTACAAAGGCAAAAAAATAAGGAAAGAAATAAGGACAGGTTCTCCAAACAACAAAGAGAGAACAAACAAGCTATGCAAAACACTAACACAGTCACAGTGAAGACAGTGAGAAGAACAAAGAAGCAATTGAGATGCTGTGAATGCACAGGAGGAAGAATAATAGACGGGTGTAAAGTACAGAAAAGATAGGTGTTACTGTCATATTTTGTAGCTCAAAATGATCTGTAGGACTCCAGCGGGTGCTCAGTTAATGCCCCAAATCCTGTTTTGGAAGACAAACTGTCAGCCCACCGACGTTCTCAATCTTTTCAAGTATTTTTTTTTATTTGGTGATCAACCTTTTATTGATATATATTTACAACAACAACAAACCACCAACACTGGCAGCTGCAGCAAAAGGGCAAAACAACCCAACTATATAACTGTGCTACACTATGTTATGCTTTGCTTGACGATATGACGTTATACTACTTTTTTCTATAGTATACTATACTATGCTACATTATGCTGTGCTATATTATGCTGTTTATATTATACTAGTATGCTTTACTTTACCATACAATACTTTACCTCTGTATACTCCACTACCATTCATACTTTTCACTGTTGCCTATTTTAAAATGTGTTAAATATAAGTCTGTATTCCCCCTCTCACACATTCCATAGCAAAACACACCTATTTGAATAAATAGCATATAGAATAAAACTCTTGAATTTACTCAACAAAATACTTTGGTGTGGCATTGCGTCGACGAGTCCAGTAGGATCTGGACCAATGATGAATAGATCTGGAGAAACAGTTATAGTATGAGCTTTGTAATTAGGTGCAGCGACTAACGTTCAGACATAAAGCATGTCTTCATCAGCGTCTGGTAGACTCCGTTGTTCTGTCGGTCGAAGCACCGGTTTAAGATCTGACTTGGCTGATTCATGAAGGTTCCATCGCTGCAGTTTACTGGTTCAGTGCATTTTTTGTCTTCAGCTTGTCTGCAGTGCTTCACAAGAAAAAGATGTTGATGTTTTTTCCATTTGGATTGTGTGTGTTTCCGTATTCTGTGTGTTGTTTATAGGCCACATCACTTGCTTTACACCGCTCTGACTGAGATAGCTCGCTTACAACCCCTTCAGAAATCAACAGTGATTATTGAATTAGCTGCTGCCTGGAGCCTACTGTAGCTGAAGGCGTCATTAAGTGTTACTTTGATTTGCACTCACTCAGAGAGAAAGATCATCATGCTCGTGCTCTCCCGTGGCTTTGTAGAATCGCATTTCTGGCAGGAAATTCAAAACTCAAATTTGCGCTGGACCTGCAACCTGCAGGCAGTTCAGTGGGGCGCCTCCATCCTTATAAATTCCTCCTATATGAAGGCTAAGTAGGAGTTTTGTTGACAGTTTAATTTCTTTTCCCCTCACGTTTTGAAAATGCATTTCTCTGTGTAGTGTACTGTTTACATCACCCCTCTGCTGGAGCTTTAGAAGAGTCTCTCTTTTCTCCTTTTTCTGTGAAAGCCCTTTTTTTTTTTTTTTTCCTACCGCGTGCCACATCCCCCCCCCGCTCTCAGCTGTGTGCCCTATTTTTAGAGGAGCACTCTGGCAATTTAGCTGAACAATGTGCTGGAGTCGCATCTTCGCTTCCATGTGATCTGGTGGGATGTTGACTACAGGCATCCCATTTGCATTGTATGTGTGTGTGTGGCCTATATTTTCGGACCTCAAAGCCTCTCTTAGGTATTGATACATACAGTAACATCCTATTCATTATAGAGTAAGGCAGGATCTGTAACATCTTTTTGAAAAGCAACACAGAATAATGCATAACTGGATGAAAAAAACAATTAAGGTTAGGAATATCTGTGTTATGTCAGTGCAGTGTGTTTTCCATATGTTGCTCTGCTGACTTTATAACAGATTCCCAAGCTGCATATAAACAACCATGAGTCTTCCGTCTGAGGTTCACCGTTATTGAACTGCATTACTATATTAACAGCCAGGCGGGGTTAATTAAATGGATGCCCTGTCGTGTCCTATAATTCACTGGAAGTAAGCTCAATTAACTGCCTAATTAGAAGCAGAGCTTGCATGAAACATGTGAATTCACCTTGTGTCTAATCCAATTTATTGATCGATGCCCTCTGATAGAATTAAGAGTTGCACAAAGTGCACTAAGCCAACAGAGACACAAAGAGGAGGATATGCATTGACCCGAATAATGCTGTTCTTGCTTATTTGAGCCAATTATGTTTTTATTTGCCTTGTAAGTACTTTTGTGGCTAATTGATAACCAGTATCTTAAGGTCAGCGTGCTCAGCCGTCCTTGATTTCCTCTTCCAAAGAGATGAATGCAGCACCGAGATGTCATCGTCAAGCATGTCTTGAAACAGATCACTCACCCCTGAAATATGAAAGAAGTATTTGAAGGGCACTTTCCTCCTGCTGAACATGAATAAACACAGTGGGGTCTTTTTCAGGAGATGCCAGATGCGAGTGAAGGCAGGAGAAGCTGTAGGTGGACGCTGTACTCAAAGGAGTCCTATACACGGGAGGAGGGGAGTCTGATGAATGGGGCTGGAGCCATTAAAGTGACATTGACAAAAAGGCAGGAAGTCAGATTATCATCTGGAGAGAGGGAAGAGTATTGGAGGTGATGGCCTTTGCCTGCGGCAGGTGAAAAGCAAAGATCTGGGTGGAGTAAACAGCAGGCTGGGTCTTTAATCATTGGGCTGCCTCTGTGTGAGCTGGGAGTTCAGAGCCAATGGGACTGGAGAGGAGTCAAAAACACTGTATGTTTTTGCCCACACTTTCCACAGCCGCATACATGCAAACGGTATCCCGATATATTACGTCCATATTTGCACAACACGCAATCATGCGTACACTGTTTTTAAGGAATATTTTTCTGTTTGTCAACAAATCCCATAAAAAGTGGAAAAGCAACAATGAATTGATCCTACCAAGGAGTATTTACCATGTATCCAAAGCGTGATATATCTCCCCCCCTGTGCCATAGAGCTCCATTGTTGTCCAAAAACTATTAAAAGCACACGAATGGGCCTCTGGGTGACATGTTCCCACAATCCCACTTACATTCTCCTGCTGCTGTAAACACAACTGGAGCACCTGGTCTACAGCTCCACAACAAATACTGTACTTACTCCTGCTGAGTTACTAAATGACAGCCCCGCTGTTTTAAGCAATTACTTAACCTGTTTTTAGGATGTTTTCATGACAGGTTATCTTCAGCATTTGTATGGTGCTCCAAAGTGTCCAGTGTTACAGAAAGTAATAAGTCATACCATAATAAATCAATATTTGTAAATAAGAATAAAATATATGGATGGAATATTGTGAAATAATAAAAAAGAATTAAAAAATAAAATGATACATTTTTAAGATCCAACGCATTATAAAATGCTATTTCAACACTCACAGACTTTTTTCTTTCATAACACAAATTTGGACTTTATTTTTCTTTCATTTCTCTCCTTTCAAAGACCCCCTATGAAATAAAATTAGACACATGACAAAGGGCATTTGGTCTTTTCATTTGATTTGTTGATAATATAGAATATCACCTGCATTTTCCTTTAATGTAACTTCCTATTGGCTTTTAAAGCCATTGATGTGATAGAATTTATGATCCTAAGTTGTCATAACCTTTTCAATAATATAATAAACACTAGGCTCTCTCTCTTATTCCCGTCATATAATTGTTACTGCATTATTAGCTTCTATTACATAAACAGAGAGGCTCGCAATGACACTTACATAACCTCCAGTATGCTAAAAATGTGTTAAAAGTGTGTTAATTTCCTATTAATTTATCACCACTTTCCATAAATGACACTAAGATAGGTGGCTTTAACATTACAAGCAGAGCTGTTTGTATTTTTTAGAAAAGAGAAAAAACTGTTTACTTTTGAGTTTTCTTAACACTTTTTTGTGTATTAGGCAGAGTGACAGAGTGAAGTCTTGGTTTGAAATGTTTCCAAGTGTCGCTTCACCTTAGCAGCAGAGAGCAGTGTGTGTGTGTATGATATCCTGCCACGTCAGATCCAGGGACGTCTGTCAGGAAAGATATAGTGCTATTCTGATTCATCCCATTTTAAGCCCAAAAGCATGAAAAGTAATTCAACCTTTAAGCACAGACACAAAAATATAAATAACTGTCACAACTTCCCTTTCGTAAAACTTTGTGTGTCTGTATTCATATTCCTTACTGTCAGACTGGCTCATCTGCCAGTCAGACTGCAGCTTCTGTCAGAGATTCAGGACAAAGCAGTCAGCTGTTCCCCTGTAGGCATGTACACGCTTAGTGATCTTTGAACCTTTCTATCAGTGTTAAACACAAAGCTGTACGTGTCATCGTGAGTGTGAGAAACAGGGACAGTATTTGCCCTCAGAGCATCTTTGATCCCTCTTGTGCTGCTGCCACAGTGCATCCTGTGTGTAGTGGAAACTGGACATTCCATCATAAAACCTTACGGTTGTTGGATGAAGGAATTGGAAATCAACCTTTAAAATGTCTTTGTGTTCCTGGGCTGATAGCCAGTATTATCCCTGATGACTCACTACTGATCGTTTAGATCCTAAATCATGGAAGAATTAGGTGATATGGCTGAAAAGTACTGTCATGATATATTCATCTTTGATTAAATGGCTCAGAACAATAATTTAGATTTTTATTATTATGATAATAATAATAATAATAGGCTAATAGTAATAAAAATGCACCAGGACATGCTTTGTGTACCTCTTTCTGACTTTTGTCTGGATGGTGAGGACCTTGTAATCTTAGATGGAGTGGGACAAAGTGAGTCGAAGAAAGGCAGAGTGGTGGAGACCTGCCTTTGTCAACCCTGCAGCCATGTATGTATTCACATATGGACCATGCGGCACAAAAGTATTTGTAGTATGACGTGTTCGGTGTTACACTACACTGAACTACACTACTACTGTATTTCAGTTTGGCCATCTAGAGCAACAAAGATTGAGTAGTCCAAGGTCGGCCTTTCATACAATAAGGCTCTATTGATAAGAATGCTATGCTCGTGAAAAAGATTTTATATTCTTTCATAAGACATCCCAAACGAACAAAGAGTGAAGAATCTGATTTCCTGGAAAAAGAATAAAATGAAAGGATAATCAAACTGGCTGCAAAGATAAAAGGTGAAAGGCAATGTACTATTCCAGAATTTTGCATAATGTATGTGATACCCTGGTACAAGGCGGAAATTGTCTTTCTAAAAATATTAGGGGAATAAAGGGAAATGTGTTTGAATGGGCAGCTGGAAATAATTGCGTGCCCCTGATAACCACAATAGAACCAGAGCTTTTCTTTCTTTTCTTTCTTTGATAGATTGAATCAAAGTATTTATTTTATAACTTGGCGATTCAATTATGTCGGACATGCGACATTTTCTTTTTGACTCATCACTGAAGTTTGAGCAAAACACTGAAACATATTCTCCATGGTTTGGTTCATTTTATCTTACAAGCTTTATTTTAATGTTCAAAATAGTTTTTTTCCCCCAATATCAGCTTAAGTACAGTATTTGGAAAGTATGCTGGTAGAATTAAATGCGGTCACATTAAAAAATCCATTCACAATGTAGTAAAAGTTCATGATTTTCTTCGGAGATAAAGCTTGCATTTTGATCAGCTTAAAAGTTCAGATAAGTGATACCAACTTTAGGGTACCATGCTGGGCTGCAGATATCACACTGTGCCTGAAACAGAGCCAGGACACTCACAGTCACACCTCTCACTGTGAATTCACTCTCACTGATTGTATGATTCATTCACATAGACACAAAAAGCTGAATAAATTATTTCACAGATAAAACCGTTGGTATTACTGTATGTAGCTTAATCAGTAGTAGGGCCATAATGCATAATGGCCAATTATGTCACAAAAAGTGAGCGGAAGTGAGCGTGACATATATATCAAAAAACTAAACAAAAGTAAGCCTAAACTGAGTCTCAATAAAAGCTTTGTGGAAGTACAGGTCGTTATTGGTCAGAATTGCATTTGGCCATATTGCATGTACTTGCCTTGCCTATTTGATTTACTGCAAAACACTGGATGCTTGTTGTCTCCACTCAGAGCATTATCTGTGCATATCTGAATTATGTATTTGTATACACGTACTGTGGACCTCTAATCGGAACCCTGAAAAGAGTTAAAGCTGTATTAATTGATTAATGGACAATAGGGGGCAGAAAAACCCCAAACAATCTGACAGTCACATATGATTGCCTTAAAGGTACACCCCCAAAGCTGTTGTCAGTAATTCTGGCTAATCCAATTAACTCAGGTGGAAGGCGGGCAGAGATAGGTCGGGAATTATAAAGGTGGCATTTGTCCCGCCCTCACTGGTGCAACAAAGCTAACAAGAGAGTGAGGGAGCTGTCAATCAAACACAGACTGTATGGCCCCACAGAGTCCTGAAAAGAGGTCTGATCAGCCAAATAAGTGAAATCACCTGCACGAGTGTTCTTTAAGTGTGGAGGCCTTTAAGAAGTTGTTGCAGCTTACACAACCAGCAGGTAACATTAGCATTCATTTGGAGTCCTGCTTCTGTCCAATGGTCCAATGTTCACTCTCAGTTTAGAGCTTTGACTTTTTTCCACCGGTCACTAACTGTCTGGCATTTGTTGTTGGGCAGCTAGCATACATTTGGCTTATTAGAGCATTTTTGCTGAAAGCAGATACCTGCTGCTGAAAATGGGGTTGACGAGAGTGGTGAGACTGAAACATGCCACAAATTTGTGCAAAATTAAACTAGAACAATGAGCTAAAAATATGCAAGTTTTGCAACTTTAACCAACCTGTTATATGGTGTATTACATTGTCAAGGTATCTGCAGATACACTGTTAAGGTATCTGCAATAACTCCATTATTTTTCTTAAGTAGCAGAATGGGACTAGAACTTGCATCTCATTGTGCAACCCTGTTTTGTAGAAAGACAATAAATGAACCTTATTTGTGGAAATAATTAAATTAAGGAATTCCTAATTCAATTTCTGAGCAATAGCTGTTCGAGTTCCTCATTGTTAAACATAACTCATCAAACCACAACACAGGCCGTTTTTCTTCACGTTGTTTTGTTCCCTACGCAAACGACTGTGCAGTCAAGTGTGTCGTTCCCTTAGTAATCAAGAAGCCAGACCTAGCTGCTGTAATTCTGTGCATGAATAACAGCACTCATTAACACCCAGTGAAGCTATCTATGGACCAGGCTGCATATTTATGCAGGGTAACTGCTGCTCCAATTCTCCCCGCGGGCGCTGTGTGTTTACTCACTGAGGTTGTTTGACATGCCGCACAACCTCTCAGGATACAGCCGTGCATCCCGCTTTTATCCCTCCTCAAAGAAATGTGTTTGAGGAGAGATAAAAAACATTTTGTAGAGGGGGTCTGATCCCAGATCTGATCCAAGATGCAACGGCAAGATAAAGAAAAAAAAAAAAAGAAGAAAACAAACAAACAACCCTGATACAGAAGAGGAAACACACAGTCTTCCTGCCAGTTCAAGCAGGCTCAGCAAAAGCTTCAAGCATTTAAAAAAGAGATGTTATAAAGACTGCGTTTGGATTTGGTGTTTGTCAGTTGTGGAGCCTGGTCGGGGGTCAAGTGGGACAAGCAAGCAGCAACCGCCACATCTGAGTGTGCTAGGCGAAGACAGCTGTCAATCTAGCAAACGTCCCCAAATGTAATAAAAATAAATAAATCTTCATCAATTCAAATGAAAGATAATAATAACTGAAAAAAGTGCTTACACAGCCACAAATGAGCTAATCCGTGTCAAAAAGGTATTTTAGCAGCTACGGTGAAACCTGGTGCAGTGCTGTTCTGAGCTGCAGAACATCCAAAAGTTGACACCTCAGGTCTCGAGCCTGTATGTACTTTCTATCTTTTCAAACGTTTCAACCTCAAAAGATAAAACCACAGAGGAAAAGGAGGCAGAGATAAAAAGATGACAGGCAGATAAGGAGCTGTACTCCTTGGAAGGAACTGACTGACTCATGTCTCCACTCCTGCTCTGTTTTTTGCTGCTGGGGACACTGAGTGTGTGTGTGGTCTGCATCCTCAAACACTCTCCCTGCACTCGTTTTGCAGCTCCGGCAAACATGGCCTTCTCTGATGCTCGACAAGCTGTTTTTGTGTTAGTCTGTGTGTTGTGTTAGGCTATCATATGACGATGATTTAGCCTCTGGGGACAAGGGCCAATATTTTGGGGCTTCCGGTGTAGCCAGCGGATATCCGGATAACGTATATCTGGAAAGAATTCTTCCAAAGGTGTTTTATTTGCAAACAATATTTTGGCTAACCTCTACAGATATCTGCATATGAGCGCCACTGTCAGACGATAGCCAGATCTTAGACTGCATTTCTGCCAATGTGTTCCGCCTCCTTTGCTCTCCACAAAAGAGCAACCAAAGCCCGCTCGAACGTGATTGGTCAACAAATGGAACAAGAATGTTTCCGATACCAAAATCTTTGTCTCTTCCCTACAGATTCTGCATTCATGTGCAGATATCAGTTTATAAAGATTAGTGACTCAGAGAGCAGGTTAGTTGAGTTTTTTTTTAAAGAAAAAACTTTTGTCTTTACTGGGCTCAAAGGTGGTTAGCCTGTTGTTGGGAGATTCTGTCAAACGTCCAAATGGAGGAAATTTTTGAAACTTCTTGAGAAAAGATGTTGTGTTTTCTCTGTGGCTTAAAATAGAAAGAAAAAAATGTTTGGGTGTTCAAGGTTGCAGTGGCCCTGTTGTACTGTTACACAGAATACCATATCTTTATGCTCACTGGTTACTGAACAAGGTCATGAAACCCCTGGGCACAATTAGTCTTCATTAGTAATGCATGGGTCAGCTGTGACATCATCCATCCCCGCACATAGAGCTCAGCCAGCCGTGTCAGCCCAACATAATCAAGTTCAGAAACTTGCATCTGCGTAATAATAATTTATTAATAATGCACCACTATAGGTGATTTCTAACCGACAAGAAACACACAACACAAGTGTCATGAGTGAAACTCTCTACAGAAAAGGGAAAAACAGAATAATGCTGCGTTTCTTTTACTCTTTCACCTCTATTTAGTTTTGAACAATGCACAACATTTCAAATGTAAAAATGATGATAATGAGAGAAATAAAGACTTGTTGCAAGTTAACTGACCTCCAAATTATGACATCATATCCATTATCATTATTGTTCATGCAAACATCAGATTTTGAATAGCCACATTTAAGAATCATTTCAATACTGTATGTTACTTTAAAATTTCTATATCAAGTCAAGTCAAGTCAATTTTATTTGTATAGCGCCAAATCATAACAAAAGTTATCTCAAGACGCTTTCACATAGAGTAGGTCTAGACCATACTCTTTAAAATATTATTTACAGACCCAACAGTTCCCACCATGAGCAGCACTTGGCGACAGTGGTGAGGAAAAACTCCCTTTTAACAGGTAGAAACCTCGAGCAGAACCAGGCTCTGGGTGGGCGGCCATCTGCATCGACGCAGTTGGGTTGAAAGGGGAGGAGAGAGGGGGAGAGGGGAGACAGAACAGGAGGAGAGACAACAAATCAGACTAATAATAATAACAACTGCAGCAGTGAGTGTGGAGCAGGAACATGGGAGCAGTAGACGGCCGGCAGTCACAGATCCAGAATCTACAGCTCCAGGGGCGGAAATACCTGCAGAAAGTGAGAAGGCGAAAAAACACAGAAAGCACAAGGACTACCAGGAAGAAGTGGAGTTGGTAACATGTATTAGTGGGATAGGAATGCGTACAGATAGAGAGGGAGAGGAGGAGAGAGAAGCTCAGTGCGTCCTAGGAAGTCCCCCAGCAGTCTAAGCCTATAACAGCATAACTAAGGGATGGTTCAGGACTCACCTGAGCCAGCCCTAACTATGGGCTTTATCAAAAAGGAACGTTTTTAGCATACTCTTAAACGAAGAGAGGGTGTCTGCCTCCCGAACCCAAATTGGGAGCTGATTCCACAGAAGAGGAGCTTGATAACTAAAGGCTCTGCCTCCCATTCTACTTTTAGAGACTTTAGGTACCACAAGTAACCCTGCATTCTGTGAGCGTAGTGCTCTAGTGGGGTAATACGGTACTATCAGCTCTTTAAAATATGATGGTGCCTGACCAATAAGAGCTTTGTAAGTGAGGAGGACGACCTTAAATTCTATTCTAGATTTCACAGGGAGCCAGTGCAGAGAAGCTAATATGGGAGAAATATGTTCTCTTTTGCTAGTTCCTGTCAGTACACGTGCAGCCGCATTCTGGATCAGCTGGAAAGTCTTTAGAGACTTATCGCATATCACAGAATATTTCCTGAAATTCTTTAATGTGTAGGTCTGACGCACTTCAAAAGACTTCCAGCAGCTCTGTTCACAGTTTCTGCTGGAGAAACTCCCTCGGTGGTCACATTCCCCTCACCTGCATGGTGTAGCGGTCCATCAACAGACGGTGGGCTTTGTATGGGCGAAGTGACATCTTCATTGAGTTTTCATAATTGCACCATGTGCTGTTATGTTATTGTATTTGTTTGTGGCAATGACAGTTTTCTTCTTGGAGGAAGCATCAGTGGTTAATCTACTTTCTCTCTCCATCACGAAAATGTAAGAACTCAATGGTCAATGTGTTAAGTTTAGTTAGTATAGAGATTATTTTAGCACTATAATTTCTTCTTGTCAATGTTGGCTTAAAAGCTGAGGTTCAAAGTACACTTTTGAACTGGAAAAACTGATGAAGATCATGTGATATGATTGAAAGCTCTAGAACGGCTCTCACCTTGTGGTGAGATTATTTTCTTAACTTTCTTTGTACTGAATAGAGCATGAGTCAGCCATGATATTTTAATCAAATATGAAGCTCTGCAAACATCGACTGCTTTGCTGGCATGCCATCAAATTTGTTTTAAATGTTGAACTGATTTGTATTTTTTGCATTCCTATCATGTAACAATTTGATTCCTTGAAATTATTTTGCATGTGTGTTGTGCTTTATTTACACAAACAGAGCCCAGGGAAACTAAAATGTGTGGTTTTCATAGCCACCCCCTCCATACAATATCAATCATCCATCATGTTGTAGCTCTGCAGGATCATTCACAAATCATGTCATAGCCTGGCTTTGATCAGTGTTTTCACCAACTGTAATGATAGCAGGATTTATGAATCCTGGACTGTGGTCAGGACCGGTCGTCATGACAGTCCACTTACTCAGGCCCTCAAATGACCTATCCCTTGTGGTGAAGTGTCAGGCCCAGGAGCTGTCTGAGCTTCCCATGCCGCTGTGTGTTCATCACGCTGCAGCGCACAGAAACACAACATGTATCCACCAGTCTAAGTAACATCCGGTGTGTGCCATGTCCATGCTGGGTTGACTTATACAAAGGATCCAACCCCAACCTTCTACACAGCTATCAAGGCAATTTTTTAATGGAGAAAATAAGAGCACATTTTGTCAGAGTTTGAGGTCAACTCAAAATTGACATAAAAACAAGAATGTGAAAGATTCATTTCTGCAATCAATACCTTTTTGAGGTCATGTCTATTAAAAATCACTATTAAAAACCACAACATATGATGAGAGGATTGACACCAAAATCACCCCTGTGTCTCCAGTGGCTTGCAAGACTTATACAGCATGTCAAGTAGCTGTTGTGAGATAATGAGCATCTGTAGCATACATCTGTACCTTTAGCTGGCTGTCTTTATTAACTTAATGAGACATCTAAAGCTGCCAGGCTTGTTTACTTTTTTACATCGTTAACAATGTCTTCATCATTAGTAAACTCCATTATGAGCAACATTTTGTTTACAGAGGTACAGAATCTACAGGCTGTTGAATAAAAAACAACACACAACAAAGTGTTTACATGCAACAGATTTTTCACATAACTCACTGTTGTTCTTTAACAGTAAATGCCTATCAAACTAGAACAAAGGTGTGTTTGGTTTGGCATTTTCTCTCTCTCGCTGAGGAGCCAAATCAACTGACTCACCCAGACAGCTGTAGACCTCACTGGAACGTGGCCACACCATTCTCCACTTTCCCTCTGCAACAAAACATTAATCAGACAGACAGAAGATAATTGCGGACCCTACTCATATTGAATTTTGAATAGCAGATGCTTTATGCAAACTGAATAGCTGCAAGTCTTTCTTTGTGCTCTCAACAGCAGCCCTCTTCTCTGTAGAACATGTAACTAGACAGATGGATATGAATGTGAATAGTGATATATGTGATCTATCTGAAAATGTATATGAATATATTGTCTCATGTTTATATATTTATGCACTTATCACACACAACCCTCGTTAATATTCAATATCCCTTAAATATCATACTCTATGTATACTGCACTATATTACATCATATTCATACACAGATTACATACACGGCATATGCTGTACATGCAGCATACATCCACAGCACTTCAGTTTACACGTGATGTGTCACCATATATCATACAATACAAAGCATAACACACCCACTAACATATCGTAGAAGATTTACAGTATATATATGTATATATGTATATATATACATATATATTTACTGGGGCTGCCACTGCCTGCATGTCTTTGGACAGTGGAAAGAGACATGAACGATACATATAATTCTACACAGAAAGCACCACAGCTCAGTATCAAACTGTCACTGCTGGGACTTGGCTAACTGCTGATAAAGATATGTTGTGCTGTGGGCTATTTAGTGACACTTTTATTTTTGATGGCAGCTGTCATGTTTCCAAAGGCAAATGTCCAACCACGTTTAATCATATGTGTGTTATGTATCTAACTGCTTCAAACTGAAATGGTTATGAGACTGTGGGATCTATCAGTTGGAATCAGCATGACGCTGCCGACACATAATGATCGTCATACTGAGGCCACAATATAATCTGACTGTTGCTGAATGCCGCTGTATGAGTTTACAAGATGATCGATCACTGATTACATAAATTAATTTCAAGAATCTTTACGTCATCTTGAATGAAAAGCCATTGAGATTTTAATAAAATATTGCATAAATGCTTATCAATCCACTAAAATGTCAGCATGGAAAGTACTGCAACATTATTAATGGATAATCATTACTCATACCAAGATGGCCTTGATAGTTTATGGTTAAGCACAAGGCTTTAACCTTCTCAAAACTTGTGAAGAGAAACAATATTGGTAATTCTGGTTTACTAAATATTCACAATAAAAAAATAACAAGGCTTTTTTTTTTATCGGCCAAATTATGTGCAAATCTAGTTTTTCATGAGAGCACTAGCTTGTCTCAACATGCTTCACACTACCATCCTTGTTAGACATACCAAGTACCATGAATGGTTGTACAATATACAGATACCCATATACAATATACATATACCCACAAAGAATGCTTACGTTGAGTTCAATTGTTACAAAAAATTTGCACCCAGGACCTGCCAGATGTAATTGTTACGTAGCTTATGGAATTAAATGACAAAAGTAGCGTTACTTTGCTAATATATGTATTGTTGACAGTGAAGTGTAAAAGAAATATGAAATACGGTCCACACATCTGACTTTACACTTGACTTGGATAAACACTAATTGTAAAGTGATGTAACTCTCTTTGGGCCCCAGGTCTGACTCCACTTTCACTGTTATGACCAAGCTGAACTCCAGTAAATGTCTAAACATGATGTGGTGATGTATAAGGTATATCTGTGAGAACCCCAACAACTCATCCATTATAGCATACAGGAGAGAAGAGGAAGCCTTTGTGGAAGGGAGGCATGAAAGCAAGGACATCACTCTGAGAATGGATTAGCTATGACCTTGTGTTGTGATGGTAGACAGCTGTGATTTATTTTCCCATATATTATGTGGTGTTATACAATTGATTCCATTTTGTGAACTGTAATCGTTCTCATGTCAACTAGAGGCAATAAGATCAACATAGAACCTTTGTCAACAATCAGTCTTTTACATTTAAAGTAATCAGAGAAGATTTGAGATAGGTGAGATGAATTAAATGCAGCTTTGGTTTAGCAAAACTCAGAAAATGTCATTAAAATCGAACTTCACCACCTTGAATGAGAAGTTCAGAATGATTTTCCCAGATGCACAATCTGCAGCTGTTCTCGTGTCCTTCTGTTTTTGTACAAGCAGTCCTCAACCGTTATTTCAACAGCCAAGGACACAATTCATACTTTCAGTATGCTACTGTATGAAAGACAAATAAATGGGGAGCAAGGTGAGGCTACACAGCCTCTGAGCTGTTTTAATAGAATGTTTTTTTTTTTCGAGAAGATTGTGAAGTGGCATGATGGTGCTACTTCTGAAAGGAAAGGAATGTATAATTCATAATTCATCACTGTGGCTTGCTTTATAAGCCCTTGGGGTATGCTTTTCTTTCCTTTTGCATGTCATTTCCTTTATATATGTTGCCATACAGTAGGGGTTTATATACTAAAAAAGAGGCATGGACAACATGCTCACCCATACTCCTCCCTAATCTCTTCTCTGGGATTGTCCCAGCAGGTGGGGGCCTGGCATTACCCAGATTCAGCAAACATGAAACCTTGAACAAGAAGGTCATGTAGCGAGAGAAAAAAAAAACAGATGATTATGTACGAGTGAGGGGTGCTGGCATGTCTTGTGGCACAAAATAATGGAAGAGGCCCGCTGGGAGCATGATGCGGCAACAGCAGCGACATTATGTCATTAGGGTGCTGATCCTCTGATGACATGCCCTGGTGGAAAGAATCTGATGTTCCTCACAACCCCATAATCCGGCGGCATGTGTCCCTCTCACATGTTTATGGATGTGGAGCAAACGAGATTGGAGATGGTGGAGAGGGATCGAATCAGAGGATGAGTGAATGACTGCAGCTCTACGACATCCAACATGTCCCTGTATTTCAGAGACAACTGAGCGCGGTTCATCCTGCTGATGATCCAGCCGCCCAGGGAAATGTCTTTTGTCAAGGATGTAAGCACTAAGTCATACCTCTCTTTCTTCATTAGATCATAACCATTAGTGAAAATACACACGCTGCCGGGGGGGGGGGTTCCTGGGAGCCACTTATGTCTGTTGACACACTGTGGAGCAGAGGATGTCGAGCCTGCCTGTCAGCCTGCCAAACACTTTCGTCTTGATGCTTTCCTCGTGCCCCACAACCCCCGCACCCCCATCAACTCAGACCTCCCTAAAAACGGGTTGACCAACCACTCTTTTTATTTCTCTCTTTATAGAAGCTGTAACTTGGCATTATCAGTACAGGAATGACTGAGGAATATTCCAGGCTACATAAAAGTGGTATCATTCTAGGATTCGCTGTGGAAATAAACTTTAAGGCGTCAGTAGTTTGAATTTGCTAAAGTGGATTTTGTCCTCGTGATTTACCTGAAAAACACAGAATGTGAAAGTATGTGGATGATAAAAATGTTTCAAATTACTTTTATTTAAGGATAATAAAATTCATAAATTGGATTAATTAGAGAAGTATATGAGAGGCAAATAATATAAATAATAATATTCATAAAGGCAAATAATGAGTTCTGTCTCTTGGCAACAGTAAAGAAAAGTTGCATAACCTCAGTGTTGCAATAAACTTGCAGTAAAACAAATTCGATTTTAGTGATGTGCAGTTTTGCTTCAAACCAGATGGATCCATTTTGTTCAAATAGTGTCTCTGTTTCTTCTGTTCTCTGATTTAACCCTGCTCTGTATGTACAATTAGAGAATGCAAATGCTCTTCTGAGAATGGCTGTGAGTGCTTTAACCTTTTATTCGCCTGTTGTTTACATTGCATTTTCTCAAATACATATTTCCTTCCTGCGTTCCTCTGCCCAGGGATTGGCCCATGCAAGCAGTCTATTCATTTGGTGTGCTGTCTATTCAGAGATTTAAAATGTGCAGTGCTCAGCAATGTGTAGTAATGAGAGTTGCTCCATTTAGATTATGCATGCCAAGCCATTAAAGATTTTGGCACTGTGGTAGCAATGGTGATATACCTGTATACCTGATATATTATATATATATTAAGATTATACAACTCATGTTACACAGCATATCTTCTGGTCCCTACCACCAGTGATAAATATATATTTGCCCCTTTTTTTTCTTTTTTTTTTTTTTTTTTGCATAGCTGTTTTGGCTTTTAACAAATATCCAAATTCCGAAAAACTTGCCACTTCAACCAGCAGACAAATTTCCTCAACAACAACCCCATTGACGGGGGCCTCAACACAGTTTTCTGCACCAGAGAAGGACAGCCGAGCAGCAGCTCACGTTACCACACTGGCTGCGGTAGCGGAGGAACAGCTAACACCGGCGGAGAAGGACTGTGTCACGGACTGCAGCACACAAGCAACAGCTACAGAATTGACGTTTACCAGCCTCACTGAATTTGATTGCCCTTTCCGGATTTTAAGTTTCAAACCAGGCGCTTTGGATCAGAAAAGTTTACAGCACATTCAAACCACCTTGGTTTGTAAATTCCAGCGGAAAGACAGAAACTGTGCTATGTGCTTTTCGTGTGTCACAGCAGTGGAGAAAAAGTGGTGTGAAGACAGTGGACTCATGGAACATGAGAAATCGCAGTTACACATTGATTCATTTCAAAGAATAGCCACTCTGGGTTGCACACTGATCTCTGCCCTACTATCAGACATAGCTGCTAAAGAACAGAGCACAGCAAGGAATGTACTGGAGCTGTTCAGATGTATTCGATTCCTTGGCCAAAAAGGACTCCCCATTCAGTACATGGGACAGTGTACTTTATGAGTTCATGTACAACCTGTCCAAAGTACGAAAAACACATCTTTCTTATCAAAAAAAGATTTAAGTGCAGTTCTTTGTTCTTTATTCTTCAATTTTGCAGATTTGTCTGGTTTCAAGGCGAAGAAATAGTGTCAGGAGCATCGGAATGAGCCTTTTATGGACTGACAGCTGATGGAACAACTGACGTGAGGGCAATGGAAAAGTTTGCATGCAACATACAGTACGTAAACAACAACCTGGAGACCCACTGTGAGTTTTGGGGATCTTGCAATGCCCCCAGTTCTACTGCCGAAACACTCTTCTGTGTGTGAAGGACAATTTTTGGCATTTGAACTTTCATGTAGATCGCCTCCTGGGATATTGTTTTGAAAGGGCCAGCAACATGTTTTCTGGTGTTCAGGCACGACTTAAAGACATATGCCCAGTATGCCCCTGTATGTGCACTGTGGTAACGCACTAAAGCGCACTAGAGCAATCTTACGCTTATCTTATCTTATGTTTCTGTATTGGTGCTGCTTGACCATAAAATACTTCTTGACAGGCGGAATAAAGTGGGTGGGATGTTCTGGTACTGTCCCCAGTTGGTTCAGATCATATCTCAAAGGCAGAGGTTACATTGTTGCAATTGGTGATTATAAATCTGAGTAGCTCACCATGACATGTGTCAGGAGTCCCCCAGGGTTTAACTGTTGGGCCTCTACTATTCAACCTGTGCATGCTTCCTCTGGGCCAAATCGTGCAAGTGTTTATTATAACAATGCAGACAACAACACTCAGGTTTACTTTCTACTCTCTCACCATATGATTCATTTCTTTTGTGTCAGAGCTAAGAGCAAATAAATAGCTGGACACCATAAAATGTATTTATTGAACCCTTTATTTCCCTTATAGAACCTTTTCCTGCACTGTTACAGCACATAAATTGTATCTATGGTCTAGATTTTTGTTTATTTGTATTTTATCTATAATTATAATTGATAATTATATAATTGTTTTCCCTGAAATTGCCTGTGTTTGAACAGTTTGCTCCACAAGTAGCAAACTTTCCCTGCCTAGCATGATTTTCTTTGTTCAACGTAATAGTTTTATGATAGGGCATTTGTGGGTCACTGTCGCATGCTGGATTCTTGTCTTCTTGTCTTGTCTTGTCTTCCTGACACAGTTGTCAGTGTCAACTCTGCCAAATTTAGCTTAGTGTTGATTGGCCATGTCAGCTACACATGAGGTGCCACTGTTCTTGAAACACATTGACTTCAGGCGATGGTGCTACTTTGTTTCCTCACCACATTAATCTGAGGTCTCCACAGGTTGCTCAGTCCATCCATATGTGGTTGCAATGTTTCTCCATGTCAGGTTTTTGAACTTTTATTTTTTGTTCTTTTCTTTTCTCTTATCATCTTTGAAACATCTGAGATTAAATCTGACTGGAGAAAAACATACAAAGGTGGGTGTACGGTGAATCTCCGTAATTCTACGTCAATGCAAACTAAATAACGAAAAGAAAAAAGTTTCAACCTCCGACTAAACACAATCAAAAGAAAAAATGAGCAGTCTATAAATAAATAAGGAACATTGATAGCATTACTGAAAACACAGGCAATTTGTTATAACTTATTCCAAGAAGGAGTCTGATACATTGAAGCTTTTTTTTTTTTTTAACCAACTTCTTCTTCCTTAGATACAAAGGGGACCATAAAGGTGATCAGAGTTTTTTGGTGAATATGTCAACACATAAGGAACAAAACATTGCTTTATACAATAAAAAAAAGTTAATACATTTAAAAATAAACTGATACCAGTGAAATGAACATCTTATATCAAGAGCGAGCCACTTTACTGTGTCAAACATTGTGCATTGTGCAACTGGTATTAAAAATCAGACAGTAGTATGGAAGGCTGCAAAGATTTTCACTTTGCAATGATATAAAACAGAGAAAGTTAGCAAGTGGCCTATACCACTTAAGTATATTTATTTTCAGGAGTACAATGGCCTCAGGAGTACAAATGCTCCCATTGTGAAGACTCTTAAGACTGTGTTTGAAAGGATGTATTCAAAATTGTGGCCTTGAAGTCTGAAAAGGTGAGGGAATGATAACAAGATGCCACACTGAGTGTGTTTGTACTGATCCTGACCGAATTGAATTTGTCGTAAAGAAAATGGTAATAGTCAGAAAAATGGAAGGCAGGCACACTGTCATGTTTAAGTTTACCTTGGTCATTTTTTTCTTTCTTTTTTTTTTTTAGCCTCTGCGAGGTGATGCTGGTATGAGTGAGTCACAGAGATTTTGAATGGCGGGCTGGGTTTATAAACCTCCGTCAGCCCTCAACACACGAGTTTGGAGGCCACTTGTCTCTGCGGTCTGTCACGTATGCACATGCAGCAAGGTCCGACAGCCTCAGCATCCTCACTTTTCACCCTGGAGGGCACGGGAGCACAAAGACAGCTTTTCATCATGAGGTCTTTCTTGCTACTGCTCTTCTCCCTGTTGTTGGTGTCCCACGGATCTTCAGCAGTCATCACAGGGGTAAGTGGGAGCAAACAGGTAGATACCTCAAGGGGACATGTGATGGGAATATGCAGTGCTTGCTTTTCAGACTGCTGATTTCATAGAACAAAATGTTGCCTAATGTGCACAGTTTAATATTTTCTTTGGTCTAAATGGAAAAAAGTCATCCCACCAAAAACGCAGTATTTTTTAATACACCAATGGAAGATACTTTGGTGGAGTATTAAACTATTCAAAATAAAAGAAACAGAAAAAAGGAAAATATTACAATAAAGAACAAATATATCAAATAAGTATAAGCAGTGACACAGCAGGAAAAAGACTTGTATGCGTGCTTATGTCATTTTTCACCTCCTATCCATCTTAAAATGTGGCAATATTCTTAATTGATTATGAAATGTATTTTCATTTTACTGTGCTTTGTTTTTATTTTACTGACAATGAACTATTATACATTATAATGTAGAAATATATGTATTTTTGTGCCACACATAGCATAAAGCAGGAAGGGCTATTAGAATGTAAGATGACAAAAGCAGTAAATCAATCAGTTTATCCATAAATACATATCAATTTAAACCAACATCCCACCAAACTTATTCTTTGAATCATTTCCCTACCCGAGTCTGGATTTACATAATTCCATGATGCATAAATCATAGCCATAACCTGCTAATAAAACAGCTATCCCTACCACACTGTGCTGCTGATGTGAATTGAGAGAGGAGCATGTGGCCATAAAACAGAAAGTGATTTTCATCCACGTCTGTCACATGAAATCACTTCTGCTCCTCTTCATTGTGTTCCCTCCATCTCATCCAGAGTGAGAGCTGTCACTCGGCTTCTCATCCAGACACTCAAAACTATAAATCACCACCAATCCTGAGGTGTGTTGTCGAGGTATCAAACAGTACGAGTAATGGCACCAATAACTACCATCATCATAATATACTGTTATGGCAACACCTGTTTGCAGTGTGTATTGCACTCTTGCTGCTAACACTTTTCTCACCTATGTAAATGCTCACAACCACACCACCTGCCTTTTCCTGTTAATATAATAATCATCACATAATTAAATTACATCACATAACATTACATACGTGCATGTGTTATATAGTTCCTCACATAATTACTGATTACATCTCTCCTTTGATCACACTTTGCACCGGTTACACCAGTGACAGCTGTTTACTTTATTTACAACAGTTTTTAAAACCTGAAACTGGATTCATAATATAAAGTTGATACTGATGGTTAATAATCAAAAACTTTAATTACATTGATAAGGAATTGATCACATGAACTCAATAATATTTAGATGTTGGTTAAAAGTGAAAATATCCATAAAACCAATCAGTCTTTTGATCTGCATAAATCGTTAATATACTTGATTAAAATCACAGTGCATTTGGTGTTTGTGTGTGTGTGTGTGTGTGTGTGTGTGTGTGTGTTGTGTGTGTGTGCATAGGCCTGTGAGAGGGACTCTCAGTGTGGAGGAGGGATGTGTTGTGCGGTGAGCTTGTGGATCCGCAGCCTGCGTATGTGCACGCCCATGGGACAGGAAGGAGACGACTGTCACTCCATGAGCCACCAGGTGAGATCCTCTACGCTGTGAGGCGATACAGAGGTGTCAAGGCAGTGGTGACGCAGGTCATACTGCAGAGTAAATGAGCTGATCTTCACCGTGTTCTCTACTACAAAGACGCAGCAGAAACTTTTCTGCTGATCAGGTTTGGTTTGTCTACTCGACCCTGTGGCCTGTTTCTACTGTTTCCAATGTTGGAATTTTGCTTTTGTGCAATTACTTTTAAAGCACCGAGACCCTCCCCTTCAAAATTCCAACAAGAGGCTGGAAAAACAACCTTTCCACTGCATCTGTTGCGCCTGATGAAACTCTAATCTCATATCACCAAATGTGTCTCCTTCTGTGCTTCCAGGTTCCTTTCTTTGGGAAAAGACTGCACCATACTTGCCCATGTCTGCCCAACCTGTTGTGTATGACCGTAGAGGAGGGGAGATCGAAGTGTCTCTCACCATACAAGTATCCGGACTACTACCTCTGAGGACCAACGGTTACAGTTACACTATTTGCTACCTGCAATGTAGCTAAGCCAGTTTCCACATGTTTTTTTTATTTTGAATAAAGAGATATATTTAATAATGCATCATCATTTTGGTTCAGATTAAATTAAACTATGTATTAAATGAAAAATCCAATTGCAGGTCATTGCCCCCTTGGATTTTAGAGCCAATAAAATATTCAACATGATGCCAGGTGGGGAAAGATGATTGCTGTGTTGCACATATTACGAGGCTACACCGTATACAGCAGTTTCTACCTAGACATGCACTTCTACTTTGCCACTTTAAGAAACTTGAATGTTCTTTTACTTCTGCACACAGAATGTTTATTTCTATATTTTATATTTGTCAGTTTCTGATTACATTTGAATTACACGGTGTTAAATACCGACAGCTCACAGTTACGATAAACCACAGGGCACAAAAAAATTTTTTATGCAGCTCATAGTGGATCATTTCTCTGATTCTTTTGATTTCATTCAATATTATCATTCATATATTATTAGATTTTTGAATGCAATCAAAACACACATGGAAGCAAGCCTTCTATTTTTGGCAATAAGATTATAATAAGAAATCTTGATTTCAATAGACACATGCTCTATGTTTCACTGGGTTCTACTGTTCTGCATGTCTCACGGTACTCTGCAGTCATTGAGTTTTTGGTGAGCTTTCAGCTGCCCTCTAGGGAAACATGAGGAGAAACACATGTTATTTTGCTGGCAATAAAATGACATGCTGAACGACGTGTGCAAGTTGGGTTACAGTTTCATTATCCCCTCATAGCCAAAGCCTGTGTGACAGTAGTTTTCCATTCTTAATTGCTTTCCCATCCACAAAGTGCAAAAAGAAAAACTGAGAACATTTTAATTGGGGTTAAAAGAGGAGGAGACACCTTTTCTCACATTCACTTTTGGCAGCAGGTCTTTATAACGCCAGGAAACAGTAAGACAGCTATGAAATTAATCACTGTCGGGATATGATTCACAGCATTTGTTCAGGGCTCAAAGCTATAATTAGATTTGTCCAATGTGTCAAGCAATGCCTCACTTTAATCGTATACTTCAGGACTGGATATTGGTCTTCTGTGGCTCTAGACATGAGAGCACTCAAACAGCCTAAAATCCTCAGTGGAGGGATCTGTGATGAGGCAATGCTGCAGATAACGGAAGTCTGAAAACGGCAGTACATAAAAGAATACTGGTAACGTCTCAATAACTTCTGACATTATCGGTTCTAATTTACTACAGCATGCAAAATATGAAACATGACATTTAAAAACATCACCTTGGGTTGCAGGAAATTGCAATGGGCATTTCTCTTTTTTGGGGTGGGCTTACCAGACCTCTGAAGCCCGCTCCTCATCGACGCTTGAGGCTAGCGTCTCAAGGCTGCATTAGCGCTACTTGCACAACACCCGAATCTTCCACCAAACTGTCGGCGGTTCGAGTTGCATTGTGGGCAACGTAGACGCCATGTTTTGACAGGGAGGAAGAATGCTTGGAATAGAATAGGAAGATATCTGAAAAACATGATATCTCTATATATAATTCTGATCCATACAATGTAAGTGGAGTGCAATGCGAAATCAGTAGAGCGCCCTCTTAAATTTGATAAGTTCTTAGAAAGTAATTAATTAATTAATTAAATTAATAACAGCCCAAAATCTCTGGATACACAACTCAGCCTAACCTCATCAGATGATACCATTTTTTTTATTATTCAAAAAAGCTACATCTCCACCTGTCCAAATTGTATTTAAGGAAAACCCAGTGCGGAGGACAGATATCATCATTAGAAGTTAAAAGGACTGAAAAGGTTAATAAAAGAGCCAAAGCCCAGCAAAAAGAATCACATTCCCCCAGTGTCACAACGGAGCCTGCGCGCCCTGAAGACAACACGATGTACCAAAAATAGCCGACCTGCATTTGCATTGCACGACAGCACGTGCAGGTGAGGAGCTTCCTGCAGCTGAGGAGCCGCAGCAATTTCACCACGAGACCTCGGCACGCTGGTAGCAGAGCACAGCTGTCAGGAACAAGCAGGCATGTTGTGCTGCTAATGGTTATAGATGCACTGAGGGCAGGCGGCGTGTTGAGGAGCTCTGTGTCGTATGGCACTGTGATTAAAGTGTGTGCACTGAGAGAACTGCTCAACCTTTAAAAGCTGCGGTTTGGTGTAATCGAGGCCTATGTCAATGAATGCAACCGCAATTAGCTGAATCAATAGCCTGCTACTGGCCTAAGGAGGCAGAGGGGATTGGGGGTTTGAGGGATTTGGATTAAAAAGCGGGCGCCACGTAAAAAGCCTATTGAAACAAATCTAATTAACTGTTTAATAAGAGCTGTGCTTAAAACCATGAATATCACACTAGGAAAAATCCAACCTTTCACCTTTTAACAAAGCATCTACAAGCAGTTTACACTTTATTTCTGCTCACATTTTGTTGTTTGGTGCCAGCCACACATCGACAATGTGACATGACACTAACGTACTGTATTTCCGCCAGCTGTAATTAATTTGACTGCAGAAGATTTTTCAGAGGTGTAAAAAGTTGGTGGTAAATGTCAGGTTAAAGTTTGGTGTCAGACTGTCAGAATCAAAGAGCAAAGGATTTGAATATATTAAGTCTAAAAATAGTGGAATCAGCTTAAAATATACCGACCACATGCATATTTTTAACTGTAGGATGAACTCCCCTCAGGTTATTAATTTTTTATTATCCGCAAAGTTCTGTTTACTTGTCACAAGGCGTCCTATCAGTCTTTGAAAACATATGCATAATGTCTTTTGTGGCTCTGGAGGAGCTGTCTAAGGTCTGACAAAATAACCCCGATGCTGTCATCGGGGTTATCTTGCCTTGGACTTGAAACTTACAAATGTTAACACACAATGGGCATTACAAACTGGAGGTGTGTGGTTCTGAAGAAGTGAACATTTAGACAGTTGCTTTATGGGAAATGTAGGATTTGGAGCATGACCCATTCTAGAGACTAAAAATCTGATTATCTCTGCTGGTTCAATTTTGACCATTCTTCTTTTAATCTGTCTCTTGTGAGTCCCCCGACTTTACGGAAGTGTAAAGCTAAATCGCTGGAGAACCCTTTTAAAATATAAATCCAGATTAAATACCAAGGACATGATCTCAGTGTCCTTAAAGATAGTTATGGCCTGGACAAGAAGAAGTCCACAATAGAAACACTAAGATGCCAAAGTCTGTATTGATTTAGCAGCCATTTTGTTTTAAATATGAGGTGATAGACAATCTTTAAACTTGTCTGTGACCCTGTCCATTGAAACTCCACAGCTAATTGCAGTGAAATCACACCTGCTCTTGAGAGGCAACATGAAAAAACACCGGCCAGAGTACACAAGACAGGATAAGGACAAGTGAGCATGTTAAGAGAAGGAAATTACACAAAGTACATATCTGAGGGTGGCAGCTTCATGTAAAGACATAACATGAGATGAATTCAAGAGCTGAACCAGATCAAGTAAAAACATCTTGTTAAAAACAGATTATAGAGTCCAAACAACTTCTCATTCATTTCTTATTTATTAGCTAAGAAATACAAACAATGCAAACTTTGATTCCAAAGCACCAAATTATTAACATTTTGAGAGTCCCAGTGTCCATATCGGTAGAAAAAGAAAGATATCTGTATATCCAGCAGGGAATGCAAATCAACCCATTTCTCAACACAACTGACCCATGAAAAACAATAAGAATTTGCAAAAACCTTTAAAGTGAGTTTCAAACCTTTTTTCAACACAGACGATCTTAAGAGATTATGAAATATACAACATATCTGGTTAAAAAAGCTGAGGGAACGAGGGCAAAGAGCTTTACAGTATTTACAAATGTGACATTGTCCTCATTAAAAATATACTGAGATCTGTATCTCATTTGTGGTATCCAAACAATTAGAAACCAAGTGCGTTGCAGATGCCAGAGAAACTGACTCCTAATCAGCTGATAAAATAGTCCTGATGTGTTTCAGTCATCAGGTCTGCGAAAGGCAAACAACCTCAAATGGGTGTGCTGGGATATAATTTCAAAATATACAAACAAATAGCCAAAGTGACATTCATGTAGAATATTGTAGTCGACCAAAAAGGTTGATATACTCCATAGGGCATAAAAACAGTCTCCAAAGGTATACTGTGACATGACACATGACTGTCATAGAGGTTATACGCTATATTTGGAATGAATGTCACCTACAGTACATGCAGAGGTGTAAATTAAAAGGTGGCCTTGCCATGAAGCATCACATTACGCTTCTATCCCTTAGTATGCCTCATAAAGCGCTCATTAATCTGATTCATGGTGTTCACTGTTTCTTTGTAAAATGTGGGACTGAAGTGAAGTCCAGTCACCCTCCACAACAGCCCTGTCTGCCTGTGTACAAACACATTTTGGGGAGCAGTGTGTGTACATTCTGAAACTGTGTGTCTTTGGCAGTATTTTTGGGGAGGGTGTGGGGGGGCACTGCGGTTCAGATGACACAGTACGGCTCCATGGGGGTCTGGCTCCCCAGGCAGCAGGGGAAACAGGCCCTGAGGCGCACCCGGAGCTCCTTGTTGAACAGGAAGCTGATGATGGGGTTGGCCCCCGCCTGGGCGAAGCTCATCCACACGGCGGCGGTCAGGTAGAGCTGCGGCACCGGGGCCCCCCGCACAAAGATCCTCAGGTAGCAGGCGCCTATGTAAGGGGCCCACAGGATGAGGAAAGCCAGCGTGATCATGTAGTACATCTTCCCGATCCGCTTCTCCATCTTGAACTCGTCCAGCACCAGCAGCCTCCTGTTGCCGAGGTGCGAGGCCTGCCGGATGCCCACCAGCGTCGGCGGGGTGGGCCCGCGGCCGAAGCCGGCGATCCAGTTGGCGGCGGCCTGCCCGGTGGCTCCGGGCCCGTGGAAGGTCCAGTTCTGGCTGATGGCGGGCACCAGCTGAGCCGGCTTCATCTTGCGGTGGTCGTAGACGAAGCACAGCATCTTTACGTAAACCACGTGGGTCGTGCCCACGATGACGGCCAGCATCAGCATGAAGCCCAGGGTGTCGTTCGCCCTCACGTAGCGGTGCTCGAAGGCGCACTGCTCCTCCTCACGGATGAACTTGTAGGTGCCCACGTCGAAAACCGGAGGGAACGCCATGGCCACGGAGAGCGTCCACACCATGCAGATCACCGCCACGCACGTACACAGATTCATCCGCTTGTAGTAGAACCTGTGGTGGGCGATCGCCATGTACCGGGTGACGCTGACGCAGAAGAGCAGGAAGGCGACGTGGAAGCAGAAGAGCACCGACAGGAAGGCGGCGATCTTGCAGCTGAGCGCGCCGTACGGCCAGGCGGAGCCGCCGCCGATCGACGCCATCACGAAGGGGAAGCACACGGCGGAGCGCACCACGTCCGCCAGGCTGAGGTCCAGCAGGAAGTAGTAGGGAGCCTTGTGCAGCGAGCTGTCCTTCAGCAGCAGCAGCGACAGCGACGCGTTGCCCAGCAGGCTGATGCCCATGATCAGACCCAGGGAGGCCAGCTTGACCGCGGAGGCCGTGGACGCGTAGCTCTGTAAGGACGGGCTGATCCCCCCGGACTCACTTGTGTTCGCCATCTACGCAGCCGGGGCAGCGCGTATTCCCACATCAATACATCGACGGGCGGTGGTCCCCTGCCGAGGCTGAAAGGGAAACAAACTCCACACGATCCGCCCGCTGCTTTTAACAAGGGGGAGAAAAAAAAAAAAAAAAAAAAAAAAAAAACCCACTCAGGAATGAATTCCACTCAGGAGCATCCGTTCAGCGCCGGCTCGCATCCATCCCGACGCGCTGCGATCACCCCCGAAAAACAGACGACCAAGAAAGAAAGAAAGAAAAAAAAAAAAAAAAAGCATTCAGTATTTCTTCTTTTTCTTCTTGTCCTTCATCTCACAAGTGTCCGGTGCAAAAAGACATCCCTGTCCGCTGGCCCGTGCTCTGCGGGGTGGAGGCAGCCCGGCTCGGGTCTCCTCACCATCTCGGAGGGCGTCCGTTCTGCAGACGAGCGGCTCGGGAAACGCATCTCAGTTCGCACCCATGGCGGAGGTCTCCCGGTCGTCTGGAGCAGCGGAGAGGCAGAGCGGGTCGTGCGGACGCATGGCGCGATTACGCGCCTCGCAGCCTCGTCCGCCACAGCCGCCCCGGGGGTTATATAGAGCCGGAGAACGCGTCTGTGTGCGGCCGAGCGGAGGTCGCGGGCTGGCAGGGGCGGGAGCGCCCGTGCGGGTCTCTGCGCGGCGGCGTCGAGCCCGCGATGCGACGCACGTCCGCTTGCATGTAGAGAGCAGGCCTGGGATCAGCGGGGGGGGGGGGGGGGTCTCCACGCGCCGATGAGATGCAAATGTAGACAGATTGACAGAGATGTCCCCTAACACCGTGCGATGCTTGATGCAACACAACTCTGAGCAGACATCTACTCTGAACAGACTGCTCTGGGGATTATTATTATATATGGAGTGATAATTCTGGGAGTATTATAGGAGTGTCAGGCACACTTCACACACACACACACACACACACACACAACCAATAATAGGCATGTGCTACTGTGTGAACATCCCTTTAATACAATGAATTTATTGAAAGATAAAAATAAAAGGAAAATAGTGGCAAATGATGAAAGTCAAATACTTATTCTCTTAACACACTACATGCACTGTGACTTGTCTCGCACTCAAATATGCTGTCCTTTTATTTAGAATGTGCCAAATAAAAACCTGGTCGGACTTTAATAACCTTGGATTTCTGTCATGCACTATAAGACTAATGATACATAAAACAGCTGAAGAGACCTTTTGCATTCTCAACTCAGAGAGAAATAAAAGGTTATCTGTTTTCTTGAAAAGCACTGCTTAGCTGCAATGTGACTTTTTATGACAGGATAAAGGAAACCGCATATCAAATAAAGTAGAATATGCTATGTTAATATGTTAAGGTTCTCTCAATGATAAAATCTTGCTCTCAGCAGAACTTGTGTACTTTGAACTACAGTTTCCATCACGTGACAAGGCTGCACCTGCTGCTGCAGTGATTCACCAGCACCCCCTGCAGCCACCTCCAAGGAGCATCATGAGCGTGTAAGAAATCAGGCATATAAGCCCTAAATGCTGGCTTACAGACAAATATTGGCCTTGTTGGGAGAAGTAACACCAAGACCAAAAATTAAACCACAACTGACTAAACCCCACACTGGTCATCCCTGCGCTCGGTCCAAATGTTTTGCAATACTTTCCATTCAGAGCATTGTCCGGCCTGATTCAATCAAGTCCAGAAGGAATAATTGTAGAACGGTGTTCAGGCAGATACTAAACCCCAGTAACACCACTGTATCAATCAAATAGGAAAGGGGGAGGTTCATTGTGGTTGGATGGTTAAAAGCTACCCTGGGAACCGGACGAATCTGTGAGCTCATGTTTTATTTGCTCTGGCAGATACGTCTGGCCCCT
Source organism: Lateolabrax maculatus (assembly GCA_031216445.1). Taxonomy (NCBI): domain Eukaryota; kingdom Metazoa; phylum Chordata; class Actinopteri; order Acropomatiformes; family Lateolabracidae; genus Lateolabrax; species Lateolabrax maculatus. The sequence continues at coordinate 24,051,728 of CM062213.1, read as the reverse complement.
CTCCCATTCAGACTGTTTTCGTAGTTTCAGGTATCTGGCCGAGCCAATCACAACCGTTTATCTAGTATGAGGCGGGTTTGATACGACAACTGACAGAGAAGAGTGCCGTTCAGGCATCTTAGTAAATAACCAAGATGACTGCTGCCGATGCGCAGCGTACCCAGGCCGGCTACAGCGGCAGTATTAAACAGACTGGACGGTAGAAGAACAAACAACTGCACATAAACTTTATGTTGATAAGACATATGTGTTTGCTGAACTTCTGTTAAGACGTACACAGTATGACAGGACGGCGTTTCATCGCTCTGATTGGTTGTTGTCGTGCCCGTTGATAACGCCCCTTGGAAATCGAGCATTTGCAAATTAAAAGCAGCAATAATGACTTAATTTCCTACTTGGGAAAACATAATTTCATACACAAATTATTGTGTTTTGGTATTAGATTAGAGGTGGTTAAGTTTAAGTTTGGTGAAGTTAAGTTTACAGAGATGATTTAGCTTAGATTTGCTGTCATTTATATCGCTGAGGCTTTGAAACCTCACTTCTTGCTTGCTTGAGTGCTTAAATGCCCAAATACCAACTACTGTAACACTTTGACAAAATAAAATATCTACACACAAATAGGACATTGTACAATTAAAATATGCACATTTGTCTCACCTTACATTTGAGTCTGTGCATTGCTAGGATACTACTATTTTACTGTCTTGTTGGAGCTTGCAAAGAACTTTCTCCAAAGTTTCCTAAAACTGGCACTGAAGGGCTTGAGGCCGGAGATAGTGTAATGAGATGATGCCTCACTCAAAAATAAAATGTGCCCATTTCCTGGTCTGCACAAGTGAGGATCACTCTTTCCTGGTTAGATAAGACATGCTTTGTTAGTACTCAGAGCAGCTCTTGACTAGCTATATATGCTATATATGGAGGTAGAGGTATTAAAAAAGAGAGCAGCTCCCAGACTCATTCAACAAACAAAATGTAAAGCCATGCCTCCTGAGATTCCTGCAAAGCCCAACCCTGCTCATTGCCGATGAGAAAGGAAGCAGTTGCATAAAACTCCACAAATAATTAATCAATCGTCCACCTCTCTGGAAACTGTGACCCAGGTCAGCTTTTCTTTCAAAGGTACAAAAAGACGTTTTGGTCGCAGATGTGCTGTAGTAAAGTGTTGCAGCCTTGCTGGAATATTAAATGATAACTGTAAATAAAAAACTCTGGAAAGAAAACAAATAAACATTTTCAAATAAAATCTGAAACAAATTTAATAAATTGATATTAGGACGGCTTACATACGTATATATACGTACATGTTATACTGCCTGGTTGGTATCATGCTATACATTCAAGACAGACAGAATTATTAAAAACAAATAATAACACTGATTTCACCAGCAGTAGGGGGAGTCTGTTACCTGGGTGTGGATGTTTTCATGTGTGCATCTGAGTTTATTGTTGTGTGTTATACCGATAGGCAAGATATAGTGATGAATGGGGTCCATTATCTTTTTAATTGTTTTTTTATACTCTTTGTCGGTGGTTCAACTGAAGAAAGAGCTCATACAGGTCCTATAGAAAGAAAGCTACATTTCTATAGGACCAGTATTCCAGTCTGCTTCCATGATGGAGACAGAGTCCGGTGGGAGCTTTGTGATTCAGCTCCCTTTCCGCTCCCCGAAAAACAGTCGGAGTGAGACCTCCACGTTTGTCCCTCCTCCTCTCCGGGACGGACCAACTGCGACGTTCCTGCCCGGTGACGCACGCACGTCACCCGTCGGCAGGCGGAAAAGCGGCGGTGTGTCTGTGTCTGGAGGTAAAGGCAAACCGGGTGTTTTCGTCCAGCTGCTCGACACAGGAGACCCCGAAAAGACGAGCCTCGCCCCCGCTGAGATGGCGGCTCCTGCGGGTCAGACGGAGCTGCAGGGGGACCGAGGCGCCCTGAGCGGCCAGACCGTCCCCACCGAAAACAACATAGACATCGACGAGAAGGAGTTGGAGAACATCACAAAGAAACACCGCGCAGACGACGCGACGACGCTGCCCCTGCACTCACCGTGGACGTTTTGGCTGGACAGGTAAATATATCCGAGCCCCCGCGTCGTGTGTGAGCTCAGAGCCCCGGGACGGAGCGGAGCCGGGGGGGGGGACGGAGGGGCGAACACGGGGCCGGACCACGGCCGCCCGCAGGCCTCCGGGAGCAGATGCAGCGGGACGGTGCTCGCGTTCAACCCGACCCTCCGTTTACACGAGAGGGAGAGTTTGTTTCCACGGCTCCGTTGTTTGTCCTCCTCCTCCTCCTCCTCCTCGCTTTTTACCTTTCAGACATGCAGCTCAAGCCACCGCGGGCTGTGTTTCCCCCGCAGGGGAGCCCGGCAGGGTGTGCGGTGAACTCGAGACTGTTTCTCGGCTGTGAAAATGAAAACACAGGCTCCGGCTTGTCCAGGAGCCGAGTGTCTCTGGCGCGGAGCGGAGCCGGACTGAGACACCCCGCACTCTGCGGCGGGACGCCTCTTATCAAAATAAGAGTCCTCGGTGATTGATCGTTACATTGTGTCTTTCAAGTTCGGGTCTCTGAGTTCAACCTGTAGACCTGCAGGGAGTGAAATGTTAATGAGTAAACCCCCGGGACCTTTTTAAAGGACTGCTAGGACTTATTAGTCGATCAGCAGAAAATTCATCTAAAACAATATTTAATCATTACTTCCTTTTTGTGTTTTATAATATTTAAAACCAAATATACTTGTTTTTTGGACTGTTGGTGTGGCAAAAAGACGACATTTGAAGATGTCACATTGGGCTCTCTGAACTGTCTTCTGGGCATGTTTCACTATTTTTAACGACTAAACAATTAATAGAAATACAATCGAATGAATTGTTAGTTGCAGCCCTAATGAAGACAGCTTGATGTCTGTAAAGTTTAGGCACATTTGGCACTGTTGTTGGGACTATGTGATCAGAAAATAGATTGGAATAGGGATTATGATGCTTGCCAAGCCATGGCTTAAAGAATGTGAAAATTAAAAGTAACAAATGTGATCAACCTGCTGTTGTTCATGAGCTATAAGGCTAGTTTTCAACCTGTATAGAACTTGTGTTGTTTTCTAATTACTGTATGCACCCTATAATCTATATAGGCATGTAAATAGCTTCCATGAAGATTATCTCAGACATGACTTTTACCAGACTTCTCTTCAAAAAACGTAAGAAAACTCTGTTCTGAACCTGTCGACACTCATTTAAATAGATCTGCTGACCAAAAGATAAGAAAAAAAAACAAAGCCTGAACCCTGAACATGTCCTGTGTGTGAGCAGCGCAGTCAGCTTGTTTCTTTCCTTGTTCTCTCACTGTATCATTAATGTGGGCTTAAACAGTTTTCACTTGTTCCTCCAGGTCATTACCGGGAACGACAGCTGCAGAATGCGAATCCAATCTGAAGAAGATCTACACCGTGCAAACTGTTCAGGTGAGATTTGGTGTCAGCTTCATCATCACGAGAGCAAAGAGATCAAATGCATGACTTGGCTGAGAGTCGAGTTCGCTTGAGAAGAGCTTCCTTGAAGCAGGGGGAATACAGAGTTCATTGGCACTTAAAGCTACAGTAGACACAGTTGGTGGGGGGGAAAATCCAACCATTTTATCATGAGCATGTACTGCACGGTTTATTGACGCCATATTACATCAGCTTTTTCTAGTGAAATACACAGTTTCAAATTAGTGTAGCTACTGTTAGTGCAAATGTGTGAAGTTCCTGTTAAATAACATTGTGTTGTGTGGCAAGAGTGACAGTGTCTTCTCCTCTTTGTGTTTGCTACACACTGTGTGTTGCAGTGCATACGTGCCTGCCTTTTGATGGGATGCTCTAATGACTTCTACAGTATCACATTAAGGGAAAGTCAGTGTTTTGTTTTCATGTGGCCTTTGAGCATGTAAACTATAGTAGACTAGACATAACGTTTGTCCCATCGTCACCAGAAACATGCGTCCTGTCAATAAATGGACAGATATTTAAATGTAAAGACGGACATTATACAACAGCCAAGTCTAAGTTAGTAATATTTTTCATGTCTGTTTGCAGATGTTCTGGAGTGTATACAACAACATCCCTCCAGTCACAGGCCTGCCTTTGAGATGTAGCTATCACTTAATGCGTGGAGAACGGAGGCCACTGTGGTGAGTGTATTATTGTTATCATTATTATTATTATTATTTTAAATATTATGATATCATTCCTTAATGCTAGCTTGAATGGAGGGCAAACTGTGACTGTAGCTGTAATGTAATAACCTGTTACAATGTAATACATATTTCCCTCCAGCTGTATTGGACATATTAGAAAAATAACACCCACTCATCTTTATGTTTATCTAAGTATGTATGTATGTATGTATGAAAAAGAATTACTCCATTGTTATATTTTGGATTCATTTCATCGTTTTTATTATAAGACCATCAGTTAAACACGTTTGGTAAGAATTGGTCGTGCACATGATAAAGCTTCAGAGATTTTGACATACAGTAGCGCTTTGGAGCATCTTTGTTTTATATGCGGGTCCCCGCTTTGTTTCTCATACACACGCTTGAGGAAGTGAAGAAGATGCTAGTATACGTGGATGTAAACAATGAAGTATTTAACATTTTTATAAAAAGCGTTTAGCAAATGTTTTATGAGGAAGAAAAGCCATTCAACATGTTTGTTAGACACCAAGGGTGCAAACAATGCCCAGTGAGTCACACTTAATGTAAACATAGCTCCATCTGTCTTTTAATCTTTTACACCAACAGGGAGGAAGAAAGCAATGCAAAAGGAGGAGTATGGAAGATGAAGATACCAAAAGAAAGCGCTGTAGGTGTTGAGCTCTGTTTAGCTACTTTTCACATAATAATACTACATACTAATATAAACACCTGAATTATTAATTAGCTCCTCTGTGTGTTTCTTGCAGTCTGTAGTTTGGAAAGAATTGTTACTTGCCACTATTGGGGAGCAGTTTGCAGATTACTGTGCCTCAGGTGAGCTACTGTAACTGATATTTTATGTTTGATGAAAATATCTGTCATTCTCAACACAGCAATTGCATTGATGGGTATTTGTTTACCGCCTGTTGTGTCTGCTGCCTGCTTTGTCTCCTTGTGTTTTCCAGATGATGAGGTTGTTGGTGTCAGTGTAAGCGTTCGAGATCGGGAAGATGTTGTACAAGTCTGGAATAGCGATGCATCTCTTGCTAACGAAGCAAATATCTTGGGAAAGATCTATGAGCTCCTCCCATACATATCTTTTAAAGCTGTTTTTTATAAGTGTAAGTATACCCAGTATGTACCTTTTTGGGGGGGATTTAATAGAAATAAGCTTTACAGATGCCTTATCAGAAACTATTGCGAATGATGAGTCAGACTGTTGAAAAAGGTATGCATCTGTACTGAGCATGCAAGCATGCCAGAGGATGGTTTAAGCAGTGCACATGGCTGTAGGCTAATCAGGGCTGTACTGATGTTGCAGAAAAAGCATCGAGACATATGTCCTGTTTGACTTCATACCTGCCCACTCACAGAGGCTAGTCTTGTAACTACATGTTACATATTTGTTCCCAAAGTTATATTGAGCTGCAGTGTAAAGTAATTAGGTTAAAGTGGTGATTTATTGTTTGGACTGTTAAACCTGTGAGTAGAGAAGGGATGGGTATACACTTGTTTTTATATTCCGAAACAAAAGAAAAGTCATTCTGTAGTCAAGGTCAAAACGGTGTCTTGCGTGTAAAATTATTTAATTGTTTTATGCCTGACAGAAAGGTTTATACTCACCATGAATGACTTTGACTTTTCTAGCTCACATGGAACATCATGCCTTTGAAGGAGGACGCTCAAGACATTAGATTCTAATGCACTTTGTTTTTTATTTTATTTTAACCTGAACTCTGTACCTGCCTTGGCGTAGAGGAGCTGTCCACAACCCAATCAAGGATATTACTTTGCATTCGACAAGGAAATGTTGTCAATATATTTTTCTAACTTTTAATGACTGATGCCTTGTTTCATTTTGATCTGAGTCTTAAAGCACGGAACTGTTCACAGAAAGTACATCCACCATGCATCTCACCCGAGTTGGTTTTATTAGTTCATGTTGGTTTTGACTTACTCCTATACTGAACTGCACTGTCATGGTCCTGTTCTCTGCACGGCCTCTGGACTTCACAATTTGTCCCTGGTGTAGAGGTAGCAGCTACATTATCTAGTGTGTTTTTAAGTGTTTTGATATGTAAAATATCAATCTCAACTCATATCATGTTTTAAGTAAGTCTGCTTATTCAGTGCCAAAGCACTTTTCTGCCGTCTAAGAAGTTTGTATCCTGAGGTGTTTTATTCAGCTGAAGTTTTTCCACTTCTGAGGATGGAGTGAATGTCTCATTTGGTTTCTTGAATCAACTGTGTATTAAAGTTAAATCAGGTTAACACTTGGAAATATTGCACATGACTACCTATTCCAATCACAGTGTCCCTGAGTTCTAAAGCCATCATAGGGAATCAGATCGTATCCCAGCACAGATGTGGCCCTAAGAAGTCAAGATTTGGTTTCTGAGGTGTTTTTTCCTTTTTTTTACAGCTTCAGTTAAAGAGCAAAACCCATCCTGAAAGGTGCCTCTTTGAATGTTCTCAGCCACGCCACATTTGACATTTCTCTCAATACACACGTTGAAAGTAGGCCGTCTGCTCTAATAAACGGAGTCTGGGATTGTTAAGTGCATTACTCTGAAGAGATACTGCACATTTTTGTTCCCAGCTAGTTATGCTCCTTAGTACTTGTCTGCGCTTGTTTCCCCTACCAATAAATGTAGCTTGCTATAAAGGAAGCAACACGAGGCCATGCCGGAATGATGTGTAGACACACTATCCCAAATATGATCCTTAAGGAAAAAGTCAAGTAAGACAGGTGTATGTTTCAGTAGTCATTGAGTCAATGTACACTGCTGCTTCAAAGAAAAATACACCTTGAACCATAAGTAACACTGACCTCACCTATGTGATCATGTCCATACTGATAAATACCATTTCTATTAAAAGAGAAAATAGAAAAACATATTTTTCTATCAGATCGTTTTACAATCACCCAGTCTGAGTTACCTTCACTAACACAGCTAACTATTTTTACTATTGATTTATTGTAGCATAGGCTACAGTAAACTGAATGCTTCTGGTATTATTGTATGTCACACCGCTTTTCTAGTTCAACTTTGGACTGGTTGACTAGTTATAAAGGGACAGTAGTTGTAAACATGATTATTGCAGTGACATGAACAACGTAAATAAAATGGAAATGAAAATACAATTCTTATTGTGGGTGTTTATTCTTGCACCATACAATCATCAACAACATATGACGTTATCTGTGTTGCTATTCTAGCATGAGGGGGTGTGTACCTCAAACCCATTCGAAGAGTGTTAAAAGGTTCCCGAGTTTGATTTTCAAAATGTAATGATGATTTCCTAACACTGGTGGTTTAACACCAGTGTAATACCTGAAGTGATCACCTTTAACTATAAGACATCAGAAATAAAAAGTACTTTGTGCTGTGCCTAGTCTTGGAATAGGACTGTTTTTGACAGGCCTGTCTGTATTCAAGTGCACTAGGGCTGGGCAATAACATTGTAACATTTACATATTTCTCTTGTCCAAATTAAGGATTACATGCAACAGTGGAACACAGATAATTGCACAAAACATTTTATTTATTATATTTGGATACATTCACGTGTGATTTTGCTTGTTTGTTATGAGGCGATATATATTAAAAAATATCCATATTAATATCACAGTTGATTTAAAACACATCGCCCACCCCTGATTTGTGCTTTCGTCCTGCTGCAGAAAAGGTATTCAGTAGTAGAGGTCCTAAAAAGAACAATGTTTGATTTCAGTGTGCTGATTCAAACGTCTCGAACTCTGTAAAACAAGCTGGAGCCAAACCACATCAAATTAGTTGTTGTGGTCTCTTAACAAGTCTGACTACCAAATACACAAGATTTGATGTGAATGTCTCCTGCGCAGTAGCTGATGGTGAGCAATTACACGGGCAGCTTGCTGAGGGTTTTAAAGTGTGTCTACAGTACGTCCCCTGTGGTTAGAAAATGCATTCAGAAGGCTTGTCAGTAATTTAGAAAACCAGTGCAGAGTGCACCTACCTCCACTCTGTGCTGATCATGCCTATACTGAACTGCACTCTTACAGCCAATTGAACTGGTTAGAAAAATTGCTGGTATGGACGAGCTCAATCCCCCATCTCACAAGCGCGATTGTATCCACAGTCAAACATTATAAGGATTCACCAGTCGCTGACTCGTGTGCTTCAGAAACATTGCTCTAATGATTGGAGGGAGAGTAAAAAAAAACAGCTGACCCTGTGAGCGGCAGCTACAAAGAAAAGCTTCTTGATCTTTAGGGAAATGCTTCTGTTTTTCCATGATTTGCACTGACAGACACACACTGTTACAGAACCTTGGTGCCACATTTCAAAAGCAGCTCCTCAGTGAGACAAACCCTTGCATGAAAACCTGTTTAATGTTCTAAATCCCTTTTTAAAGACAAAGACAAAAAACTAATTTTCAATGATGCTGTCTGATCTCTACTAGTTGTCGTTCTTTCTGCTACAATCTGCCATAATTTATCATCATCCGTGCAAGAAATATATGAATGGCGAAAGAAAGGCAGTTTCAAGTTTGTTACCTGCATTGTTGTAAAATGAGGTAAGTGTTAGTGGTTGACATTACACCCACTAAAAAGAGGATGCTAAAAAGCTTGATGTAATTAGCACCTCCATGGTAACAGTGACATCAGACCGATTTGTTATAAACACTGGGATAAGAAATAAGCTGACGGCTGACTTTTCTGGGCTCATGCTCGCATGTGTGGGTGAGGAACCTGTGATAGGCGGGCTGTGACAGATGGGGAGGATTTTTTCTAATATGCCAGTGTTGGAAAAAAAAAGTCAGATGTTAAAAACTTAGCTATTATGTAGAAAAATCAATGAAGCTATTCATTTCATGAAGTACTACTATGTAACACTCTTTATGGACTAAGATGTATGACAAGACATCCAACACTGTCAAATTGTATTATAAGCTTCACGTCAGTAGGCCATATTTAGGCCTAGTGGTGAGCAGGTACTGTATCAGTTGCATTCATGATAAAACATGTATGTTGGACAGTTGTGTAAAAACTCTCGCATGACAAGACAACAGATGATGAAATACCTACAACTGCTGGATACTGCAAAACCTTCAAAATACTGTTTCACAAAAGAAAATATACTGGATATTCAACATATTCAAAAGCCACTTTTAGGATACATAGTTGCAACATTTGGCAAATTCCTTTAGTCTCTTTAGATTTACATTACATTAAATCTATTTATATCCGTACAGAGACACACCCAACACACCAGGAGTACTCCAAACTAAACAAATACATAAAATATTTTTAAGTTAAATAAGAAGCTTAACAAAAATTGAATAATGTTATCAATGTGATTTTTGTTGTATTTTCTTTCTTTTTATGTGACTGAAAATATATCTGTCCACTTTATGGACACAGTGCATTGAGGAGACTGATGTAAATGTGCTTCACTATCACTTGCATACTCAAACAGCATCATGCGTTACTATCAGTATCATGCATAGGTAAATGGCATTATGCATACTGATTGCATGGTGCCCACTAAAATGTGTACGTTTGTTAGACATTAAACACTGACAAAAGAAAACAACATTTAGAGATGGTTTGTTCTGAAGTAATAAACTTTAAACAAAAAACAAAGAAAAACATGGTCAGACCATTAAAACATTTCATGTTCGGGTCGGTGGGGACCATGCTTGTGAACCGGAGGGTGGCCCTTGAGCAAGGCACTGAAGCGCTGTGTGTGCCTGTCTGTATTTCAGGCCTTTTTGTGTGTGTAAAATGTAATAATTTAATAATCTTCTTCTTCTAAATTTGGGAAAACAAATTGGTATAAATCCTTTAATCTCAAGACTGCCCTTATAATACTTCACCTTATAAAAAGTATGATCTTTTTTAGTTATTTATTTATGTTTGGTGACTGGAAATGAAACAAATGCCATGCCACACCAACCCACGTCTACAGCTGCAGAGCGGTGTGCAAAGTATTATGTGCTCTAGTTTCTCCTTCTTTCTCTCATTTGATTGCTCTTCACTGGTCATTATCGGTACAGCTTCTCCAGCAGTCCTCTCCCTTTCATTACACGCTGAATGCCACAGCCCCCAGCAGCAGCAAGGGAAAGAAATGCCCTATGAAAGCCATCCATCCCCCTTTGGGAATCAAGAGGAGCTCCTATTCATTTGCTTAATTACCTAATTAACAGAAAGCTAATTACTTTGTTGTGTGCACGCGTATGTGTGGAGAGGCTGTTACGTAACTGATAGTGATCCTCAATTAATTTGCAACTACACTCCATCAAGTCGGGGCCTTAATCCACAACACATCACCATCAGTGACACCAACAAAACATGATAATAAATTCAGACCCAGACACATGGCTGTTGGGCTCCGCTGAGCTCATAGATCCAGTATTGACATGCAGATCAAGCTGCTGAAGAATTAGAAAGCTTAGATCGTGTGTTAGATTGTCTTTGTGACGCTGTACACACAAATGTTCTCATTAATTACACCAGACAATCATGTTTACAACCTTTTGAAATAAAACTGCAGTAATCCTCTGAAAGACTGTGGGCTCAATGTACAAATCATAGCAAAGCAAATCCTGTTAGGAATATAATGGGGAGAAATAACATGTCACAAAGTACAAGAATGTTCACATTTGTTTTCCTTTTTTGCTTGCCAAGTTTGAGCTGTGGGATTGAAAATACAGTTTTGTAAAAAAAAAGCTATAGAAATATATGTTGAAATACTCATTACTTTATCACCTTTTTATGTATACAATGAAATGCAATTATAACTACAATTATAACTGTGCATATGTAATACGAATTAAACCTTGAATGCACTTTGAGACCTGGGACCATATTATAGGAGTGTGACAGGATGACAGCACACAGCTGCGTGCAGTGCAGACATGTTGACCAGCGACTGTGATTTGTGATTAATAATTTGTGTTTGGCGCCAGTCACTGAGCAGTTACAGTAGCTCAAGTGTAACACAGTACAATGTGTATAAAACATTACATATAATAAGATGAACCTTTAAACGATTAAAAAAAAAAAAAAAATGGCACATTTGTTTTTAGGGGTTTGATTATGGTTGATACTTTACTGCTCTGGTTTCCAAGCATTATTATTTTACTTTGGGGCTCAATCTGTAATACACAGGCTATAGTAACGTGTCTGAAACCGCCAGGCACTGAAGGTTTGAGGAGATTGCAGAATCAATGTAGGTAAGAAATAGTACAGTGCATGGTCAGAGGGTGGCGCTCTTTACTAAGAAACAGACTTTCCTAAGAGGGTTCATCAGCAGCATTCCTCCCAGATCTCCCAGTTGCAGCCATGATAAATGTAATGTCGTTTACAGCGAAATGAGCTGTGCTGCTCAGACCTTGATCAAGGACAAAAAAAAAACGACTTAAAATATTTTCTCTTGAGGTTAAATTAATGTTGCTTTACAATAAGTGTTAACTGGACTGTTGAACTGGCCCATGATAATTCTCGTCTTCAGGGGCAAGTGACAGATTTTAATTATGTTATTATGTCATAATGTTTTTGCACGTCTTGTGACAGTTGTGTTGAGGGAAAAAGTGTTAGGGAGTGAGCAAAAACTTTTCAACCACACAGCAGAGATTCTTAACGGCTTTGCTGAAATTCAGATGCAGTCCTTGTCCCCTTTCAAAATATTATGAAGAGCTGGCCCACATGTCAGAAAATGTAACCACACCAAACTGAAAGAACCTGCACTCTGGTTGTCATTTCAAAACCATAACACCACCCCTCCCTTTAACAGTTAAAACTCCTAGCAGTTGAGATTAAAACATCTTTGATGATTATGTCAAATTCTTCTTCTTTCTTTCTTTTTTTTTTTTTTTTGTTTCTGCAGCGAAGCTTTGGAACAGTTATGATGAACCTCAGAGCCAAAAAAAAAAAAAGGAGAGAAAAGAAAGACAGGAGAATTTCCTGAAATAATAGAAGTTAATTCTGCCTCAGTTGTAATTAGTCAGCTTAGACATTTTAGCTTTTCTGACAGCCCCCTCTCTCCTGTCACACTTTCAGCTCAAACTAATGCATATCATTACATTTCCCCATAGAAAGGAGCTGCTAAGTGCTACTAAGTGGCGCCGAGCCGCCGCCTGCCCGTGGCCGCGGTGTTTCTGTGAGGGATCTGCGATGATCGCTGTTTACTCAGCAGGTGGATGTGACGTCACGGACTTGGAACATCAAAACAACAACATCCAAATCCGCGAGTCTTCCTCCTCTCTCCCTCCGTCTCTCCTCGGCGTGTTGAAACCTAATAACATTAAGAGAGGAGCGAGCGCCTTCCCCCTGCGAGGCAGACCGGGAGGCAGCGAGAGTGGAACTCCACATTTCGCCTGTTTTCTTTCTTTTTTTTCTCCTCTGGTTGTTGTTCTCTCTCCCCCCTCGACGCCCTCGGTAAGATCACCTCTTTCTCCTCGTAGTTAAGTTACAGTTAGTTAGTCCCCCCCCCCCCCCCTCACCTCCTCCTCCTCCTCCTCCTCCTCCTCCTCCTCCGCCACCACCTCGCCACCACCGCCGGGGCGGGCAGGAAGCGTTGTTGGTGTTTACGGTGTGATTTGTTGTCGCACGCGTCCCCCTCGGTACACGAGCCTCGCGCGCACGGGCTCGTTACCTCGCGCCACAGCGAGTCGGTGAGCCCTCCGCGTGCGCCCGTCAGCCCGCAGCAGAGCGCCGGTGCCGGTAAGTTTCACCGTGACCACGCAGCGGTAACGTTAGCTCGGTCGTGTCGTGTCTGGATAACCTGCTGCCGCCGAGCGCGCGCACGCACGCACGCACACACACACTGAGACACACACACACACACACACACACCGCGCGCGGAGTTTGTCCTCGCGGTTGTCCAGAAATGTCCCTCTTAGTGAAACAAACAAACAAACAAACAAACACCTGTGTTATTACCGCGCGGGCTGCCTGCCGCCGCCGGTTCACGTGCGTGTCTCGAGCGGCGGTTGTTTCTCGTGCGTGTTTGTGGAAAGTTGGGCTCCAACTTAGTTGCGGGCTGCTCACGAGACCCCGGGTGGTGGAGGAGGGGGGGGGGATGGGGGTGAAACGCATCTTTACAACCGTAGTTGGTGATAAAGTGCCGGTTAGCTGCAGCCCACCACGCCGCTCGCTGGGGCTCGAGCCGTGGAAGTTTTCTTTTCTTTTTGTCTTTTTTTTTAAAAAACTTCACGCGACGACGGGAAGTTTGCGTGCCGTGATTTCTCTCTGGAGTCACACCAGGGAAGCGGCTCGCGCCCCACGTGTTAGCCGTCCACCGAGCTCCGACAGACCGGAGGACGGCCCCGAGGCTCCACTTGTTAACAACTGTAATGCGGCTTCAGCTAACAGGCAGGTCAACTTTTGTCCGGCTGTGCTCAGTCCGCGGCAGCTGGAGGCTGTTCTGGTGTCGGCTCGCACACAGTTCACTCAGCCGCCTCATAGGTAACTCTTGATGAAGGCAAACGGGCTCAGTGAACTAAGTTTTAATTACAGCGGCGACGACTTGAAGTCACACCTCGGCATCAAACGCTTTTGACATCATGTCTTATTTGACTGCATTGCTCGAAGTTTGGACACAACTGTGCAGTGTTGTTGAGTCAGATGCGGTGGTGTGGGGTTTACAGTGGGGCATTTTCTTTACTGGAGTTGCAGAGCACTTTAATATCACGTGTGGAAAAAAAAGAGTAAAAAATGTTTTTAAATTAATAATTACCTGTTGTTGCTATAGAGTGTGAGGGGAGTGAATTGTTTTGTTTGTTACCTAACTTTATGTTATCCCAATACACTGTCCAGAGCAATGTCCTTGAGCAAAACATATCTTGGCCTTTAGAACTGCAAAACAAAGTAATCAAGTTACTAACTTGTATTGAAAATATTTTAGATCTGTTTTCTTTCTTTATTTTATGTTGTTTTAATGAACATTTTATAACAAGGCGTATTACAGTCAAATGGACACCAGTAACAAATGTGATAATGAATTTTACTGTGCACAGCTTTTAAATTTATACGTACATATTATAAACAAATGTCTCATGTAGCCTACTTTATCCATGCTGATTTATTAGTAATTTGTAAAGTCAGACAGTGACTATTTTCACCATAAATTATAATTTTAGTATAGTATATCATTTAGTATATAATTTTAAAAATAAATACCGATTATGTATGTCTATTGAGAGTGAACCGCCTACATATAATAATGAAATGTCACCCTAATATTTTATACAGTAAGTATGCAGCTGGCAACAGCAGAACTAAAACCATCTGAAAATGTACGAAAGGGAAACTGCAGCTTTAACAACTATTGCTGGCAGTGCTCCCTCCTTCTTGGTCTTTGGATTAGTCATTGTCTGAGGGGAAAAAAAACACTTTTTTGTAGGAGAAGTAAAGTAAACAGCCTCCAACAAGCGAACCTTGACAACCCAGATTAAGGAAAACATTGGAGATCAAACAGTGCTGCTGCTGGGCTGTTGTCATGAGCTGCCTGAGAGAGAGCTGCAGACTATTTGAACAGGCACTGGGGTTTTGTGTGCTCACTTATGCAGAAATGGACCTTCGCAAACGCTGACCCAGGTTTTAAAACACAGGATGAACTTTCTTTGCAACTTTTTCCAGGCCGACTGTTTGACATGGCTATAACATACAGTCAGCCTTCTGCTCTTTCTGATGGGAAACACCGTCCCCTGCGTCTACTTCTAGAAACAAGAATGGCTGTACTTTAGCTGCCCCGTACCACAACTGAATAAATTGAGTTGGCAGGGTGTGGGGGGGCCGAAAAAGCTTGACATTTGAGGAAGAGCAGCTGTATGCATTGTAATGATGCAAGATCCTGAACGCACCGATGTGTGATTTTGTGTTATTTGGAAAGCCCTTGTTTCTAGTTTGGCCTCTTCAGGCTGGGACTAAGGCTCTTCTTTGTAGAGAGTTGAGGTTCAGCTAGTAAGAAAGTAATCAGTCACTCATGCATTCAGAGTGGGGACTCCCATCCCTGAGTGGAGCGGCGCTCTCTTTCATCTGACGGCTCAGTATTTGTGAACACACATTGAAATACCCTGTGCTGGGTACGGAGGAGCTGTAAACTGACTGTGCACCCTTGCTTGCAGCCTAATGATAAGGAGAGTTATTTTCGGTCCAGTGTGGGAATATGGTTCTGCATTTGCCGTATTGTCTCTCTCAGATTTATTTTCCGGCTTTGATTTGATTTGATTTCAGATACGAGACGCCCTTAAACCAGTTGCTTGAAACATTTTTTGCACAAAGCAAGACAAGTGACAGATGAATAAAGGGAATTTTCTGGTAAATGAATTTGTCATGTGATTTTTGCATGTCTGATTCTCACAACACAAAGGGGAAGAGTAGTGGCAATATGAATACGAGTGCAGCGCGCTCATTAGTGCTGTATTACATGAATGGAAGTGATAACAAAGGAAAGCAGAACAATATTTCCAGGGTAAAGGTTAGTGTGTCCCGGCCCCTGTGGCGTGCCCAGGCAGACCGTTCTCCATGCCCGGGAAGGCGATTGGTCAGAGAGTGGACAGCTTCAGGTGTGCTCTGTGCAGCTCCTCGGTCTCTATGGAGACTGCAAAATGCTCAGGACGGCCATTAACTCATGCAGCCATTAATTACTGGCTTCTACTGTCATCTGTCATTAATAAAAGGAGGGATGCTGACAAAAACATCACCCGTCTACATGGAAGGAGAGGGAGCATGCAACTGCAATCAATTAACTTTAGTCACAAAATTAATTTACCACTAGTGTTGTGTTTCAGTACAACATTGGGATACAGATTGTCCATTGTTGGAAAATATGGTGTCCTGTATATTTTGTTCTGTTGTGTTCTGTCAAGCTGGTGTATTAAATTAGCTGTTGTTATGTTGGTTGCAGATAAAAGCACTGTTGTTGTTTTAATAAATAATGGACCTGTTGTACATGCAGTTAAGTTTGAATTAGGCTAGATGAGCTGCATAAAATGTTGCAACAGCCTCTGCTATATCTAGAAGCTGCTGTATTTTTCAGTGGTACCAAAAAAAAACATGGTTTGCTCAGTCCCTTGCGCTGTATGATGGATTTTAACAATTACGGTATAAACAAGTGTTTTCTAATTCTCAGAGTAGTCTCAACATACAGTATTTTACCTTTGATTTTAATCTAGGTAAAATGATATTGTCTGATACTTGAGAACACTGCAGGAAAAAGCTGATCTGAGTGTGTTGCTGGTGGACTCTTCCCAAACAAGACAGACTGCACTGTGGTGTGGTTATAGAGTAGTAATAGAGAGTGTAATGAAACCCATTCAAGATGTATACATTAAGCCTTTTACATCTTTAATACTGAGATCTTTAATACTAATGTGTTCACACATTATTTAGATAAACAAATGAACAAAACTTAACCAATTTCGATAATTAGATTAGATGTATTAGATTAATGAAATTAATTGTGTTGCTGGTGGACTAAGTGCAAGTTTTTTTATTTTTTTTTATTCTTTCTTTCTCTCTATATGAGCAAATGTTGTTGTCCTTTTAGACACACAATTCCCTGTTCTCATTTTGAGTGAGTGCAAGAGCCTCTTAGCATGTAATAACTTGGGATCTGAGTTCCTTTAATAGCACAGCACATGTCTGTTTTGGGGATGATGCAGGTAAGCTACAGACATTTTATTCCAGACATGAGGGGCTCAACCATACGCTACAAGCTGTGCTCGGCTGCCAGGCGAAACCTCAGCACCTGTTTCTATCAGCTGTCCAGTCTGTATGTCAGTCTGCGTGTGTTTGTGATGTGGCTTCGGTGGCCCGCTGGATGACATGGCGTTCATTTTTAGGGAATTTTCTATCGAATCTGTGTTGATGCGTATTTACACTGAGAAAGTTTAATTGTTACTCTGACACTCCCTGACGTGCTCCCTTGTTGCTTTGTTTGTCGTTCCAGGGCAACACGGTACTGTTGCTGCCCTGTATCTCCAGAAGGATGTCTCTTGCTTTCATTTGTTGTGTAGACTAGAACTTTACACAGCATTATGTGATGTGGACCCTCATAATGTTTTTTTTTTTTAAATCCATCATTACAGTTTCCACTAAGGGATTTTGCTTTCTGGCAATTTTAGAAAAAAAGAGAGGAACAGAAAAATAATGTGGTGACTTCTGAGATCCTGAAGCAGCTAATGTTGGAATTAGGCAACTCTGTATACTACTCCGGCTACTGGTATTTACCTGAAATAGATAATGTGACTTAAGAGTTTAAGAAGAAGCATCAATTTAAAGTTGTAATTTGTAAAGGTTGTGTGTGTTTTCTAAAGCTGGCTGCTCATCTCACAGATTTTTTTGTTTATGCCAAAGAAACCGGTGTTTCTGCTGCTGGAAATGTAAAAGTCTTCAGATCTTAAGACCTGTCCAAAACCGGATGCTTAGAGCTGCAAAATAAAAACTTTCATAATCTGGCTATAGGTCAAATCATTATTGTGATGAATCAATGTGAGAATGAGAGTAGCTAAACTGACATTTACTAATGTGAAAATGTCACAGACTATTGCTTAAGCCCTGTTAACCGTAGTAGGCAGCGTAATGTGAAGTAAGGTTCAGGAGCACATCTTTAAGGGCCCCATCCTTGACTTCTTGGCTGTGTTTTCAGTTGGCAGTCCCAGCCTAATAAGAAACATAACATGGCAGGGCCTGCTCTTCCATCATCATTGCTGGGTGGAAAGTTGGTGTGCTTTGATCATGTCTTTTGGGCGCATCACTCCGGCTTAGCTTGCTGCTCGCTATGTGATAAGCCATCAGAGTACTCAGATCTAAGCCGGCAGCTCCGTGGGCTTGAGGAGAGACAGGAGAGAGTAATGGAGATGAGCAGAGAGCAGCAATGCAAATTTTGTTGACAGACTGTTACTGCAGCTGTTCTCTTTGCCTTTGAATTCAACAATGTTACTGTCCATCTTCACTCGTCTGTGAAGAAAAGGTCGTGTTTCATTTCTGTGTCCTTTCTTTGTGGAACAGTAGTGTTCCCATGTTGTATGTTTGGCCCTTTTTGGCAATTAAAACACCTTTTAATTAGACGCGCATATTAATTGCCTCAAAAACACATGTGATTTAATTATTTTACAAACTGTTATGTTCAGATGTACTCTTAACCACGGTTAACTGATACAAGATCACTTTGAAGTCGAATGCTCCGTTTTCACACTGCTTTCTTCTGTCTGTACATAAAACATCATTTTGAACCCCCCATTATGAAAGGCTGCCCCTAATTGACGGGTTGTTGCTTGTTTATTTGATATATATTTACCAGCTGGGTGGTAATTGGGAAGCAGTAATTACCGAAGATGCAGTGTGGCGCTTCAGCAGAGGTGCTAGCACACTGATGAGTCTGGAGCACAGATGAAAGTATGCAGGTTACTATTATCATCCTTGCAGGCTGTTTAAATACTTGACAGCGGAGAGCAGAGATGGCTAATTGGGCCCGTGTCCCTCATATAGTCTCATTGTTTACTGTGATGATGTACAGTGTAAGATCAAAAGCATGATACTTTTTTCTTTGTGCTTTTTTTCCGTACAATTGTTGCCAGTATACCTGAGCGGTTAATGGCAACAATAAAAGGCCAGTGGATGTAAGGGCCTCATGGATTTGGAGTCCCTCCTGATGATGTAGTTCCTTCACTGATAATGGCCTTGTTAACTGAGATTCATTACCTCTTCATTCAGAGTCTCCTGGATATTGAGGAAGAGTGTTCTCGAACTACTGGGCACGGTGAAGTCATACTGATGTGGTTTTGTGAGCTATTCGTGGAAGGTGGTGACGGTATCTTCCCTGACTCTTGATGATTCAGTTGACCTAAGACTGGGGAGGTGGGGGTAGTATTGGACTTTGTTTGCTTCTCAATTCCACTTTCACACCAACTCTCGCTTTTTCTCTTTCTCTGTATCTCTCCCCCCTTTCTCATAGACCTTTTCTCTCTCTCTCTCTCTTTCTCTCCCCTCTATCTCACAGTCACTTTCTCTCGCTCTCCAATTCACTCCCTCAAACTTACCCGAGATGCACACCTTGTTTGTGTGCAGCCTGCTGTTGTTTGATAGCCCGCTCTCCCAGTAGATCTTCAGACATTGTTGTTGTTTGCCTGAATTGCTCGGAGTGTGTGACTTGCATTTGCCCGGGCTCCTTGGAGGGAGTTTGTTTTTGTTCTCAGCGTTGTAAACAGGGTGGGGCTCCATTCCCAAACCACTCAGTTGGAGATGGTTATTTTCACAGGAGTTATTTTTTTGTTTATCATTTCGGTCAATAGATTAGCCTGGGATGGAATTATGTGTTGAAGCTGATAGTGTGGCTAACTATTTGCTGCATGTGCTGACTAGATAAACACTTTGTCACTGTTGTTTCTGTGATTAAAGAAGCACTCAGATATGGTTTGTTCATATCTCTAATTTTGTTAAATGGTAAAAGGCTACATTTATATAGCGCTTTTTCAAGGTTTTTGCTGCTCCCAAACCGACTTACGTACATGCCCATACAGTAATAATTCAGTAGTATGATATAGCCCATGTCTTTCATTATGATTATAATATGCCAAAAATTATGGCAAAAATATGCCACAGTTCATAACTTCAGTGGTCTCTTTTTAAAAAATGTTGACAGTCATTATGTTAACTTTTTGCCAAGTTATCTTTAATACTTTTTAAAATACTGTGACATATCTATAACAAGATAGTGATGATCACAATTTTATTTTTTTCCATATCCTACAACCCCAGGTTGGCCATATATTTATCACTGGTTAAAATTTAAAGGCACATTTTGGACATTGTGAGATAATTGTGTTCCTTGCTGTTCCCATTTGTAACTGTAATCATAGTAGATTGCATTTGGTACATTTAGTAAACTCTTTACTCAGGTCCTGGCTTCATTTTGTGACTAACTTTGCTCAAGAGTGTCTTTGACAGAGGAAAAGAATGAGGTTTTCCTCAGATGTGGGTTTTATCAGAAGCAATTTCAATATTAAGATTCCAGTTTAAAACCAAAAGGTCAAAAATTAATTATAGTCCCAGCCCAGTTTCCAAAACAACATTTTTGTTTATTATAGTCAATTGGCTGAACACATCCGTGGATAGGAATGGCTATGGCTAGGGATTGTCCTTCTCCAGCCCACTAGCTATGAACGCACACTAGATGAATCATGGTAGAAAACTCCAAGCCTTATGGCGAGACTACTGCAACTTTACATTT
This sequence comes from Lateolabrax maculatus, assembly GCA_031216445.1. Taxonomy (NCBI): domain Eukaryota; kingdom Metazoa; phylum Chordata; class Actinopteri; order Acropomatiformes; family Lateolabracidae; genus Lateolabrax; species Lateolabrax maculatus. The sequence goes on along the minus strand of CM062213.1, from coordinate 24,031,331 downwards.
TTTAAGTAATATTTGGATGATATTTTGATTTATATAAACTGCTGCGTGTACAATATTTGAAGGTGTTTATCAAGTAAGTCCAAGGTGAGATCCACACAAAGATCCTTGTCAGGTATGATGCATTTGTGGCTTTCACTGAGTGGCTCAGCATCAGAGGCTGCGGATGTGTGTAAAGTCCCTTTTAGACGGCATGCGACAGCCGCAGTGACTGCCGCTGATCCTGCAAAGGTCTCACCAGAATCACACAAAAGAAAGCACAGCAGTCCGCTGTGTGACATGCAGCAGGCGGCGAGTTTGAAATGGTCAGCAGCAGAAATTGGGAAAATCTGGGTTCAAGTTTGTGAGTGGGATACGCATCCTCCCACCGTGCCACTACCACGTAGTTACTGTTGTAATGATCACAGGGGTGTGAAGCGTCTGCATGGGCTGCGTTCATGCATTCAGCTAAATACAGTTGTCACTCCTCACATGAGTGCTAAATACTGTTATGGTAAAACCGTCTATATCAACATATAAGGTTAAGTATTTGGTTAATTTATACAGTATGTACAACAACACGCCAGTAGTTTCAGTAACTCACAGAGTGGGAGAGGGAAACTGTTTGTTAATCTAATCATATACACAGGGCTCATTTCTTCAATGAAGTGAAATTAATGGCTATGAATCCATCATAGCCTCAGCAGCATTTTGTGTAATAACCTAGTGCTGGTAGTATTCCCCTGTTTCCTATGACCAATGGGCTTTACCTCTTCACGGTGAGCATGTGCGCGCACACTTGTGGTCAGGTGACATAACAGCAGGCAGTAACAACAGGCACACAGCTCATGTACAAAACGTGATCGTCAAAGACAAAATGAGTGTTTACAGTGGTGAGCAAAAGACAACCGCAAAATGTTGATGTTGTGCAGGATGGACTTTTTGGAGTTCAGTTTTGTGTTTTGTGTTTTTGTACAAGAGCACAAACACACACCCTAAACTCTTGAATATCTCTTTCATAATCCAGCATCTGCAGTTGATCTGAATGAGTTAATGCAGACTAAGCTTCATGACCTTGACACTAAATGGGTGAACACCGGTTTATATTAGGGTCGGAAATTTTGTTTAATGTTATTGTGGCTCACAAGACATTTATCAAAGTGACTACCTGAGTAGTCTAAAAAAAGATAAGACGGAGCGAAAAAGAGAAAGAGTGTATGAGTGGGAGATTAAGAGAGAGAAACTGAACTGGAACTGAAACTTGGTACTGAGTTTGTTCCAGGCCCTGTAGTAAAAAGCATGAGAAAGAAAATCTAATTCTGTATGTTAGTAGTGATGTGAATAGAACGGCAGTTGCAGATCTGAGTCCTGTTACACCGCATCAAATATGGAGTTTATGTATAAAGGGACCCAAATTTGACAGGGACCCAAATAAGACAATTAATAGATTGTTTCACAATCGATTTATTGTCTTATTTATGTTTAGTACATATTTTTTATTTAGTTTTATTTTAGTTTATGAAAATCAAATGTTTTTTTGACTGTATATTGAAAACATCTGAAATTATTTTAATTGCAATATTTAGCTAAAACTGTCCTTGTAACTTAATTATGAGAGCTTTTTCATTCCCAAAATCTTTTTTTTTTTTTGACAAAATGAAAGATCACTTTGCCTTGAAATTATTATTTCACAGTTTTCCTGCAACATGAACATGGTCTACGAGCACAGAGTTTGTGAAATGTAGGAGTAATAGAGTGACACTGACAAGTGACATCAAAGTGCCTTCTGCATCATGCACACATGCTCCACAGTTGCTTTCCTCTCAGCTCACTACTGTTAACCATTTACTATTTACTGTTTACAGCCTTTTGTTGTAAATTTTACAGCACCTGTTGTAAATGCGGCAAATACGGTGTGGTTTAAGCAATCAGCCGTCCTGAGTTATTGGATATTTTTCTAAAAGCCTTTTCATGTTGTGTATATGGAGTGCATGATGTACAAGCTTTTAATGTGTTGACCAATCAATTCCTCATACTGAAAACAACTCACATTTTGAAATGAGTAAATCAATCTTTTCATATGCGGCTACAGAGAGGAGTTGGGCCAGGATTTTGAGTGCATTTCTGTGTACTTTATACACAATTGTATGCAGTGATTGAAGGGCTAATTCAAAGAATTTTAATCACTCCGACCAACCCTCTTGCAGTGTCATCTTTTTTGCAAATTCCCCATAAAATGAATAGATGAGCAGTCTCTTTTTAGAGCATAATGGCTACAGTACATTAGAATATGAGATGGATAGCAGATGAAAATTCTGTATCCTTCATGCACTCTTTCTCTTTCACTCAGTCACTCTGGTCTCTTTTATCAATAGTGGTCTTGTGTAAAAGACCTTGCAGGCCACAGTGAAGTGTTCAGTTGAACCTCACATAGACAGAGGAATGGAAAACGCAGAGGTGAGAACAATTTGAGCAGCAAATTGTAGAGTAGCTCGTGCAGGATCAACTGTTTCAGAACCAGCTCAGCTAATGCATGATTTAATGCGCTGGAACCAATAATAGATTTGTTTTATTTGTGTTTAAGTCCCTCCACCTTCATTGATTTCAATGCCACACCCTCCTACCAGATTCACAGTGACAGCTCTTTTTCCACCAAGTGAGATCATGCCATTGGAGGCTGTGTGTTGTTCTCATTAGGGCCAACCACATCGTGCCAGTCAATATGTAAACAATGGCGGAGACAGTTTCTCATTGCCAAACTGACATTTCTCATTGCTTGGTTGATGATTCATTTGAGAGATGTCATCTCACAAAGTGTTTTCAGGGCGCACTGTACTCATGGCAGTTTCAATAATTTACCGTGTGATCTTTGTCCACCACATTCACTGCCACAAACTGTATATGCTAATAGTGTAGGCTATTCAAGGCCACTCACTTCTTGTTTGGACTCTGATCCATAAATACACAACGATATTCCAGATCATGTGACCACCAGACTTGGAAAAACAAGTTCTTGCCCAAACAGACAATACCGTTGCTAACTGCAGCTACCTGTCCACTATCATCCACAAGAAGGTCTAAAAGTTTATATGAATGGAGGGGATCACATAAACAGTTTCACAACAGATTTTCCACAGAATTGACTATATCACATTGTATATAAATACTGAAATATAAGATTACATATACAGTGATCACTCCTAATGCTCACTTTAGGAGTGATCACTGTATATGTAATCACCAACAAATAAATTTCTGGTGTGTTGGAGGTACAGAAGAAAGGTGTTTAGCTATGTTGTGGAGAAACTATTTTCTCACAAATTATTATAATTATATATTTTTTAAAAATCCACATTTAATTCATGAAACATATAATGTAACACAACATAGGCTATAACGTATAATTTGCTGCTTAGAAATTTAGGCCAAAATGGCATAATAAGAGTCAACAGGGTGGAAATATCTATATACGAAATATTGATACTGGGTCAACTGTTAATGTAGTCAACCAACTATGGCACATTTTGTTAGTTTAACATTCTGCACTAAGTCCACTGTTTACTGGCAATATAATAGGATTAAAGTGTGTTATCCACGTTCTGCATTGTTTGTGTCCTGTAATTTAATTGTTTTTTGCTATAGAAAATGAAAGAGAAAAATGACAAAATCAAGGGAAATATCTATCTTACTCTAACTCCAGATTAATAAGAGGTGTAGGTGACTTTTTCTTTTATGTCTATTCGGAGATGGTAAGAATTGGTCAGTGGCCTGTAAAAGGATACCTGACAGTGACGTTGCAGTAGGCAAATATTTTCCTTGCCTTTATGTTCTTGAAATGAAACGTGAGATATTTTTCTCCACTTGTGCTAATGTAAATGATTTGCATGGAGTTTGTCCCTGCTGATTAAGGCTGTTTGGACTGTTCCTCTTTGGAACCATGCCAATTGAATTTTCTGCCTTCTAACACGCTTGGAGAGTGGGGAATATGGTTCTCATTGGGCCCGAGGCTTGATCTCCTTCTTGCCTCCCCCAATCCTTTCACATCACTGTGACAATTAGAGAGCTCGACCATCCCCAAATGACACACGTAATTAAAGAGTTGGCATTATAATTACAATGTGTTTATTGTCTGTTTATGGGTTTTGTGCAGTGCATAACGCACTGGGAGATTTCTTTGGTGTAAATGGATTGAGGGCTGTTAATATACTTGGTGGTAAATGCGATTTCATGTGGTTAACATCTCGATATCTCCTTTATCAGCCCTTTGACAGTTGCTCTGTTCGTTGCACATACAACGCAATTTGGCTGACAGCAGAAACTGGCACCTGAAAAAAACAAATTATTTAGTCATGGGTTTTTAACGGGCACAACGGTAAATGCATGTTAAGTAAATGATGCAATTTATTCCCTTCTCCTCATTGCCAGGCTGGCTGCCACGGGACTTGTGCCAGCTTTAAATAAGTGGTACCCAGATGGTATTCACATGATGCCCACTTGGTTACAAAACGGTCCTGGGGAATAAAGCTGACTGCCGCAACAACCAATGGGTCAGCCGGTGAGCCTGTTGCTTTTGCACTCTGCATGTGCAAATGGGTTGATGTTGTGTCACTTTGCTGAATTCTTTGGGAAGGTTGCTCCTCAGGGGCCCTAAATGAATTGGAAAAGAGCCCCGTTAATGAGGAGGGCGGGATAGATAGATAGGGGGGCGAGATTCTCTGCAGGAGTTCGGTTTTTTTTCTCTGCATATGTCGGGCTTCTTGAGTTCTGAGAAAAGAGTGAGGGAGGAAAGTGATGCCTCTGGAGTGATATAAGTCTGTCAACAGAGTGATTTCTTTACATTCTTATCTTCAAAAAGGCAAAGTCTCTTTTCTTCTCTTCTCTTTTCTGCTCTGCTCTGCATGCGTTTTGCAGTCTGCCTCCTGCTCTGCAGCTGCGCTCGGTCTCTGGGCTGGCTGTCTCCTGGAGAAGTGGTGAACTGTGTCATCTCCAGCCACTAACAACGAACAGCTGCAGCACCAGCCACCGCTGCAGATCGAGGGACAATGTAAAAGTGATTTTTGTAACTCAGAGAAATAAATAAACAAAGCCCCAGAAAAAAAAAAAAAGAAACAATACCACAAACAACACACAGCTTATGCAAATGCTGGGGAAATGTGTTCGCGAATCGATAAGCCCTATTTGTGTACAAAGAGACTATAGGACCAGAGTGACCATTTTACACAGAGATGCACATTACCAAGTTTGCAATTTTATCTGCAGTAGCTGCCCCCAAACATCTGTTTAGTTTTGTCTCTTCTACAGTACATGTTAAACCCACACATTATGATGAAACACATAAACTATTTGTTGTTGAGTTGTGACATGAAACTGCTCAGAACTGGGGAGTGTGTTCCTTGTTCTCCGCACATAAGACACCAGATGTTCAAGGCAAAGTTTTAGTCATTGTGGTGGGAGAGGGGTCAAACTGTCAGTAGGTTAAAGGTTGAACAGCATAAAAAAACTGAAGCACCCACACAGTTAATTAGAGATGAGCGATTTATTTTGGAGTGGTATATTTATGTCTCTGTGTTAAGTTATTTCAGTTTTGGTCTATTTCTGCTTCTGTTGTTTTGAACCTGATTGTAAAGTGTGTCTGTTGCAAAGCCTGACAGTTTCTTTTGTGAGGTGTCAGTTTTTTTCCATGAATGAAAAATGAAATCCTAACAGCTCGTCCCATTGTTGTAGCTTTTCTCCCAGTCACCTTGTAATTGTTACTGTGTCATAAGCAGCTATTAGTATTGCTAGAAAATGGTAATGCTTTGAGAGACTCATCTCTCCCACAGAATGGCTCTCTATCACACTCTCACATTCTTTTAAAAGGGAAAAGGAAGATGAATTTTGCCCATAAAGGCTGTATCACAAGGGCTTTTTATCCTAAATGGCTCTGGGGATTGTTATCTGTGGGAAGTGTGTCCTGCCTCCATCGTGTTCAATCAAGTGTCCACTTAGCTGTGACTGGGAGTAATTGTTCCCAAGTGGGCCACACACTGACCTGTTAATGTCTGCGTTGACCCTCTAACCTTGTCAGCACGTCTTGGGGAGGAGTTTAAATCATGTGGATCTCCTCCGTGTCTTTACGCTACCGGGTCAAGTGGGCGTCGGCCCCGAAAGACCACTCTCTTGTAATTGTCCCCAGCAGCGTGGGTCAGCCATGGGTGTTCCCAAAGACCGCCTCTTATTAGATGAGGTACTGGGAGTGGTGTGACTTAATGGGTCAAGCCATTGATCCGATACGGCACCAATGTCCCTAGGTGCAGTTGCAGTCTCTGCAATACCTGATCACTGGCTTGACTTGAGGGATTGTCAGTTAGGCTCCATCGCAGACTGACTTTCTGGATGCTGGTCTGCAGTCTTTTATGAATATCATCTCTTGTTTATGTATAGCTAATTGTGGCCTTCTCTTTTTTCACTCTCAGATTTGCTTCTTTTTAAGAAATCTGAATAGAACATACACACGTCCCCTACTGTGGAGTAGATGGAGCAGATGGAGTAACATGACAACACAAAACAGATTTAAGCCACCATGCACACATCTTCAGCACTAATGCCCATGCAATGAAGGGCTACTTGCCTCTAGATTTAATGACTGACTCACTTATAGCCAGTGCCAGAACTTGACAGAGCATGTCTGACTTGCACCTCTGTAGATGGTGTTTCCAGATTTGGCATCAGCTCCTATTTCCTATGAAGCAGCCTTGGCAACACCAAGTGAGAGAATAATGAAATGAAATGTACATTGGAATGAGGATTGTAATGTAAAAAAGAATAAAGGTCTTACAAGAGCATATACAGTACTTTTAGCTTCTGGATGCACTCAGTCCCAGATACTTATGCATATGAGACAGGCAAAGGTGGGTTAGGTGCCAGAGAAGAGTAAAACTCATTCATTAATACATTAAAATTACTAAAATAATTTTGAAACTTTGTCAAACTTGCTTACTTATAATGCAAAGTTATAGTATAGAGACGTAGTTTGGCTCTGTTGTGTATGTTGCTCCGGAGGGATAGAGCTTAGAGGCAAACAATAATGACGTTGTGATGATGATCATGATGTTGTGTTTCAGACATGCAGCCGATGGCCGTACTGATTTACACAGCAAAAACCATCATTCTGCACCTGACGTGCTAATTTTTGACCCTTCGCACACTGCCCAACAAGGATGGACAGCTTCAAATGCCTGTCTGGTTTGCCTGGAAACTCACAAATGAGTGGCAATTAACACACGTGCTGCAAAGTGGCTGGCTAGGGACTTTCTTCAGAAACTGACATAGTTTGTAATTTGAGTGAAAAGGGGGGATTACAACCACATGTTTCCAGGGAAGGGGTGAGTTGAGTGTTGAGCAGCTGGCACGCAAAAAAAAAAGGCCACAAAGGGAGAATGCTTTACAGTTAGAGGTAAAAATGTTTAACATTAATGTTGGCGTCAAAGTATGCAGTATATCTCAAAGTGTTTGCTTGTTTAGTATTTTTTATGGACAAATGACACAATAAAACGTAACCACGTTTTAAAATCCAGTACTTGTTAATTTGCAATAAAAACTCTACCTCTTAAGTATATGCTCTCCCATGCTATTTTAACATCCCTTTGAATCTCCTCATCAAGGGGTTTCTAAAGCTTGAGTAAGTTGTTTGTGGCGGACATGGCAGCGAGCTTGGCTGAAGTCCCCAAGTGCCCTCTGTTGTTGATCTGGAAGTGGGGGACTTTTAAAAGCGAGTGCTCCTTTTGAGGGGCACAAGGATACAATAATGCAGCCATAAATCCATGGGTGGGGGGGGGCTGTCTGTTGGGATCAACATATTTTTGGGAGTAATGACAGGGATGCAACCGAGTAATCAGAAGGGACTTATCTGGGGCCGATGGCAGGCCCAGGAATGTGGACGGGCTGTGGAAACAACGGCTGCACTAATGGGGTTAGCTGAATTCCACACTGGTGAATTATGAGGAGTTGGGACGTCGGGGCTGTGGTTTGTTGTGTCTGGTTGGAGAGTTACACCGCTACACACAGAAACAGAGTTATAGATTTGGTTTTTGACACGCTTTCTCACAGAGCGAGCCAATTAACTGTGAGCTGAATTGCTTTGCTGTGCTACTGGAGACACAGCCACATTAAACAGCAAAGTCGTACGCACATATATCATAGGGCAACAAGCCACACATGCAGCCATGACTCCTGTGACAGGGACAAAACCAGAAGCCATCCATTCTGCTGCCTCATTTGCATGATCTGAACGGTATCTGGAAGTCATTAGCATCTTTCCACTTGTTTATCTGGCTACAGATGAATGCTTTTGAGCTTAACACCAGGTTTTTGAATACACAAAATGCCCAGCTTGTTTCAGATGTTTTTGTACACTCACATGCATCATTTATGTAAAAAAATCATGTAATTTTACAAATGTTTGTCTTTTTACTAAGGTGGAGACCACTGCAGGGTTTGTGGGTCACTGTATTACTGTGAACACATTCTCCAGAGCAATTTGACAAGGACCAGTGGGGTCTTCTGTTGGTGTCATGCCATCATGTAGCTGTGTAGTGTGTTACCAGCCAAATACATTTTTTTGTAGTAACTATCTCATCATGTCTATGTCGTTAGCTTGTTGTAATTGTTTTAATTTTTTTTTACATGGTATCAGTAATGTATTTAAAATTTAAAATGTTTTTTTTCTTACATAATTTTTGTATTAGGGAACTTTAAATAGAAAAACATATAAACAACCTATAAATCCTGTAGTCAGCAGAAGCAAATACAGTAAGAATTTTTTACATTTCATGTCAATCTTCTCTAACTGTGTTTGAGAACACAAAACATATTCATGAAATTAATGCAGCACGTTTTTTATGTGGGTATTGCAAAATGCTCTCGCAAGATAATAAAGGGCAACAAAGGCCAGGAGATGCCAGCAGGAATCAGTGTGTCATAACATATCAAACACTTGTGGCTGACGATGATCACTTTTACTTTTGCTAATCCTTATGTCATTTCTGTACATGTGGGCTCAGTAGATCACAGTAGGGGCTTTCCCCACCTTTTAACTTCCTGTTTGTAATAGTTGTCTCTTTCCCCTTCCTTCCTTCTCTCTCTCTCTCTGTTACAGTAGTGTCCTCTGTGAAACCCCCGTGGTCCTGCCCTCAAGACTGTGAGCTGAATTCTGATTGGAGTAATGGAGTGCCAGTCTGTCCTGCACCAGTGATCAGGGTATGTGGCAATCCGCCCACTAACCCGTCTCTTATTTCATACAGTAATGTGTGTGCTGTTTGTCTGTGAAGTGACTCCAAAACGCTGTTAGGTCTGACTATTAAGCTTATTTGTATCAGGCCATAATTAGCTTGAAGCAGATCCCAACAGATGTGTTCTGAGCTTTTCATCAGGTTTATTGTTCAGCTGTTTGGGCCACGAGCATGGATGTGAATGATAAAGACACAGACAGAACAGAATAAGGCTCAATATGTTTGGGAAAATATTTAATTGCTATTTTACTGACCGATATTGCAATTATTTTGTATAAATTATAACTCTACGACTGTATTTGTGCAGAATTGTGCCTCTGAATTGCTGCCCACATGTCCAATTTTGCCAGGGATCTAAAACGTGTGGGCCTGCTCTTGTGAGTGGCTGTTTTTCCAGTTTAAAATCAGCAGAGCCAATCAGAGCTACTTCAGAAGCCCTAAACCGGGAGGTCCTGATTCAGAGATGTTAAATTAATAAGCTTAAAACAATGATATGATTTTCTTAAATTTGACTTCAAAGATCCTACAGCAATTCACTCTCTGCCACTTGATCTACTTGCTACCTGTCTGATGATGTAATGATTATATTGTTTATTTAGAGAAATATTCACTACTCTGTTGGACTTTCTGTCTTGTCAAATATCAAAATAACACAGAAGTAATGTTAATTAGATACAGTTAGATTTTTAGGTAACAGTTGTAATTTTAGCTGTTGAAGTGGAGGATTTCTGGCTAAAACTTCAGATGACCTTGTCAATTATTGTCAATCTACAGAATATTAATCGACAACTATTTTCATAATCATTTAACTAAAAAAACAAAATTCACTGGTCCCAGCTTCTCAAATCTGAATATTTGCTGGTTTTCTTTGTCTTCTATGCAAGTAAAGTGAATATCTTTAGGTTTTGTACTGTTGGTTAGACAACACAAAACATTTTAAAACATCTCTTGGGCTCTGGGAACTTGTTGATGGACAGATTTTTCTATTTACTGAAATTTTGTAGACCAAACAATGAATGGACTGAGAAAATAATTGGTAGATTTATCAATAATGAAAATAACCATTAGTTGCAGTCTTAGTAGGTTCTAATTAAGATTGAAAATGTCCCTTTTTTAAATAACGCTGTCAAATAAAAATTATTAATCCTCCAGATCTTCAACCTCAAATTGCATGATAAACTCAGATGTTTTTGTTATGAATGTAAAATGCGAAGCTCAGAATCATTTTTTTGTGAATGTAGTAATAGGGTATTTATTTATCGTTGCAATTTTTTTAGTAAACTATTAATAATACAGTATGGCAAGTGAACAGTATTTTCAGGTTAAACTGCGACGTCATTTCGTTTTAACAGCTTTTTTTTGATTTTGTCATTATACACTAATATGATCTTGTAAATATATGAATATTGGTGCACCACAGTTGCCAGCCTGTTCCGAGTGAAATTGTATAATAATAATAGTAGTAGTAGTAGTAGTAGTAATAAAAGTACTAATAATGTTAATAATAATAAGTAAAGTTAATTGCACACCTGAAATCAATTAAATATTTGATATCTGTTAAAGCATGTTGCCCTCTACCTGAATGTTGCACCGTCAGCTGCTTTGTGTTCGTGATTCTCCTCTGTTTTTTAATATCTTTGGCGTACTGTAGTCTTTCTGTCCCTCTGCTCACCTCTGTCTGCCCTGGGAGCCCTGATTGGCTGAACACTTTCTGCACTATAGTCTGGCTGCTTGCCAGCCTTGCTGCCAGTGGCTGCCATGCCCCCTGATCAGAAGAGAATGTGACATTTGTGCAGAGGTAATGGAATCTGCGTGCAATTAAATCTCTGACTGTGAAGAGGAGTCTATCTCCTCCCTGCTCCCCCCATCTCCAGCCATTGCCAGCAGCAGGGGGGGTCAGGCACGATGATGAAACCTTCCCAGCAGGCCCCTCGCCGCACTCTCTTTCCCAATCTCCATGTCAGGTTATGTTTTTTAACTTTGCGGCACTAGCCCTGCCTCTAACTGGCAATTAATTACAGAAAGCATCCATTATGGAATCTCTCTAAATATTGCAAAATAATTAATATTCAATTATAAAAATTTCATTACAGAACTGCAACATTACCAATGCTTTAATGAATTCTGCTGCAGGTGACAGTTGTTATTTTGTGGTGACTGTTGTTGGGCAGTTAAACACGTTTTTTATTTAGGGGGAATGGTAGAGAGCAAGTCGAAGAGAAAGGAAAGGACGCAGAGGGCAGATTCATGCATGGATGAGGACAGGGTCATATCTCTGTGAGCCTCTTTCTCTGCTGCCCTGCCACTACACTTAACGCCTCATTTGTGGGCTTTGTGGCCAATGACTTGAGTCTGTGATCTGTTGCCATAAAAGGCAGCTTTTTCCTCTCTGCTGATGGGGCACTTGCTTGTGGGTTAATACCAGACCCCTCCATAGGCGGGCTCATATCTAATGGATATGTGTATCCCCATCAGGAGAGCTCATAAACATAAAACTCTCGGCTGCCATTGTACTTGGTGGAGCTGCTTGGGAAGGACAGAGCCACGCCATGCAAGCATTTCCCCTTGAACTTGTGTAGGAGTAGTTCATATCAGTGTTCCTTGTCCACCCTGGGTGGACGGAGGTGCAGGATATCCAGGTCAAGGTTTGGCTCAATCCTCCCTGTGTCGTTCTCAACCTGTGTGGGTCTGTCTAAATGGCACAATCTTAGCACATACTTATTCAGTATGAATATTGAATGTTCCAGTTCATTTAAACAATGAAAGATTACATTTTATTTTTTACATGCTGCTGCGGAACCCAGCTTTAATGTGACTGTTTTTCTGTCACGTTCTACTCTTTTTTTCCTTTTTTTTTCTACATTCAGCTTCCCCGGTAATGTATTTTGTCATGATGAATTATTAATGTCAGCGTTGGTTGAAGGGAGTGTTGTCTCAGAAAATAAGAGGGTCACTCTGTTTTTTCTTTTTTCTTCACCCAAGGGTTAATTTGAACCAACAGTCAAATGAACCTCCCTATTTCCTTGCCGCACTGAAAACTGCCGGGTCTTAACTTTATTCACTAACATCCTGCTGAACAAATACAACACTATTCCTCTTGGCTCTCTCTGTTTTCCTCTGTTGCAGATGACTATGCTGCGTTGTGTGATACAGAGGAAAAGGCTTAGCTTGGGGAAGTAGAGAGAAAGAGGCTCACTCCATTAGTGTCATTCGAATGGTGAATTAGATCGGGCTGACAGATAGATGCGGAAAATTGTTTTAATTGTGTAATTATCTGTGGCTAGCCACTTGTGCGGAAAAGTGCTGTGATGTGGGTGAGGGCCAGAGAAGAGCACATTTTGGCCTTTATGTGCTTATTTTGTCTTTGTACAGGAAATGAACAACAATCAGGGGTCCTGAGGATAAAACATAAACACACCCAAACTCGCAGACACACACACCCCCTCCGGGCAGGTTGTGACATGCTCCGTGAGATGCTGCTCTTTAGAGTAATGTGTCTGGCCAGTGAGCCTTCTCCTCAGGCAAAGAAGAGGGCGCCTGTAACCGCCTGATCAAGACGGCACAACTTCACACAAATGAAACAGCTATGCAGATTGGCCCTCTTCAGAAAAGGACTTCCAGCGCCATCAGTGTTAAGCGGAAGTCCTTTTCTGATTAGATGTAAAATGCAGGAATACGGACAGATGGCACTACATTTTTGGCTTTATATCTATCACTTGTTCTCTACTGGATTTTTTCCTCCTGCAAAACATTCCCATGAATGAGTTTGCATGACCACCTATCTTAACTGCCAATTTGGTTGGAAAATAATAATGGTTATCATCTCTTCCTGTTTGAAACAGTGAGGAGCTACTGTACTGAAGCAACGCATGTTTTGTTGCATACAGAATGTTTAACTGTGAGACTAATTTAGCTTAGGCTTACTTCCTTCATCCTTTTCCCTCAGATCATTGTATTTATGGTTTTGAATAGAAGTAGTCTCACATTGCATCCTTTGCATGCAGAATGTCATCACTGTTAAAGCAGTAAACTGCTTAGAATTAAATATTGCTGCTGTTTTAACAAAGGTTTTGTGTATGGATTAAACTGTTTAGGGCCAGGGCTCTCCTCATTTTAATTCCATTTGACTAATATTTTGCAAGGTATCAGTGAAAAATTATTTAATTGACAGTTTTGTATCATATGTCTCACCCTGTAAGGTGTCCTGTAAATATAAATCCTGCAAATTTGATTTGATTCCAATTAATCCATTAAATTGTTATACAACATACAAGCACCCATACAGACGACATATAGATGTGGCTCACAGTCTTGACTGATCAGTTACTGAATGATTTTTTTTCAAGCCCGGTGGGCAAAGCTAAGCCCAGACCAAAGTCTGATGCGCTGCAGTCAGCAGCTGCATGCAATTTTCAGCTCAAGTGTAATAAAACAATGCAAGAAGCACTGGAGGACTGTGGGCCTGGATGCTCTCACTCTTGAAGGAAAAGTTGAAATAGGACATAGGACAAAAAGCGTAAACATTAAGTGGAGCTGCTACCGTATAAATTCCCATCATTGAGTGGTTCTGTTCCTGGTTTTGTTTATAATCAAAAACATTTTGTCATGTAATAGGCAGGCTCGTTTGTCACACTTATCACAACGAGCAGGCCTTTAATACTTAATCAAATAATAGATATGCACACACACTGAGCCGGTCTGATGAGAGTCTTGCAACACAAAGCAATTTATGGACTGAGAGCTTGTCATGTCTCAGTTGTTGCCTTTGTCATGCTCTGTTGTTCAGTTGCATCTCCTGTGATAATGCACAGGGGATTAGCAGGTAACAAGGCAGCGGCGTTCCTTTGAGGATGTTGCGCGTGGCTTTGAATGTCTTGCACAATACTACATAAACGGGGGGGTTGGGGGTGGGGAGTACCACCGAATGGTGATTTCCCGGCTACACAGGGAGCCTCCTCCTGGATAATGTGGTAATGAAAGGTGACAGGAAGGACTCAGGGTCTGGAACGAGGCCGGGGCAGCTGGTCAGAGCGGGAGAATAGGAAGCAGTGTGCACCCGGGCTAAAGTGCAGTGAGAAGCAAATTAAAGCTCATATCTGCCATCTCCCTCGCCTCCCTGCACTTTCCTGTTTGGACTTGAAGGTGATTGGGAGCCAAGGCGGTGACAGTTGACGGAAGCTACGCGGAGGAGAGAGTATTTATTTACAGTGAGATGCAGCGATGCTTGTTCAGGATGCGGTTTCACGCAGGATGTGCCGTTCTCTCCCCCCCCACCCCTTCTCTTTCCCCCCGCCCCGCACACCTCCTCCCATCTTTCTCATCTCCACCCTTAACACTACAATCCCCAGGTTTGATCAAGAATGGGAAGTGGGTTATTGGGGAGGAGGGGTTGGCCTGCTGCAGGGCCAGGCAGGCTGCATTGTGTAAGAGGCTGGGGCTGGATACAGCCAGTAGAGAGCTCACTCAGCATGCCTTCCTGCCTGGCCCAGGAGGTGGTATCAAAGTCAACACAGGTCACTGAGAAAAAGGACTGTGAAGCATTAAGATTGCATTGTGTGACAAATATTGCCTTCAGGTGTTACAGAAAGAGGAAAACAATGATCTATGTTTGAAGTAGAGAAAATGCATAAATTGAGCATATGAGAAAAGTGTAAGTGTAAAACAGAGTGTGTGTTTTAAGACAGTCCAAAAGAGAGAGAGAGAGAGAGAGAGAGAGAGAGAGAGAGAGTGTGTGTGTGTGTACCCTGCCAGGAATTCCACCTAATAAAATAGGGGTTGGGGGGAGTTGAAGGTTTGTAAATCCCAGTAATTACACTGTGCACTGCGGTAGCAGTACAATTACCTTTGTCGTCAACCTAGAATACAGTATTGACATTACGGTAAACTGCTTATTTTAAAGACGCAAGTGTGAGCAACATTATTTCATACCACCCAAGAGTAGATATGCAGGAAATTTGACTGTATTAGTCAGATAGGCTTGAACATGTAGCAGGCACAACTGTTCACCTGGCCACGTCCTGCCACCCCCCTGGCTTTCATCTGGCGGGATATTGAGTAGTAAACATGCGAGTGTGCTGAAAAGGTGAGTCGTTCAGATCTCTGCTCACTAGCTGTCATGTCGGCATTAATCTGCCCAAAGTTTCAAAGGCAGGTTTTACGACCGGCCTTACGGCCTCATCTGTGCGGACAGCGGCATCTAAACTCTGGAGAACCTGCCACATAAAACGCACATCTGTTAAAGCCTAAATTGTAAAACAGCCCCCGCGTGTCCAGGCAGCGTTGAGTTAATAATACACTCAAAGTGCAGCTTATAACACTCCCTGCAGCAACAACAGCAGTGATTGTCTTATTTTCACTTCTTTTGATCAGCTCTTAAATCTCTTTTGCCTATTGTAATTTTTTGTCTCGTTCAACGTTTTTGACCTTCAAAGGATATATACACAGTATATTATCTCTCTGACATGGACATTTCTCCTACATTAGACTGTGTCTGTATAGTCTTTTTGCTCAAATCTCTTAAGATATTGTGGGGGGATGAGAGATTTTCTCTTTCTTTCATCTATTTAATTGTAAAGTTATGTTGAAGCAGGCAAAGCATCCCATCTGAAATTCATATTTGATAATAATTAAAAAGAGGAGAGAAGATAGCCTCTTGTAAAGACCTGCCTAAAATGTATTTTGTCTTTGAAATGTTCCAGACTAAAATCCTGTCAGAAAGTGCTGGAAATTGATGTAATTTTGGATGCACTTAATCGAGTCAACTTTTAGTAACACTAGCTAACCTTGCTTGCATAGCTTGCGACACTTCAAGAGGTTTTTTTTGTTCCTTACAGTAAAGGTCCACCACTCCCAATACATTAAACAGCTTCTGAGTGACAGAATGACAGACAAGTAGCGATAAATACAACAATAATAAAGGATTTCTGTGGCGCTAAAAAGTCCGGAGTGGCAGGCTGGTAGCATTAGCAAATAATGGCAGTCTTGAGGTTTAACACCACAACTCCAATATATGAGGTACTATTAACAGATCTGTGAGTGAAGCAATTTAAGCAGCAGTTGTCATTACAGGGACACAGTTATTACGCACTTTTCCAGCTCTCTCTCTTAAAGAGGAAGTGTGGTTTCTCCCCTCAAGGTATTCAATCATATCACATATTGGTGCATTCAGTGTCCCAGGTACTACCTCCCTGTAATTTTTATTTTACACTTAGCTTTGGACCTGACAGCACATGGAGGGGAGGGACTGATGGACTGAGGTTTGTTCAAAGGCAAATAACCTGAGGGAGAACCACTATGGAGTTCTGTCATGTACATAGTGTAGGGAGCCAGGCTAGTCACCATTCCTGTTTGGAGTAGCACATGTACATGTAGACATTGTTGATGGGTGTGTGGGAATGGGGGTGTTGTAACAGAACTAATACATATTTTTTTTATTGTTGCAGTTACAGTATGTTTGGTAAAGGTCATATAGAGATATGATCGGTGTGGCTGAAACTTTGCTTGGGTGTTTTTCTTTTGAGGATGATGAGCATTATAACTTTGTATAGAAAACACAGTATTCATTTAAAAGGTGACAATGCAAACTGTGCAAATTATTACATCCTAACATGTTACAAGAGGCTAGTTATTTGATTTATTGATTATTGCTTACTGATTCTTTTGTAATGTCATACGGTTTAGCAGTGATATACTGTGAACCTATTTTGGACTTTGTGTACAGTACAGAGATAGATTTTATATGCATTTTAAGCTGTTAAAAGGTTGAATGAATCTGTAAAGAGACGTGTCTTGTTGTAATAAATCAAGAATGTACCTTAAGCTTATTTCCATTCATAAGCCACACTAACCCTGTTCAAAAACAAGTGAATTTAGCCAACACTGAGAAGGTCAAATAAATTCCAGATTGTGTTGTTAAGTATTTTTACCGGGTCAGAGGGTCCAGCTACAACACCTGTTACTGCTAGAGGCACAGAGGGAACAGTCTTAGAGAATCTACATGTTTATATTCATTATTTTCTGTCTTGTGATGCAGTCTGTAATTGATAATGACAACATGGTTACATCTTGCATGAATCGGACAAGGTTTGTTATTTACTGTGATAGCAAAGGCTCTATTTGAGTGCAAGCTGGGTCTTAGACTAATTGATGTTTTGGAAGATGAGCTCAATTGGATGAGTCATTAGGCCTATTACCAGAGTTTTATTAAATGCCCCCACCCAAAAAAGAGTCCGTTGTGGAATATTTCCTTCATGAATAACAGGAGGTTGGATTGGTAAAAGGCAAATAATATATGTGTGAGATTGATCAGTGAGTAGCGACCCCATTATCTCCTGAGATGTTAATTACACTGTGCTCAGCTTGCATGTCAAAAGGCAGATAATTGAAGAAGGTAAAAGATGTGCCACACTTTATTTATGCTTTCACTTGGAGCTGGAAGATGATGGCCTCTCTCTTGTGTGCTTTTCCTCTTCTTTTTACTCTCCTTTTTTTTTGGTCTATGATGTATTTATTGTTGGGTAATATTACACTGTCAGAGTTGATAATTTTGCAAGGATATTATTCACAATCATTACCGTGGCTTGTGTGCGTGTTGGACACACACCGTCCTGTCTCTGTGTTCACTGTCACAGCTTTCTAAATTGATTTAGATGAAATTATCTCAATTCAAGGCCTTTAAAGGTCTTGTGCTCAGATGTTGTGTCTGGCAAATACTTTTTCAGACCTCTTTGAGGTCTCTGTGTTGCATTTATTTGATACTGCAAATGTCTAGCTTGTTTCTACTTTTACATTCAACAACTTTTTTTAAATAAATATCTGAAATGTAAGCCTGCATTCACACTGATATTCTGCCTCTGTTGCTAAAAACTGTACGTCTAAAATGGACAGGAGTGCAGGCATGCACATTTATAGACAGAAGTTGTGACTCTCTCAAGTTTAATTTTATGTAGAAAAGAATGCAAGTGTCATTCACTGTATTAAGGTAAAGTTCGTAATAACATATCAATGATGTGTTACAGTGACTACAGCTGCTAGATGATCGCAGCAAAAGTGATGAGGCATAACACAAATATATATATATAAAAAAAGGAATAAAGAGGATGGACATTTTTGGGAGAGTCTTAGTAGTACTTTCCAGGGCTAAAGTTACAGTATCTGCCAGAGTGGTCCTCTGAAATACACACAGCGGTGAGAGGGCGTAAAAAGCACCAGAAGCCCTCTAAAAGGTCTGTCGCTTTTTTTCTTTCCTTTTTTTTTAAACATTGTTTCTGTTCTGAGTGCAGTTCCCCCACCTGGGTTGCATGGTGTCTATAAACTTCCTATTGACAGTGTATAAGCCATAGGGGACTTGGTGTGCTTTTAAAACAAAAAAATCTTGTTTGTCATTTCGTGTGCTTATAGAGATGGCGTCAAAACTCTGTTTCCTGTGGTTTCCTGTGGAGAACTGTGGTGTCTCTGTGTGCAGCAATTTACAAGTGCACGTGAACGCTGTCTGCACTCTCATAAGCAAATGTGCACATATGCACCCACACACACACACACACACACACCCACAAACACCCTCCTCTTCTCCTTTGTGTGTTGTCATCATAACTTGGGGTGGAGCCTCAGGGGAGTGACAAGACTGTGGTCATCACACCTCACACCAGCGGCTGATGGACAGCGCAGATGATTTAGTGCATCACCTGGTGGACACTGCTAAGAATGAGCACACAGTGATGGAAAACCACCTTCCAAACAGTGGCATATACAGTTTCTATGGCCTTACCACTGTACGTGGCTTTAGACAGTGACATTTCTTTCTAATTTTGTAGCTTACTTTCACTCATTTTGTGTATTTGCCCCTTTTTTCCCCTCTCCAAAGTGGGTTAAATACATCACGTCTCACAATCAGCAGCTGTTTACAATGACATCATCACACCAGATTTAAATAATGATTAGGGGCACTGGTTAAAAATAAATGGAAAATTCCAACTCTTATATAAAAGTGGAAGAGGAAAAAGACAAAGGTCCAGAGGGGATTTTTTATAGTACCTCACAGAGGAGAAAAGGGAAGAAACTGCACCCTCCCCACACACCTTTACTTCACTTTGTCTGACTAATTTCTAAAATCCATTAGCATCTTCCCACTTGTTTATCTGCCTTGCCAGCAGACCAGAAGGCTCCATAAGGCAGACAATGAACCTCATTGGATTTAAAGTTTTTATGGTATTAAGTTTGAAGTGTTTTTCTCATTTTGGACACTTTTTGTTTGCCAGAGAAAAAGACCTCTGCTCTCTCAGATGCCAGCGAGCAGTATTTTGCCGTGGCAGTGCAGTCTTATCTGCGCTTGAGGTCTGTACTTTAATGGGCTTTATTGATCTAAACAACATCAGGGGTTGCGGTGATGTTATTAAGGCAGAGATAACTTCTGTGTAATTCCACTCCAACAATATATTAGCCTTTTATTGGTCTAAATAACTTTGCCTTTTAGACAGTAATGCACCAGTAAGTCACAGCAGCTCTTCATGTCGGCAGGATCTTAATAAAGCATTTCCTCTGGACATCCTGCTGCGGAGAGAGTGAAAAAAGACAGGTTAAAAGGCATGCTGGGAAGTTTCCATGCCATCACTGTAAATTATCTCTTTTGAATACATAAATAAAGCTAAAAGAGAGCTGTGAACAGGAAGGGGGTGGGGGATTGGTGCAAGTTTGTACAAACGTGTGTTCCAGCGCTTTCTCGGTTTCACACATGGAGGTCCTGTGAGAAGGAAAAGTGCAGGTTCCAAAAGAAGATGAACTGGAATATGTGCTTCATAGTGTAGGCAGTTGAAGACCAGTGTTGTGCTGTTGCCATGGGGTTATATTTACTGCTGAAAAACAGATCTAGAATCACCTTATTAATTGCTAATTTGAATCGTTGGTCAGAGAGCAGTAAGTAAGACATTTTAAGATACAGCTATGGGATCTGATTGTCAATTCAGAAACACAATACAACACAAAATACTATAAAAACACAAAAAAACAGTTCTTTAAAGGTTTGTTTGGACATAAAAAAGAACATAATATGGGAAAATAGAAAAAGTAAGTATGCTGACCCAGTTCTCTGAGTTAAAACTCAAATAAAGGTTGTAATGTAATGATTTACAGTAGAATCAAATTATTATAGTTTTGAATGGTTGTTTTTTATTGATAGATTTTTCTGTATTGATTTAATGTGCATGTTGCATTGTGTGTCTGCAAATTTCTTAATGGACAGTTGCAATATTTCTTTCCTTTCAAGGGCAGAATATATCTAATATTTATATGAAATAACGAACCCATTTATCTGGAAGTGTATTTTCAAGGGGTGGGGGGTAGGGCTTCATAATTTGCAGCTATTTAAAGCCTTGGTTTTGGTAATGAATTATTTTGTCATCTCGCTGTGATGAGATTCATCTTTAATAACTGTAACAATTATTTTATTAAAAAGAGAAGCCATGCATTATGGCTATCTCGCCAAGGTCTCAAGCTGGAAGGAATTCTCATTAAGAGCATTATATTACCCCGGTGTGCTTTCAGTTGGATGTCCCGCTGAAATTACATTAGGTGTCAACAATGTTTGTGTTAGAAGTAAGCAGTCATATTTACAGAGGCTAGCTTTTTCATTTGCTGGCTGACACTGGGAGATGTATTAAAAAAGATACTAATGCTCTGTATCTGATTAAGTCACTTAGAGAGAAACTCCAAACTCTAAAGTGTTGACTTTTAATATAAGGCAAGCACTGTTCTGTCATCAACGCAGACATAAATCTTTATTCAGAGATGAGGAATTTTTGATTGCTTGAGATTATTTTGTGATTTATTTAGTTGGCACAAAGAACTGTTATCAGCCCTCATTCCAAACATTTAGATCCTTCCCAAACTGTAAGCATCAGGTTGTTTGTGTCATGATTGATTTAGCAGTGTTTTTTCATCGACATCCTGTGTTTCTTCTGATGGTTAGCGTGGTGTGCAACATTGTGTTTTGTTAATAGTTTCAGGCCCAGGGTTGCCGCTAATGACATGGTTGTAATTGTTTGTCAGTGTGATAATGCGTGATTTCCTATTTCCATGTGAAGTTGGACATTTGATGAAGGAGGGATCTTGTCAGGAAGACAAAGTGCCGTCATTTGTCACCGGCTAAATGAGCTTCTCTCCAGACATCCTCTTGGTTTTCAATGGCAGTATTATATTCACAGATTTCTTTTTTGGGCTGTTGCCATGATTTGCACATAATTTAGGGTGCTGTATAAAAGCGCAAGGAACCTAGATTAAGATCAAACCAACAACGAGATAAAGGTTTCATAGAGTTACTCAGGTTGTGGTTCTGTGCTGACATATAGAAATCTGTTAACTGTATTTCCCAGAAAGACAGAAGTGAAATTACTGAGTGTGGTAATCTTTTATTCTTAGTGTCTGCTAGGAGTCATCACTTCCTTAAACTTAACATTTTTAAACTGAGAAACTATTTCATCATCTTCAGAGGAAAGACTTTGTCAGTTCGTGTACACATTGAGTTAGGATTTTATGGTGCTATCTTATAGTGAAATAGCTTTTTTTGGTCAGTAGTCAGTGATATATCTTGTCCATTTAGTCTCATCAGTAGAACACAAAAAACTAACTATGAGGCACACAATTGCAGCAATTGAAGGACAGAATTGTGGGACTGCCTTCATACTTTCCAAAGTCTTTGATGTAGTCGCCCCCTGAACAGACTCCTTCTGTTTCTGATTAGACTGATTCCATATTGTGGGGTTGGGGGCAGATCCTTCCTAGTTAACAATCTAATGAGCTAAACAAGCCAAACAAAGGAGAGGTATAGTGAATAGGTCTCCTGAGGGAGCTACTTATTGTCACAATTGCCCCTCTGTCTTCTCTTTCCACTCCATATCGATTCATGTCTTCCCTGGTTATGCTCCGTCCGCTGCAGCACACATGGGTGGTGTAATCAGCTAAATGTAGCCTCTGCTTTCTTATTATTACCTGGGTGCTTAACACTGATATTTCTTTTCCCTTCAAGGACAAATGGTGTAGGAGAAGGCAGATCCCGTGTGAAGTCCCTGAGCTCTCGCCGAGCGGCAGATCCCTTTTCAGTGCCAGCTGTTCTCTCAGATACACCAGGCCGGGCTGAAATTCTCTTAATATAATTCTGGAGGCTCAGGAGAATTGTGCAAAACAAGCGTGCCAGCCAGGAGAACGTTGAATTTTTCATCAGCGGGCCTCAACGCGCTGAGTTAGTGGGCAGCGCTCTCATTCATGAGCAGATGTTCAGCGCAGTTACACTCTGCAGTTAATGTGAACTTACTGGCCTCCCTGCCATTGGCTGCAAGGACGTTGGCAGCGACCTGGCATCTGAGAATTACTCCCAGTAAAAGGTGCAGGCCTGGAAAGCGTAGCCCCGGCCTTTTTTAGCCACTTTCCAGCCCAGGAGCTGTATCCTGGACAGGGGAAGGCGTTGACAGCCCATCCGTCTTCAGCCCGACAGTGATGAAACACTTGCCACTATTTGCTCGGGGAATAGCAGTGAAATTCCTGAAGATAATTTCCAAGAGTTTCACGTTAATTTCTAATGACTGGCTAAACATGAACCACCACTCAGCAGGTGAAATATAAGTACATGAAGGTACCAGCCCCCGCTGTTACTATGAAACAATTTTACATGCAGAGGAATTATTCCAGTACCCTTGAAAGAGGAAATTCATAGAAACAAGGCACCTGTGAGGGGTACATTTTGGCCCTGGAAGGTCTATAGCTGAAACCAGCTGGCGCTGTGGTCAGCCTGGTGGGCTGTATCCTCTCCCCAGCCTGGTGCTTCAGACATCTGCATGCCCAAGCTGCTCAGCCTGGGTTTGATGTGGCCATACAGATCTGTAATAGTTTCCTTCTAACTAAGCAAAATGCTATTTGATGTAAAGTGCCATTAGCTGGTCAGAGTGTGTACGTGACATCGGGTTTAGTAGGCGGCATGCCAATCATCTGCAGTGTGTGTGAAAGTCATCACAGTAAAGTTGTGCATATGGGACTTAAACAGTGGAAATGACAAGCTCGTGTTTCCTCTGCACGTCTCATTTTCACTTTCTAATTGGTCGTTTTCAGGTTGGCTTTACGAGAGCAAAACTAATTAGTGTTTCTAAATTCAGCAGAAAAAAAAAAGTCAGTCGGCTTGATTGTTCTGGTTTCCTCTCCTGTGTCAGGCGCTCAACAATAAAATAAGACTCTAATCATTTTCAAATTGCTCGTATTTTTAAACCCCAGAGCTGAATGTCACTCCCGGTCTCTTGGCATTTTGTTTGGCAAGATCAGGGAACAGTGGTTGCCCTCTCGCCTGCGTGCTCTCTTTGTGATTCGTGGGAAGTTTGGACTTGGGGCCGGTGGAAAAAAATAAAAAAAAAGCGTTGTGTTTTAGGTGGGGTTGTTTCTGCTTTGATTGGGAACGTCCTGCTGACAGGAGCAGCCTAGCAAGTTTACAGTAGCTGTGACATTGCTGTTACCTTTATTCAAAGTGCTCCAGCTGCAGCAAGCCCTCAGGAAGCCCAGCGCGGGCCCACATGGGCGGCTGGCGGCCCACAGAGAGGAGAATGAGCCCTGTTTGAGTTGGCAGACACTCCCCTCTCGGGGAACTTTTGCTGCCTCTGCAGAAAGGCCAGTGGCGGCTGCTCTGGTGGGGCGGCGGTGATTCTCGGGGCAGGATGGGCTTTTTCCACCTCTCCTCCCTTTCAGGAAACACATTTTGCTGTTTCTTCCCTCTGTGTTTGCAAACGGAGGGAAGGAGTTAAGGCGAAGGGACATGGGGCAGTGGATGACAGAGCTCAACTGTGAGAGGCTGAGTGCAGTTTATTACCCTGAACAAGCTATTTCAGCTTGGGTGTTCGCTCTGGTCGAGTTTCATTTATATATGATATTAATGACATATGTATGAATTAAAAAAATTAGCATGTGCTTCAAAACTACCACTGTTTTTATTCTTCCATCAACACTGAAGGGATTCAGTCTACAGATGCCGGTAATTAAGAAGGGCTTGATCTAAGGTTAGGGAGGAGCAGTGTTTAAACACCATTAATTAAAAAATTAATTGGGACTCCGTTACAGATTTTTGTGTCCTTACTTGCTTAATTGTTTTAGATGGTAAATACATATCGTAAATAAGTGACCTGTTGTGTCCCTCCACTATTACTCTCACACTCAGCTCGGAGGTGCACGTGTGTGTGGATACTCTCACACACAACCACATCCGAGGTGACTCCACTGTTACTATTGAATAAGGTGATGTGTGTTTGCTGTTTTGTTAGTCACCTTCATGTTTCAAATAATTTCCACTGTTTCACTCCCCCCCCCTTTCTACCACCCCACCCCCTAACTTTCCTTCCTACCCCCTCTCTCCTCTTGTTCTCTCCTCCCCTTCGGTCTGCTGCTCGCCTGTCCAGCCAGGAGACTCCAGTGGTGACATCCTGTGGAGCCAGAGATCAAAGTAAGTACTTCTCATGCACGCCAGTAGACGGTACAAGTCAGTTAACACTACTTGTGTATTAGCTTTGCATCAAACTCATTATTTTTAAAACTGTTTTTTAGCGTCCTTTCAAAGAAGGGCATTATATGGAAATTGTTGTGTGTTTGAGTGCCACAAAATGATAAGAAAGTTTTGCATAGTAACTGGTTTCCTCATTTCCTGATGCAGTTGCATATTTACATCACTTTGAATGATGCTGAACATGACAGGAGTGACGAGGCCCAGCCGGTGCAGTCCTCTCAGTGTCAGCCGCTGAAAGTTGTCTGTGAACCTGAAAAGTAAAGAAAATTGCAGATAGTCTGCTGGATCATGTCCGCATCCCCTGACTATCCTAGAAGTCATTACTCCTTGTGTGGTGTATAAACACGTCAAAAACAAACAATGACCCTGGGCAGACTCCACACTGCAAAACAATTTCAAAGCCTGCAGTGTAGTGTAAACACAGAACATGGCTAACCTTCACGCAGGGAAGACTTCACCTTAAACCCGGTGTTTGTTTTATAGTCCCTGTCGACCTTGGTCAGATATAGTTTACATCTCTTCGGTTCTTTTCAGGTCGAAGTAGCTCAGGTTCTGTGCTGACATTTAGGCCGAGGCTGTCAGTGGATCTCTTTAAAAGGTTATAATGTTGGATTTTGATTGAGGTTTTGGATATTTATTATTTAAAAGTGAGTTAAATATATATTACTTATTAAAAACCTTTTTTTTTGTTTTTTCAGAGTTATAGAAAAAGCTTTAAAAACCATTGGAACTTTAAAACTCTCATACATTTATTTTTAAATAGACTCCTTACTGAAGGTCAGCTTTTCAAAATGTTTCAATATTGATACAGATTAAAAAAAAATCCGTCCACCTTCTTCACATCAGAGGTGGATGACGCTGAGTTATATGTGATGAACTTTACCAATATCATCAAGATGTTCCAGCAAATTCAAATGTTGTTCTAAACTGAGTGTAAATAAGGCTTTGCTGGGGCGTAGATTTCCCGTAGAGGGACCCTATGCATCAAGTAATGAATATTCATATTCTTGTTTCATAGACTCTTCTGCCTCTGTGAGCTCTTTCACATTGAGCTGGGGGTGACTGTAGGCCGATGTGAACCCATATTTTTAATAAAGCCCAGCTGCTGAATGATCAAATAGTGTCTCTAATTAAGGCCTGAGTGTACAGCCATGTAAAATTCTCTCTGGAATGCTAACAACCTGTGATATTTCCAGAGGAATTTGCTGTGCATGTCTCCGAGAGGGGAGGGGAGCTGCGTGTTTGGGGTTCAGAGGGAGGAGGGGCAGTGTTCATGTGGCAAGCCAACATGTTGTTCACATCCGTGTCAGATTGAGGCTAATGAAGGCCAGGCTGATCCTTGGATTCAAGCCTTAAGTAAATGATCCTTCTTTGAATATATTAGAGACCCGTAGCAGCGTTGTGCCTCCCTGCCGTGCCAGTGCAGCTACGTGTTGTCTTGTGGTCTGACGAGGCCGGTCAAAATGGCAGTCACGGTGTTTGATCATGTTGTATACCATCCAAACCGATTTCCGTTCGTCTTACGGCAGTATTGTTACATTGACTTAGTGCTGAGGAACTACACACACTGATCGTTTCCAGGTTAGTGCTTCTGCAAAACAGTTTGATAGTAAATGGAAAGTATGAGTGTTGTGTCATTTGACAATGTAAATGAGCCTTCTCAAATTTTTCCCCACCCTCTTAAGAGGGATTTCATTTACATAACAGGCTGGGGTTTGGTACTCATGCAAATTGTTCATGTAGACAAACCCTAGTTTTCTCATTTTGCTGTTATTTTTTAGTTTTATTTAGAATGAGATAATCATGTTTATCAAAATATTGAAAAAAATATAACAATACAATTGATAATAAAAATAGCAAAGAGTAAGAAAAAAGCAGCAAAAAATTAAATTTATAAATCTCACGGACAGAACTTTTCCACTACAATTCATGGCCACATTGGCACTTTGCATGTAAATGAATCCTAAACGTGTAATTACGAGGCACTTTTGAATATTGATTGGAAAGACAAGGACGTAGAAATGAAGCACTTGTGAATGCACCCCTCCTAAGCCACTGTAACATCCCATTAATAAATACCTTTCTGGCTCTTTAGTGCTGGGCTTGCCTTACACTGAGTGAAACAATGTCGTTGGATTTTCGCTGATATAGCATGTGTACTTCATAGATGGATGGATTGGATGGATCCAATTAGCCATGGTCATTGCTCATGTATTTAAGCTGACAGTGGGAACCTTGCATACAATATCCTTGATTTTGGTAGTTTTGTAAAATGCTCTTGCAAAGTACTTTAAAAGCCAATAAAGAGCACATTGTGTGGAATGCAGCCTAGATGGAGATTTGATTTACAGCTGTGGCAAATTTTCTCAATTAGACATGGGAGGAAAATAATTGATTTTCAGTAGGCAGCATGCAATGATGGGGAATGCTTAAAGGATGATAAAGTGACCGAGATCCATACCTTTTTTCCTATTATATACAATCAACACTGCAATTACCTCGGACTTCTACTTCATACAGGGTTTATTAGCAGATAATGCATCTTGTAACACGAAGCACTCACATTCTACAGCCTACACACCACACATTTGCAGCAGGATTGATGGCTTGTGACACCAGCTGCACAGGTGCGTGTAGTGTCTCGTAGGGCCTCCCGACCTTCCACCTGACGTGTACCACGCTGGCCTGTTTGTAGGCGCGAG
The DNA here is from genome assembly GCA_031216445.1 of Lateolabrax maculatus. Lineage (NCBI taxonomy): Eukaryota > Metazoa > Chordata > Actinopteri > Acropomatiformes > Lateolabracidae > Lateolabrax > Lateolabrax maculatus. The sequence goes on along the minus strand of CM062213.1, from coordinate 24,003,858 downwards.
CCCTGTTTGTAAACATGGACAGAAGGATGAGAGGCGCATTTGCCCCGGTCGCACTCAGCTCGCAGACAGGCACAACGCAACGTGACAAGCAACAGATGTGTCACACAGGCTGAAATCAAAACAGCCGTCCAGCACAGAGTTGCGCACGCCATCAGACATGGTCGCTATGATGAGGCGGGCAGGCAGCGAGCGCTGCTGGCAGATGAGACAAGGCAGCGCCTCTGCTGCTCCCAGCTTCCTGTCGGGAAGAGGACAGGCCTGTTTGTAGGCTGCTTTGACACCCCTAGTCACTTTGTCATCTGGGGTGCTTGCTGCAGCTCTGATCACATGTACATGCTGCATTCAAAGAGCGTCACATCAGCCGCGTGACAGGTAGGCTCCCAATGAGACAACAGCCAAAGGGGATGTCCTTTTCAATACACTATGTGAGAACAAATCCACAGTGCACAAAATAACATCTTATGACATCATTCTGAATGCTCTTATGTTGTCTTTTTTTCAGTTTGGAAAGAAGTTGGTAATACAGGGGGCTCTTTCAGAACTGCCCTGCATCCGCCTGTACAGAGAGACAGGGACTTAAGTCACACTCAGTCCATCCGCAGTGTCCACTTCATGCAAACTGATTGTTATGTTTGACAGCGGCAGTAAAAGTGCAGCAGGCGTTAGCTTTACACAGGGAAACATGTTAATGACATTCTCAGCAGCTTAATCTGCCTATTGCCACTGCCCCATAAGCAAATAGTGTGGCTGCATGTTGAGCAGCGGGGAGAGAAAACAGGAATCCATCATCAGAACAAGTGAATGAATGAAGGCGCAGCAACAGCTGCTTGACTGATCATGTACTACAGACTGTCACCCCACATCTGTTTACCACTCCGACAGCCACATGAGTGTTTATATCCACGGGTGTAATTGAGCTATTTTCCTGAGGGCAGCTGTAACCCTGCACTAAGTTATATCCCAACTTTCCATTAAAGCGTGGGGGGAAGTTTTACTGATAGTAATCACGCCCAGCAACACTGCTATGTAAATATGGCTTATCAGCTTTGCCAATTTGGTTAAGTGGCATGTACGTGGGAGATTCACATATTCAGCTCTGTGGCTCTGACACAGGCCGCATCAGCAGTCATTTATTAAATATAGGTTACCTGCATTGTTAACAAGTATGTATGAAGCAAGAACATAATCATGAAAATGATGGTTTGTCAAACCACTATTGTGTTGCAATAGATGCAAATATGCTCACAAAGTCTTCAACCATCCATATGCCATGTGGGCAAACTTAACTGTCTGCATTCAGCATTTACAGTATATGGAAATTGAAATGGGAACATCTAGATCTAAAACACACCATTTAAATATTCAAATGTTAACACCAAACAATATAATGCATTATGGCTTTTAGTATTTGCGTACAACTCTGTTTGCTGCTGTGAGCCGGGGGTGATACAAGGAAGAGAGAGGGACAAGCACTGAGTGGAGGATATGGAGCACACAAACAAAGCCTTTGTCTGCCAGTCATAGGAAAATAACATCTGATAACTGTACCAACGTTGTCTGTTAGTTCTTTAAAAACAAGCCTACCGTGTTACTTTTAATTGTCATTTTTGTACACAACACATCAGTATCAGTGTAATTTATTAACATAGGTTAATATAACTGACTACCTTTCTAATAATTAAAAAGGAGAAAATACAGAGTGGGACTAGAAGACATAAACATTATTTTGTGTATCTTCATTTAATTGCAGTTACAAGGGAAAAACAGAAGAGAATAAAAACAGGTAGCTGACTTGCAGGGATAATGGGCCACCTGACAGAGCTTCTGCTTATGGTGCGCTCCTCTTCCACCAAACAGCTCAATCTTCACACATTTGTGGATGCAATTTTTTTAAGCAAAGTACACCCAAAGCACTAATTTCAGTTTCAACTACAAGTGTTTTTGAAACAACTAGTTAGTTGTTGTCAGATAAAGTGGGGCAACAGGTAAACTGAGATTTGCAGTCTTTTACTACAGAAACAAGGTTCTCCAGAATTTAAAGAATATAATTTCTCCTCTCAGGAAGCTCTCCAAGCAGAGCTTTTTCCACAAAAAGGATCCCTAGACTTTGAGGAAACAAAACCATAACTAACATAATAACTGTTGATCAGACCTTTTGCAACTAGATTCTGATGTCTGGCAGGTCTTTCTTTCTAAGGAACGAATTCTCCAGAAAGGATGCAATTTTAATCAAGAGCCACAGCAACAGTATATTCTTTTGAATGTATTAAATTAACACTTTATTGACTGTATTTGACAGCATAGCCAAACAGACAAAGAAAATAGTTCCACCAAACACTAAAACTAAAATCATTAACAATATATGACATTTTGTACTACACTTTATATACATGACACTTAATAGCCTGGTCTTATTTATCTCCCTCTTCCTCTCTTCACTCTCTCACCTTCTTCATCATGTTGGCTGTGATTCTGTAGATCAAACACTGAGCACACACACGCAGAGGGACAGAAGGCACTGGCCACTATGTGACAGGGTTAAACATAGCAAAGGATTGCCAGTCACAGCTGTGACATCTGTAGCCACCATCAACACGCGCTGTAATTAAGTGGAATCTGCCATTTTTAATTCTATATGCTGTGCAATAACAGCCCCCAGTAATGAATAATTTAAGGAATAAGAGAGGCTGTTACGCTTTTTCACTTTGCGTTTAAATTTAGCTGGTGTCATTGTCCAGCAGTGTGATTAATAGTTTATCAGTGTCGACTATACATCTCCATGAAATATCTCTTTCCATCTGTCATTAAATTGCACATGGAAATTGGTTAGATTTTCAATCAGGCATAGTTTAGACCCCCCCCCCCCCCCCCCAAAAAAAAAAGGGGAAAATTACAAAAGGAAATAGTCATCAAGATGTACTCACATGCAGGTAAGGCTGTGACCCATTATATAACATCATTTATAGAATAAGTCTTTCTAGCACCATGCATCTTGAAAATTAATTTTTTTTGTATGATAATTGGGATGAGGCCTCATACAAGGCATAACATGCATCCTAAACGTGCTTTTAAATAAGCTCGAGGTTTGTAGCAGTGAAAGTGAGCTGTGAGAGAGGGGCCTACCGCAAGGGGTTGACCAGTGAGCCAGAGATTGGCTTCCCTGTCAAATAAAGATTAGGCCCTTATTTCACCGTCTAATCCCTGTAAATCTCCTATGGAGGAATTTGGGCAGTTCAGAGCTTTTTAATGGAGCAGAGGCTTCACAGTCTGCATGTCTTCCTTAACTCTGGATGTACACAAGTAGATACAGCAACCTGTGGTCCCTGGTTAGTCGGTGTATTTAAGTCTGGATTACAAAGCAGTTTAAGGTGAAAGAAGAAGGTTGCTATAATTTTTGTCCATGATGTTGTCTTTTTTTGTCTTGAGGCTCGTGCTTGTTAGCTTCCCCTGCTAACAAGCCGCATTCCAGTTGAAGTTACTCATAGAGCACTGGCACTTCATATTTAGCTTTTACTGTATTTATCTAACTTGGTGCTGTAATGTGACTTCTTTAGCTTCAGTTTCTCACATTCAGATATTGAATATCTCTAGTTTTTTCCCTCAAACATGCTGAACATTCTTTTTGTTGAATTATTAATGTGCATATTGAATTATTGAAGGAAGATAATTTCTGATCAGATTAATATTAACTCCCTGTGAAATATTAATGACTAATGTTAAAAACGATGAACTTATGGAACTATTAATATAATCATAAACAGACACAGTAAAAAAAGTGGCATGGAGTCAAATGTGCTAGAGCTGCTCCAGTCCCTTTTAATGCCGTTTCCCTTGAGGTCGGTGAATATGAAATATTGCACTAGTTGACTTTGTACTTAGACGCTTGGCTAATGTCATTGGCCAGTCCTGCCCCGGGGCTGACGGCAATGTCACAGAGGGAAGTTCACCAGAATTTGTCTGCAGGTTACCATTGTCACCTTGTCCACAGATGACCTGAACTATGGCCAGGGGAAAAGTTACAAAGATGTTTTGGTGTTAATATTGGGCTGGCCCTTTTATCACCCCTGCTGATTGGCAGAGCTCCACCGCTAGCTCTAGTATTCAGCTCCACCTCCCCACTCTCGCTCCTATGGCTCCTGGCTGAACTCAAATGAGACTGGTGTCGGCTTTACCATCTTTACCTTATTTTTTCCACTAAAGGTGGCACAAAGTAAATTGCCTGGAGGAGGTCAAATCCAGTCTTTTGTCAGTTTTGATTAAAACTCCTTTTTAGATTAATGATATTCAGCAAAGATTTCAGATGTCATTGCCATCCTTTGGTTTGTTATTACGAACTGCCGATTGTATTCATAAAATATGGAAATCAGAAAAAAATAAACCATTATGGTAACATAATGGTAAGCACCTAGAAAGTATGGTTACATTAATTATGTTTTAAATGCCAATGCCAGTGAAGACCATAATAACGAAGACATGAAAGACTCTATTCAAAATCTGATAGCCAGGGAGAAGCAAATTATTTCAAATATTTGATATTTAAATTATTTTCAAATGAACAGAGACATGAGTAGAGCAGAGGCGAGTAGTTTCCCCTGGTGATCCTCCAGGCTTCTTTGTTTCCTTGGTGTGTCTCCAGCTCATTAATGTTCTAAGCATGTGAGAGAACCAGACCATACTCCATAACCCATAGCTCGGTGTCACCTCGGGCCCGACACACACATACAGCACGCGCACGCATACATTCACCCCCCCCCCCCCCCCACACACACACACACACACACGCACACACACAAATCCCTCAGCCGTTTAAAGTCCACTGGCTCTTTCAGGAAGTGATGGCCGCCGAGCTGTCCTGATTAAAATGACAATAGTCTAATTAACTCGACCTCAGTCTCAGTGCACTAAAACGGCTGATGGCTCGCCAGTTCCTGTTTGAAAACCCTTTGTCTCCTCATCGTCCAAAAATATGACTTATTTTTTCCCCATCAAAATGCCCCAACCCCATTTGACGAAATTTGCTAATGGCAATTATTTCTCATAAGCTAATTAAATCTAGGCAAAGTTTTCCATTCTTTTTTTTCCTCCTGTAGAAATCCTTATGTGCAATTCTCCAGGGATTTATCTTTTTTTTTGGGGGGGGGGGGGGGGGGTAGTATCACAAGCACCTTCAAGCTATCTTAGTCATTAAGATTATATACAATTTCAAAGTGGTGTTTTGGTGATTTTATTTCAAGCCTTTCCACTCATAGTCATTTACCACTCCCGTCATCTGTGTGTCCGCTGCTTGTGCTGCCCTCTACTCTCAGACTACATCCACACTAATACGTTTTTGTTTTAAAATGCAAACAATCTCCGACATCACAAGCATTTAAAACACCTTTTCAGGAATAATCTCTTTCCATACAAACACCACTGAAAATGCATATCACATTTCCCACACACTCAATCAAATATAGACAAATTAAGTGGCAAAAAAAAACAAAAAATTTTTTTTTAAACGCAGTTACAAAAAAGTTATTTTATTTACAGTAGCCACAAACAAAGACACTCAAATACTATTGGTTGCTGCTAGGTTACCATAGTCTAGGTCTGTCTCTCTCACATCAAATTTACTATTTATTAAAAAAACGAATAGTTACAAATCAGTAAGTAAGTTTTACTACATTATGGGCTAAAAAATGTGGTTTCCCTCTCACTCCCAGCCTCACCCAAAACAGGAGCTACATGTAGGGCTGATAACGCTACTGGACATGGGAATTGTCGCAAATCGCTCAAATAATAGCTTGCCTCCTGTGCATGTAGGCAGTAGTAGCATTATAAAATGCAGAACAGCTGCTAGAAGTAACCACTGGTAGTCAAGACTGATGTTGTTTATTTTCTTTCGGAAAAGGGTCACGTGATAGGGGTGTGACAAATCAGGGAAGGACCCGACCAGGAAACAAACGTGTGTCTGTGTCATCATTTTCTAAGATCTCTGTTTCCGCCCGTACAGACTAAAGCGCAACCCCGGATTCAGCAGCGTTTCCAAAAGTCTCTGTTTTAAGGGGTCTAAAACACCGGAGTTTTGTGGACGCTAGGCTTAACTGTAGCAGGAGTTATGCATTTCAAAACGAAAACGTATTAGTGTGGATGTAGCCTCAGTGGCCTCCATTGGTCAACAGGCCAAACTGCCAGACAGAACAAGGCCAAAGATGGCACACTCAAGCAAAGGAGGTTATTTTACGACCAAATTCTTTCACCCTCTGCACCGGAAATATGAAAATGAGACTTGTGCCCCCATGATTCTTTTGTATTATTTGATGGAATCATATTAAGTGCAGAGGAGAGAAAAAAAGAACAACAACATGAAAAAAAAAAAAAAACTTTTAACGACTGAAGAAGAAACTGCTTTTTGTTCTATTATCCTTCTGTTGGTGATTAAGGTCTATAGGGAGATAATTACGCTTTAGTCTGGAGTTAATGAAACGAAAACTTCTCTTTTCTTGTGAAAAGGAAGGGCAGATCTTTTGTACTGGTATCTGCAGACATCTCCCACCCTTGACAAGGCACACAGAGAATTGGTTTTGTTTTAAGGTTTGCAGCCCCCTCCGCTGCCTGTCAGTCTGTGGCTGATATGAGGGATCTGTGAATGAAGCCAGAGTCAATGAGGTCTGTCTCCGCTGCACTGTTGCATCTGTCTGTCTGTGAACGTTAGGCACACTGGAAAACATCAAATGAAAACATCACAACAGGTCATGTGGGATATGTGCCCATTTGAATAAAAGAAAATCTGGTGGGAAAAAAAGCTAAAAAAACGATATCTTCATTCTAACTACTACTCATTGTAGTCTTGTTACAGCACTTCAATTACAGCAACAAGCATGTGTTTGCCATCAAATGACCTCGCTCTGTTGAACATAAAAGGAATGCATGGATTTGAATTTATCACACGGCAACACAGGAGCCATATGTGTCATCTGACTTCAGACGCCTCTTTTGAACACATGGAGGTGTTGACCAAACCATTGTCTGGTATGCCCAGGCTGTGCGGCACAAGTGGTGGCCAGAGAGCTCATATTAAACTGTCCTTGTGGAAGTTCACATCTGGTGTGTGTATGTGTGTGTGTGTGATATGCCCCCCCCCCCCAACCCCTCCAACAGCACTCTCACATTTCATCATCTGTTCTCCAGCGCCAGGGTGCTCCGGCGCAAGTTGGCCGCTCTGGATCCATCTGTTGTTATTATTTTCCACTGATAATTGGCTTGAACAATGGAATGCCTGTGTCCCCCTCGCCTTTGAAACCCTACACCCTGTTTATTTTCCAGAGGTCTCATTTCTGCTCTCCTTTCTCTCTCCCCGACTCCCTTTCACCCCTCAATTTCTCCCTCTCTGACCCTTTACAGCCTCCCTTCACCTAGTGTCACCCCAACCCTCGCCCCCTCCCCCTTTCCCCCGTGATCCATTTCAGGGGGTTTCACATGAAAATGACATCTTTGACTGGCCACATCAGTATGTGTCACTCAGTATCTGACGCCACTCTCCAGATTTTCTGGAGGGGCTCAGCTCCCATTCTCCTTGTTTTTTTTTTTTTCTTTACTCTGACAGCCGCCCCCCCTCAACACCACCATTTCTGCATTCCTGTCTTAAATGAGAAAAGAACGGACGGAGAGACAAATGTAGGAAGAGAATAAGAGGGAGGGAGGAAAGTGGGGACGTAATTGAGAGACTTTGGGGAAAAAAAGACATGGACAATGGACCTTGGGATAAATCAGTTTTTTTTCCTACCGATTAAAGTTTAGCTTTTATTTTTTCTGTTTTCCACTAGGAGGTGTACAGAGGAGAAGCATATGTAAAGCTGAATTAAAGGATCACAAGGTGTATTTCTTTAATCCGGGACATAATTTAATGAAAACTCACACCAAAAATGACCTACTTAAATTAATTAAATTTGATATTTTAAATTTTAATTAGAGTTTTAGGTTGTAATTAAGTGGTTTCATGTTGAAGTCTTCATGCTCTGGTTACATTTGGTTAGATTTATCACCAATCTGACAAAGTAATATTGGCAAAGTTAGTTTAAATGTATAATACTCATGCACAGTATGTGACAAGACAATCATACCAGGAAAAAACAAAATCTAATATCTTCTTTGTGAAAACTTGTGAAAAGTGTGCACTCTGTTTTACAGCTTCTTTATAAACTTCTGTTCATCTCATTAAGGACATTTTTGAGGGTTGAGGAAGTATTTTCTTTTTTCCCCCCTTCCCTTTGTTCTGCCTTGTGTGACCATGTTGATGTTCATTTGTTCTGCCTGCTCTTGTCTAATTAAAAGAGGCCAGGACAGGTAGGGCTCTCAGCAGGCATCTGCTCTGCGCCAGTTCTTCATTTGCTGAGTGTTTGTGTTTATGCAAAGGGTCCTCTTCCTGCATATTTAATCTAGAGCAAGGCACCAGCTTTTGTTGTGTTAAGACCACATACCTCCAGTCCCTCTCAACACTGCAGTCTGGGCTCTAGTTCTCGCGCTCTCTCTCTCTCTCTCTCTCTCTCCCTCTCGCTCACACACACACACACACACACACACACACACACACACACACACACACACACACCTACACGTGCAAACACACTCAGCTACCACACACTACTTCAACTACTCCATACCTGCTACTTTCACTGGCAGCTTTCTCCTCTTCTTCACGAGTGGATTTCAAAACACTCAGTGCTTGGAGGGAATCTGCATCAATATACAGTTTCATAAACATGATGAAAAGTCTGTTCAGCTGTTATTGGTAAGTCTGTTAAGATTTCATTATCTTTCCTCACTTTCTCTCATGTTTTCCCCCTCCTCCTCCTCTTTTGCCTTTTATGGGACGCTGGTGGATGTGTGTGTGTGCATGCTGTGTGTGTTTGCAGGTGTGTTCTGTAAGTAATTGACGGAATTTATGTAGATAGCAATGAGTTGTACTGTAGGTACTGAGGAGGAGTTACCACTACAGGACATGCTGCAAATAGTTGTGTGTAGAGCTGAAAAGATTAATATATTGATCGTTCAAGTCATATTTTAAGCAAAAAAATAGCAAATATTTGCTGCTTCCCACTTCTTCTTCTGGTCTGATATTATATCTTTGGGTTTCGGGGAATTACGAGGGACATTTTTCCCTTTTCTGAAAGTTTTTTGACAAAAAATGGTTAAATTGAGAAAAGAGTTGACAGATTAATTAGTAATGAAAATAATTGTTTGGTGGCACTCTAGTTGTGGGTCTGGGGTTTTAATCTCAAATCTAAATGCATTTAGCATTATAGGTTAATTTTGTTCATTCAAATTGCCTAAAAGATGAATCAAACTTCTATATGAACTAAAATATGTCAATAAAAACTAATTTTTCAGTATGTCTGTGTCTTTAAACTATAGAAAATGAACAAGAACAAGGGATATAACACCAAAAAAACCTGATGTATAGTTTAACCTGATGGAAATGGAAAACATCAGCCAGCAGTTAGCCTGTATGTGCGTTGTCCTGATGTGGATGTGCATGCGGTACTGTAGGAGTGTGTATGTGTATGGGTTCCTGCATATGTGTAAAAATGAGTGTGTTGTGCAAAATGTACCCTTTTTTCAGTGCAGCAGGGTTGGAGGTGATAGTAAGTGGTATAGTAACCCCACGACGATGCGTCAGGGTATTAGTTCCTCCCCTCACTCCTCGCCTCTTGTTCTCCCTCTGTCTTTGTCTGGGGAAATGGAATCTGCACCTTATTGATATTAATAGCGCACAGGATCTGTGGTCGGAGAGGAGCTGGGACCTGGGCGAGAGTGGAAACCTGATACGGCGGGGTAGAATTGACAGTCCTCCTACTTGACAAGGTGGAAAGGGGTTGGCTATAAAAATAGGATTGCATAATATTCGTGCATTAGCCCTTAGCGTGCTGCGCTGTATGTGCGTGATAAGGTTGAACTTTTTGACTGCGCTGATCTAATTTCACGTGCAAAGTGTGAGACTTTTTGCAAATGTGTGGATCCTAAGCTGCCCCAGCTGTGACTTCTCAGCAGACAAAATAACTCACAAAGTGCAGTTTTCTGATGGTTTTTCTTGTGGATCAATAGATTAGACTTCCTGAACACACAGAGTAGTGTGCACCACTGTAGATATCCACTCAATAGGACTTTTTTGTATTCAATGAGCTCATTTAAATAGTGTAAAGAAATGTGTGGCTTTGTTTGTTTTGGGTTAGGAGTGAAATTCCACTTCCTTGGTATTAAGGCAGCAAAGCTCTCTGTGTGCACTCTGTGTACTTTGTTCTTAGCTCAGCAAAATGTGAGGGCAGGTCCAAAGAATCTGGGGGATCAGACAGGCCTGACATTCACCAGACTGCACGGTTGCCTTTTAAGCATAGAAAAAAAAAAAGAATCAGAAAAAAGAAACCAGAATAAAGGCTGGCTGGGTTGAAGTTGGGTTTAATTGGTGGGTTTTGAGTCTGTTTGCGTGTCAGAAAGTGCTGTTGTTTACAGTCTTTGTGGGTGTTACAATATATTGCCAGTATCCTGCCAATCACATCAAAAAAGGAAAAATAAAAACAATGCTTTTTCCCCCCACTTTTTCAAATGAATTTTTTTGTCTTTACTAGACGTAGCCATGTTTTTCATTTAATCAGTCCTTCTTAATAAAAGCCCAGAAGAAAAGAGGGAGAAAATAGTGTGCAGTCAGCCCTTTTTCGCAGATCAGATCATACAGTAAGCAGCTGCATTTGTTGAGAAGTGAGTCATGCTTTAGATTTTCCTGTGTTTCAGAGCACAGACAGTGACATGGAAAATCTCCTGCACACACCCTAAAAACAAACACCAGTGACCCTGTATATAGATATGACTGACTCCACACAACTAAAACTCTCCTACGCCCTCTTCTTATTTACACAATGCTCTTAATGCGGATCCACCAGCATTGAGGGGTGTTAACCACTGCCACTACTTTTTTTGTTCTATTCAAACACACCGTTAGGGCCTGGCATGATAAATAGATACTGTAGATTTATTCAGATGCTGATACTAAGTGATCGAAACATCCCGGATGGGCCTGTAAAGAACCGCGAGACAACTCTGGCAGCCTCCTATTGACAACCATTGAGTTGAGCATTAATTAATATGCTAATGATGTGTGAAGGTTCATTAACGAGCCGCCACAGAAGTAGCCACAGATACAGTATTAAGCGTGCTTGGAGTAATTAATGGAATAACTTTACTTAGTGGTAAATATTCATGGACCCTCATCTTTTTGTCTGCACGGTGTGAAGAGAGAGGAGAGCCTGTCCATTAGAGGAGCTGAAGAGCTGTCCACAGTGAATGCGGGCCTTTTGTTGGGATTGGGTGCTTTTCATTGGAGGGGTATTAATTCATATTTTGAACATGCAATCTTACAACAAAGCCAAAGGCGCTGATAACATACCTGGGACTAGAGAGCATATTGTGAAGCCGTGACCCCCTCACAAATAGGGAAGTCCACTTCACAGGTTTGTGGACTGAATAAAATGAGTCTTTTGTGGTGCTCAGATGTAACCACAGCAGTTCATTACCATAGCAAAAACCCCTTCTGATTGTCCATTTCCTCTGAAAATGGGATGTTTGCATGTTTTTTTTTCCTCTCACAATTACAATGAAGCCTGTGGTATTTGCATAGAGAATGGAAACATTTATTTGGATCACCTGATCCTCTAAAGGTATTAGGCTAATGGTCGCACTATCTATTGCACACAAGAGTCTTGTGACTGCTATGAGATATTTCTTTGTCAAAAGTCTTTGTTGTCCTATTTTCCACTTTGTTCAACACAGTACACCTACAACATCCTGTCAAGACTTTACAAGAAAACCTTGCAAAATGCTCCTTAGTTTCCTTTGTCTTTTGAAATTGTTGCATTTTGATTCATATTCTTAGCTTAAGCCTCTTACTGAGCATGCACATAACCCACCTAGGTAGGTAATTATCTCAACCAGGAGTTGTTCTGTTCCCTAAAATCTCAATGTGGGAGTGTGTGATGGGCTCGGTTTTCCCAACCGGGCGAAGCAGCGTGTGCTTGTTTATCCTCACCCTACGTTCTCCGCACCCCCACTGTTCTAAACGGCAATATTACAGCCTTGTGCTGTTTGAAATGGAGACAATTATCTGTTTAGGCATTACAAGATGGGCATTATATTACAAGGAGAAAAGGCGTACAGCTGCTATCAGGATCCCGTTGTTGCCTTTTCTCTCCAATACAAATTTTCCGTCATTAAAATGATGGAACATTTATCTAAATGGATGTTATGCGTTGGGTAAACTCATTTAGCTCCTGGGGCTCTTTCAGGTGATGGGAATTAATGATGTTTAGTAGTTTGAAACTGAAAATATCTGTCATTTGTCACCACTCGCCATTGATTTACGATTCCATTGATGATATGTTAATTGAAGTGTAATGAATCACAATAAAAGGGTATTTGTGTGGGAATGGTCCGTATTCGATGATCGTTCAACCCTCAGTAGAGTTCAGAGCGAGCCGAATGTTGACTTGTGTTTTCAACAAGGGCATTTAACACATAATTAATGCTGAAACTGGGCAAGTTGGACCGGTGTGTTTTTTATCTATGCTCAGTCTGCTTTAGATAAACACTTACACAAACGCCTGGCCACAGTTTTGACTGCCAAATGTAAACGGCAAAAAAGAACAGTGGGAGAGGGAGTTGGGGCTTTTTTTGTTTTTTTCTTTCGTATTTGGATATGCTTTAATGCTTTTATTCAAATGCACCTGAGATATTGCCCCACAGTCACTTCTCAGTTTACCATAAAAATAAGATTTTGTTTCCTTCTCTCTCTCCCTCTCTTTTTTTTTCATATTTCCTTGCCTGGGTTGAGTGCTCAGTTAGGAAAGCCGTGTGCATGCAGATCAGGGCTGCCCAAAGGGAGTTGAGTCGGGGCAGAGCAGGTATAGGTACGTTGTGTTCACCACCAGGGGGGTGGGGGGGCAAGAAGAGCCTCCACCGTCAGCGACATGAAAAGTTTTTGTCTTGCAAATAAACCATTCACTCACATCAGACAGCCCCATTGTTCATTTCTTATCATCAGTGGGTGTAGTTGTAGTTAACAGACGGATGGAAATGCGAGGATGTGTCCGGCGGTGACAATAGTAGGCTACAGGACGATAAACGAGAGGTGCCTTCTGCCCTGCTCTGAGCTGACATGGTGGCTGTACGTCCGTAGCAGCGAAGGGAGGTACACTGACTGGTATGGCTTCATACAAACAAAGGAGAGCAAACAGCACAGGAATGCAGAAAAATTTATATCGAGCTGATGATCTCTCAGAACAAGTATAAGGCTGTTTGTTTGTGTTCGTTATCAATTCTAATCAGTAGCTAACAGGTGGGCAACTAGTTATCGGCAGTATTTAGTTCACGCCCATGTTCCTTTCTGTAAATTGGCTCATGGGTGCTGATGACATGCATTATGGTCTTCAGTGGTAACTTATTCACAACTTTAAATGATTCTCCATGTTGTGTCCACAGGGCGAGGAGGCTGTTTTACCGCCGCTGGAACTGAAGATTTGCTTTAAATAAGCAAGTCACTGTAGAAGGTAAACATGCAATCATTCACCAGACTCTAGTCCCTGCATGCGTGTGAATGCCGTATTGAATTGGCTTAATAATTAACTGAATGCACTGTGGTTGTCTTGTTTGTGTACTGTGTTTTGAGTGTGTATGTCTGGGGCAAGAGGGAGGGTTGGGGGGGGGGCATCGGCAGGTGCGTTCTGTCTGTGGTTTGAGAAGCTGCCGATTTGAGACTAGCGTGGTGAGTGATAAAGGGACAGTTCGTAAGAAGTTGGTTGTGTGAAAACTAGTTTAAAATCAGTTTAATGTCGCTGTTGAAGAAGTTGTAGGAAATGAGGCTGTCCAGTGTGGAGATATCTGTCTGTTTGTACATAAACAGATGAAATATGGTAATACCTTGTTTACCAAACGAGGGGGAGGTTTACTGCTCTCAGTCTTGCTATCGTTGGCATCTCAGCCATTCTGGTGGATGTCTCGTGTTTGCTCCTCACACCCGTCTCCCTATCTGAGAAGGTTTGGGGGCTCCCAGGATATGAACTTTTGGCTGGAGTGATCTGGTGAGGCGGAGTAGGGCTGTGGGGGAGTTTTGTGTGTGTGTGTGTGTGCGTGTGCGTGTGCGTGTGCGTGTGTCTATGGTGGGGGTGGAGGGGATGGTAACACAGCTCAGGGCTTCTGAAGTGGAGTGTGTCCGTCTGTTTTCCGTCTCATACAGCTTCAAGCTCACCGTCATCTCTTTCTCACATTTTCTTTTCTTTTTTGTCTATCTTTAATATCCCTAATCTGTTGTTCTTTTGCTGTCTCTCACTCACTCTCTCCCTCCATCAGCATGTTGTGACTTGCAGGTGGATAGGTGGGACGTGTGCATGTAATGTGCCAAATAACGATAACATTTGAGCAGTGCTTTCTTCGTCTGAAGCTGTTACAGAGCAAAAGATCTGTTCTGAGCAACAACATATGTGAGATGTAACTTGGGTTCAGGCAGGATTTAATTTATGGGACTGCAATTATGTGATTAAGGAGGGATATCCTGACGTACACTTTAGTCAAATTAGGAAGGATAACCCAGCTTTGTTCTCGTAGTTTTTCTTGTGAAAGTATCCTTATTTACATAGAATCATTTCCATATCCTTATTTCCATAAACTTATGCTCATAGCTGATTTTGTTTAGTTAAGTTTAAACAAAATGCTAAATTTGAAAATTGTCCTGCCAGAAAAAATAGCAAAAGTATAAAAGTTGTAGTTGTAGTGTCTAGAATATAAGTCTTTAAACAGTGTTTTCTTAAAAGATGAATCTTGCAATTCACCATTTAACCTAGAAGGAATTCAGAAAAAGTTTAGCATTGCAACTGTACAATAAATATATAATAAATCCAATTACATCTTAGATAGAAGGCTTGAAGGCATTTACAGGCCAATGTCTGCTTTTTATTTATCTTACTGATACATTATTCTCATCTTAAATATTAACTGCTGCAACCTCTCCATAGATTTTGGAGAAAGCAAAAGCAGCTGTCACAGTCAACGTCACAGTTAGCAATGGTCAGACTAGTTCTAATTCTCTTCATTGTAAGAGGAGGCCCTCATCACCACAATCTGTGAAACAGCCCGTACTCCTCTTTTATTTGATCCAGACAATCACCCCCACATTTGGAAAAACAGAGACTTGGAGAAAATTGAAGTGGAGGATTCATGTTGCTGCTGTTTATCTGGAGTGCATTCTCCACATAGTCGTGTCCACTCCAGAGGGCCCCTCAGCTGCCTGCTCCAGATGTAAGATCAGCCCTGAAATCTTCCAAATGGTTGCGTAATTAATGTTAATGTGGCAAAATCAGCCTAATTATTGACACAACTTTCCAATGTGATTTTGATTGCATCTCTAATGCAGAAATCCCCGTGGCAGCTTATGGGATTACTATGTCCTGGTGTTTAAAGCTCTTTCAAAGTGCAATAAACTCTAACACAGTGTATGCGTTTGTGTGTGAAAGCATGGTGTTCATTTGTGTCTACATTTGGATCGACTCTACTTTCTAAGAATATTTAGAGTTAATTGGTTGCAAATTAGGAAATGGGGTTTCAAAATGTAGGAAAAGTCTGAAAGCAGCCTGACAAAAGTTTTGATTTAGATATCTGGAATACGTCATCATATGGGCATATCTGCGCGATAGGGATGCTTCTGATGTTTGCTGCGTGTAGGCCTGCTGGTTTGGCCAATTTATTCAGACCTGATGACATCCAGCTTTCTAAAAAAGTGCCTCTGCTTAGTAAGAATTCTCAGATGCCCAAAACATGTTTCTCTGTTTTGAGGGCTTCAAAATGTTATCGTCTCATGCTGGACTCCATTTGAATTTCATGAATCCATGTAAATGAGAGAAGAACACATCATGCAAACACTCAGTTTCTTGTAATTCTTCCTTTGCTGTAAATGCTTTGGTTTATATTGCCTTAGTTTTAGCTGTCGAGGTTGTCTTGTTTAATCCAGTTTTTATGGAAGTGTTGAGAATAAACAAGTGGATTCATGAGTTGGACCCACAGAAAGGTCGTGTGCAGATTTATGCTGGGATGAAAATAGGGCCTCTGTAATAGTTCCCTTGACTGCATTTATTGCTTACTTTAAAAAAGTAATTTCTTTATATCAGCATCAAGCTGAAAATTGCCATGTATTAGTATTAGGCTTGGTAAGCTTCTAATTCTGTGGCATTTACAGCCGGCTGTGTTTCCATGCATTTATAACACTTTGATTCTTAAGAGCTCCTTTAATCGCTTATGCCTAGCTTGGAACATAATAAACAACTCGCTGTAGCAAAAGTGCCACATGGGGGAGATTTCTAGCAAGAAAGTTAAACGCTTCTGTCACTGGCAGTTTTGTTGCTGTGTTTTTCATGCACTGTAAGTACCGTAATCTACTCTCTGAGCTCGGCTGCTGTAGTTAAAAACAGTGACAGGCAGAATAGATTCAAGGCAGCGTGAAAATGAAAAATCATCGTCCCTACAAAGACGTCACAATAGAGACCAAGGCGGAGACGTAAAAGCGACGGCGTGCTTCTGCCTTTTCCTGTTGATTGAGATCACAGGATGTGTCAAAGCCTTCTAAACACCCTCACCTGGCCGCCGTCTGCTTTCCCTATCTGATGCTCTGCTCCCATGGCCGCATCAGCTGCTATCAGTACACACTCTGGCAGATCGCCCGCCTCTGTATTGTCTGGCTGAACAGGTTGAACAGTTAAATGCAGGCCTTATGCTGAATATATTATGTCAGACAATAGAGCAACATTCTTATTTTCTCTTGCATCTCTTACAACTTTCATGTGAATCATCTTCTGCTGTGAGGTAGAAAGAACTGCACCGATAATGTTATCACAGATGTGATATCTTGAAGCTACTTAAATGTCTTTTTTGGGGGGGAAATGCTTTTGGCAAGTTTCAATTTCTTTTTCTATCAGCATCAAACAGACATGCCTTCTTTTGGTCTGAAACATATTGACGGATGTATAAACTCTGGTCTGCTGGGAGAGTGAGGAGCTTTGATAATGTCAGCCCCGCTACCAGGTGCAGACGGCTAACGTGACACAGGCTTTGTGTGAGATTGACTGAGGCGACAGAAGTAAGCAAATTCCATCCGCAGATGAGTTGTCTTACAGCAAGATGAAAAGAAAATCACAAAAGTCTGAAAAAGAGTCAGAGCTCTCTTTTTTAGCTTTGTCCTTGTGTCTCTGCTTCAGAAAAAGATGAAATAGAACCAACAACTTGGATTGATTTGTTGTCTTCTGAGCAAAATGACTATACAGAGTTTTTTTTTTTTGTGGTAACCTAGCGTCTGTCAGACTGCCTTTACTGCAAAACAATATACTGTACTATAACTGGTGGAATATCAGACTTAACTTAATAAATGTATGTACTGCCCCTGCACCCAAAAAACAATATTACACATTTGTATATGACATATTAAAAGGACACTTGTTTATGGATTCCAGTCTGACTAGAGACGGTCTCTGACTATGTAAGGGAATTCGAAAAAGTTCCTACAAGGCGCAGTTATTCTTATTTGGATAGTTTTGACTTTGTTGCAATCACTTCATGTCATGGTAAATATCACTTTGGCAGTCCTTTGGTTTCTCCGTTTATTTTAGAAAACAAATCCCTTTTAGGGATAAAGCACCTGGTGGGGCTACTTAATGGAATGGCTTCAGCCCTACGCAAATAAACAGCTTGCATTTTTGGTGTGAGATTAGGAATGAGGCTGAGGGAGAGAAGGAGAGAGCTAGAGTGCGGTGGGTAAAAAACCAAACAAAGAAAGTCAGCATGTGAAGAGGACAGAAGTGGAGGAGTTGCACGTCTGCTTCCTACTATAGTTGGCTGTATGTGTTGCACGTCTGTGGAAATGCACGTGAGCATTGGAACGTTGTGAGCTTTGAACCTGAGTAACTGTCCTATTTTTTTTTTTTTCAGCTTTATGCTGAAGTAAATCTCTTTTTTAGCATAGCTGACCAATGAGTCAGCAGTAGGATATCATTCGAAAGGGCCCGGAAAATATCTGAGTCTTTGTTTTCCACACTTGTTATGCTTTTTTCTTAACCTGGAAAGAAAAGGCATAAGCGTGGTAGCCAGAGCCAAAGGAAAGGGAGTGAACAGGGAGGAGAACAAGTGACCAGTGAAACATTAAGCAGAATGAGGGCTACATTTCTTTTTAAATAGCTCAACATGCTGTTGAAATTAGTGAGAAATGGAGCCTTTTAAACCAGGCATATCAAATAGTATCTCAGTTCTCTCATTCAACCATGAGTTTGCCTCCTGCTCTGATTATATATTGTTAACAATTAGGTTCCCACTCATTTCCTTGTTGGATTGTCCGGATAATGTTAAAACATTTTGAATACTGAATCAGAATTAAAGTGAAACCATTTTCTTGAGGCCACGTTCACATTATAGCAGATAAATCAGAGAATTCTGTATGTGTAAACCGTCCACTCCAGGATCGTACACAACCTCAATACTGGTTGAGCATCAGCCAAACTGTGACTGTGGAGCACAATATTAAAACCTTTGAAGTATCAAAAGTCTGCACTCAAATAAATAAACAGTACTTTATCTTAATAACAAATGTTTCCCGCACTAAAGGCCTTGTCACACCAGAAATTGGCATGGCAAAAAAAATCTGTGTGTCTTTGTGAAACGTGCTGGTCACACACGATAGCCAGCCAGGCTACCGCTCATCAGTCACAATAGCTCTCTGAACTTCTTACTGCTTTCTCTGTACTGTAAGGGTAAAATAGTGTAAAATCGTGAGTTTACTAGCTTCAAGAGCTTGCAAGACCACTGTTTTCAGATCCATCCACTGTGGAGAGTGTTTTGCATCTGTGACGGATGGTGAATTACCGTGGCCAAACCGGAGAGGTAAATATGCTTTTCAGATTTAGCCGCCTTAGTGTGGACACGGCCTGGGCGGGACACGGAAAGCGAAAGGCTGTTTCTACCCAAATGTGGGTTTATTTATGTAATCAAACGAAAAAAGGTGGAGGCCTTTTTTAAAACTGATATTTATTTACAGTTTATCCTCTTTTTCGCTCCGGTTTTAGCCTTGGCTTCTGCGTTGTTTTCATAAACAAAGTCTCTCTGGCCGGCTAGAAAAAACACAGGGCTGCTCAGTGCACTGAAAACAGGAATGACAAACACCATTAGCTGAAAAATTTCCATCTCATTGCAACTATGTTATTGTTTACTTTACCATACACGTCCTAATATGGTTACCTCCCTGTCAAAGCGGGCCAGAGCAAAGCCGAGGGGCCCTCGCAGGGAGACGCTTTCAGCTGCCACTTAGACAATAAGAAACAAATGTCACAGCTCGGCAAAATAGCCTGGCTTTCACAGCCTTACAGTACTTGGCCTTCCACGCTGCTTGGCTCAGGCTCCCGTGTGATATTTATCTACTCGGCACTGTTAGATGCCCTCACAATGTACCCCCACCTCCCCCCTTCTCTGTCCCTTCTCTTCTTGCCTTTCTTCCCTTCCTTCTGTCTTTCTTTGTCTGTATCTCTCCATCGATCTCTGTCCCTGTCCCGGTGTTAGCTATGTGTAGGTTGACTGATGGGCCTCTGTTTGCTGTGTTAAGTTATTTATCGGGGGGGAGGGGTGATGCGCTTGGAGTGGCTGTTACCCTCCTCCCTGTGGCCGAGCAGAGGCCGGTTCAGCTGCAGGTCACGCCCTGGCCCGAAGCCGACGCTGCGTTTGAACTGGAAACATCTTGGCGACGCTTAGAGGCCCTTCGCGATTCTTGGATGAACTCAGAAAACCCTGGGACACTGCAGAGGAAATGTAGCATTCTGGAGAATTTCTTTTTTCATTTTCGTCGTATTTGTTGTGAAATGTGTTACTTGTTATCGCATGTGGAATAAAGTAGATATTTAACCTATAAAGTTTATGGAAGTTTATGGATGTATAATAGTTGTTTGAACCAAGGTGGATAGTTTTGCATGGGCACTGTTATCAGTACAAAATCCAGGTAAAATGTCATCAAAATCATCAAACTGGACATCACTCAGATTGCCAATCATCTGGGTGTATTCTCCATGGATTGTCAGTATATAGGCTATTAGGCATTAGGGTCAGGCAACTTCACCCCAGGTTAGTCTGCCATTAGGTGGAAATGGGGTTCTTTCAGATGCATGGGCTTTCTTTTCCCCAGTTGGTGGAGGATGATGGCAGCCTCACCTCAATCCTAAAATCCTCACGTTTATGATATTTGCCCAGTATTATCTGTGCCTGTGGATGAATGGGAGGACAGAGCATGAGGAATGTAGAAGGTCAGACTGCGTGATTTACACAGTACAGAGCCAGAGAATCCTTGGGAAAATACTAGGGCCGGGATCAAACAGACGTCATGTGATATGTTCTTAACACTGACCTTTAAATTCATGCGTTTTACTGCTCCCCTTTGGCAAATGATGCACTAAATGTAAAACAATTTGCATTGTAACAGTTTAAAAATGAGTGCAAGTTAAAGAAAGCATTATTTTTTAATAGTTTGTGCAGTTTAAAAAATAGGTCTTGAAGTGGCCTTTTGGGGGGGGGGGCAAAATATGCAGTTTTGTATAACAAAGCTTGCTTGTGTACTGATGATATTTCTTGTACGATTTATTTTCTAAAATGCTACCGACCAATGACTCAGTTTTGAAGTTGCTTAATCAAAGCTGTGTTGCCGGTATTTTTTGGATGTGCATTGGACATTTGTAGTAACACCAGTCACCTTTTCTGAATTCGTGGAAAAGATTTGAGATCCATGGTTGTCATCTGATTGGCAAAAGGCCAGCGACTAAATACATATTCTGAGTGGCAGTGACTGATATTTGTGACACGAACACACAGAGGGAGCTGCAAGGAAGTGGTCAAATAATGAGTTGTAAGTTGACATTTTTAAGTAGTCATGATTACAATGATAAAACTCAGTGATGTTATACATTTACTAAGACTGTTCATTATTTCCTCAGTATGCGTTCAGGCTTAGCTGCTTCCACTCCATTACAGTTATATTTTGTTGATAAGCTAATGGCACTGACCTTTTGTTTTTCTCCATCTGAGGGGAAAGACTAAACCCTCTTTGATGTTAATGAACTTTGCGAAAGGGTTGTTTACTGGCTTCAAGGTCAGTTTCTGAGAAGGGCAGCAGGTTTTCTTGTAAACATATTTACAGCCAAAGATGTGTAAACACTGTAAATGTATACAGGTGCAGCAGGGGCGATACTGGCATATTTTCCTTCTTTTTTTTTTTCTCTTTGATTTTTTTTTTTCTGACCTTTCCCTCGTGACACATGCAGGTAGGCTGTTGTGTGCATATGTGTTTATTTCTGTGAGCACTTTAAAGTCGTATCAGCACCAACATAAAGCAAAAGGAAAAAAAAAAATTTACTCTTAGAAATCATAATGATGTGCCTACTGTAGGCCTACTCTCCCCTCTCAGCTATAAAGCTGAGAGGGGAGAGAAGGAGAAGAGAGGCAGATAGCAAGGCAAACGCAGGACTAGTGGGGGTATTAAATATGAATTAATGGAATGTTGCTCAGGCACATCTCTGGGTGTAGTGTAGTGTTGAAAAATAAAATTTATGTTGCCAGTTACTAGCCGTGAAGGTGCATTTGGACTTAGTATCCTTTAATTAGAAGTGAGATATTAGCATTTCATAGGGCTCTATGCTGGGTGAGGGGATCTGGGCTGGCCACCGCGCCTTCATTAGTCAGCTTCTCTGTGTAATGAGTGCCGTCATTAGCTGATGGAGTGGATTTGCCCTAGCTCTACCTTGAAAGGCACATCTCTTACATACTTGCAAGGAATAAGGCCTTTTAATGGATTTCTTAATGAATAAAATAAGATGCCACTTCTTTAAAATTTTACGAGTGCATTGCTGATAATGTACACCGCCGCTGCCTTTTACTTTTTTGGTCAAATGAATAGCAAAAAACTAATAGTAGTAGTTATGCTAGTAGTGATAATAGTGAAAAGCGGAAAGCAAAGGTATTTATGGGGCATGGTTGTATAACTGACATTTTACAAAAGTAAAAATAAAAAAACAAAAATGAAATTCACTTTTTATGGTGCGTTATCCATCATTATTCTGAATTATATCAATAATATGTGGACGATAAAAGTGCCACATCAAAAGGGTCGACTTTCATTCATATGCACATGAAATAAGGTGTGTGTGATTTCTGTCAGAAGTCTGAGGAAGTGCTCTCTGAGCTACAGCACTGGATGTTAAAACTTACCATGTTTATCAGGGAAAAAAAAGGCAGGACAGCTATTGGATAAACCTGACTGCAAATTTCATATGTGTGTGTGTGTGTCGGTGTGTGTGCACATTCAACAACAGTCAAGACAGTCAGAGCGGAGGTGTTTTTTTGTGATATGGAAGTCTCCCTAAGCCTTCGGCTGCAGCTCCATTCTCAGAATCAGGCGTGAAGTGATTAGTATTTTATTGATGAGCTCCTGAAGTGGCAAGTGTGGGAAATTGGATCTTTGATCTCCTGGAGTTTGGGAAATATATTCTGAGTGTGTGGAGCTCTCCAGGTAAAACACCCCCATCCTACCAACATCACTACGATACACACACACACACGTGCACACACATGCGCACACACACACAGACAGACAGACGTGTCGTTTGGGAGGGATATTCCTCCCCTTCTCCAAAACACATATTTGTTTTGGATGTTTTCACTGAGAGTGTACATGGTGATTACAGATGTTCATTAACAAAATTGGGTATTTGTTTTAAACTTTAACCAATCACTTTGATATGCTAATTACAGTGTAATTTAATTTGAGCCCTGTAATGATGATGCTGTTATTATGGACATAAATGATGCAGTTAAGCTGAGAGTAATCTCATTTGCATACTGTACATGCCAGTAAATTAAGCCCTTTCCTGCGTTGCTTCAGCTTTAATTTTCCACTCCTTTTCACACAGCATCCCTCAGCCCCTGTGCCTAATAGCAGGCCAGCTTGTTTGATGTGGAGAGCCGCTTCCTCACACTAAATCTAGTCACAATATGTAATGCGTAAAGGCTCTCATTATAACTCTAAGTGCTCTTTTAAGAAGTTGGTATTAATAAGCAGGCAAGCTTTCATGCTTTGTAGTGATGCACAAAAACAGTTTTGTCCCGTACCATAATCATCTTCAACATTCCTTAATCTGCATATGAGAACTAAAAACTATCATGGTTGTGATAACGATGTAGCCCCTTATCATATTGTATATGTCCTCTTCTATGTGTTGATCAGAGATATCTTCAAAGAGGGGATTGTATTTTGATATTCCTCCTTTGAAAAAAAAAGATGAAGGGAATTTGGATGTTTTTACTAAGATTCTTTCCCCTCACCAAAAACTAATTGAAAAATATTGCCTTATTGTATGTTTAGAGCAAATAATTTGCCTTCTTTTCTTTGTACAAATGCGTTTTGATGTCTGTATAAAAGAGGCATATTTCTGACAGAGGGACACGGCTGGCCTTGATAAAAGCTCCTGTGTCTTCATTAGAGAAGCAGCACCTCGTGGCGTCTGATTGTCTGATGTTTGCAGTGAGAAAGTAAACATGTTTGTCATACAGGGGTGTATTTATGCTGATCAAACACGTGAGATGGGCCACGCTGAATGTTAAGGACTTTGGCTCACCACAGGGCTCAACAGCTCTGTGCACGGACAGCCTCACGGCGGTCTAAACCTGCCCCTTACATCCCCTGCTTGCAAAAGAGTCCGACTTCCCTTTGCGCTTTGAAGGTGGGTTAGGAGGGTGGTTTATGGACTTTAACGCTGACAATACAATTGCCCTTCACTGAGAATGCTCCTCCATTTTGTACCATAAAGAATATTATTTTCCTGCCAGCCAATTTTCTCTGTTAGTCTCTAATTGGCTACATAAATCTCGGCCGTTGAGGGTGAGAAATGTTGCAGTGTCACACAGTGTAATCTTCACCCTTATTTACCAATTCATTAAGATTCATTGATGCAGGATCGGTGAGAGGAAATGACAACATAAATCAGGCCTCCAACATAATGACCCTAATCAGTTGGGAATTGCAGAAAATGTCATGATGAACTATGTCCTTGTATTAGTGCCACTGTACATTGTCATTGTGGCGCTTTATGAGTGGGATGCATCCTCCTGACATGGGCTGTATTTAACAAAAAAAGAGTTGTTAAAACCTGATTCCATTAAAACGCAGAAATTCATGTTAAGGTCTTTTGGTGTTTAGCCCTTCGCCCTTTATCTTCAATTTAACTGCTTAATAGAAGGCACAAACTCCCTTCCTTTTTAACCCTCTCTGTCCTCGCTCTGGGAAGCTGGGGCTTTTAAAATAATAACATACTTCTTAGGCTTAGACAACCCCGGTAGCATGCTTCTTCAGAAGCAGCAGGAGGGGTCAGTGGGTAAGACAACTCCCGTACCAATGACAGTGGATCAAATGCCTAATAACAAACTGGCTATTGTGTTACAGATGCCTACATTAAAATAGCCATTGCAATTCCATGCCATTAATTGTGTGTAAAGGTTAATGATTGCATCTGGAAAATCAATAGTTTAACCTAATCTCTATTTGTGAGTAACTCTAAACAAAAGAGGTGGGAGACCTACACCTGCTGTGTGTTTTTCTCTGAGGAGAAACATTCAACAGTGCTAAGAATCATTTAAATAGCAGGGGTTAGGCCAGACCCTACAGTTTCCCCAAGTTATCATGCATAGTACCGAGAGTGGAATCATAATAAATGCATCTACCACACTTGATGACTTACTCACCAGTAATTAGCGGCTTACTTTGTGTGTGGAGTGGTGGTTTACCACACGTCTGTCTTGATGGTTTAACAGAAGTGGAAAGCTTTTTCCCAAAAATGATTAGGCTACATGTTGTAAGCTCATGGAGGAAGCCTGCATCTCCCAGAAAGACAGCACTTCTAATAATATTGTCCTCTCTTCGCGTAGGTGCGCAATATTAATTAGACAAGTTCGTTAAGGCTAACCTTGGTTTTCCCAGGAAAATGCATCTGACACATTTCCTCTCCACAAGTTTGCATTCCCGTACCTGTGGGAACAGCCCTTACATGAATTCTAGTAAAAATGATTAAAAATATATGACACACTTTAAGTAATGTTAAAACAATAAGTGCTTATGTAGATCCCATAGGATGCCGACAGATTGAAGTTGTGTTTTTTCTTCGGGTATGCATGTTTGACAGGTCTAATTGGTAAGATGAGCTTGAGGGAAGCAGTGCCTGCTTTTTCCTGTGCATTGTGCCTGTGGTCAGAAAAAAAAAGAGGCCCCCTTGTCTCCTGGTGTCTGTCCTCTCGCTGTAGTGTTAATGGGCATGAGCCACATGTGAGCGAGATTATCAAAGTCAAATGAAGGAGAGACGCTGAGAAAATGTGTGGCGAACCACTCCTAAAAGAGGCTCCACATCCCAGAATTACTATTCCATTCATGTACAACCAGATTTAAACTCATTAGACTTCTCTATTTACTTAGTCTCTATCGGCCCTAGTTGGACTAAAAATACCGTGGCCTGCCTTACTTTGGCACATTCCGTCATTGTCTGTGCACAGCAGGCCTTTACACCGAGGTGTTTCTCGGATGGCTCCATGCAAAGGAGACAAACTGGTTTGTGTATTTTCTGAAATTATGGATGTAATCAGCTTCTCCACTGGAGTCTGCCTTGTAGTACCCTTCTTATTGTTAATTTACCTGAGCTTGTAGCGTGATAATAGGTTGATATTCATATGAATCATCATACTCACTGCTGCTCGGATGTCGAGCCCCTTTCCTCTGCTCGTGGTGTAGTAATAGGTTTGGATCTAGATTTCATGCTTGAGAATCCTATCACAGTCGTCCCAATGTGTTATAAATATGTGTTTTGGCACCCTTGCTCATATTTTATGCCTTCCTTACATGGGGGGGGGGACTGTGTTTTGGGGACTAAATGAAATCAGTGGGGGAAGTGGAGACAGAAAGCTATAGATTCTGGGCAGGGAAGCCTCAGTGGATGGCTTCAGCTCAGCAGATGGCAAGTTGTTTAAGCATGAAAAATTCATGGTCAAGGTGACGTGCAGCTTGAGAGTCCCTAGACTACATTACCTACCTTGTCTTTTGTAATCACTACTTTTTTTTGGACAATGAAGTGTTTGATCTAGCAGACGGAATAACTCACGATCTGTTGAAGTCACGCATAAATAAAGCAATCAAAGCCATACACTTTGATTTATGATAGATAACATCTCTGTCCGTTCATTTCCATTTAATTCCTTTTTTTTGTTTGTTGTTTTTCTCGCTCCATAGTCAGACGTGCCAGCTCCCTCAGTCATCCTTTGTTATTTCCACAAACCCAGTTAGTGAATAATTGAACAAGGTAAATGTTTAACATGTTTTTACAAGTTCCTCGCTGCGCTGTTGTGAAGAGCCACTGTTTGTCGGGTCTGGAAGAAACACTTGGTCGCCTTGCTTGACAACGACGCGTTTCCATAGGAGACCACCTCGCCGGCCGCCCACCCAGCCGTCGCCCATCTCGTTCTCATTCACGTGGCTTGCCAGCAGCTGCAACACGCCAGCTTAATGCGTCTTCAAATGTCAGAAGAATGACTTTTTGTTTATCTTGACTTCTGCCTCGCTGTTTATTCTAGCGCAAGCTGCATTTGCATTGACCTTGATTCCCTAAAGCCTGGCCCCCTCTCCCCCTCCCAGAAACCTGTTTACACTATGCCTGCCCCGAGTGTCACCTAGGAAATCGGCTGATCATTCCACCTGGTTAATATTAAATGGCTCCTGCAAGGAGATGTGTTTGTTCATAAATACGAACCCCACTCCCCCTGTTTACTGTAGCCATGGCAGCAATCACTTATTAAACAAACAGCTGCTTTGTTTGCCAGCATGAGTGGTCTGCTTATACCCCGTACAAGGTCTGGGAAGAACTTCTGGGACCCGCGTGGTGCAAGGATGTGGGGTTTGCGATGGAGGTACTATTTGCAGCGGGTGGGGTGTGTGTTCGTACTATATTGTCACAGTAGTCTGGAGATATGCTTTGCTTATCTGTGACTTGGTTGAAGTGGCTGACAAGATTACATGGTTGTTTGGTCTCACTGTGAAGTCTCCTTTGGCAGAATGTCATCCCTGCCGTTAGTTCCTCTCAGCAGAGGGCAGCCAGAGAATTGCAGCCAGAGCGGGAAGTGAGTCCAGGTTCAGAGCCTTTGTGATTGAGGTGGTTGTGGTTTTCAGAAGGCCCCTTTGTGCAGATAATGTCTGGAAGGGGTTTGGGACTACAGTTTATTGGGATTTAGCCCAATTTCTATGTTGGTGGATGTTTCCAAGAGACATTCTCTCAGAGTAGATTGTTATCAGCGATAAGGGCTGCGATAATGGATTATTTAACATACAGCTTGTGTTTGTCTTTTGACCTTTCCCTCGATTCAGGAGCCAAAATACATCAAAACACAAGACAAACCTTGAGAAGCACTCTGCTGTTGCACCTCTGGTACGTGCCAATGTGTTGTCTAGTCTAGCAACCAAGCTGAACCTAAACAGCTCTAAATTGAACCTCTCTCCATTGTCTCTTCCTCTGTGTGTCTTTATCTCCTGCCCAAGATATGTTGTGCTTTTGTTGTGTGCTTGTGTAAACAAGGGCTGTGTGAGAACTTGGCAAATCGAAGCAGGTGGCCGCTGAGGCTTTACTGTCATGAGCATTAAAGAAAAACAGAACACGGAGGAGGGTCAAAGCACAGCTGCACGGGCCAACCCTACCTTGAATCGACTGCTGTCTTGTTTGAGCTGTTGAATTCCAGGCAAGCATGACAGGGGGACAGGCGTTGGGTTTCCAGTGGGGGGGGGGCAGGGCTGATGAGCTCTGGCCGCCGGCTGTTCTTAACCTTCAACCTGTCTGGTCAGGTGGGAGACACATGTGACTCTTGTTTGTACTGTACTCCCCACATTTGAGGCAGGGAAAACAAAACAAACTGTAAACAAACAGAAACTCTGACCTTTTTTATTATCCAGTGTTTGTTCCAAACACTTGTTTTGTTGTGCAACCAACTCACCCCCCACCCCCACCCCCACCCCGAAGAACAGACAGGCATCTAATAATCAACAGCACTGCCAGTTCTTTTTTGCGCAAACTGTCGTTGCCTTGTTTTGATCTCTTGGAATTTCCATTATTTGGATTCTTTTTCAAACTTTTTTTTGTTCCCAGCTTAGAAAAAAAAGCTCCATTAATAATAAGAAGGGTCCCCCCCCTCTCCTCCCCCCCCCCATGTCTCCTTTTATGTATTGTTTTATGTTGAAATGTTTTTGTTTGGAACATGAATGCATGCATTTTAACCCCACTAACTACACTCTTTTTTAGGAGACTTGACCCATAATTACAGCTAAATTTGTGCATGTTGTATAAATGGAACGGATGGAAAAAACTTGGAGCTTTTTGAGTCATAACAGACAAGGCTATCCCCTGAGCAAAGTGAAAATAAATAGATAAGTAAACAAACACAGGGCCAAGTCACGTGGCCCAGTTGCCCGGGCCCCAGCTGATGATGGTGTCCCTGCCTCAGTGCTCCACAGATTAACATTGTTATCAGCACTACTCTCTAATAAGGCTCTTTCCTATCTGCTTGATATTTATGATGGATAATGCCCATTTTCCATTTTCTTTTTTCCTCCAATTTTTTCGCTCATGATATTGCAGCTTTGAATTATTTCGTGCTAAAATTAATGAGAAAGTAGATTTATGGGTTTCATTTGTTTGTCAATTCGAAAATTAATTGGGTGTTAATTTTAGCCATCCCCTCATCAGTGCCGGTTCCAAGCATGCGCGCATTACTTTGCATTCATTGTAGCCTTTCTCTCCTTTATTGTGGGTCACTAGTTTTGCATACATTAAAATAGCCCCGCGGCTCATTCTCTTGATTACTTTTGGAGATGCCATGCATTTGGAAATTTACGCCTTTCCGTTATAATTATGAAAATTTTGCATGGAATGACAGTGCATGTATAATAGCCATTACTTTTCCCCTTTTATGTAGCTTTGGAAAAAATAGAACGCAGGCCCTTCTTTTTTTTCCTGCATGTGGAAAAATGTCTTTTATTTGAAAAATAAGTGGGGGTGAATAACGTCAGCCCATGGTTTATTTCAAATGGCATTTAATTTCGCCCGAGAATGTGTGTTTCTAATTGGTGTCTCAGAAGGGGAGTTGGTGCGAGCAAGGGCCTGTAGATGGAGTTGTGGCTGGCTGCATCCCATCCCACAGTATTGCTCTTGCTCACTCCTTGTTTAGAAAATCCCATTATGGAGGAAGGCCGTGCCAGACTGGAAGGGTGAGCCGGGTCAACATCTGTCTGGAGGGAGAGGGGGGCCGGCTCTAGCCCCGGCCCACAGAACAGGGCCTGTAGGCCGGGTCCAAGCTGCTCAGACAGGCCCCTGAGTGTGGGGGCGTTGTGACACACAACTGAACCGGCACAGGCCACAGTGTCAGATGACTCACTCCGATACGCTTCTTACAAGGAGGGCTTCTACAGGAGAGGAGATATAAACCATAGTGAACTTTGAGTTTTTTTTAAATTTTAGTTCTTATACTGTTTCAGCTCACCGTAGCCCACAGATGCTATTGATGATACTTTAAGAGCAGTGCTGTTTACTGTGCTGTTTATTTTTAATAATCCCATATCTAGATTATTATCTCACCTCTGCTCTGTAAATATTCTTATGTGACAAGTTGTCAACCTCAATTTCCTATCTGTCAGCCTGAGTGTGTGTCCCCATGGTGTCTGGGTGTGTGTCTGCATCTTGTTTGGATCAGGATCTCTGGAGACACTGTGCCCGTGTAGTTGAGCACATATTAATTCGCATCGGCCCTCCTATTACACGCCTTAAATGCAACACCATAAATCTGCATTTAGTTGCATTTTCACCTTCTTTCATGATGAGGCCCAGTGTTTTAAAGGCATTTATTCTGCTTCATATAAATAATTAATCAGCCAAGTTAATTCGCTTCTGCCTGACTTGGTCAGCTTCATTAACCGCCCTGGAATTGGGAGGCTAGACGCGTTGCGCCACTGAGGCCTTTGACCATCGCACAATAGCTGTAAATCATTCCACTGATTTGAGGAATACAGGCGCAGATATGCACCAGTGTCACTGGCACTCATCCCCGGAGAGGCAGAGGAGGGGTGGGGGGAAGACGGCATGCCTGTCTGGCTTTTGTGTATCCAAAAGCAGAACAGAGGACGTCAAATGTAAGCAAATAGCTGTGCATTCACATTTAACACTGATTGTTGCCGTCATATTTTAACATGAAGCACAAAGCATGCAATGATACATAAAACTACACTGCCAGTATTTGTATGTTATCCTTTTGAGTTACATTAAGTTATGAAAGACAACATTTTTTCCAACAACTCAAAGGGGTTTATTTATATTCAGAACTGTATTTTGGTGTTAATTGAGCACCCCTGGAGGATTTGACTGTTTTTGCTCGGCCTCAGATTGGATGTTTCTCATGGAGATCCTTTGGCAGGCCTCACACAGTCGCCCTGTTTCCCATTAAAAAGCCATTCTGCCGTGGTTCTTCTGGGAGCCATGCAAGTAAATATATCCATTTCCATAGAAAGTGTTTTGTTTTGGAGGTCCAGTGTTTTCTTGGGCTCCTCTGCTCTCACTCAACTCAGGTTGGGTTCCTCTCCGATGTGTGCTGGACCCCAACCCCTCCACCGCACCCCTGCATATACCCCATAATGGAGAACACTAACAAAACCTGAGTCCCGCTCCCTCTTCTCCAGCCCAGTATGGACTTGTCATAGGATCTGCACCGGAAAAGACAAAACAAAGGAGCGGTTCATTATTCTGTGGAGAAGCAGGGTGTGTGAGAACGTGTGCGTGTGTTTTTGCCTCATTGCATATGCTACAAGCAAACAAACAAGACACAGGGAAGCACAAACCAACAGGGAAACTTGCCATAAAAGTGAAATTGTGTGGGAAGGATATGACAGATGTTTATAGTTTGGCCCAGAGTTAAAATGCGACCTCATTGCTGTGTGTTTTAACAGCTGTTTCTCTCCGTCTCTAACTCTGTCTCTGTCCCTGTTTTCTCTCTTCATGTGTCTTCTCTCAGGTTTTTAAGTCATGATGCAAGAATCTGGGACGGAGGCGACGAGCAACGGACCAGCCAATCAAAATGGACGAGCGAGCGTGGAGAGCAGGTCCAGGGAGGGACGACCCAAGAGCGCCACGCCGTCAGTGGAGGTGACTGCGGCGGACCTCATGCATCTCCAGCAGCACCAGGTAGAACCCTTTCACACCTGTCTTCACTTTATTAAGTCATGTCAACAGCAAGCCCGATCCTCCTCTTAAAGTGCCACTTAATATTTCATTCCACCTCAAAGTACATCTAGTACATAAACACATTATTATTATTATTTATGTATATTTTTGAATATTTCAAGAAGGGGAAGTGCTCTCACTGTGTGATTGTGTTTGGTTGTGAGCGTGTTTATCGTAGCATGCAGCATCTGCATTTTGATAAAATATTCATCAGGGTATTCTGACATATTTTAAGTATGTAGGTGCCACAGGATTTTGTAGACAGTTAAGAAACCATGACACCCAATGGGATGACAGCATTTTCCGCTGGCTCGTTGTAAACACACCTCACACTCACAACTAATGCCACACTCTGCCATGCTAACCAATGAACTGCGGAGATGCACGCCGGCATTATTGTCGGTGAAGCCCAAAACATTTTCACCATCTCAGACTTGAGGCAAACAGACAAGCTCTTTCTGTTGGTGTCAGCGTTATGTGTGGCACACGACAGTGTGTTTAAGGAAACAACATTGAAAAGATCAGTGTGTCTTCTGCTATCTTGGTCTATCCGACAGGGCGACTAGGGTTGTTGTCAGGAGCTGTTTGGCGATGATGCACAGGCTCTGTGCCGCTGTCTGTTGTCACAGCACATCCATCAGCATTTGCACAGGGAGGGCAACAATGCTGCAGCATGGAACATGGGAGATAGGGCCCTGTAACATATAGAGCTGAGCAGTAATTCAGTATTATCGTTTATCATCTTTCAGCAGAATCATCAGGACATTATGATGAAATGATATTGTGACACTATGATACACGGCTCTGTTGTCAGAGCTGATGGTAGCCAGCAAATTCACTCATATCTCACTTTGACAACACAAAGTATGAAACGTTTTTTCATATATAGCTCACCTTTTTGAAAAGTCATTGACATCTCACTTGATGTAATACACAGGTCAATGCAGTGATAATCAGTTGTACACATATGTTTTATCACGGTAAGAAAAATCATTAATTTCAAGTGTATTGCTCAGCCCTACTTATATATCACTTGAATAGTAATATGACCTCATACATAATGGCTTTTACATTGTGATTAGTTATATGTCTTTAATTATTTCCCTATTTTACCCATGCTTTATTTAATTGTAGTGTTAAGAGATAAATGAATAATTGAAAGAAGTACCAACATACAATACAGGCAGAATGTGATACTTTAGATGTCATCATCGTAGGAGTACATGGTGTGTAGCCTGGAACAGGAAGCCTCTGTCAATAGCCTTTTTCAGTG
Source organism: Lateolabrax maculatus (assembly GCA_031216445.1). Taxonomy (NCBI): domain Eukaryota; kingdom Metazoa; phylum Chordata; class Actinopteri; order Acropomatiformes; family Lateolabracidae; genus Lateolabrax; species Lateolabrax maculatus. The sequence continues at coordinate 23,971,206 of CM062213.1, read as the reverse complement.
TATGAAGTGGGACAGTATTGGAATAAATACCAGAGGAGAAGCGTTAGCTGATCAGCAAGTAGAAAGGGTGTGTCAGCGTACGTCCTGCTCCTCAGTCTCAGTGTTAGGCCTTTAGGCTTTACCAGATCTGCTCTTCATCCCCACTCCTCCAGCTCCAGAACCCACCTCCCACCCATCTTTTTTTCCAGCTCAAAATGAGCATGTCGTCAGTGAGAAAATCACAGCCATACTGAATTCATTACTGCAGTAGTCACACAAAACCATGGATAAAATTTCAATAACTGCAGGCCACAGTTGAGTAAACAGTTGCACTGAAACTTAATTCCTGTTGACTTTTCCTTCATTCTATGCCAGGGGCACATTCTGATTCGCTCTGCAAAGACAACAGGGTTACAACTTTGATGAATTGAAGCAAGGGGGAGAGAGAGAGAGAGAGAGAGAGAGAAAAGTGTCATTGATGCGCACTTGACATCAAGGAGGCATGGAAATAAAGCCTCCCCGCTAGGATAGAGCCAGTCGTCCAAGCACTGTCCCTGTTTGCTAGTCTCCCAGAAAGGACTATAGGTCTGCGGGATCGGCCCTGGCATTTAAGGGAAGGAAAAACAAGCAACTCTGTACTTCCCGATTCAGTCTATTACAGTCGCATTTTCTGCTCTCTGCTTTCTACGTGGTAAATAGCAAGCGCTTTTTGCTTTAAGCCTTTTGAACAAATCCAGTGGTTAATATCTGTGGCCTGCGGTAGGAGTTGAAACAGAGGGATGCGTATTAATTGTTGCGTGTGATAAATGACGCGTGGACGGGGACGAAGGAGGAGATGTCTCAACTCTCAGCTCCTGACACTGGGCTTTGATAGGCTACTTACCAGGGTAGTGTTACTGGGAAGGCAGGCAGGCAGTCTTTTTATTCTCCCATTAGACTAACCCAGGATTTTCACTCATGCACCATGAACCATGTTAATTGTCCCCAGGGCATTACGATCTTCGCTCAATTACTTGATAACTTTTTACTTTTGTGGCATTTCACAGTCTTTCTTTTAAGTTTTATTTGCGGTTTGCACTAATACGCCTCTAACTGACACACTGAGGGGTTTTTCTTTTTTTCTTTTGCATTCTTTGTTCTCCACAACATCCAAGATGCTATTACCCCTTTAGGTGATGCAGAAATCAATCTAAAATCTTCTCAGACTCAAAGTGCAAATGTCTGAGAGTCCCCTGAGTGAGCAGGGACAACAAACCTGGCATTGGCATATCATTTATTCTTATTAGGGAACATAACTATGAAAGACAGTCCTCATTAATAAAGATGGGGGATGAAATAATTGTAATCTGTTTGATCATCTTGATTCTGACAGGGGAATTTATCTTGTAGACTAGTCAGATTTGGGGGAAGTGGACCATAAGCTTGATTTAAGCATCTCTATTAGTAAGTCAAATACTGTTTGTTAAGAAGTGGGGATGAAAAGAAGTCGCTGTCTCTCTTCTTTTTTTCTCGAAGATTTCATGGAAATGTAGCAGATTTCACTTTTTGAGGAACTTAAAGTGATATGTGTTGTGTTGTAATGATTGGAGGTTTCGGTGTACTTACAAACGTTTGTTGTGCATCTTGTAGCATTTTCAGGCTGCGCTCAGTTGTTTGCAGTTGCTTGTGTATAATATATGAGTGTCTGTTTTTTTAAGAACATGAATATAATATTTTTTCCATAGCGTGGGTTTGCCCCAGAACATGAGTATGTTTATTTTCTCTGTGTTTTTGTTTGTGTTGCAGAAGTTGTGGTTTTAACGTTATTCTCATGAGGAAGTGAAGATACTGTAGGAGAGAAAAAAAACAACAAAAACAATAGTATGAGAGAGGAGTGTTTTGCAATAACCTGTTTGGTGATTTAAATGATTTTGCAACAGGAAGTCATGTTGTGTAGCTGTAGAAGTCTAATAAACACACAGTGACATTAAGGGTGTGAAGGACTTTGTATGAGCTTTGTATTAGCTGCTGTCTACAGGACATTCAGCTCCCTCCCTACACATATTTCCTGTGATATATGGTCAATTTCAGCAAAGCATTTATAACATCTTACATATGTAACTATGGAAGTGATTCCTTTGCTTGAAATTTGGTTCAACTGATACAACTGTAGAGCATTAAATATTAATATCCTGTCTTCTAGAAGAGCCCTGGAAGAGCGAGTTAGAGTGATTTCTAAAATATCAGCCTGTCTCTTCCTCTCATTGATACTGTACAAATATACCCCAACAATATCTCAAAAAAAAAAAAAAAACTGGGATGAATAATTGCTTTTCTTTTATTGCATACACATCCACCCAGCCTGCTTTGTAAAACAAGGGACTTTAGAGCTTTGTTACATATCGCAAGATAAGGCGAGCCAATTATGGGTATTTTTTTCTCCTCCTCTGAGGCGTCCGTCGTGTTGCGTGTGCAGAGGGGGAGAGAGTGACACGCATAACAGTGGCCACAGAAAGGGCTGAGCGGGCACAGGTTTCCTGTTTGCATAATGCAAGGCTTACACGGTCCCTTGTTGAGGCTTGAGAAAGTGGAAATGTGCGTCTTAGCCACCGCTATCCGAGCCCTGTCCTGCCAGAGCTTCAGGGGGAAGTGCTAGATGATAAGCTCGGCTATCACAGTACACTCAGACAGGTACAAACCCAGAGACACACACAGATATACAGTACACACATAAACACATGCATGCTCAGACAGAATACAGGCCCAGAGGCCAGGCCTGCCAGTGCAGGGGCCTGCTGGTTTCTGGCATCCAGTCCACATTATGGGCTAATGGTCAGACTGAGAGAGTTAACAGCACCAGGTCAGAGAGGAGGCCAGAGAGTGTTTGCTGCCTCAGATCTCTGCTAATCACATGTACTCTGCCGCAGAGCTGAGGGCAAGAGAGAGAGGGTACTATGCCTGGACTGAAATATGGTGTCTCACCAGAAGAACGCAGCCTTATCACCACACTTCTGAATTGAATTCCTGCCAGTATCTCTGTATTTGCTCTCCTGCAGAATTATATATCTGTGCAGGGCACTTCTAAATATTTGACATGTGCGATATAAAGGCTTCTGTGCTCTGGGTGCTTTTTGACCAATAGTTGTGGTGCATCATTCGACTGAATATGTGCTTCCTCCCTGGGCCATGTCGTCTAATTCATGCACACATACAGTTTGTGCGCGTGTGCACCCACAGAGCGGATCACACTGAAAGCATGTGAGTCCACACGGTGTTGCTGTGCATACTCCGCAATATCTAGGAGCTCTCAGGTATCTTCGTGTATACTGTTCATATTGTCACAGGAGGCCAAGCAGAGGCTCCAACTTATTGGAAAATCTTGCGGAGAGGATAACATCAGTGTTATGACACTGCATATTGCCCTAAATTGCTTTATTGGTAAAATGATAGTGCTCGTCCAATTTGAATAATTTTATGGAATCCCTCACAGAACAGTTTAATTATGTTATCACACAACTGGCAACATCTGTCTTTATACCACAGCACATGACAGTTTTATTACAGGCTGAATTTCTTTGCTGGTTCTGGCAATTGATGTGTGATCTGATTAATAATCACACAGATGGAGGTGAAAATTGAACAGTGATGTGCTGCTATGTCGAAAAAAGGGGGAAATAATTATTAAAGGGAAAAAAAACACAGCTTGTGTCACTGAAAATATCAAGACTGTTTTTACTTGGGCTTAAGCTTTTCTCACTTGAATCATATTGCTTTTTTAAACACAGTTGCGTGCATTTTTATCAGAGAAAAAAATCTGTTTAGTCTAGGTGCAACTTTCTAAATCCCTTTGTCACTCAGGTTTTGTTAGTGAGGTTTTGGGAGGTAAACCACCCAGCACCTCTCCTTTGTCTTAATGGATGCCTTCGAAGACAGCCGGCCTATGAACTCATCCATTTTGTTGAGTCTACCTCCACCCGCCGCTCTCCAACTGGGAAGAGATGAAGCACAGGTTGCATGTGTGCCGAACCCATAGTTTAAAATAGTTGACTGTTGCTCGGGTCGACATCCTGTTTACACACCCTGCTTATGTGGGCAGCAGGAGGGGGATCACAGGAGTTGTTTGACATTGTGGTAATCAGGATGGACACACACACTCACGCACGCGCACACACACTCACTCATCTCACATATTAGTTTCCATCTCATTCCAGGCCAAAAGAAAAGAAACATGATAGTCACTCGATATTATTAAAGGAGTCCTATTAGGAATTAGTTCTCCTTTATTTTCTCAAAACATTTTTCCATGCGACTCTATCAGTAGTTCATTTTTGTTAAAAGAGTACTCCACAGATTTATATTTGCATTCCTATAACATTGTCAGAATCACAATGGACAGTTTATAAAAACGAATCAAAATCGAGACACCAGAACCAGAGCTATCGCTTTTTTTATTCTATGCATTCTTCATTTTGTCAAAACCTGACGCCCACTTTACCCACAAACTAGGGAGATTCGGGTGTGTTATGCTAGTAGCGGCTAATGTAGCCTTGAGACGCTAGCCTAAAGCAGAGATGAGGAGCCTCAACCGGCTCTGACTAAAGTGACATCACTTGAGGCAATTTAGCAGTACTCCTCAAGGCCTGTAGACATACTTTGGTATGTAAATTGGTGAATTGGCCCTTTAATTTCAAAAATTAAATATACACTAATATTGTTTATGGCATCAAAGATAGAATATGTTTGATTTGCTTTCCTTTCTGAAGAACAGTAAAATCAGTCCAGTTACCTTCCAATAGTTGACCTGACACCAGCCACATCTACTCCACAAGTGATTTAAAGGAACAGATATACTGGGTCATTAAAGTCCATGATTAAGCATTCCTAATTAATTATGAAATAAAAACAAAAAACATTTAAATCTAAATAATTAAACCAATTACACTTATAAAGATTAACCTGAACTGTAAAACATAAATAAACAAGTAAACATGTTTCCTATATCTGGTTAATAATTTAAGACTATGGCCATACCATGGCAAATAAATCAGTGAAATATCGACTCGACACTTGCGTTTTCACTTGAATACCAAAACAAAAAGGAAAGTACTAAACCTCTTTCTTTTTGGTTGGCAAACAACAAAATAATAGTAAGGAGTGGGTCAGCAAGGAGAACTATAAAAATATTCAAACATAAACACACAGTGAGGAAAATCATTTTGCTCACAGTCTACAGTCTGTCCACTCACTGTGCCATCAATTCAGATGCTCCAACTAAACAAACAAACCTCTCAAAGCTCCAACATCATGTCACCAAGCAGATTCCTTATATTAAATATTAGTTAAAAACATTTGAAATGTCTCAATTCTGGTTCAGAGATATGGTTGGTGGTAGGGGCGGATCGGATTACTGACTAGTTGCATACAAACTGGGATTCAGAATAATCAGACAGTTGCAGAACATGTAAACGCTTTATCCGATTCCCATAAACTGATTTCTCATATTAATCCGTTTTTTTTTTTTTGTGTGTGTGTGTATAAAGGTAGTCAGAGAAAAAACTGCATCTGCATCCCCCGTCTTTAAGCCTTGATATACTGCGTGTCCCCATGGAGAACGTGTGGATGGGGAAACCTCTCAAGGATGTGTGCGCGTACAAATGCCTCCCATGTAAATGATGCAAGTGTATGCTGGTATCATTAGGAGGAGTGAAGTGGCTCTCATTGTGTGGCGCCCGGATGGTCTTTGACGACCACGGTCTGCGTGTTTGTGCTGAAGTGGGCAACTCTAAACTTTGAGCAGGTGTCTGAAGCAGCTGGCTGGAGGCAGACAGGGAAACACGTCTGCGTCAGTTCAGTATTAAATGGCTTAGAGAGAGGCCTCGGCTAGCCAGAGGACTAATGCATCCTCAATGTTTTATTTAAAGTAGTGCCAACAACCGCTCCTGAATGCTCCACATCAAGACGCACACACAAATCATCACACATGCACACACACACACGGGCGTGCAGAGTAATTTTGCGCTGTTTAGCTGAACAACTTGTGTGTTTAGTGTTGTAAATAAGTAACCGTTTTAACAGGGCCTCAGGAGACTGTGGTTGGGAAAGTACGCGCTCAGACATGACTGGTTTTAATAGCCATTGTCAAAACACTGTTTCAACAAAACCCCTTTCTTCACCCGATTGGAATGTTTACATTTAGTTGAATAATAATGCCATTTTAAGGAGAAGCTATTCTTTAAGGATAGCCAATCTGACCCAATTTATTAGGGATAGACTTAAGGATGCACAATTCCTCTTGGGAAAACATTCAAGCGCAGGGCCTATTCATTTTTAATGAGAGCACTACTTTAAAAACTTCATAGAATTAATATGTATCAGTGAAGTCTTTCCTGTGCAGAAAACTTCAGGGTAATTAATATTCATAGGCTGTGCTTGTTAACACCCCCAATGCTAGTGCAATGTAGATCCAATTAACATAGAATGGACCCCAAGGATTTGGGCAGATAAGGGTTAAATGAGCTATTGAAATTGAAACTGGGACTGTCTCCTTTTAAAACACTTATTTGTTTCAATAAGCCCTAATCCTTGTTGCGGATTAAGGCATCTTTTGGGTGCACATGTGAACAGCTACAAAGGTAGAGTTTGTGGAGACTCTGTATGTGCAGGCAAAGTGTATATGTGTGCGTGCGTGTGCATGCGTGCCTGTTTAGGTAAATGTATGTGTGTGTGTGTGTGTGCAGATGTCCTGTGCATGAAAGTATGTGCACTTGCTTGTATACATGTATGCATAGAGGGCATCGCCTACACAGCCTGGCTAATGTGAAAATCCTGTACTGAGCCTGGCTTTTATATCTTATTCATAATCTCTTGACACAATGTGGGTAATAGACATCAGTGTTCATTCCAGGCATCAGCCTGCAAGCCCTGGCCAGGCTTGGTGACAGAAAGGGAAGTGCTGAAGTTCTAAGGGGAGCTAGGTGAGGGTAGCAAAAAGCCATATTCTGCCGTTTGTTAGCACACAAACTGTAGATGTTGCTCCCAGTGCGTCCAGAGACAACTGTGCCCACCGTGTCTTAGTTCCATTGGACTCAAAGTTAAAGACTCGATTTAAATAAACAGGTGAGCTGCCTGGGATAAGGCGGCTTAAAAAGAAAGGAGGGCAGAGGTGTTGTTTTTATTTATTTTTATTTATTTTCAATTACTTAAGCAAACTAAATTCAAGTCTGGAAAAATAATTTGTCTACGCTGATGGAAAGAAACTTGATTCAAACTATAAAATGCCTGGAAGTAAATGATACTGAGCTTTGTCATTTGCCAAATGGGCCAGGGACAGTTGTCCACCCTGGTGGACAATAATGTCAAAAGATGACTTAAGCAAAGTGATCTACATCTTTTAAGAACAACTCAAAATCACACCCAAAAGTGTCATTATTATTTCTTTACAGTTGTTTATAGTAATGTCATAAATTGAATACAGCAGCATCAGCATAACGCCATCACAAAAACAGTGACAAATGATGATGATGTGGATAACGTGTATAATTGTATTTAAATATTTGCATGCACAGTATATGTAAAATACTGTCTACTGTACAGTATGTGTAATAAATATAGAAAGAATAGGTCATTTATAGCCTAAAATTGATTATTTGATTAATGAATGAATAATTGGATAAGTTAAATATGTACACGTATCATGCAGCCCATCATGGATAATGTTTTTCTTCTTTGGTTAAACATATATTTTGATATGTTTGTATGCCACATATTATAGTTCCCCCTGTATTTTGATACCATTACCACCATTTTAAGGCCGAAAATATCTAAGATATAATGTTTTAGTCAGGTTGTCCAGCTGTATCTTTTTTCTGTATTGAGCTGGAAATGAGCCATAGACATAATGTACACACATGCACAGTTGGCCTGGATGGAGTTGTTTGTCTGTTTAGTTTCCCTTGGCCGTTTTGAACTATATTGGAAAGTCTCTCCCAATGCAAACTATGAGATATGAAGCTCTGCAGCAAAGTAACTGGTAAAAATTTAGACCTGCCTACACTGGCAATGTCACTATAGGACTATGGTTTACAATAACATACTAATAGAGTAAATATTTAATATAGAATGCACTCTTATGTAACTGTGTAGTAGTAACGAAATGTCAGCTTTCATTACAGCACTAGTGTACAGTGTATGTCCCTTTTTCTGTGATACAGAAGAATGTTGACAGCTCGGTTTTTGGCTCGCAGGGTGGAATATGATAAATTACCAATGCTGATGATCAAATGAGCCTTCATTGAAGTAAATATGCATGGACAGCCACACCATATATAGGTCTCTTAGAGTAAATTTCATTGTGTGACATGTATTCACCCATCAAAGTATGTATCAGTGATTAATAACAACCCGCCTGCCCGTTCAGCAGTGACATGGCCTCTATTTGAGAGAAAAATGGCACAGGTCGGTATTCACTGGTGAATAGCTGTATACCATTTAGAGAATGATATGCCATGATGGGATGTCTTGTCATAAATAATAGTGATGGCACCTCCGCATCCTGTGAATGGCATGTGCCATAAATACTTAGCCAGGCCAGAGACAATGGTTCATATAAATCCTCATGCAACCTTTCTCTCAGTAGAAAAAAGATATATATTATTTAAATGGACAGTAAAAACAAATGTTTTTTCCTCCTCAGTTGTCGGCAGAGAGACCTCTAGAGAAGGACAATGTGTGCCGCTCCCTCACTGTGGTCTCTGATGCGCTGTTGTTATTTGCTTGTTTACAATCTTTGACATGATGTAATGGGATGGCTGTGAAAGTACTAGCCAGTAAATGGCACAGAAAATAAGACGGTCCTTTATGTCTTCCCCCTCCTCGTTTCTCCTCTTCTCCCCCCTTTTTTTTCTTGTTTTTTTCCTGCAAACGGGGAATATGTTTTGCATTTGACTGAAGGAACATGAGCCTTGAATATAAGTAACTGTTTTTTGCATTAGGTACTCCCTGGAGGTAGGGGGAAAATATCATGTCCCTGCGTGAAATGTGAATGTGAAATCTAGCAGAAAGAAATATTTATGACCATTTTCTGCTTGATTAGAGCTGGATGACATGCCTTAGGAGACAGTGAGTGGACAAAAGGCAGCAGGGCTGCTTCTGGGCAGATGTTAAAGAAAGAGTTGTTTAGGGAGGAGGGCATTCTGTCCGGGGGGCTGTGTGTGCATGTCTTTGTGCGTGTCTGTGGGTGGGATGGGGGGGGGGTTGAAGCATGGTAGAGGAAATTGAGTAAGTCCAACAGGAGTGTACTGGGAGGCAGATGGAGAGCACACAAGATCCATCACTGGTCCTGTTCTCAGACACACAAAATACAAGTAATGTCTCTCGGATGCCAAAGCTACGTGTAATATTTTAAATACTAATATAACTGTGATGCATTGAGAAACAAAACTAAAGTGTGAATCAGACAGCACAGCAGCACATGTTTCTATGTAAGTAAGACATTTCACTTCTGGTAACAATTTATCAACCAGTTTAGGTGAACTGGGATTTAGTCCAAGACATGGCCAGCTTTGATGTTGCTGCAGTGTGAGTCTAAATTAGACTTTACTGCTACTGTCCAATGTCAAAATCCAGACTGCCTTGTCTTTGGTGCAGGATACTAATTTACTGCATATATTATACTAATCAGTACTCAGTAATCAGTCATCAGTGCATGATGTACACTGAAGGCTTGATTCCACACGCTACTTTCAGCAAGTGAAGTATATTCATTCAGTGCCTCAGATGTCCTGCCTGTGCTCTAAAATGACACAGATGAAACTCAAATTTAGTTTACTTTTATCTTGTGATACAGAATTTGGGAAATAATTTACAATTTTACAAGCCTAAGTTAATTTGGCCACTTTAGACTACATTATGCTACAGTATTAACGCTTGATACGTTGGGCAAGTTGCTGCTGTCTGTATTTTTCAAAATTTGCAAAATTCAGAAACAATTATCCCTGCTTTTAGGCAGTACTAACATTTTAGTTATCATTATTCTGCATAATACCTTGTTTTATTTGTGCCTTTCAAAAGCTAAAATTGCCACTTAGAAACTTGAAAATGTGTGGAATAAACCCCCCTGTCAACCATAACTTAATGCTGTTTTGTCTTCACATTAGCATATTTTATACTCAGTACATTATATTTGCATAGATTGCATACAGTAATGGAGAGGGCCAAAACAAGGATTATTGAAAACCTACAGGGCCCACGCATGGATAATTGAGTTGTATGGGTGTGAAACTGCACAAGACACCTGGTCTAAGCAATTTTGTGTTTGCAACTGTTGTCAGTGAATATGCATCCTATTATGGCACTATATATATATTTGTGTGTGTGTTAGCGTTTTATTGTGTTGTCTAACAGTATGTGCTCAGGGCCAAAAGACAGACATTTCCCCACCGTCTGCACCTATTGACACACCGTTCCTGTCAGGCGAATCCCACTATGCTACTTGGTATTAAATTTGGGATAATTAAACACGTACTCACTATTCCTGTGTCAAGCCAGGGAGAAACATCTCTGTAATCATCACCACTTGCAAACAGGCCTATCAGTGCTGTGGTGCATCAGGACACGCGCCGACATATAAATAATCTGTTAATTACTGTATTGATGCAATTGTCTCCGTTGCACAAGCAAGCCATCTCTGGCAACAGATTGATTGTGTTTAGACGGAGCCTGTGACAGGGGAGAAGCCACAGCTCTTAGAGCCATTTCCAATGGATCAGAGAAGTACAAAATTGAGAGTATGATTAATTTTTCAATTTCTCTCTGCGGATATCTAATAATTGTGCCCATAGATAGCCAAGGGCTCTTATTAAACATTAACATGCAAAAGAAAAGTTAGAATCAGAAAGATGGTATTTTGGATTGAATAATGTAAAATATCTGTAGGGCAACAGGGAAAGAAGCAAACTAGTCCAGGTTTATTCTTCAAATGTTTTCCACCACCGCAATGCCTACTCCTAATTACTGAGCGCTTATCTGCACACTCAACAATATATTTATTTTTCCTCATTGCTAAATGCAAATTTCTCTAACCTTTTAATAACATATACATGTCAGTAATATTTAAAAGGAATCATTAGAAATGTCAGTTGGACTCTGCCAGGATTGTGTTTTTAATTGGTATGTAACTCTACTGGACAGACAAGTTTTTATTTTTTAATTCAAGTTTTTTGATAATTAATGTGAGAGTGTCTCCAGCATATAAATGCTTGGCTCTTTGATCTGGTAAAGGGAGTGTTGCGAGGCACATGGTTCTTATTAAAATACACCAGCATGTTATCTCCTTGCTTTCCAGTATGGAGTCACTTTGCCTTTAAGGAGCCGAGCCTTAGAGGAGGTTCCACCTTCAGGTCTCCCTCCGTCTCCTTTCCTCTGTCTTTCTGCCTTTCTCTGTTCCACCCTGTGCCGTCTCCATCACTTTGCTCACTTCCACATAATATCATCTTCATCTCAGATAGCTGTGGCATAGGGGAACTGCATTTGTTGATCAGATTTGGCTTGGCTGACGCCTCCTCCCCAGAAGTATGGGGATGTGCGTGTAATGCTTGCCTGAGCCCAGCCATCTCTGGCTGATTGAGTGGTCCTGCCTGTCACAGGACAAGATAACCACATCAGTAAATACTCTCCACTCCTCAGCCACCACACTACCGCTACCAGGGGCAGCGCTGCTCTCACACTGATGCATCTTGTGAATTCATTTTCAACGTCTAAATGATGATACTTATTTATTCATTCTCTTATATATCCATTTCTATCACAGCGATGAAGGAGTCACACACAAGCACATTCCATATTTAATACGCAGACATATTGTACCAGCCCTCTGCCTCTCCAAAGGGAATTCTGACTCAAGTTACCGTTAGCTTTTCGTCTCAATTTGATGAGGTCTCTAGCCGGTATCGCACCACCAGACTCCGGTTTCACAGTGCGATCTTTTGATATTGCCCTCTCTTCAAAACATCACCGGCATCGAAGACGGATTGAATTAGCGATTTGCGGCGTATTTATCTCGATCTGAGAGTAATTTTGTGCTCTCTGTCTTAGCACTCAAGCTCAATGAAAACAATAAATGGTGTCCTTATCTTCTGGAGTGAAATCAAGATAGGCTCAGGAGGCTGTGAGTTATTTGTGGTTGATTTGGAGGGAAAGGGGGGACAGGAAATGGACACCCCTCTCACATTACCCCTCGCCATACAGCGGGAGAAAGAGAGCGGCAGAGAGAAGGTTTTTAATCAGCAGAAAGCTGTGCTTCCAATGTAAAAGTGTCAAAGATGTGTCTTAGGCCTGCATTGAGTGAAATCTGGTCAAGTCCTGTGTTAAATTGAAAACCGGGCTGCTGGGATTTGGAGGTGAGGGGACAGGGGACTCGCTGGTAGCAGCATCTTGGTCAATTATCACAATCTCCTCTGCTCTGTTCTACTCTTGAGGCCTCTCCTCGTCTGCCTGGTTCACTACACCAAGAACACCAAGGAAATGCAAAAATTGAATTTTGAAAATGACACAATGTTTCTGAAATGCATGATTATTCCCTAAATCAAGCATTTTGCCCGAAGACACATTTGCTTTGGATCAGGTCCGCAGGTGATTCCAAGTCTTTGCTTGTCGTATAACTCATGAATGAAAAAAACGCAGCGTCTGCCTCCACACCTCCACATGCCCTGCCCGTAGGAGCATCAAGCTAAATGCTCACGCTACAGCTGCATGTCTCGACATATCTCGGCAGCTCTGGCTGGAGAGAAAAGGATCACTTCCTGGCAGGTGCGATATGGGGAGCCACAGCGCCTGCCTTTTCGCTGACTCGCCACCAAGTGAAAAAAACTGTTAACTGGGGGGGGGAATGAAAGTTACCCACCACTTTATTTATATGTCTGTGTGTGTGTTGCAGTCTATTTTAACCACCTGAGCGGGAGCCAGGAAGCCAGCACTTGCCCCATATTTTAACCAGATGTTGAGGAGGGGAAGAAAAGCCTCACAAGAGTCTTGCGATCAAAATAATTATCTTTATGGGTGGATGTTTACAAAGTGTTAATGTGATATTCTGCAGGCGGACTAACTGAGTCGGCTTTTATGTGTTAAACACGATAAATGCTTCTGTCTATTAAAGGCCGACAACTTTAACATTATATAGGAGCAATGCAGTTTATAGATGTCTTTACAGCTTTCTTCAAAAGAAGGAAAGAACATCTATAGTCAGCCATGATCCTCCTCCTGTCTGTCTCACCTCTCCCTTCTACCCACTATGAGTCATGGCAGACAGGACAGACAGGAGTGGATGCGGCTTCTTTGATAGACAGTCAAAGAAGCACCAGCAGGGATTTGTAGCCACAGGGCAACAGTACTGCTGTAACCTGTCCCCTTGCCAAGCACTCATATCAGATGGAGGCAGAGATGCAGGCGGTTGAGCATATTCCACAAAATCAAATTGTGATTTCTAATTTGAGTCCGTATTTTTTCATTTTTTTATTTATTACCTGATTGGGCAAGTCAAATTGAAATTTACAGTATGTAGGCTGACATCTAATAGAATTCCCTCATTTTGCTTCAGGGGAGTTTGTTTTTGGAGCATATTAGCTTTGCCGCATTGTAGTTTGACAGACGTTTTCTCTCAGGAATCGATGTTTAATTTGAATAATCACAAAAAAGTGCGTTCTTTTGGTTTGCGGGGACATCAGTGTCCCAGATGAGTAAAGAAGTAAATGAGGGGAAGAAAAAAACAGGTAATTATGCTGAACCAGTAAATGAATGACCTACTGACCCTCAGTCGTAATTGATTTTGTAGAGGCAAATTGTTTTTATCACCCATTTTGATGTGTTTTGTTAACTTTCTTTTTTTTCAGATGTAATTAATTGGTTATGTGAACAAAGAATCAAATACTAGAAACAGGGTTGTAGGAAATCTGTGTCTCCTCCATTTACCAGCAGGGCAATTACAGTTGGCAGCGTGTGCTTTGTGGAATGATGTCATTTCCTGGAAGAAGAGCAAAGACTTCACCTCCCACCAGAGTCATTATGCCCGCAATGTTATTTGGCTTTATTTACTGTTTAAAAACCATACATGCATAACATTAACATACTGTTGGCTCTTCGGTGGAATACTTAAGTTTACTAAATACACGAATTATGCAAACGAAAAAGTATAGCAGCTGTGTGTATTTCAGAAATAGCATTGTTCACAGAGTGCCTGCTCTGGGTCAGACCTTCAACCTCACAAACTGTTGCAAATATGTGGCGGTCAGTGAGTGTATGCCAAGTTACAGTGCAACGCTACGTGTGCAAGCACACTGTCTGGGTGATGACATGTGCTACTTTGCATGTAAATTCTTTAGCGATTCACCTCCAAGTGAACCCACTGAGAGCCATTCTGGTGCTGGCTTAAAGACAGAGGTGTGTTTTTATGACTAGGTGAGGCACGTCCTCTCCAAGGCCCTCAAGCACTGTATCCCTATACCCTCCCCTTTAATCACTGTATCAACCGCTCTCATAAACTCCATGAGGTGTGTATTAGTGTGTGTGTGTTTGCGTGTGTGTGTGTGTGTGTGTGTGATTGCCATGTGTATGCGTCCGTGAGCATGTGCCCTTTCTTGTTTCCCCATTTTTAAACTTAATCAGCAAAAATAAAAGCCGTTGTAAGCTCGCTCATATTAAAGAGGTGATTATTGGTAATAAATACTTTTTATACATACTTATTACAGAGGCAGTTTTCTTCTTGCGCTTAATGAGAGTAATTTGATTTGCTTGAGAGATTACAGTTTCCTAGAATTAATGCGGCAATCCCCATTCCAAGATAGAGTGAGATCTAAGATTCTTCACAGGTCGTGTGCTGCTAGATGCACCCCTCTCACATAGCAGCTAATGGAGTTGAACAGCAGTCTGTCATCCCCCCGCCCACCAGCCCAGCAGCTCTATAGCCCACATGCCCTTGGTTCCTGCAGTGCTTGTTGTTTGGGCTACTTCTGCCACCTGCATTTCACTTTTACCACTTATTCGCGCCACCCGCTACTAAGTACCTCAATCTGAAAAACAGGGGGATGGTGATTTATTGTATGTATGCAATGTTCAGTCATCAATGGAGATTCAACATCTGGGCTGATTATTCACCCAATTGCACTAATTCAAATGGTTTTAAAGTTGCATCAGTACGTGTTTTTTTTCTTTTTACCATAGTTTTTCTCCCACGTCTATTCCCTCAGTTTGTCGTTGTTTAATATTTCCATCACATGTTTATGTAAGCCCTTCAAGCTTAGTGTATAACTTAATTTGAGTTGTGATCATCTTCTCCTGCGACATTTATTGAAGCCTGCAGCTTGCAGGTCTCAGCGCCTAAAGCTGAAGGTGGCTCAGGCAGATTGAGGGCGGCCAATTCTGTCACCACACTGCACTCTGCATGTTAATTAAGCTTGAGGTGGTTTGGAGAAGTGCTTACACTCAAAGGACTTTTTTCATGACTTGTGAGTCCATAAACACTATGGAAAAAAAGGCTCAAATGAGAGAGGATTTGTAAATCAGAATTGTAAATATTCAATGTGGTTGGCCAATCTAATCTTAAATCCCAGACCACTACGTGTACTCCTGATGGACTATATTTTATCTTTAGAGGTAGGTAGACTGCTTAAAAACTGGAGATCAGTTGTTGCCTTAAAGATGCAGAAACTCTGGAAATTGTCATTGAATGGGTTTAAATTGTGTTGATGGTGTTGCAATTAAATTCTTAAACGCTAATACATTTATTTCCTGGATTAAATGCTCAGCTGCCAATTGTTTTGTCACCAACAGGGAAGGAATACTGCTGTCCAACGGACTTGTCACTGTGTGATTGTCAGGTTCAGCTAGTTTACTTAAGTAACGTTAAACAGTTTTGCTGGCTAAGTGCCTGCTACTTATTTGGAGTTTGTTTTGAATCATTTTGACATATGTAATGTAAAACAGGTGTCAGTCTTCAGTTACCGACATTGCATTTAGGCCATGATTCACCTGACACAAAAGGAACTCGACCAGGTGGTTTTGTTGTGTGATGTCTTCAAACTGTTGGCACATGTTCTTGATTGCATTTGCATACATTCAAAACCAACTTGGTGGTCAGAAAAACCTGTTTTAAAAATTATGTTTTTTGTAACTTCACATGCTTTCCACAGTAGGCTTACATTACACAATAACCTATGTAGAGATTAGGCATAATTGTAGATTAAAAAAATATTTTTTTTATAGCTGCATTAAAGCAGCTTTGGAAAATTGGAAAATGCACACCTTACACTGACAAGTTGTCTGTGTTACCAAATAGAGTGTGGGCCTTCATCTTCCTTGGCACCAGAACTGGCAATCCTTTGTTTTCCCATACACCCCACACGTCTTCCTACTATGTCATAAAGATAAAGAATATATCAAAAAATCAGTTCTTCAACCACCAAAAAACTGAGGCCCACCATGTGTCACATCGTCTGCCTCTGAGACTATAATACATTACAGTCCAGTGTGACGGGTGATGTGTCTGACCCTGCTGGAGATTACTCCTCTTTATGGCCGGAGCAATCAGATTTTTTTTCCTCCTTTTCTCTTCCCTTTCTTTATTCCTGGCGGCATAGGATCATATTACCCATCTTGGAATGACTTCAACAGAGACACTGCTATTCCCAGGGAGCTGTATCTCCCCGCTGCAACTCAATCCATAGCCAATTGGACTGGCCTGTGATTTATAGAAAATCCTCTCCTTCGGAGGAACTCTCACTCCACACACACACACACTGGGAATTCTCCCTGAGCAGCTCATGATGTGTTAGGTCTCAGGTCAGGACAGTTCAAGGCAGTGAGCATCAGTGGGAAAAAGATGTACAGTTGAAAACCACAGAAAGCCTTACCATAATGGCTAAGCTACGTTTTTTTATTGCCAGATACATAAAACAAAAGCTTGTTTACTTCAAGAAGAGATATTTCTTAATGTCTTAATGAAATCAACATGATACTTTGAGAAAATACTCATCTGCTCTATGGGCAGATGTCATTTCTAATCCGTCTTCGAGGGAACAGTCAAAAATGTGCTTTGGGCAGTGTCACGCTTGTTGTCTGTTTTACTGATTAGTGGGATTATTCATCTAGATGAGTTGCTTTTGCATCCACACTCATTTCATCAACACGCCCTGCGGTGCGGAGGCCGAAGAGTGGTCAGCTGACAGCGCAGGCCATCAGTCGAGGCCCCCGAGCACTGTGACTCCTCCATGACTGTGGCAACTATCTGATCACTATTCCCCTCCTCAAGCTGTATTCTATAGTTGCGTGTAGACTACATTCATCTATATTCAACACGACTAAATTGGAAGATTAGGGGTTTTACTGGCCATATCCCTGATGTCTCGAGTGTATCAATAATGTTGAGTCCTCTGTCTATGAGACCAGGGCAGATAGATCTTCCCATTCTAAACAATATCATTCACACATGATAAAATCTGCTCACAGTATTCTAGGTCTCACGCTGAGCTTTTGGAAGCGCCCATTTTCCCAAGCACAACACTCCCCGCTACAAAGTGATGCAACACTTCCAACGAAGATGCAATCGGGAGGAGCGCGTGTTCTCTAACAGTCCATCTAAGTACCCAGCACAGTTGGCATGCCTCTGCTCTTTTCCTCCCACTTCATCAACTTGACGGATATTATCGCTGTATTCAGTGGTGGGCATCCTGAGGCATCATATGCTCAGAACAAAAAGCTAAGGTCAGGGAGACAGGGGCTGCTGAGATCTGCTCGCTGCAGTGTTCCCAGATCGTTTGTGCTTTTGCCTTCTTTCTTTTTTCTTTTGACTATTTAGTTCATTTTATCCTCCTTCATTCCCATACTTTTCTTTTTCTCTCCATCTGCCTCTAAATGACACGCTCCTCCGACTGATTTGCCTGTGTGTGACCTCCCTCCTTTAGTACAGCCATTCACAGGCAATGCTAAAGTAGAATGCCTGGCTCTTGGCGGGAAGACATAAGAGAGACAGTGACACGCGGCTGTGCGCTGATAGACTTTCCACTGGAGTGGATTAAATCAGCATCAGGCTAGTGGAGCTGATTACCCCAATATGAAAATGCAGTATCTTAATGGTACATATTTTCATGAGGCAGCCCAGTTGCCTTTCATTTTGCGGCTAATATGTCTATTCTTATGAGTCATTTACTTCTTTAATTACCTTTAGCAGCAGATGCACAATGGTGTATTAATGTGAATGATTTTTACTGCCACTTTATCATACTGAGCCTGTGAAGTTGAAAGGCGTAATTGAGGTGGAAGAGCGACTCATGAGAGAAACAATATTTAGTTGACAGCTCCTCTTGTATTCTGGGAGGGTGTTTATGAGTTTACACCGCACTAAAGCTGTAATAAACACAGTATTCGTTTAATAATGGCGGGGGACGGAAATGCTTTCACTCAGATCTGCTCAGTTATTGAATCATCCCAGGAAGTTGTTCAGTATAATCAGACAACACTGTGCATGTGTACGCGCGCCCACTGTTGTTGCGTGTGTCTCGCCTCTGTGTGTTTTGCATGCATTTTTTGTGGGCAAATGAAATAAGTGTTTGCAGCAAGCAAACCCTTATTTGCTGATCTCCCATTTGCAGCATGTGCAACTCTGACAATCCATGTCATTTGCATGTGTGTGCTTGTGATGTGTCTGTGTGTTTTGTCTGCAGCTTGTGTACTTTCCTTGGTCTGATTTTCTGATCCAGACCACTCTGAATAGAGGCCTTCTTTAGCCATCTGTTGTTAAGCTGCTGGCTAAGCAAGGCTGGGGAATCCAAACAAACGCCGAGCACACAGCAAACGGAAGCTGTCAGGCCTGCATAGCTGAGCTGACCTCGCCGGGTTGAGGGGGGCGGCGGAGCGGAGGGGGGGGGGGGGGGGGGGAGTTGACCCTTCTGTACCAGGCTCCGAGCGCCCGAACCGCCTGGTTGGGGCACTGTTTACCCTCTCCTCTGCACCTCCTGCAACCTCCGCCTCCCCTCTGCTACATTCTCCTCTTTTCCCCTCTCTTTTTTTTTCCCCTCTCCCTTTTACCTCTTTCTTCTCTGTTTCACATTCTTATTCTCTTCCTCCATCTGTCTGCCCCCCCCCCCCCTTCACTCCCTCCATCATCAGTCCTGCTTCGCAGCCCCCACTCTTCTATCTCCACTCAGTTAATAACTTTGCTTTGGTCTTGTTTTTCTTATAGTCATTTTTTTCTCCAAAAAACATTTGTCAGGGCAATGCATTACCTGTTATGGGGAGAGGGAGGGGGGTTACAGGGGGAGGTGTGTTGGACAAACAAAATGGGGTTTTTATTGAAGTCAGATTTTGTCTTATGTAAGTGCACGCACTCCCTTATTGTTTAAACGTGGATATTTGAAATGTTTAGTGTTGTCATAAATATTAATAGATTAGTTGAAAAGTGCAGTGAAGGAAGGGAATCTAATGGTTTGAAGTGGGTATAAAACGTTGATTTATTTATGTATTCTACATGAATTAGTTTGGAAATCTAAACACAGACTGGAGAGTGTTGTTGCGAGGGCCCTGTAATGCGCAAGGTTTGAGCATCAGGGCCTGTTTTCCATGTGGAGTGGCTTTTTGGAAATGGCATTAATTATATACTTACTGGGAAACCAGACTTTCCCTGCTTTGCATTGCAGATAAACGTCTGTATAACTGAGAAAAAAAGAAAGAAAAAAATGCAATTAATATAAATAGACATGATCCTCACTGCTTATCCGCTTACATGTTTAAAAATCACCCCCTGCCAAAAAATGTAAAAAAGTATATGCATTTCAATTAAAATGACAAGTATTCCAAGTGAATTCCATTACTGTATGTTTGCATAGTCAACACCTGTCTAACACCATATCTGCTATCAGTCATATTGTAAATATAGAACCAGTTATACCCCCAGCATTTCTGATTTCATTGCCACTGGCTACAATAGCACATATAATTTATGAAATGATTGGATAACTTTGCTTACTTGGGCTGCCTGTGGAAGGACATTACATTGGCTTAACATATTAGCAACTTATGCCGAGGAGCTGGTTAGAGAAGAACCTGGTCTTTTAGCTACCACTCATGAGCAGAGGAGCTTTGTCTTTGAAAAGGAAACAGCAGAAATGATAAATGTCAGGTGAGTTGAGACGTGCGATCACTCAGAAAGTCAAGCAGATAACCTTGACATTTAGGCCGCTGGTGTCGAAGCCCCACAGAGGCTCCGTAGTGAGACCAGAGGGCCCGGTGTCTTCAGAGCCGGACTACATTAAGAGCTAACCTATTAGTCGTGTTGTCTCTGAGCCACACTTTCCTGACTATTAAAGCCCGGCGAAACGTGGCTGCTGAGTAAATACACTAAAGCACACGCACACAAGTGCAGAAACACACAAACAGATGCACATCTCCTTCCTTTTCCTTTTCTCTTAGTGGCCGCAGGGATCTGATTACACCTGCCTGCACATCTTCTAGCAATTAGGAGCAATCTGCTTGAAACCATTTCACGTTCAAGGTCTTCCCCAGCTGTGGCAAGAGGAGTCGGACGTTTATAGAACGACAGAGGTCTCTCTGCCAACGGGCCTGAACAAACAACGCCAGCCCGTTTCTCACTGTCTGACTCCCGATGGAGACACCCCCCCCCAACATTTCCCCAACATCTCTATTTTATCGGGACCTTTTTTCACATTCCTTTTCTATTTGTCTGCCATTTAGAAAATGTGATGTGAGTAATGTGTGTCCATCACACTGTCCAGATCCCTTTTCTTTATACACAGTTAGATTTTGGCCTGTTGGTACTGTTTTTGATTGTAACTGTGGGTCAATAAAGTTGGATAAATGAGGAAAACCAGGAGGAGACATATCTGAAATATGTCCCTTTTTTGTCTTAGTGGGAAAAGGTGCAGTGAAGAATTCAGCAGAGAGCAGACTTGACTGTGTGGCAATGCTCTGAGCTGGGATTTGTAAGACACCCAGAGCTGGCTTTAGCAGCAGGAAACCCCAAAGCCTGTAAATAATCCACATGTGCAGACTGCACATAAAGACATCCAGTACTTAGCAGTTCCCTTATCTCAGCGTGATAGCCCAGGGACATAAGAGACGCTTCTGCCTCTATTCACTAATATGGTGTGAAAGTAGATGCAGATAAAACGCCTGTTGTTTATTGAGGAAGTTGCGCTAACACGGGGAAGAGGGTGTGAACTTTGAACACATTTGAAATGTGGAATATAAAAGAGGATTGAAAATGACAAGGATACCAAATTGCACCGGCCTGGTTGCTGTAAAAAAAACCTTTGTCATGTGCTGGAGGGTGTTTTCTAATCAAAAGCACCTGGAGGGTTCACTCCCTCCAGGGTGTGTGTGTATTTGTGTGTGTGCAGACCTATAAACAGTGAATGTATGTATGCTATGTGGATTCAGGCGTCTATCTCTGTAGTTGGGTTCTCATCCCAGTAACAAGATTGCCTCCTTTACATCCTCAGTTTGCGATTACAATAGGGCTGCTTTAATCTTGCATGCTTACACACAAGATGATGTATACAATGTAATATACACAGTATAAAACACAAAGTAGAGTATAGTTGTCAGGGCAACCTACTGTAGTTATCATTATCTGGCCTGATTTTCTCAGTTTAACCTAATCCTCTTGATTTGGACTACTATAGCACCTAGACGACATGCTGTTAGCCTCATTTCTCTCTGCTTCAGACACCTTGTGCCTGTCATCAGCTTCCAGTTTATCACATTTGCCTGAAGGCAGCTCTTACACTTGCATGTCTATCAAGCGTCCAGCTCCTTTGAATGGAAGATCAAAAGAAGATAGATTCCAGAGGAGGAGGACGGGGAGGGGGAGCGCTTTGGAATAGAGGAGTGGTTGCTGTGTAAACATCATAGTGACAGTTCACAATAGGTTATTTTAGCCCAGCATTAGGCCTCTCAAAGGCATGCCAGCTCCAGTGGCCTTTTTAAAATACAAGCATGACAGCAACATTCCTGAACGCAGAGCAGACCTCACAACACAGGTTCTCAGCCCGCTCGCCTTTTTTGTCTCGTTATTTTCTATACCAACAAGTTTACTCATGTTGTATCTTTGGCTCTCAAAAGTCACACTGTAAAGTTATTAAGCCAGCATATCCAGGCATGTGGAGCATCGTGATTTCAGTTAATTTGCGTATGACGAGATGACCATCAACTACGTTTTCAAGTGCGTGATCACACAGTTATTGCCCTAACTTTAATTGGAAGAACAATTTGATGAAGCTGTTGACATGAATAGTAGGAGGCTATGTTAATTTCCTAATTGTCATGCAATGTTGCATGATGCAAAATGCCGTCATTCTTAAAATGTTCTTGTGACTCCTCTGCTTTAACTTGAACACATGAGGCATTACCTTTAATGCAGTCATAATTATCCCATTTCATGTAACTTTCCTATTGTTACCAAAGGATGTACACAAAGACAGTACTTGTGTGTGACAGAAAGTGTGAGTACAAACACACATGCATACGCGTCTAGACACAAACTCAGCAGTTGCCCGTGTTTTGATTGCATGATTAATACACTGCTAACAACCTCAATATGAGTAACACAATGGAATTATTTTCCTGTATTTGCCCTATAATAGTCATAATAGCACCAATATAACAATATTAATGTACTTGTTAACATTATTGCAGTGTCACAATTTCTTTATCTAGTAGTGGTAACTGATCATTGAGCAGGTTTATAGTCTGCCTTTTTTCTTTTTTCTTTTTTTTGCTTTGCTTTGTGTGAAAATGACAGTGAAGGAAGACTTCCCAGAAATGTATCTTTTCATCCATTACTGTCTGAATTTCCTATCATATCCTGTTGACTCAACTCTCTTTGTTCCAACACCCTCGGTCGTAAACCCAGACACACTCTCTCACACACACACACACACACATTTCTCTGCATGTGTCATCAGTTACAGCGGAAAAGAAAACAGCAAACTTTGTTTACTCTTCAGTTTGCCCGTAATACCACGCCTTGGGCGTCGTGAATGATTTTGTTACAGTTTTTTTTTTTTGTTTTTTCATTCTTTTGAATTTCCTTATGAATTCTCAGCATTTCTCTGTCTTAGTCATTCAAGTTCTCTTATAAGTTTATGAAGCTGTAATAGGTCATACTTATCACTGTTTGATTATTTGATAATGATCACAGTTGCTAATACTTAATAATCACACTACCTCACACTATCAGCATCAAATCACAATTTAAACAACAAACATAGCATTTATATAATTTGATCAATGCTATGTATGTTGTTTAACTGGTGATTTGATACTCATATATATATTATTTTTACATTTACTGTTTTTTAAGTGGAAATCAAGGGGATTTTTTCCCCTAAAATAAAATATTATAATTTAAAAAAATACAAAATAACCTTAAATTAATTGATGAAACAAAAGGTATTTTCAAATGTCGAGGGCTTTCAATAACAATTTTTACCATTTTAAAATATTGGTCTGTTTTTAATATTTAAAAAGCTTCATTATATGATGAAAAAAATATTTACGCTCTCTATGTCAGCAAAAGACAATCTCAGAATATTATCTTAGGTTTGTATTTTTCCGATCCCCTCCCAGTGTCAGTTCAGTTCACCTCATGTTTTTGTTTCCGATTTCAATTTTATGAGTATACATGCTTGCGGGGGGAGGGGGGTTCCCCTTCACAAATTTCAAAGCAGAGGACAATTAAGCATGCAGAGTGAGATATGTTGCTCCAGCGTCATTTATCTTTACACGAGAGCTCAGAGAAAGACAGAGAAAAGGCGAATTGAAGTGCTCTAAAGTTAAGCATGGTGAAATGCCAGGAGTGTGGCCTCTTTGTAGCTTGTGGTCATATTTATGCCTCATGATGTCATCCGACAGCCGTGTGTTTAGGAGGGTCAGCACATACACCCACACACAGACCATCATACAGCTGTTCGCTCCAACCCCTAACTGTCTCTCCCCTTTCGTTCTTAAAGTATTGTCAGACTTTACTGGCACTAAGACCAGTTCTCATAGTTATCTCTATCTCTTCATCCATCCACAGAGCTTTCTATTTGCCCCTTTCCCTGTAGATATCTTACTTTCACACACAGTCTTACACAGGTTTCACTCACTTGTTCACACGTCGCTCTATAACTTTTTTTTGTGTGTTCTCTGCTCTCTCTCCCTCTCTCTCTCTCTCTCTCTCTCTCTCACTATCTTCTTGTTAAACAGCCACTTTTACAATTTCTCAACTTCTAAAATAATTGACTGGAGAAGTTACAGACTGTCTGTCTGTGAGATGAGCTTGGATGTGCCCCCCGACTGTTTGTTTAATTGTGGGAGCAATCGTCTGAGGAACATGGAAAGAATGAGGCCAGTTATTTACCCAGATGGTTTACTGGTGGAGGTGTGAGGCTGGCCAGCTCACTGTGGGAACACAACGCTTGCTTTTCTTGGTATCGCTGAGCGTTTTCAAGACCACTGTGTTTTTTTCCCCCAGTTCTCTCCAGCTTTGTTTGCTCTGGATGGCATGTTTGATTATTTATCGTAAGGGAAAAGGGAGTAGCTGGAGCAATAAACATGTGACTGCACTGTATTTTGTTTTCCACTGAGAAGGCCGTGTCCTTTAACAGATATTTGAAGCAGCCATAAAGCCTTTTATTTGAGGAGTTTGACTGAGCTGAAGGAGGATCAAAAGCACCAGATTAGTGTTTTTGTGACAATTTGTGTGTGCTGGAAGTGCAACTTATCAACAGATAAATATTTCTTCTGGATGGCTGCAGTTGTCTGTTTCTGTCTGTGAATTTGTTTTGACATCTGACCATTGTTCCCTGTGTGTTTGTGGAGGGATTGTTTATGCCAGCCTTGGATTTATGACTCTGAATGGGAGAATATGAAAAGATGGTCTGTAATGTTTGTTTATTATGTATTAGAAGGCCAAGGGAATATTGTTGTAAGGGGATACATCTGCTCTGATAATAGGCATCAAAGTGTTCTCAAGGGTATTTTAGCATATCTTTTTTTAACAATCTTTATACGTATTTCTCTCTATTAGGCTCTCCAAGTGGCTCGGCAGATACTCCTCCAGCAGCAGCAGCAGCAACAGCAGCAACAGCAACAGCAACAGCAACAGCAGTCCCAGTCGCAGCAACTGCAGTCTCAACAAAACACTGGCCGCAAATCCCCCAAAGCCAATGACAAACAGCAAAGCCTACAGGTATCGTAAATATGTTGTAATTTTCAGACACCCTCTCATTTATTAACTCCTGATTATTGGATACCTCAGTTTTTTGGCTTTGTGGTTGATCAAATACAAAAAAAAAAAATGAAGCGAACTTATGCAACTTTCTCTAGAACACAGTGTACCAGAAACGACTCTAGGCTAAGTTCACAAACAGGAAATTAAAATTGGCAGTGCAAAATCTGCAGTCATGTATGCTCATGCATTATGTGTGATTTAGCAGCATACACACACACACACGAACACACACACACAATCAACCATGTGTCATCTAAATCTTGACGTAGATGATAAGTAGAAGTGTGTAGAAGTGGACGCTGTTGTGAAATATTTAGGTAAGAATGTTAGAAAAGCCTTTGTGTGGCCAGTTTAGATCACATGAGCTCATCCAGTTGTGTCAGTGCAGTAACACACATCCCTGTTGTGATGTGCATTGGAGAGGCCTTTCTTCATTGACTGTACTTTGTTTAGGAGGTGTACAGCTTGGGTGAAAGCAGGAGTAAGTGTGGAAATGAGGGAGAAGAAAAGGGGGAAGTGAGAGGGCTTCTGGTCAAGCAGAGGAAACGCCATGTCTGTCCTGTTTGCTTTTCATCACTGCTCTGCATACACACACCGCCGATATAAAAGAGGAGGCAGGTCCCTACCACCAGCAGCAGGAGGGGCTATAAAGCAGCCAACGAGAGGGGTAGGTGATCCAGGTGGAGGGTTCGGAGGTGGAGTCAAGAGAGGCGAGCAAGAGGTGGGAAAGTGCGAGGGTGGGGTGAGGTAAAGAGATGGCAGGGCAGTTATTTGGACTGCCTTTGTGATGCAAAGAAAAAAATCAGCTTGTTCTGCTTTTAATATGAACGGCGCTGCATATCTGATGCAATATTTACGTTAATTTCAGATCACCGGCCTCAGAAATGCATATCTTTGTTTGAACAAGGAGCGGTTGTTTGTGTCAGTGTGAAATTGCAAACGACTTCAGGGCATATTTGGTAATTAATACGGAGGCCCTGTTCTCTATGTGTGTATATATATAATATTTAATACCCTTACTATCCCATTGGGGGCCCTTTTTAATGAGCTATTGTAGCAGCTAGGTCTAATGTCAGGTTGTGAAAAAGCCTCTTTGTTGTGCAGATGTCTTCGGAATAGCTCCAGAGGATGAAATATGACTGTGATGACCTTTCAGTTGTGTGCATATTTGTCAGGATTCAAATAAGTTGAAAGGATCAAACTAAACAGTTTCCCCAGCCTGGCAGGGAATTGTGCTGCAGAGGTCAACAGAGGGGACCACAACGGCAGATTCCAGCATACAGCCAGTTGTTGGTACATAGTGAAGTACTAGACCATCTCCTGCAGACAAAGACAAAATTAAAATTCTAATTTATTAATGTATACAGAGAGCTTGGCCAAGCTGTCACTCAGCTATTGAAAAGAGAGTCGGGCCCTTTCCCCCGCTTCGCCTCCCCTCCCCTCTCCTGCCCGGTTCTTGTGAAGAGAGCACAGGCTCGCTGTAGTATCTAACTAACACCATAAATTGCCTGCTCTCTAATGTTGTATGTTACATTTTGCTGGGTTGAAACTGCCATTATGAAAAAGCCACAGGTCCAGACAAGTGTTTGTTTATCTCTGAATTACATATTCTGCTAATTAAACACACCCCAACCCCACACACACACACACACACACACACACACATACACACACACACACGGTTTAAAGCCAAGCGTTCATACATAAACATCAGTGTGCCGTTCTATGTGAGGATGTATTACATTTGTTTTTGTTTGGTTTTTTTCTCTTCTCTTTCTTTCTGGTGGTGAGTTTTCTCGTGTTTTCTCTTTTTTTCTCACACCGTCTCTCTCTCACAAATACATCTTGCGAAACACCAGAGGGTAGCGTTCTGAGTCTCATCTCACTTCCTCTTTTAAGAACAAACCAGGGCTTAAAGGAGCCCCCTTCACACACAACATTCTCTATCTCCATCACACAGCCTGGATAATGATTCTCTGTTGAGCTGGACTGGGTCATCAAAAGACATGATCCAACAATTATGAGGCTGTGTAGTAAGCTGACACCCCATAAAAGCACCTGATCTGCGGACGAGGCTCCATTCATCTCAGCGGTCTTCCCATTAGGCACGAGGAGATGTGCAGAGAGACTTTTACTCATTTGGAGATGTGACTCACTTTCCAATTCATTCTTACTCAAGTCAGAAATAATGAAGCGCGGTATATACAGAACATCTGAAAAGAATGACCTGCATAGAGTAGTAAAAGGGAAAAAAATATGAGTCAAACAAGCCTCAGAATCCTTGATCAGCATTAAATGGCTCTTTGGTTTTATATCTCCAACAGGGGTGCCCCCAACACCCCCTCATCCCCTCACCACCCACCCCTGCCTCTGGATAAAGATGCCTGCGCTGTACACTCAGCAGCCTACAGGCGCTTTAATCAGACTAGATATACAAACAGCTGCTACGCAGGCTGGAAAGCAGCTAAACATACTTGACTGGTCAAAAAGCCAGTAAATTACATTGACAGAATGACACGTGTGATTAAAAGAATCCATGCTGCTTTTACCTTTTGCGCTTCACACCTACAGTGGCGCGACGACAAGAGCCGGCAACTCCCACCCCGCTAATTACCATTATCAGTGAAATGGTAGGGTTTGACTCATTAGTTCCATGTGCATTTAATTAGAGGCAGGCTGAAATTGGATTTAACTTATTACTTTTTCATGGATCACTTTCTTGTCATCACTTCAAATTGGATTGCAGCCCCAGGTAACTAATTACGCCAGCCGCAGGATCAGGAGTGGAGAAATAGGTAATTAGGAACAACACTGTCGGACCCTCGCTGATAGTCCACCAGCACCGAGGTGGGAGGAGGGGGAGAGTGAAGCTCGTTTGTGGCGTTGCTCACGAGCCCGGCTGGTTAACTACACCTCATTGCAAGAGATCCTAGGTAGGCATCCACCTCCTACAGGGGATTATGTGGCATTCAGCTGGGCTGAAGATGTTGTGTCAACATGGTGTCTTTGCTATCAGTGTAATGCCCAGATTATGCTTGTTTCCCATCCAGTATTGTGCCTGCGATTGGCCTTCATTATTCATGTCACTGGTACAGTGTGAGGAATGGCCAGCGGCCAGCTGCAGTTCCCTGTGTGGACGCTGCTTGAATGACATTGACTGGTCTCTGTCTGTAGAACGTCTGCACTGAATGTAATGAGAATACATGAATGAGCAGTTTGAGGAGAGGCAGGTGGATAATGTGGGAAAGTAAAGATAGACTTAACACATGCAGCTTTACTGTAAGGCAGTTTATAGTCTTAAAGTGAAAAGTGTCTTTGTAAAGAATTTGAAGCTAAAAGAACATCTCTATCCTTTGGGTTTCATTGTTTTTGTATTTATTGTAATTACGTGATGGCCTTTCGTTTTTAAGTGAGAAACACTATTCAGTATTCTCCGATAAATGTTGCATTGAACATTTTCACCATGTCAAAGGTGCATCACTTGTTATTCTTCAGACACAGTGAAATTACCGATAATGTTTTAAAACCATGCCAGCAGACAATTTTCTTATCTAGCCTATTGTCAGTTGAAGCCACAATCCACACTTCTTACCACTCCTTTGCTTTTTTTCTTCTTTCTCTTTCACTTGCTCGCTCTCACTCTCTCCCTCTCTCTGTTTTCACACCATAGTGTACAGCCTCAAAGAGGGCATCTCCAGGTCAAAAGATAATGTCTTTTCAGTTTACAGGATGAAAGCCTTTTAAGTTGCAGAGCACCCCTCCAATGCCACTCCTCCCCCTTTTTTCTCTTCACATCCTTCATTTGCAGTCTGTTGGGGGGAAGCGTGATGTGACACAATCCAGGGGCCAAGCCTCTGTCTGACAGGACAGGGAGAAGCCGCCGGCTCTCTCTCTCTCCCTCTCCTACTGTTTTTGCAGCAGGCCCATGGCATTGTCCTGACACATGTATACCACAGCGCTCCAATCTGTAAGTCATTAGAGCACTAGGCCGAAGCCTGTCAGCTGGAGCTCAGCCAGTGCTGCGGGGCGATCTGAGGCAGCATTTCGAGGTATTCCCGCAGCCCAGTCGGCCAGTTGCCCGGCAGTGGCACAGCAGTGGTAGCCCACTGGCGAGGTGACAGTGAGCACAAGACTGGATTAATGTTCTGGGTTAGTTGCCGTGAGATAAAGATTGCCTTTGCACAAGGGAAACCTGGCCAAGACAACAGGAGTGTATTCATATTCAGTTTCTATTCAGTTAAAATACATTTGAAGAATTGTAGACAAGAAAATAATACTGACAGGAAGAGAAAAAGTGTAAGAAAGAATTGCCGAACATTGAGAGACAGACGGAGTGGTGGCACTCTCTCAAAACGCTGAACCAAATCAAAGCATTGCCAATTTCTAATTGAGTCACTTAACGACTGCTTTAAGCTTGCCAAGATTAACCAGTCTATTGAAGTTCAAATCTCTGCAGGTTGAGCAGGAGATAATGAATGAGAGTGTGTGGACGCAACCACTTACACCAACCAACATAAGTGTTCATAGTTTGTACCTTCATAAGTGTTCATAGTTTGTACCTTCTTTCAAACTGTTCGGGCTGAAGTGGGCTAAAGGAACAGGTCGACATTTTGGAACATATGCTTCTTCACATTTTTTAGCCAAGAGTTAGTTGAGGAGACTGATACCACTTTTGCATATGTACAGTAAATATGTAGCCACTGTCAGCAGTCAGTTAGCTTAGCTTAGCACAGAGACTGGAAACAAACAGCTTAAATAAATGTGTTACTTATTGAGCTCTACAAGTGCTGGTAGATGGATTCCCCCCCGTTTCTAGTCTATGAGCTAAGCTAACCAGCTGCTAGTGTCAAATTTAGCATACAAACATGAGAGTGGTATTGATCTTCTCATCTAAGTCTTGGTAAGAGCGCCAAATTGTCCAACTATTTCTCAAAGATCTCTGTCTTTTTTCCAGACTATACTCTTGGTAGAAATTCAATTTTTATTTTGCTGTCTTCACTTCTTTACCTCCAGGATGGGCTGTTGCCATCAATATTTTAGTGAAATTTCTTTCAGAATAGCTCTTATATCAGTCTCCAAAGTGTCTCCGACAGTAAAATCCCATAATTCATCGGTTGTGTCCGTGATCCTAATCTCATGTGTTTGTAAAAAGTCTCAAGGTGGTGATGCTGTAATGAAATCTCATTTTGACGCGAGCGTCGCTTTGAGGTGATACAATCTGTCAGGAATGATCAACACAACACCGAGGCCGGTGTTCGCGTGGAACCCCAGGATCAGGCCGTCTCCTTTGCTGCTTGTTTTCCTTGTCATATTGTAAAAATGTATTATTTGTACTCTATAGATTAGAACCAGGTTTGGGATAATCCTGTCAGAATGAAGTCATCTGTCCCAATTCCACGCAGCCAAGCAGAGACGGGGGGGGGGGGGGGGGGGGGCTGCTGTGTTAGGAGCTCTCTCCCAGCCAAGACGATGACTGTCGAATTGACTCCAGTCACAGCGCTGGGAGCCACTTACCATTTTCAGGACCCTCTTTTCGTTTTAGGCCTGATGTTTCCCTTCAAGCAGTGAACCCTCTCAACCCTCCACCCCACTCAGTCATCCACCCAGATACACACGCACACACACACACTTCCCCCTAAAATTTGTTGTATCTTTGTGTCATCCTCTGGCACTATATCTTGATGTCAAGCGTGTGTTGTTTGGAGTGATTCACACGCCCTTTGCAGCGGGGTGGAAGGATGGATGAATGCACAGTCAACCATAGCACTAATAAACACTAACAGCTATGCAAGGTGCAGTCAAGTCAGCATCAGCTCACGATGCAGTTTCTCTTTAGGTGCCGTCGCGCACTTTCGACAGCTTAGCAATTCTCTGATTCCATTTTCACTTTTTGTTCGATGTAGGAAAGAGAAAAATTGCCTCGCTCAGACAGCAAGAGAGATATCGAGAGACTGAAAGGCCTTCAGCTACATGAGGACATCATTTGGAGTTGTACTTTGTTTGTGTTGGACATTGTACAGTAAACCATCACAGTGCACAGCCTAGTCATCCATGTAGCTACACCCAATCTGCAGAAAGCGTAAAGTCAAAGTTACATTAGTTTGCTGTTGCATTTGAATTTAGCCTTTTTGGTTAAAATAAATTCATATAAAGAGTACTGATCTATATTCATTACCTCCAGGGATGTTCCTGAGGAATTCTATTGGTTAGTTTTGTAAACAAGACAGGCTAACAAATACTGTTTAATAACACCGCAGAAAAGGTTAGCTAAACAGTTAATCTTAGTAGTTAGCGGCGCTGTAGGTTTACTGTGTGTCCTACATTTAGAGTCTTACTTAAAAAGTGATGACAAGAGCCACCCACAGACAAACTTGCTTGTACTCTGCTAGAGGCAGTGTATTTATGATAGTAAATGTCATATATTTGCGATTTCATATCTAAGCCTATAAATTACAATGTAATATAATTAAAATAACAGGTGCTCTATGCATACTTATTTGTGGCTTCAGATTTAGTGGTCAAGTTATTTTTATCCGCACAGAACCATTGTTATTGCTTATGAAAACACTGTTTCTGTGTATTAATATAGTCTCTTAAATCAAAGATGAATCAATCACCAAACAAGACAAGGCAGAAATTCCCCCACCTCCTTAAATCGATGTTGCTCAAACCCAAAAGTGTTCTTGTTTTGACTAAGTGAAAAACCACACTAGACGGTACACGCTGAAACACAAGCTCCGTTATACACTGGCTGGCATATCACCTCAGGAAATATTTTGCAAATACGGAGTTCACATGTGCTGACTAAACAATGTGTTCCTGAATGCTGAAATTAAAAGTAAATAACCAAACCCATATATAATAGACCAGGAGGAACACGGTGACTCAGGCATGACTTACTGTAACTCCATTCTGCTTCGGGTGAGAACCTCATTCACTCTAAATATGACTTATTCCAAGTATCAGAGGGAGTATCGGTGGGTTGTAGACGTTAAAAAATATAGTTCATTGTACACTTGTTTAAATAATAATAAATACACTATTTCAATAGGACTTTTTAAAACACAGCAAAAAAAAATAAAATAAATAAAACTCAACAGTATTAAAATAATGAAATGGTTTCAGTTGAGTTAGGAATAAGGGTACAGAAAAATAAGCTTAATATAAAATAAATGCAGTTTGAATAACTTAAAGTTATGTAAAAACATGAAGTAAAACAAAAGCCAGTGTGGTAGTAGGCAATTAAAATGGGCTCTGAATGGAAAAGACCAGATCATCTTTGGTTTTGCAATCCTTGACATGACACTTGTGAGTGCAAGTGAGCTGGTCACCAACATCAAGTGTATGTAGGTTCTTTCTGAACAGTGCAAAGTTTCACTGTAGCCTGGAAAAAACTGTTTATAAGTGTGTGTGTGATTTATTTCAGTCGTTAAATGCCTTGTGTCTCTTTTGACTAGGGACACTGTTGAAATAAAAACTAAAGAAATAATAGAAAGATCACACATTATGGTACTGTTGTGGATCTAAAAGATATTTTTGTTGCCTTGGCGATATTATATAGAGCAGCTGTTATTTATATAGGTCCCACACCTGCCCTGCTGACTCCCACCATCAGTAAACAATGATTTACTTTACACACACACAGGGAAACAGACTGTGTTTGTTTTCTCATGACAATGGTCCAGGTCACCAGAGCCGTTCAAGAAAAGGAATGACTATAGTTTTGTATTTTCCTACACTTCCTCTCCACTTCTCTCCTTCTCGTTCTGTGGTAGCAGCAAGACATCGGTTGGCATGCCGGTGCAGCTTATTCACTAGCTGTGTTAGTGTTTTTGGGAAGGCTTTGTAATTGGAGCCGAGTCGTTATCTTTAGCCAGAGCCGAGCGGAGCAGAGCCCAAGCCAGACCAGACATTAACTCATACTTTCACTCTAACTCAAGCAGGAAATGGGAGTATTTTATAATGTCATCCACTCTGTCATGAACACAATCGCTCAGTACTCTCTGTAAACTATCACAGGGGACTCCGGTTCAAGGCTCAAGGATATTGATGTTTTCTCTGTGCACAGGAAAAAAAAGAAAATCTATATAGCGTGTGTATCACATCGACACATATGTGTAATTATTTTACATGGCGCCGGCACAGAGGCAATGGATTAGAAAGACAGTGTGTGAGAGGAGAAGCTTGAACTGTGCGTCTGCTAAATTTATCATGAGGCCTTTGGGAGCGTTGAAATGAGAACAGTGGCCTATTACTGCTAAGAAGGTGTTTTATTGAGAATACGCCGACATACCACCCCAGGGAGAGTGCCGGGGGAGAAGAGTGTGGCCATAGCCAAAACCACTTTGTGCGTGTGTGTGTTTGTGTGTGCCATTGTAAGCACATGCCTGCATGTCGCTGTCTTTTTGTGTGAGCCGTCTTGAGGGTGTCAGATAGAAAATAAAAGCGTCCTTTTCTTCCACTTAATTATTCACTATGATATGTATTGGAATTGTCACTTTTGACACTTGAGGTGTCCCAGTCAATAATTTATATAGGTCAGGCCAGCTTAGCAGAGCTCATTGTTAGTTATTAGCAGATGAGAGCAGTGGCTTGTTATGCAGGCGCTCTGTTTATTTTACCAGTGTGTTTGCGGACTGGAATGCATCCCATGAACATTCCTTCATCCTTGGCCAAGGGTTTATAGCTGTTGATATGAGCTGTGTTTTAGAGCTGTGTTATTCAGCTCTGTGTTTATTGTCATGATAATTAACAAAGTGAGGTGTTAATCTTGCCTCATGCCTTTTCTCTAATTCTTTGTTAAGTGGGTTGCACAAGTTAGTGAACCTTATTTTATTGTTGTTACTTAAAGTAGGTCTTATTGACAATTCCATTTCTTCATGTTTGTATGTACTGTAAAATTAAATTAACGTATAGTTGGAATTTAGGTAAATACTGCTAAAGGTAAGATTTGTTCAGTTAGAGGGTTAAAATATATATACAGGCTTCTCATCCTGCCTTCTCTATCTCCTGGGGAGTTCAATAGGATCTCCAGTAGGTGGCAGAGTCCTTTTTTCCTCTCCTGTCTTTTCCCCTTGCTGAGTGCACACGGGTGTTAAAGAGTGTGATGATATTATGACAGCTAATTGCTCTCATTGGGATGGAGCTGGATGGATTGCATGGTAGCTGGTGTAATGTTAGCTATTATTGTAAGTGGTTGTAGCTTGTCTGAGGCCAAATTGTAGGATAAGTGTTTAAAAACTGGAAAAAAAGTTTATGCTGCTGTGGTTGTTTTTATGACCAAAAATGCTTGTTTCTGTCTATTGCAACTAGTTGTGTGCTATGGTGCAAGAGTACACATTAACATTAGTGCAAAAAATACAGGGCAAAACAAACTGATTTCACTTTTAAAATAAAATACATGCATTATTGTGTCATCTTGGGAAGTTTAAAAGGAGGGAAAAGGCCAAATAACTACAAAGAGTCTGAACTGTTTGTGCATTTTGTTGTTTTCAGCATGTGAAATGACTTGTGTCTTTGTTCCGGCACTGTAAACAATTCCATTTAGTAGAACAATAAAGGGGCTGATAGCAGGGCTCAGTTTTCTTTCTTTCCGCTGGATAGCTGTGTTTACTTATCTGTTGTTTAATTAAAGGGCCTCTTTTCTTTAGGCTCCCATTGTTTCAATAGCACGGCCGGAGTCCCGGCAGGGGTCAAAGGGTTAACAGCCGTCAACTGTGTCTTTTTTTTCTTCTCTTTTTTAAAGGGGCCCCCACACAAAGGCACGGGTTCACCTGCAGCTCAGCCCGCGGCTCCCTATTGTGTGGCCCCATTTGAATTGATTATGTTTAGAGGGCTGGTTGTGATTGGTGGAGAAGGGCGTGGTTGATTGGATAGTTTTGTATCTTGTCAGCCAGGGAGCAACCTTGCGCGTGCAATCTGTCTGTATCCCGAGGAAGGTTGGAGACTCCACAGCACAGCAACGCTGGTTCTCAGCCTCCCTGCCTGGCAGCCTGTGTGCCTCTACCTCTCTCTAGCGCTCTCTCTCTCTCTCACACACACTGTCTCTCTCTCTCTTTCCCTCTCTGCTCGGCTCTCCGCTCTGCTTCACTCCACACCGCGTGGCCCAGCACTCTGTTTACCCTGCCAGCTAAATGGAGTTTGTCAGGTTTGTCAATATGATTGATTTCTGTGATTTTGCCAGCTTTCTTGTGTAAAAAACTTGACAATTTAATTTGACCAGGGAAAAAGAGAAAAGTAGGCTTATTGTCTGTCTATCGTTGATGTTTTATCATTGTAATTGCTTAATTTTGTCGTGCAGCTTGTATGAGAGAAGCAGCTATCCAGGGTTTACTCTGCCGTTGAGGCAGTTTACATTCTTCTCCTGATAGGAGAAACACAGACAGCAGGTGTCATGTGTATTAGATTTACTGTATCAGAATGTATTGCATTTCAAAACAAGACTGCATGGACTATGTTCTCCTGTTTATCTGTGTACTGTGCTGTTGATGGTTGTGAGCATTTCACTTTTAGTTCAAGCAACAGTTTCTTTTGCTCTGCTTGTTTGTCAGTCACTGCATTAGACACCTAACCATTTACAGTAAGTTTCTGACTCCCATTTTACGCTGTTTGTTTAGTTTTGTTTACTTTGCTGATAGTGAGCTAACCAGTTAAGCAGGATCCAGCACTGTACTGTATGCTGTTTGAATTATGGAAAGTTCTAGGAAAAACACGACACAGGTTTGTCTTCTCTTTTACAGTTGTCTTTCTCAGAAAATGACCATATTTTTGATTTATTGTTATTGTTAAATGTTTCCAGGGAATGGCATTTAAAATACGCTGAAAGCCTTTTATTTTGTGTGCTCACTGGGTTTTGCTGGTTGTGTATTTTGTGATGATTTGTTCTTCTGAGTTAATGAGCACTAGTCAGACTTTGCTTGCTCTCAGGCTATGGCCTGGACTAATCCTCACTCTCCTTTTGGTGTCACAGTGAATTAAGACAGGCTGGCACAGCTCTATATTTGACACCGTCACCGCAAAACCACGTTAGAGACACGCTGTCACTCCAAATGTCATCGCTCATATCTTCCTGAAAAGTTAGAGTGTGTGAATGTTTGTACGTGCCTGTGTGTTAGTGTGTGTGTCTGTACTTGCAACAAAGGGATTGCAGAGTATATTCAGGAGGGAAAGTTGTGGTCATGTTCTTCAATTTTTTTTTTCTAGTCCTATTTGACAGCTTTGAGGTTTTACACAGAAGACACCTATTGACTTTGTGCTGTATTTTTATTACAATAATTTTTGGTATTACACGTATGCAGCTGTAGAAAGGACTGACATGTGACAAGGTGCTGTTTGTATTTTTGTATGTTTGCACTTACCGTTAAGCCGGAAACTTTATTGGGCGCAATGTTTCAGCGCCTTGCGTCAGTGCTAAGAATGTGGGTGCCTGAAAGACAGAAGAGATGGAGGAGAATAGCGGAGGAGAATATGAGATGGTTGAAGAGGAGGAGGAGAGCAAAGCCTAAACAGGGCAGCGTGCACCGTAATGCCGTGCAGCTGTGCCGAGACTCGCAGTTTGGGAGAGCTGGAGTGCGAGCTGATTGGGTTGACAGTTTGTAATCAAAGTTGATTTATTGTTCATTAGTAGTGCATTAGCCCTTTCAGGCAGGGGCGTTATTTGTGCAGTGGCCTGTCAATGCGAGGGGCTGCCAGCACCTGTCATTTCTAAACCATGACATAGGCAACCAGATATTAGCCGTGTACCCGGAGAGGGGGGCACAGGGGCTAGCCGCCAGAGGCTCGCGGCTCGCTGGGATATCCTTTACAGGGACGGTCTCTGCTTTGTACTACAGCAGGCAGGCAAGAAAGAGAGGAGAGACGGGGGAATAGTTTAGCAGTGATATAGTGAGCCACCAGCTGCTGCTCTCTGCTGTTCTTCCCCGGCTTTCCCGACTAAAACATGTTTTTACTTGAAAAAGGCTTTCATTCTTTTTTTTAAATATATTTTTTTAAGGGTCATTACTGCTCGGAGTATGTGCGTCTCTGTTTCAGATTGGGAGATTAACTCTACACTTGAGATGCCATGTGTTTCAAAGGGTTGAGATGGTAGGATAATGATGAGATTACACGGCGTAGAGTGTTTTATGGCAGAGATCTTTTTCACCACTCAGCTCTGTCACGACCTATATATTTTTAAAACAATAAGGGACTTTCTGATATTGACATGTTGCAAGTAGAAAATAAGGGTGGATTATTAGAGTTGTGTGTGGACATGACAAATATCCAGATTTTTAGTCAATGCTATAAACCTACTGTTGACACTGAATATCTTTTTCTACATAATTTTATTAATTGTCTGTATACTTTATATGAGTCACATAACACAACAACATAAAGAGTGTCAAGAAGCAACACAGTTTGTGGCCCCCTTGTCTGCCGTCATGGAAACAAGGCTTAGCTTTGCGTTGCTGGTGTGCAAAGAATAGAAGCAATCTGCACGAGGATGTGTCAGCCATTGTCTTTTGACTACAGTTTCATTTGAAAGGGATTTTAGAGCCTGTGATCTTAATTAAATCTCAACTGACTCAAATGCATTTGAAGACGTGCATCGTTGCATAACCGTGGGGAGCTGGTAAACCATAGACCGCGGGCACGCAGTTTACCCCAACGGTGATCGCAAGACGTTTCCGGGAAAGGTGAAAACAGTGAACAATGGTGTGTAGGATAGTAGTTGTCACCCTTAATTTGTAAGACAGGTTTCAGATCTCAAATGCCTTGTGGCTGTGAAATACGCCCTTGGAGGTGTGGCTTGAAAGGTCAAAAAAGTGACAGGACATTGAGTCACCACTCAAAATGTAACAAAGCACTTAGGGGTTTTTTTTTTTTTTTGTGAACCTGATTTTTTTATTTTATTTTTTGTTTGTGTTTGGAAATGCTCACTTCCAAACAACAAAAATATACTGCATCTGTTTTATTTTATTACCAATTATTACCACTTTTAACAATGATACTATTTTTAGTAGTATTTTTAGAGTTCATTTGGCTATTGAGTTTGGTCCTTTTATACAAAATAGTACATTTGGAATGCTATACTAAAGCATGAGGGTGATGCAAAGGATGGTGTATATATGTGTGTGTGTGTGTGTGTGTATGTGCGCGCGTGTGTTGGAGGAGGGCGGGGGGGCAGGGTACCCTCTGTGCTCTCCCCTCAGCAGTGGTTACCTGCAGTGGTGGCTGCCTCCAGTGTGGGAAACAGCGTCCAGCTCACAGTTCAGCTGTTATTGTTGGGGTGAGAGCTCGCTCACTTCGCCGTGCAGTTTGTTTGTTTAAACCCGACACTGGGACCAGCTCCGGCCAAAACCTGTTTGTTTGTAGTCGCAAAGTTAATTAAAATGCAATCTTAACTTTTGTTTTTACAGTTGCTGCAAATAATTTGAGCCCCAGCCCCCTCACACCCCTGCACCCAGAGCATGTATTGTGTGGTGAATGGAGACAAAATGTGGCTGTGATTATCCTGTTTATCTGAGCTGTAAACATTTTTAAAACAGCTTGATTGTGGATAACGAGGAAGGAATTAAGAAGGTCTTAACACTCTTAGCACATGTAAGGATGGGTTGTTCTGTCCTCCTTTTTAAAATGTTTTAAATTTACTGAAGAATCCAAAACGTGTTGTTTTGTACACAAATTATGTATGCATGTAATTTATATATAAATATATTATTATTATTATTAGTAGTAGTAGTAGTATTAGTAGTAGTAGTAGTAGTAGTATTAGTAGTAGTATTATATTATTATGGGGAAGGGTTATTGGTGTGAATATACTGCGCCTATTTTCTGAGAGGGAAATAAATGCTCTCCACCTCAGAAGTTTCAATCAACCTGAATAGGCAATATGGAATTAGTCTTTCCAGTCTTGTCGACGACTAATTATGTTCACACATCGCTTAAGTACAATAGCTCCCGTGAAATCCTCATTTCGGCGACATTTTCATGCAGGAGATCATAGTCAGGATGGGAAGTCGTTTCCTTGCGCCACTGCAGGCCAAGGTAAAACAACAGCATCAAACGGACTAGACTCTGTGATTTCTCTAGGGCTTGTTATTCCTTTTTTACTTCTCCATTCCATTTGATGCCCCTACAAAACAAGATGACCCCAGGGAGCACAAATGAAAATTTCATAATTCTCTTCTTTCTTTATTTTTTCTTCCTTTTTTTTTTTGAGCCAAGCTGCACCTTTGCGGCCGGTGGAGCGTCTGTCTCACTGACATTCACCTCCTTGTCCCTCATTTCTGTTCGTCTTAATTGCCTCAGTGCCGGGGAAAGAGGCTATCTCTCAGCCTCGTTCACCTCCACTCCTTTTCACCAGGCTTTGACCTCTGACTTGTGATGGCGGAGGGGAGTGGGGGGGGGGGGACTCTGGGAGCGTCTTCATTAACTCTGAATCAGTGACTCTCTAACGTTTTCAGAGGTGCGGTTTGCTTTGCCTCATTAGATTATCATATTTTGCACTTTTTCTCTGCCGTAGTGATGCACAAAGAGAAGTTGCATTACTGTCGGTGTCCTTTAAAGATAAATGCTTTCCATACTGTGTGTGTGTGTGTGTGTGTGTGTTAGCGTGTGTGTGCTGATGCATGGTCAGAGGTGATGCACAGAATTAATAATATGAATCAAATGAATGATCCCTATCTAACAAAATTATGTTGAATTTTATTTTTTAGATTTTTTAGATTTTCTAGATTTTTCACATACATTTTTATACTGAATATACACTGCAAACACTTCACTCCATATGGAAAAAATGGTTTTGCTCCTCATACAGTGTGTTATTGGCTGCACATGTGCCTGTGTGTGCTTGTGACAGTTAACATGCCACAGTTTAGAGCTGTGCATTTGTGTGTGTTTGGCCAGCAGGCCTGTGCTGGTACAGTATATTGCCTCCAGTCACTCTGCAGCTGTGTGAGAATGTTCCAGGTTTGAATGTTTATGTATGGGAGGCACCTGGAGAGCACCACACCTTCGTGAAATTCATAAACGTCAGCTATTTCTGGCATCCTCAGAATGTCCTCTTTTTTTATACCCTCATATTGGTAGAGTAGATTAGAGCTGGGCTCAGTGGATCCCTCCAGTTATTAGCCCAGTACGATTCTCCTTTTAGACTATCTTTAGATGGTGATATATTTTTGTGGATCATCTGGAGTCATGATGTTATCCAAGAGATAAGGGAGTGCACCATATGGGAGTGCTCTAAATGGCGACTGGCGTCCTGTGTTTGCGTTAAATGGGCATGATACAGCGGCCAGGGCAATATTTTTCAGTTAAAGTGCTCCCTCCCGCCCTTCCTCTCAATAGGATCCAGACTTAGGCAGATTTTCACTCCTTCAGCACAGGATTAAATGGTAGTAGTTACATTGATCAATAGGTTAAGAAGCATACAATCCCTCTTGCTGCTAATGACCTCAGTAGTAATGGGTAATAAAATGGGGGTCTGTAATAGCCTCTTGCTGGGGCTGTGCACAGAGGAAGCTGCTTTAGCTGTAGTTACTGTGAGCCAGACGCTCCTGACAAGGCGAAGTGTGAAACCATGATGAGATATACACCCAAGGTGTAAAGAATTAAGACGGTTAAATTGAAGGAAATCTCAGTGTAAATTGTAATGAAATTGGCAGCTATTGAGAGCTGTTTAAGTGTGTCAAATCTGTGTTAACTTGGAGTTTGCTCTCCCTTTTTTCACATCACACTCAATATAATAAGGCATGACAAAATGATTATACATTTCAAAATAAGACTAAATTTACAGCTTTAACACGGCAGTAAAAAATAGAGCATGACAAGTATGGGGTAGATTTATAATGCACACAGTTAAAGTAAAGCTTCAAAAAAAACGGGGGCATTATTATTTATCCTCGGTGTGTGTGGGTGGGGTAAATGTCATGTTTAGATGGGAACTATATATCACATCACGTATGGCCCTTGCATGTCAGCAAGACAGGGCTGCTTGGTTGACCTTCAAAATAGTTCATCAAAATTAGCAATGCCCGGGAAAAAAAGGACTTCAGTGGATAATGACTGTGAAATTAGGAAATGGGAGGCCGGGGCTATGCAAATGACAGGACAAGTCATGTGCAAAAGTCAAGATGAACTGCATATTAAGACATAATACAGGGGGGAATTAATATTGCATTTTCCTCATCGCGCTCTTACGCCTGGTGCTGGAGATGAGAAATGTGAAGTGTGTGTTAGTCCTGGGTGGGGCTGAACCTCCTTCATTCTCCCGGGACTGGAAGAACACAGCACAGCGTAGTCTGGCACTGCTCAATAAAGTTAACGGAGAGCATCAAAGCTGGTCTGTCCTATTTGACATCACTGCCCTCTCCTCTGCATTTGCAGTACAAGCTGTTCATTATGGCAGCGCTTTGTTTTTG
Organism: Lateolabrax maculatus; assembly: GCA_031216445.1. Taxonomy (NCBI): domain Eukaryota; kingdom Metazoa; phylum Chordata; class Actinopteri; order Acropomatiformes; family Lateolabracidae; genus Lateolabrax; species Lateolabrax maculatus. Next base: position 23,929,572 of record CM062213.1, on the reverse strand, counting down.
TTTTATGCTACAGAGGGGAGAAAGAATAAGGTGATACATATGCAGGGTGTGTGTCAAGAAAAGCCCCTTAGTTACCGGACGAGATTTTAAACAGCAAGATTACATTCAGAAATGCATGAAAAATTCAAAGGGTGTCATTAGCTGTAAGGCGGCCACACAATTTGGGTAACCTTGGTGAAGACAGACTGTCACCCGTTATGTCCGCTCTATCAGCTGCTGACATCAGCCTGAGAGACACAAAGCACATGTCAACACACACTCTTACGCACACACATACAAATGTATATGTGCACTTACACAAAAGAACAATCGCCACAACATGCTAACAACTGCGAAAGACGCAGAGCTATCAAGCACAGCTTAGTTGCTGTTTGTCATCCGAATGTCAAGGAAAGGAGCTTTTAATGGTATTGCACATCATAGCATTGAGTGGCAGCATCCAGACACACTCCGAGTCCCCTACGCCGCCGGAGCAATTAAGGCACCCTGACAACTGTGGGGGCTCTTTCGGTGTCACAACAAATCACTTGTTTTGAGGAGTCATGCACTCACACCTTTCTTCTGGGAGTTAGTTAGAGGCCTGCGTGTTCTTCACCGTGGCTCCTCCTCCAGGCACTCTGTATCTTCACAATAATAGATCGCTGTTGACAGCGTCTCTAATGAAATGTTCTCACATGACATGTCGTGCGTGCGTGCGTGCGTGCGTGCGTGCGGAACGTACCGCAGCATTTTCTCGAGGCAATCTCTCTCGTCCTCAGGTACGGCATATTTGTATAAACGGCGAGCGCTGAGAAGCATCACGGCAGACGCGGATCATATGGTGTCGAGGGGTTGTGTGTGAGAGGGGAAGGTCGGAGGTTTTGGGGTGGATACGCTGGCCATTTACTCCGCAGGCATGATCCACGTCTGGCTGTCTTGTGTCCTTTAACCCACCTCGTTCTGGTGTGGTGTCATAACAGTTGGAGGGGTTGAAATGTGTGTGTTTGTGTGTTTGTTGGAGGGCATGAGCAGTTTGTAACACATCAAGATGACACTTGAGATAAAATCCTAGAATCCAGTAAAGAAAAAGGGGCCATTTTCTATAATAATTATTATTATTAATAATAATAATATTATTAATATTATTATTATTATTATTTGCAATATGTATCCCTGGCAATTCATCAGCCTTCACTTTTTTCCATAATTGTCCAGTGATTGTCAATGATCTGCCTAATGCATGTTGGGAAAGGCTTTAGCCCCCTTTAAACAGGAATAAGCAGGTATAAAGGAGGGTTCGCTTTTTGCTTCCTGCATTAATAACCACACTGTATTACTGGACTTGTGGTTTTCTGACATCTGCTTGTTTTGTGTACCTATGCAGGTTCCAGTGTCAGTGGCTATGATGACACCTCAAGTGATAACTCCACAGCAGATGCAGCAGATACTTCAGCAGCAAGTCCTGAGCCCTCAGCAGCTCCAGGTTCTTCTCCAGCAGCAACAGGCCCTCATGTTACAGCAGGTAACGTGCAACTGACAGTCATGTCATGAACGATTTTGTCAGACAAGGCATCACAAGTTTGAAATGGTGGATGTCTCAGTTTGAAATGAAAATCTTCTTCTGTATAGACAGCGTTTCACAAAGATAAATTCTCTTTGAGCTGCTATTCTTTTCTCTTTTTTTATTCTCCAAGCCTCAAAGAAAACATTCCTCAAACTATTGAAAATTCTCACTAAACCCACTGCTGAATTTATTTGACTGACAGACTCACACATTGCCTTCCTGTCTCTTCTGCAGCAGCAACTCCAAGAATTCTACAAAAAGCAGCAGGAACAGCTCCACCTCCAGCTTTTACAGCAGCAGCAGCAGCAACAACAGCAGCATGCAGGCAGCAAGCACAGTAAAGAGGTAGGCTGACATCACTCCAACCGCCTGCCATTACCAAACCCGTTGGCCAGACAGAGCATGGAAGGCATGTGTGCTCCCTCCCTCAACCCCATCTGCTTCCAGACTGTGGTTAAAGCAAAGAGGAGAGGGGGAGAATCAAGTGCACTCATGCTTCTGATTAGCATGTCAGACTTGCTGGATAAATGGTAACAACTGACTGATACTGTGCTAAGAATACAGTGTCTCTTTTTTCTGGATCTGTCTCCACATTAAATGTATAATATTTTATAGAGCCTGAGCTACAGTCCATTGTTCAGGATTATTATTTTTTTTTTTTTCAAGTAAACAAGTGTCCTATGCAACAAAGAGATGACCGTTCCTGTGAGCCTCTTGTAGGACATAATGAAAGGCAGAAGGGAGAAAGGCAGGAACACGAAGCACATAAATCTGAGAGGCTTTTCTCGGTAATTAACATGGAAATGGCAGAGGAAGAGAAGGCATGTAATTGTGAGATATCAGTGCAGAGAGCGCTCCCAGCTTTGTTGCCTGTGTTGAGTTTTTTTTTTTTTTCTCTCCATCTTTCTCGCTCTCTCTCCTTCGCTCCCATCAGTACAGCAGGGCTTGCTCATAGGCAGCAGCTTAATGCGTGTTAACGACTGGCGGATACAGGCATCACTGTGGACAAAGCAAATTATTATTGCGCGGTCAGAAGAAGTTCAAAGACAATCTGGGAATTTTTTGCTCTCGTCCCCATTGAGTTCCATGTTTGGAGACTAGAGGAAGCATAGAAAATTAACCCCAATGTTAAAAGCAGACACACACATACATCCACGCATGCTCACACTCACACACGTCCGTGTGCTGTCGAAGCGCCCAACTTCAAAGTCGTAGCTCCCTAATTAATGAACTGCGGGCTTCAGTTTGGACAAGTTGTGGCGTGATGCTCCCATAAATCAACATGACAGCAGAGCTCCTCGGCCTCAGATAGGGCCTGTCACCAAGTCGCATCTGATGTAAACACTAGAGGAGCAAGGGAGAAAAGGGGGGTGGGCGGTGGGGGGCGGTGGGTAGGCAAGGAGGTGCAATTGATCAGTTGAATGGAGCATGAGAATAAAAGAAAAAACAACTTTTGAAGCATATTATGTATGATCACAGGAAATGGATGCAGCCTCGAGAGGCTCTCCCCCTCTGCTGATGTTTTCTTTCTCTCCCCATCGCTCTCTCTTTTTTCAGTCGCATTTCTAGCAGCCATCAAAAGACAGAATAAGAATTACGCAGTGACTCCCCTGTGGCTGCCAGACAATAACCCCCTGTTGTTGCTTTGTGCCTCTTTTATTTTAAAGACATCAAAATTTAGTTTTTCAAAGATCTTTAACTTTATATTTGAAGCTTGACAATAAAGGCCTGCCAGTGCCACTCTTTATCATTTGTCAGTGACTGTATTTTTCTTTCCCTCGTGCCACTTCTTGTTAACCTCTTATTTGGTCTATTGGGTCTGGGGTTTTTAATGTGTCTGCATGCTGGGAGTGCACAGGAGCTCCTGTCAGCTGATGGGACCAGAAGAAAAAAATGTGAAGGGGAGAGTGTTAAATTCATTTGCAATACTCGATCTTTCTTTCTTCATTTTTTTTTTTCTCTAAAAAGCCACCCTCTATTTATTTAGCCTTTTGATGAAAGACATTGTTCCTAGTGAACTCCCACCCCCGTAGCACTATTATCTTTGTCTCAGGCTGTCAGGGAAGAGCTGGAGAACAGAAAACCACTGAAGACATGAGAAACTTTTCTTGCACTGATGGAAGGGGAAAAGAGAACCATCCAGTTTTTGTAAATAGGACAGATCAGAGGCCACCTGCATCCTGAATTTCATTGAAACCTCTGTGAGATCTCTATCATGTCTCTCTCTCTCTCTTCTCTCTCGCTTTTCTCTTCACTCATTTGGGGTTAGATCACACATAAGCCTGTGAATGAATGTGGTTACTCCTCAATTATGACCCTCCGCTACCACTGTCAACGCGCCTCCTTCCCCTGATTGATCCAATGAGACGACCCTGCTCGCTGTAATAGACCAGTGCTGCCCGGAGCTTTATTTTTAGTGAGCCAGTGCAAGAGCAGCAGGCAGGGTGTGGGCAGGAGGAGGGAGAGGAAGGGAAAGGAAGGCCGCTAGACCCTTTTGACAAGCCGAACGGGGGTGGGCGGAGGGGACGCATTTTATCTGGCTGTTTCAGTGGTTTCAGAGCCGCCAGCAAGTGACCTGACAGCCACGTTGCACCGAGACCTTTTTTGTATGCACTCAATTGTGAGAAGTAAACAAAGTGGTGTATCCTGTGTTTGGTAACAGGGTGCGGTGCACAGCTTGGCAGCCCCTGCACTGCTTTTAGTGCCCCCTCTTCTCTTCCCACCCGCTTGACAACTTGTCTTGTAGACTCATAAATAGGCCTAGTATCCCGTTGAGTCTCAGGCATGCTTATTTGTATCCTTATCTATTAGAAAATACAGAAAGTGTCCTGATAGGTCTTGTTGATCTTTGATTGGTAATGACCAATTAAATTGGTGAGTTGACTGTGGATTTTGTTGAGAGCAGGGATTAATGAAAGGGTTAAAAGTCATCTCTGTCCTCTGTGTCCCTGTTATCTAAATAACATCTTTCATTTGTTTTGACTCATAGGAGATTGGGGATATTAGATAATTTCCTTCTATTTATTATTCTGACTTTTGTCTTTTTCTCCTTCTCTACTCTCATATCAGTTTTTCATCTCATCAAAGTTCACACATTTCACTTACCAGAGCCTAAGCCCCCACCCCCCCACTTCTAAATCAGTAAAGACACTCCAGCTTTTCATTAAAAATGTCTTGATGAAACAGCCTTAGCCCAGTTGGATCAACAAAACAGCTCTCCCTCAGCCAGTCCACAGTGTGTGATTGAACAAAGCTTGCTGCGCTGGTCGGGGGAAGAGTGTATCCCTGAGCTCAGCGCCATGCCTGGGAGAGTTGTGAGAGTTGCTAGGGTGGTTATTAAGCACTTTGATTTAGTCACACGTTGTTTGCTAAATTATGAATGGCTGTAATTAAATTCCTGTGGCTCTTATTATGAATGATTAACTATGTTGTTTCATTGTTTGTCATTTGCCTCCCGACTCCTCGTTAATTAAGAGAGAGAGAGAGATGTATGCTCTACCTGTCTTAAGTGGGCCCCGGCAAACCCACGGTAAAGGCAAAATTTATGAAAAGGATACTGTGCTATTGTGTGTTAGCACAAGCAAAATCCATTAACTTTGTTTTTTATGAATGAACTTGTTGTTCCAAAGGTGTTTTACAGCCTGAACCATGAACTCTGTGGCCTTAAAATAAAAAATGCTTTTCCTCGAAGGCAAACATGAATCCAGTAATGTAAAAACCTGAAATTCAGCTTTACATGTTTGCACTGGCACTGTTATGATTCTATATATTTGTGTTTGCTGATGGTGTGCCACTCTATCTTTGTGTGTGTGTGTGTGTGTGTGTGTGTGTGTGTGTGTGTGTGTGTGTGTGTGTGTGTGCGTGCACGCCTGCGTGCGTGCCACCAGCAGCAGGTGTCAGCACAGCAGTTGGCCTTCCAGCAGCAGCTCCTGCAGGTCCAGCAGGTCCAGCAGCAGCATCTGCTCAACCTTCAGAGGCAAGGGCTGCTCACAATCCAGCCCGGACAGACCGGCCTGCCGCTGCACTCCCTCACTCAGGGTCAGTACCTAATATCACAGCCCTGCACTGAACTACTAGCCTACAGCACTTTGACAAATTTCCTGTGCATGAGTCCTCAAGTGCTCAATGGGAGCATTTGTGGTAACACAACATTGCAACAAATCCAACACCTGCTTTTACCTCCAATATGTTTGGAAGGGCTCACATTTGTTTGTGTGAAGATGTAGCCTGCTGTTGAGTACATATTGGCATCTGGGATATACGGCAAAAACAATGGAGATTAGGTACATAGAAACCTGCTAACACATCTAAAATCCTTTTTGTGTGAGGTAGCTCTCACTGTTGCATGAAATTTGAAATATTTGAAATTTTTCACATCATGAAGATTAATGTTGTTTAATCTCTGACAGTCCTGACCATTTGACTTTTTTCCGCACACAGATGGTCCTGTTTATACTCAGCCTCACTGTAAGAATATTAGTAAATAATATTCCTATTCTTATGGTGCTTCTAAAACATAAACCCTTAATGAGATTGCTTTGTCTTTGACCGTCATGCAGAGCCTACGGTGTGGCATTGTAGAAATTTGACAAGGTTTAACATCAATCTGTTTTCACACTGCAGTGTGTGTATGTTAATATCTGTGTATATTCAGAGTGGTTTGATCTACTACTATTATTGCTACAATACCTGAACAAATTTGCTTAGTCAAAGTGAACAATGCACTACTTAAGTATGTAACCACATACCGATTCGCTTATTCAGGACACACCTACTGTGAATCCTTACTCAATCCTAGTGGCATCTTCTAACTATTGTCCAGGTCTACTGTTAACTGCACCCTTGCTGTTTGATTCTGGTATGCTACATTCACTGTGTTTATTATCATCTTAGACTAGAGAAGTAAAATATCCCACTGTTCAGAAATGGGGCTAGAGTTTGATGTCCATGTTTTGTCCTTGAACTCTCTGTCCTGTGTCTGTGGTTGGCATCCCGGTGGCAGTCTCCTTCAGCCTGGAGGAAGACTGGGGCCATTGTTCGTAAACTGCAAGTGAACTTGTCATTGTGAAACTGCCTGTTACTTCATAGGGAGTCAATACTTGTTGTTTGGCCAGGAAGTTTGTTTCTTTATTTATTCTTTAATATTTTGTTAAGGAGTGGTCACCTTGTGACAAAGACGCCATCACGAGGGTTTTAGAACATGACATTGACTATTCATTCCCAGCTTAGACAAACAGTTTTGAAATAACAAGATAAGAGCGATAAAAACGGGAGGGTTTGGGGGGTGCTTAGGTAATAGGCAAACACAAACACGGTTTGTACAGTGGTGTTATTGTTTGGACTGGGTATGGAATCACTCATCTACACGCAGACGATTGCCATGGGCACAGGCGTGGAGCGCTGTTGTTTTGTGAGTGTGCTTTGGTGAATTGCTCTGTGTCAGATGTCTGGCAAACACACACACACCCCTTGAGTAAAGCATTATATAGTTGATTTAGCTAGGTACTGTACTCCTGATGGATTTCACAACAGTCACAGAACATCCTGTTTATACTGTGCCATCATCAAATACCTCCAAGGCATTTCACCTTATCAAAAGAGTAGAATTGAATTTGAATCCCTTTTCAGTTTCTAATACATGTTAAAGCTTTGTTGGGGTTGCACAGTTAACTCTATTAAAACAGTGATTTACATTATTATTGGCATTAATGGGGAGGATCAATTCATCACGCCACATGCTTAATTTCTCCCTAAGTTATTATCAAGAAATGACAAAACATAAATCATTGGAGCCTCCTACAGAGCATCACCATACCCAATAAGACACAATGAAATCACAGAGGAAATATCTTTTGTTAAAAAAAAAAATGCTTGAGAAGAATCTTGAGAGACTGACTGACTTTTCATTTCTGAGTTTCATTTTATAAGAAATTTTCCACCCTCAACAATGTATTGAACTTAATTGTACTAAAACCTGACTGGACAATTTCTTGGAGGTGTTATTTGCATAAACGTCTATTTGAGGAACTGAATCTTCCCTCATGTACAATTAAAGTTTTGTTTCAGTTTGTTACGACCAGTCGAACCTGGTTAGTTTGCCCTTGCAATCCATTGATGGTTAGCTGTGCATCCGACAGCTGTTACAACACTTAGCCTAGAGCTTCAGGCCCCCAGTTTGTCTTCCTATTCTACACATTTTCTGCTTGACTGTTTGAAGTTATTGATGACCTTTCTGTTTTCCACATCACTAAACTCTTTCATGCATCAGCGGGCCAGGCCTATGGTGCTCAGATCTAATCTGCAATATTCAGCTAGCAGTTAGCACTGCGTCGGAAGTGATGAGTTGATCTGCTCTGTTTGGGGTCCCTGTGATTATGGATTCAAACTCGGGGGCAGTAAATTGGCACTTTTAACTGATGGTTTTTATTTCTTTCATTTCAAAATGTAGATATCAATATAATTATTTTAAATAGCCACTGCTACCAGATGCATTCCACTATATCCTTTTCCCACATGCTGGGACAGTGAAAGGAACAAAAGGTTTTCAGATAATAGGTCACTGTAATAGAGTGACTAAAGGAAAGTGGGTGCGCATCTGCTGTTGTGTTTTGGGTACTATTGATGCAGTTTATAGCTAATTTATGCATCAGTCTCATGCTTAGTGACATTGTTGGCTGAGACAGATTACTGTCATTTTATTCTGCCAAAGCGATGGACTGAAGGAATGTATTTGAATTAGCTTTTCTAAAATGTGATAGCACTAATTAAGTATAAACTTGTAGATAGCAGTTTTGAGTGAAAAACAATTGCTCACATTATCTGGAGCATAATTTGTTTCTCTTGTCATAAATTCTTTTGACATTAATGTTCAAAGTCTTGGAAGCGGCCAGACGGTATCTGTTATAAATTATAACAATGTGTTTGGGGAGGATATAACTCCCATAAATAAAAAATTGATCCACCCCCACCTCCCCCTCCTCACAAAAAGCCTGTCCTCTTGACCTGATAAGTGAGTCAGTGGTTGCTCAAGCTCACGTTGCTCAGGTGTTGTATGAGTGTGTGTTTGTGTGTTTATGCATATGTGCGGGTGTGTGTGTCACAGTGGAGGGCAGTGTTTGTGCACATCCTGGCTAAAACGGTCGCTCACCCTGCGAGGTCGCTCTGCACGGGAGTGAGTTCTTGTAGCTGCACAACATCATTTAAGCTGTCTAGGAGAGGCCAGTGGGACAGTGACAAGACAAATTTGTCGGTAATATGAAAGCAAAGAATGTGGCGGGCCATGAAGTGCTCACAGAACAGCAGCACATCAGGGACAGCGGTGGGTAATGCAGCTGACCTGTCAGTGATTGATACATCCAGCAGTGGGCTACTGGTAATAGTTCCTGCAGCATTAGGACAGGACATATTTCAGGCCTAAGGGGTGCATATCAGCAGGCCAGTGATTACGGCAACATAAACAGGGGTGCAGTAAAGGTCCCAGCCTAACGGAACAATAAACTAATAGTGGTGTCAGTGTCCCCCCATGGCACCGGCACTGTGTGTGAGAAGTAACAGCTCGGTTTAAAGAGCCCGGAGCACTGGGGGCCATTTTTTATTTGGGGGATGATGGCCTGCAACTGATGTCATTATGAACCTTAAATCAACTTTCTGCTTGCTTGAACATGGTCACCTGGGTACAGGGGGACAAGGACAGGAAAAGGTTGAAGAGCTCGGCCTGTCTCGGTGCCAGAGCTACCTGCAGAGGTAAAATTGAGTTGGGAGGCCGGTGATCAATCAAGTGTCCCAACAACATACATTTTTTAGAGTGCCTGTCCGTCTTTCCCAGTCGTAATGAGTGGAATAGTTGTGTTGAAAAATGGAAAGAGGAAAGATAAACCAATCCGGCATTTAAAGGATGGACAAACTGGGGACCCAAGTAAGAGGATTTACAGATCAATGTCATTATGTGTCCCACAGTAATCAGATGGAGAGAAAGTCAATGCATTTTGTCCAAACACAAAATATAATACCCTCTGAGACATTTGTGTAATGATATTTTATTGTCATTTATGTGGAATCATGAGCCATAGCTGTTGTTGAGTTTGAAGAGGTTAGGGTTAGATAGGAGTACAGAGAGGGAAGAGGCGAACAGAGAGCAATAAAACTACAGACTAGATCTAGAAAGAGACAGCCTGGTCCCACTCCGTTACCTCTCTCATCAGACCGGTCTATCCGCTGCGGTTTCATCTGAGTAAACAGTGGTGTCGGGGTCACCAGGACTGCTGGGTAATTGAGCCAGTGTGGGCCGCCCTGTCAAGCACATCGGCTAAAAATACATCGCCCACTGTCACCGGGCACCAAGTGGGGGGAAAATGATTGTTCCCGCTGTCGGAGCGCAGGACACTCGCATCACCAGTGACCTTCCGCTTCCAAACCAGCCATCGCAGAAAGAAAAAAAAAAAAGAAACAAAAAATACTTTTTCTCCAAAGTCCCGTTCACCATCAAAACAACAATGGGTCCTTTGATAATGCTACTGGAAATCAGCAAGCAGTGGATTAGCATGCTGTAACACAGACCGCAATATTAAGCATGTTTAGCCTGTCATGGACGTGCACTTCGATTAGGGCACATCAAGGCATTGAAAAGAATAAGGGAAAATACAGGCAGGCAGAATAGAGCGAGAGTGTTGAAATATTCCAATGAGGAAAGACGCTCCTTGGAACGTGGAAAGGTTATTGATTTGTCCTGTAATCATTTCCTGCTCTTTGATATGCAAACGATCTAGTGTGAATTTACAGCAATCCTATCAGACTCATTTCACAGTTCTTAGCCTCTGCGTCTCTCTGGAGCCCTCCGCCTCATTAGGCCAATGTTCTCCATTACCAGCATAATTAAAATCTTTAGTAGCTTATCAAATTAAAAATATTTTTGCTGATCGTATTGAGATCTTCACCTCACAGTTATTTTCCACAACAGGAATAAATTAAGACTAAGCATTTTGCACACAATGTGTTACAATCTGGTGCTTGAAAGGAGCACTTCTGGTATCTATAGAGCTGGTGATGAGAAATGGGAGGGTGGGGGGGTTGGGAGGGATCCGGAGAATATAAACCCAAGTAGATAAGCATGTGCAAATCATCTTTCATTTGCCAGCGCTCATTTTGAGAATGGATTTAATTAATTGTAATGTTAAACGAGTGGTCTTGCCCATTTGCTCTGTGGTTAAATTCACCACATATCCAAGGGCTTCATTCACCATGCTTGGAACATGTGGCTTATTTAAGCACAGATTTAAATACCCAATACAAATCCACACATATTCCCCTGTTAGATCTTTCAGTATGCTATTAAAATCAGGGTTACCCAGATGCAGCATGTTTTGACCGAAAATACAAATAGCCACATATTCTGCGCCCATGAGGCTTAATCTTATTTTACATATGAGCTTTATCCTCATTTGTGTCAAACCAAAGCTTCTCCGGCACAGTAACAGACACACCATAGATGGACACATATATATTGTGTGCCAACAAAGGCTCTCTTCTCTCAGACATGGAAAGTGGGGTGCACAAACACAGCATTATCCTTTTTCATCCCGACTCTGGCCCTGGGTGTCGGGATCGCTGTCACTCATAGGCAGAAAAAACACACGCATTGCGTAGATGTGTTTCCAGCGCACAGAAAAATGTCTTCTGTCTTCAAGGGATTTTTTTTTTTTTCAAAGGGCTGTGTGAGCTGCAGTGTGCTTGACTTGTTAAATGAGGTTTAAGTCTTCTGTGTCAATTGGAGGCGGTGCAGAGCTTTAAGTATTTTGCACATTAATGCGCTTTTGAGAATATTACCCCAGGGTCCTGTTTCTCAAGGAGGCAGGGGTGGGATGTTTTCTAGTGTTGCTATTGTAAACTTTTTGTTGTGTGTGTTCTGCACATCTCTGTTGTTGAGAGAAAATGATGGTGATTATTCAGATTTCATGCCTTGTCTGGATGTTAATTATTTACTCTGGGCATGAAATTTGCGTGAATGCCAGGGATTTGTGTATACAAACACGCTTCAGATCACAGGAAAAATGGGAGAGAGAGAAGGAGGTGGTGGAGACAGAGGTGGGGGGGGGGGGGCAAGAGCTCTCAGTGCATTACCCTGTAGTGGAATATTTTCTAATTAATACTCGGCTTTGTTTACAGACGCTTTGATTTAATTAAGTGATGAAGAAGAGAGTTGGATTAGCTGTTAATTGATTTAATTATCCAATTTGTTTGTCTCAGGCATGATTCCAGCAGAGCTGCAGCAACTGTGGAAGGAGGTAACAAACGCTCACGTGAAGGAGGAGCACAACAACAACAGCAACAACGGCCACCGGGGCCTTGACCTGTCGTCCCCGGCACCGCCAAAGAACCCACTCCTCAACCAGCATGCCTCCACCAACGGGCAGTACATGAGTCACAAGAGAGAAGCGTGAGTCCTTCCCTCTGCAAGGGGCTTTTACTTATTTCTTCTTTTCTTTTCTTTCCTTTGCACGTGTTTCACATCTTTTGCATGCTCTCATAGTGAGAACATGGGTCAGTGAAGACACGTTTTCAAAGCACTCTTCCTTACGTTACTTGGAACCTACAACTGGTAGTTAAACTGGTGAAACTGGTCTTCACTGTCATCTTTGTATAAAGCAAACAGAAGGCCCATGTGCCATTTATTCCCATTTATAAAAGCAATTTCTCACAGGGCCTCAGTTGATGGACATGTCCCCACAGGGTTTGCATAGAGATTTCTATTAATTTATAGTTTGTAAGTATTATTTTCATTAAGGTGACTGTTCTATGTGGCTGGATGCAGCTGGGGATATCATAGGAACACCTGGAAGGAATACAGGGACCGGTGCACGCAGTCGAAAAGGGATCACCATACTATTAATGGGGCGGGGTCAGGTGACCCCCGCCAGCCATTGTATCAGTTGCACATTGGAAAGTGCAGCTGCATTTCCTTGAAAACGTTGAGATAACCAATGTTTTCTCAGACAGGGAAAACATTTACCTTTGTGCTAGAAACTTGTTGACATGTACAATCAACATGATCATCACCTGTCAAGAACAGGAATTAAAAAAAAAAAAACACAATAAGGACAACAAGCTATTATATGCTTGAAAAAGCAAACCCTGGGTGTATCATATTTTCACAACCAGGATGAATCATCTATGAAAGGCATATTCTCTCTGAGCTGTGTGTCTGTGTCTTTAAGGAAGGAATTAATTTGGCATCTTACACATTTGCTTGTTTTCTTGCACCAAAGGCTGATCTTTGAACTGCTAGTGAGGAGCCTCCAGGCACCATGAGCTCACTGCATAACATCTGACTTGTGTTTCAGTGATCAAAACCTACGCGTCATTATGAAAGCAATGCCGATGAAAACATGTTTAGCACAGTAAACCAGCAGGCCTTTGGAGGTGAAGAGGCGCTGCTAGTCAGGGGTGGGGGGGTGTAGAGAGGATTTGAGTGACTTTGAGAGGAAATGCTATGATTCATTGATGGAGCGATACACACAGAAAGCAGCTATTTATTTTCAAGCAGTGGTATCGGTTTTAAACAGATTCACATTACCTGTACAGACTTATCCTCTTTACAGTGTTTCAAAGTTATCTTCAAGCACAGACTCCAGAGAAAAATAAAATAAAAATGGGCGTTAGTTGCTCCAACAGTTGACAGTATCCACAGGCTTCCAGTCCTTCATCCAGTGTCTGGCTGAATGTCTGGTTTTCGTGTAGTCAAAGAGAAATCGCAGGGGGAGGATATTGACTCGCTCACTCCATCACACATTGTCGCAAGCGAGCAAACAAGGTGAGCATCGATGGCAGGGAAAAGGCAAGAACCAGCCTCAGCTGAGGGCTCCATGAAACATCGGAGAAGACATAACGAAAGAGCTGGCAGCCCCTCTGCCTCGCGCTGACTGTCAGAGATTAAAGAAGATGTCAACAGCAGTTTAACACAAGCTTAACTGAAGAAGGCAGTCTCAGTCTGAATATTCTTGCAATATCTTAGATCTGTCAGAAAACCAAGCAGGTGATTCTCATCCAGCCCATCTGCTCAAAGAAGTTGTGTGTTACCTAACCAGAGTTTCAAATGTGCAATTATTAAGAATAGATGAATGATAGAAAGTGAACACAAAACATCCCTTATTAAATGCTAGATGATGCCAATTTAGATTCACACAACCAATAATCCTTTCTTGTGTTAATTTTGGAACATTTAAATCGAACAACTATCAAGAGCATTGTTCCTCTCTTTTGATGATGCAGACTCAATTCTAATCAGACTCCATGGGAAGAAAAATGAAATATTATTAAGTATGATTATTCTAAGCAAGGCTCTGAGAAAACGTCTGTGTTATAATCCAGGGATTTGAATAATCAGGTTGAAGATAATGGGCTGGGCCGGCCTGGGCGTAAATAGAGAGCATCCACTCATCCTCCCAGTGCTGAACTTAATGAACTTTTAATTGATGCGGTTTTGCAAGTCCTTTTGTCATGCAACAGAAACAAGCCTCTCTGCTGATGGGCCTGTTTTCCCGACTGGCTTCAGATTGGTTTACAGCAGGCCCTAAGTACCATGTAGTTAGTTTCATGTGTCATATAAAATCTGCCCAGGCACAACGACGCCTGCAACTAAAACCTTAAGTGCATCCACAGGAATCACTCACCGGCTTTGCACTTCCGTCTTAAGGAAGGAGGAGAAATTCAATCACTGCCGGCTTGACACACCGAAGACGAGGCACGTGTTCCTGCTTTTACTTGTCTCAGAGAACACTCTGGCAAGGCAGGCTGGGATTTCTGTTTGTCTGAATAACAACCCAGATATGACCAGGGCCTGAGTCACTCAATCTGTCAGCCCGTGTTGTTTCCCGGCCCACGAACTGTGATGCATAGATAGAGATATACCCCTGTGAGCCAGGTCATCTTTATTCAATGATTTGCTTATTTAAATGAAATGTGCCTGATCTGTATCTGACACAAATTCCCAATACAGTGCTGCATCAGCTTTGTAAGGGGGAGCATCCTCACAAAGCACTTGGCCCACTTTACTTCCCAACAACCATCAGTAACCACAGCTTGGGGACTGTAACACAGCAATCTGTTAAGGAGATAAATTATCAGATTTGGCACAGCACTCCCATCTCGCTTGCCTTTCATTTGTCTTACACCAGAAAAAAATTGATAATTAAATCATTTAGGGTAAACCATGCAGTGGCACAGGGAAGATGGAAGGAAAGGATCGAGTATAGGGCCTAGAAAGTTAAAAAGGGGGTGTGGATGGGGGATTGAAAGGGAGGACACAAGGGAATAGGCTAGCATTAGCACCAATGGCGAGGGAGGGTGTTGTGACTGGCTTCACACACTGTGGCCAGACTCTGACCTAGCACGGTGGACATCAATCTTTCCGCTTTTGCTGATAGATTGAGTCCATCAGCACGCAATGCCATAGATCATGACTTGTTTATGGTCCAAGCATCTCATCAAAAGAAGTGAGCTAGAAAACAACTGGCTAGCAGCTGTTGAAGTCATCTTTGTGTGCAGTTCCCCCTGTCTGTCCACACATAAACACAGTGCAACACCTGGAAGGCACGCACACTTTCTGATCTATAGGCACCTTAATGTTCCTTCTCCTCTAAAGGAAGCTGATGACATGGTTTTCCTCATCGCTGTTACAAGATCATCAGAGTGTTTTTCCCCCAGGCTGCCTGACAATAATAACATCCTGACAGACCTGTCATGGGTGCAAGTCAAATTTAACGCAACGCAGGGAACTGCAAAGCAGTTTCCATTCTTTTTTTCCCCTCTTCAACATGTTCTCAAATGGGAGAAAACCCCATGAATCCTACACTCTTCTCCTATTACACTAATGTAGCTCATTTGGTGTAAATTCTGTCATTTACTACTGTTTAGCCATCCACCGTTTAAAAGGGCTCTTCTGCCGCCAGCTCCTCACAGCGCTTCGTGCTCACTGATTCCCAGCGCACTCCACATTTCAATATCTTATTAATACAGAATTAACCAACAAGGCTGCTCGCAAAGAATTAAAAAAGGATCTCTTTAAATTAAAAAACGGCGTTACCTTCACCGGTCCACACATTTCCTTGTTAAAAACTCATTATAATAGGTCTTCTGCCATCTATTTATTAGCTGTATCAAAACAGAGGTCTTAATGTGAATGCATAATTCATAATTGAATAAAAAAAGAATCTGACTTTTGAAAGAGGGAGGGAAAAAAAGCAGCTAACCACATTCATGAATGCTTGACTGCTTCCTAATTGCAATGCAATTATCACATGTTATGAACAATGTGAACTCTTAAGCAAGTAATTATAACACAAGGAAACCTGTGACGGCCTTTAAAATTTCCTACTTGAGGTACAGCTTTACTAACATTGATACAAATGAGATTTTAATCTGAACATCAGCTTGTTTAATCCTGCAAAATTGGCACACCATGGTTAGATTACTTTCTTTTTCACTAATTCATTTTCACATCAATTTTTTAAATCATAGCAGATGGATGATTGGCTAAGCATTGTAAGATGTTATTTTCAGTATTTATTTTTCCTCTCCATCCTTAAAGACATCCCCTGAAGTAGTAGTATAAGACATTATCTCTTATTTAATATATGTATATGACTGAGATTGTAGTGGCTGGAGTTATTCCCACATGGCAACACAACAGTTTGTGCTGTAATGAATCTCCCGATCTGGCCCGTTGTCTTAGAGAGCAGGGCTCAGACTGGAGGAGAAGCAGCAGCGTTGTGCTCACGAGCCACCAGAAGCACAGGTGGCAGCGATATAGGCCAGTCCCCCAGGCTCTTGTTGCTGAAAGTTGTGTGTCTTGTACAGTGCCTGTGTCCATATGGCTGCCTGTCTCGCTCTCTAAGCAGACACTGCCTCCACACAGGCCGCTTTCTCCCAGCACTGATTGTGGTTAGCTGTGGGTCCACGCCTCTTGCCATATGGAAGATGTTGTAAAGTTTGTTTTTCAGGGATGTTCCCACTATTTAGACTGATTGTGCAAAGCCATACGCTCCCCATAGATGCGTGCTTGTCAGCCCCTGGTGACATGGATTGGTCAGTATATAAATTGAAACCAGCCGGCGATGTTTACAGTTTGTGCACGGTGTGAAAGTGCCTGATGCTTTTGGGGGTTTCATGTTGTGGCACACACACTCCTCCAGGTGGGCTCTGGGACATGATGCAGCAGGCAGCGCAGGGAAAGCAGCGACTGAGGGAGCCCCCTAGCAGTCGTGATCAAAGTGAATTGCAACATGGCTCAGTGATACTAAATAATTACATATTGATTTGGTTGTGCTTTCACAACACGAGTCCCTTCTTCTAAGAGAAGAGCAAGCAGAGATCACACAGGTACACTGATTCCACACAGACCAAGGTTCACAGATCAAGTTGAAGTCAGGGTTTTCATGTGGAAACAACATACAGTACGCACAGGGGGATGCTAACCAGACATCAGCTTAACAGGAGAAGCCATCTCCCGTGACCCTTTGTCATGTTATGTGACCACAGGCCTGTTACTGTATTTGTGTTCCAGAAAATCTGTTATTGTTAATAACCGTCTCTTTTTGTGAATTTCTCTTTTAGATCCACGTTAGAAGAGCATTCCCCCCACAGTCACCCTCTCTACGGTCACGGGGTTTGCAAGTGGCCTGGGTGTGAGGCGGTGTTTGATGATTTCCACTCATTCCTCAAGTAAGTAAAAGTCATAGTCGGAGGTGCGTTTCTATCACAGTTTGTTTGTCCTCGGGTTGGGTCGATTACACGTTTTGTGACCCCCAGCAACTCAGAGGCACTACAGGTACAGCTGGTTGTTATTGCCTAGTGTGGGTGCCCGTGCTGGCGCTGTCTCGACAAGGATACTGTGGCGGGGTCTCCTTCTGAGAACGGCATGGGCCTCTAATTCCTGTGATAAGTGCAGTTCCCATGGTGACGGGGGCCGTTTTTCCCAAACAAACAACGGTAGGATGTTTATCTGTGGCAGGCCGCACTTAGGGCGCTCTGCATGTTTGCCCTTGTCACTGGACAAGGGCTGGTTTGGATTGGTGTGTTTGTGTGTGTGTTCAACTGCCTTCCCTTTTTCTCTGTAGTGTGTTGGTCTCCCCCTCTCCTTTCTCATGCTGCACTTCTGTAACTTGTTTTTTGGTTTACAGTGTTGTTTATTTCAGTGAGGGCCCACACCTCAGCACTTTGTTGAAATTAAAAATGCACACTGTACTTAAGGAGCTCCAGCTAAGTCAGCATCACCTGCTGTGTAGCATCTTTCCAGTGTGAACTGTATAACAGGTCTGACCCTGTCCAGCCTGAAACAGACCTTTGTTTTACACCATGTTTCTCGGTCTGAGTCAGACCCCAGGTTTACTAATCAGCCCTGTGTGCAGTGCGCTAGAGGTAATCCAACACATAACAGCGCCATGGTTACGGAGAGGATGAAAACATCTGCATTGTGGCAGCAGATCAATGGCTCACTGTCACCCCGGATTAGTCGCACTTTAAACAAGATATGACACAATTCCATTATCCTAAAACAAGCACTCAGCGAACACACAGTTTCCTCACAGATGCAGGAGAGAAAGGTGCTGCAGAAGGACGCATCGCAAGCAGCTGAAAGTTTTGAACGTCTCCGTCAACATTTTGAATCCTTTTTTGTTTGTCTATTGTTTACTTAAATCCATTTCAAGTGCAAGGTGAAATAAGAGGCAATTATGTATTTTTTATTTTCATTTAATAAACATCCTGTGACAGTTATTAAACCACGTATTGCACACACACACACACACACAGTTTCACACATATTTTAGCTTTGGGAGTGCCCCCTTAAATCCATCACTATTTATTGTATTCTGACATTGCCTCACCCTTTGTTTATAGAAGAGAAGGGAATTAAATTCAGTGTGCCCGGTAGAGCTCTGCCTTCAAAAGTCTCTAAGTGCACTCTGCTATGTTTTTACAAGTGTTTTTATCATGGCAACATCTTGTTTACTTTAGTTGCCTGCTCAAACTGCTTGGAACATGTTAAGAAAACATTTGGGGAGAGTCTCCACAAAGCTGCCTTTGTTTAACAGCAGGCAAGAGTGCGAGCAGCTCACCAAGGTGTTAACTCTCAAACCCTTAAGCACTTCCACATGAATCCCAGCAACTTATGCTGTGGGCCTCCAAAGACAATCAAAAATCAAAAATAAAAAATACACCAGGCATTATAATGCTCTGAGAAAAGTCTCCAAAGGTTGGGAGAAATGTTGAAAATATAAGTGAGGAGAGGTGTGAGTGTGTGTGTGAGTGTGTAGTCAGCAGAACACAGTGTACTGTGTACCAGAGAGAAAGTAAGGTGAGGAGGACTCTAACGTCAACCAGATTTCAGCTCCACATGCCAACAGTAACAACTAACATGGGACTGAAATGTTGTTTTAAACTGTGTGTGTATTTATTCTATCTTTTAAAGAAAACATTACATACCTACGCGCACTATCTTGATAAATACAAAGCACCAAATGGCTGTTCCTGTTTTCGGGTTCAGCACGCAGAAGGGTGGGGTTAGGTTCATAGCGGAGCCTGGTGTTTTTATGGGGGTCAGGACCCCTCTCTTCAGTGTCCAGTCAGAGGTCAGAGCCAGTGAAACACTGCAGTGCCCTCTAGTGCTGCACTGTCTGTCTGCTGAAACCACCAAAACTCCTCTCTGACACCTCCACACAATGCAGTAATTGTGTTGTAAGTTACCACTGCAAAAACCGTGCAGACCTCCTGGAAAAACAAGTAAACCCCCAAATAAGCCACACATAAGATAAGGTAAAATAAAATAAGAATGAGTTTAAAAAACTAATCCCTTAAGAAAAATATAAACATAAAATTAATGATTTTACTGCTCTTCACTATATTTTAATTCTTAATACTGTAGAAATAATTAGAAATATTCAACAGAATTTTCTAATGCATTTTAAATGTAAATACTACTGTAAAGATTTAATTTAAATTCCACCAAACAGTGAAGATGATAAACCTTCCTCAGAGACAGCCCTAAGCTCTGGGTCCAGTCTATATAATTAGAAATTGTAAAAGAAAGAAAAAAAAAACAGCAGACACACTAACTGATATGTAAAAAGCCGACTGTTGCAGGAATGTCTATTTAACTTGTTTTATTGTGGCAATTTACATTAGGGACTGTCATCCTGCCAGAGAGCTTTTAAAAGTGGCTTCATTTGAAGTCCAGAAAGTGACACATGCCAACGTTCATAGTCTCTCTCGATGTCAATTCCCCGTATCCCCTGCTCCCGTGTCCAGACACTCCTCTCAAGGCTGCATTAGGGCCATTTGAATATTTCATTTCCTATTAATTATGCACTGTGACTCTCCATGTCATTAGAAGAAATAAAGTGGAATGTAACAAAGGATGAAAAGAAGCAGGGCACATGTCTCCTATGAACAGAGAAATTCCAAAGCTGCTCACGTAGGCCACCCTTCATTGAAAATTCAGTCTGTGCCAGTTAAATTGAAGTTGAAACGTCTTTACCTATTATTTTTTTCTTTGAAATGTAGTAAGATGTCCTGAAATGTTTACCAGTTTCATTTTCCGACCTACTTAATTAAATGGGCATTTATTTGACTCAAACAAATGGAAAGCCCAGAGAAGTCTGAATTGATTTCAGCAAAGGGGGTTATTGCCCACGCTTTCTTTAAATATGCCTTTTTAATTTCTTTTTCGCCACAATAATTAACTTCAAGGGCTGAATGTATATCACAGTCATTTTGAAAAATGTATTATCAAAACACAATAGGAGGACTTGAAGGGCGGAAGAGACCACGTTTCCCATAAAGATTTAAATCATTCACCTCAAGGTTGAAAATACTGCAGCTGAACAGAAACCTTCACATTTCAAGCAGAGCACTATCAATATTCCTTCCCCTCACATGTGTCTGTTTTCTGAGTGTCTGTGGGGTGTTTAATGCACAAATGTGTTGTCTCCACACAAAGCAATGGCATCAAATTTATTGGGCTATCATAACGCCAGCGCTGCCACTGTGCCTTCACAGGTTGACTCTGGCTATTTTTGATTTGCAGTAAATGACAGAAAAAGTGCATTTGAAAAGGCAGGGTGCGTTGCACACCTCTCTCGCATCTGCCGGCGCCACTGTGTGCACACAGACATGCCTGGTGACAGTGACCTACATGGTCACCGAAGATGTGATATAATTTATGATATATATAATATATTGGATCCATTAGCGAGCATAATGAAGTAGTGAAATGAAAGGGTATTTGTGAAATCAGTTCAAACATCCTGCTCGGATTATGATTAAATGATTAATGAAATGCCCCTGCATAAGCATTTTCAAACAGTAATTCATGCGGCAGCTGATAAAATTCCTCCAATCATATTTCCTTCACTCGTGAACCTTATCTCCACCATTTTATATAAATCACAGGAAAAAAAACCCTGTCTGCTACCCGGCAAGCTACTTATTTAGATTAGTTATAAACGTACAGGAAAAGAGAACATCTTCCCTGTATAAAATAATCATGCATAATTATATACATAATTCAAGTTTGTGACAGATCCCATCTCCTTGTCCTGTTGTCCTCAGCATTTGGTCTGGCTTTTATTCAAATTCTCTTAATTTTAATGATACAGTTCACAGAAAAAACACAAAAAAAGGGCAAATTCAACAAGGCAAAGGGAAGAAATTTAGCAAACAAGACCAACTTGAAATTATCCAGTCATTCCTCTTATCCGTGAGCTATGGTTGGAGCAGACATGACTGTCATGAAATATTGAGTGTCATTCTTGTTTGTAAAAGTATTTCTTCTGGCTCTGCAGATTCTGTACGTGTAATCTTTTCGGTATGCTGTTAGTTTTAAGTTGAAGTTTGGTTTTATGTTGCCACATATTCTCTGTGCATTGTGTTGTACTCCATTATCAGATTGCTTCATTCATTCAGATGTGTCTCACATCTAAAATGCTGCAGAAGGTGAAAGTCAAACTGACATCAGCTTTTTTTGTGTGTGTGTGTGTTCTCTGTTTTTTGTTTTCCAGGCATCTTAACAATGAGCACGCCCTGGATGACAGGAGCACAGCCCAGTGTCGGGTGCAAATGCAGGTCGTACAACAGCTGGAGCTGCAGGTATTGTCTCTCGGTTTGTTTTGGCCCAAATATTTATGTGTCTTCTTCTCCTGACACTTCCTCAGTGTCTGCCGAACCCCTCCCTGTCCGCCTGATATCAGCCATGGGGTCACTCGTGGAGGAGGGGGCTGAATGAAATAATTTTGTACATTTGCAAGTAATCAGTCATTAAAAATGTGTTATGTATGCATGACAGCCAGGAAAAGATATATGAAGGGCCCGGGGCTAAGTAGAGAAGATAATTACATTTTGAATTTTACTGGGTTTTAAAGTTATTTATGACTTTTAACTGTTTGGCACCAACAATAAAACACTTGGTGAAATGACTGGGCAGCATAGTGTGGATAGGCGCTCAGTGTTGAGTGAATTACAGGAAAACAGCTCACTGCAGAAAACTTTTAATCATTGGTAGTTTCGATGCTGTTTCTGCTATGTGTGATCTTTCACGGTCTTTCACTGCGAACAAGAAAAATCTGCATGTGTACATTAAAAATGCACTTATGGAAGAAGACATGGTTCACTGTCATGCCATTAGGGAGGCATTTTAATGGCCAGTGTGTCATATGTGTCTGTGTATGTGCGACAATGGTGAACATGACCACTATGCTAATGTGAGTTTGCACTCATTTATTATTATAAAACCAATCATTCCATTAAACTCTGCTACAGTTGCAAAGCAAATACAGCAGGGATCAAATGTGATGTAGTCCAGATTTTGTGCAGCATTCTCTTGTGGTTCACATATTTCCATATAATGCCCCAAAAATGACTGATAATGAGTATAAAACAGTTGTGGTTTACAGGATGTTAAACTTGAACAGCGAGAGTTCAGTTGCTCAAACATTACACCATACCAACGTCCTGTTATTTCCGCTCTGGTGGTGTATTACCCAGAGGGATGGAGTGAGGGTCTATCAGACACACACTTCCTCTGCATGCAGCCTATCACCGTGATTTAAGCTGGCAGCTAAGACAGCGCTGAGTTTTAGACAGGTAGAAAGGGCCTGAGCTTGTTATTGGCAATGAGACGCAGTATCTTTTAACCTTGAAGTGCAGAGTTGTTGACAGCTTCCAAAAGCATTTTGAAAACAAATAATTAGACGGCCTACAAAGCAAAAAAAAAAAAATCAATTTGTTCAAACACACTTGTTGTAAGAGATGCCTTTACTGCAAAATGGCTATATGGAATTAATAAAAGTAGAGATTTTTTTTCCTTTTGTTCATGAAAAATATAATGTGTTCTCTTTCCTCATTACAGCTAGCGAAAGACAAAGAGCGTCTGCAAGCTATGATGACGCACCTTCATGTCAAGTCTACGGAGCCCAAAGCCACCCCACAGCCGGTGAGCAGCAACCCTGTCATACGTCTCTCTCTCTCTCTCTCTCTCTCTCTCTCTCTCTCTCTCTCTCTCTCTCTCTCTCTCTCTCTCTCTCTCTCTCTCTCTCGTCCCTCCCCCATCCTTTTGTTTGTCTTAATTGGCACACATGTATTCATTAATCCCTTCCTCCATCTTCGTATTTATCTGCTAAATAAAAACAGCTGTTCTCTTGAGGGAGGCAGTAAATATTGTTTGGACCACATCTGCTGACATCCGAGATTCAATTTGGTGTCTGTGATGAACTGGATGCACACTCTGTAACAGCCCCCATCTCAGCTTCAGGGAACCAGTGCCTGTTTGAGCACACAGAAAAGATGAGAAAACACAGGAAAATAGAAATGCAGTAATAATTACAGATGATATAGTTTATAAAACATCAATCTAACATTTTTTTTGAGTACTTTTAAAAGAAAAGTTACACTGCTTTTCCGCTGATATTAAAACATAAAATATATGAAACATTTATTAAAAACCAACAACAAATTCATGCTAATGCATGACATCAAAAAAGATTGTTGACATCAGTACTACATGATGAATGCAATTTATTAAAATTCTGATATTTAAAGTAAAGTAAAGGACTGATAATTAATTAAATAAGATTGTATTGATTGATTGGTATGTATGTTATACAATATTGCTTACTGATGAAAGAAAAATTCTGGCAGGTAGCTGATGTCTGATGTGGTAGTAGCACCTGCTGATTTTCATTTTAATATTGATTTTCTGTGAAAACATATGCTTCCCTGGGGACATTTGAATCCTCATTTAGGGTTAAAATACCCTGAGACATCTTTAAAACCAATAGTAAAATTAGATCTAAACAGAGGCTAATTGTGGGGCAAGGTATAATTTATTTTATCCAAACCTTCAGACAAAAGAAAGAGTTGTATTATGAATGTATTTGGCATCAGAGTCAACAACAGAGTAAAGAGTGACCAAATACAGTCGTTTGGTAAATAAAATCTTGCAGAATGAGAAAAAAACTCACTGAGGATTCTTAAAAATGTGCTTTAGGTGAAAAACTGAAATTTTAAATGAATGTAACAGCAGATCAATTTATTATCTCCTTGACACATTCCAGACATCATGCTTATCACTCTTAATATATGCCATGCCATAAAGCCTACTGCTTAATCCCTATCCTATAGGGGCAGGGGCTTAACATATGGCATTTAAGTGTCCACGCTATTTTGTCATGTTTAAGAAGGGGCCTCACCACCATATTTCAGTCTGTATGACAGTTCGTTCAGAGAGCCAAATGTGCGAAGATCATTTTACTGCAGGGCGTGAGTCTGAAATCATGCACACAAATACACAATATACACGCATGAGTATTGTCTCTCAGCAGACTGTGCTGCTTGGATCACTTATTTACAGTCAGAGAGGTGACTATTGACGTGTTTAGGCTGCATGTGCGCTCCACACAGCGCAGCCAGTCAACATAAAGCGCCTGGAGATGTTGAACGACAATAGGCTGTCTGTTAAAGCTGCGCCTGTGTCACACACACTGATTGTGTAGATTAGAGTGCAAGACGAGGGCTCTGACACGGGGACATTTGTATATGAAAAGTGGTAGGGGCGGCAGATAGCATCTTGAGTTCACTACCTCTCCTCTCTCCCCGGGGCCTGTGAGAATGGCTGTGTCAGAGCTCAGCGTTAACACTCTCAAGGGGGCAAACTGGGATTTTTATTCAAATAAATAGACTCCCCTTCTCCAGCGCCACTTTGCCCGCTGCGAGCCGCTATGAAATGCAATGATAAATATGTCTGGCTTCGGCTGGGTGAGTGCAGGACTTACACAGGTCAGGGCCCGTGGCCCCACTGAGCCTTTAGTGAGATTGCAGCATCAGAGGTGGCCACCAAAAAAAAAACCTCCTCTGAGTAGATGCAGAATGAAAGTATTCTCGGAGCCGGAGATACAGCCACTCTGAAGAAACAATTGTGTTCTCCCAGTAATTGCTAGTTATGCTTTTCTGCTGTTCTGTGCTGTTGCATATAATAAAGGCATGTATAAGTAGCCAACTGTCACAGCAAAGTAGCTCAGATGAATTTGCCGGTTTACATTTAGTCATAATTAAAGACAAACAAACTGATACTGTGCATGCACGACTTCAAATGAATAGGACTCATTTTATTCTTCTGAGGTGGATGGGGGCGGGGGAAGATCAAAACAAAATGTGCCACATTAGCAATGCGTGTTTCTGTGTGTGTATGCCTGTGTATGTGTGTGTTTGTATTTGCCTCTGAGTGTGTGGGTGGGTGTCTGCACTCGGTGTCACTAAGCATTCTTGTCAGAAATCTGACCTTTTACGCCATACATAATTAAGGAGGGACTTTTTGTTTATTTTCTTTAGCAGCTTGCCGAGTCAAAGCCAGTATAATTAGATCACCAATTACCATTTAATTAATTTCAGTCTGAAGTCTCATTTTGTCTAGGCACTGGAGTGAGCCCAAATGGTGAGGCAAACAAAGGCAAGGCTATTACCAGCCTGTCTGGCCTATTGTTGAAGCCTCTCTGTGTTTATTGCCAGGGAATATGGATGAAACATGAAACAAAGCCTGCTAATCCACAGGAAGAGAAGTCAACACCGCAGCCCCATTCTATTGATAGCATTGTGTCAGAAACACGCGAACCCAAGTGTGATTTATTTTGCTCATGATTTAGAATAACACGTCTTATGCTACTGTTGGTGAGGATGTAGTCTGCATTTGTGCATCCCAGCAGTAATCCAAATTATTTGGGCAGACTCTGCCAAAAAGCCAGAGTTCAGCCTCCAAAACATAAATAGACATTGTGAGGACTTGGACACATGTCCGTTAAAGTGGGAGACCACAAATGTCACTAATTTTGGGGAGAGCAGTTTGCAACTTAATAATTTAATTTAATTTATTTATTTATTCAATTCTATTGTAAAATGTAAAAAAAAATGAATACTAAATAAAACAAAACTCAAAATATTGTTTTAACAGTGTCATGTCAACGATGAATTCTGAGGGTGCCCAGATGATATCTATATTATACCTCTTTGTAATGAGTGTTAATGAAATGTTAAATAATTTGTGGCCAAAAAGGAGTCAGACGTCCGTTCACCGGTCTGTCGTCAATACCCCCACACCACTATCAGCCCAAATCAGACATCTGATCCCTCGTAATCAACAAATGATGTCAAAGTTGAAATGTGTCCTACCAACACTGTCTCCCTTTTTCTAGCTCTCTATTTCCCTCTCTGTATTTTCTCTTCTTTTTCTCACAGTCTGAAGTCATGTTTAATTTGGAAACTGGCCTCCTTCGGCAAATTAGCAATTAGAACAATTTTGTTGGAATATGTATCTGTGTCATTAGTTTTCCTGCCAATTAATAGCTGGAGCGGGGGGTCAGGCTAGAATTTTCCACTTGACTGCTGCTCCAGTATGGAGGCTTGGCACTTGGCTCGCAGCCGCCACAGCTGCTGGAAGCCATGCTATACCTTTGGAGCACTTGCCATAATTAGTTTACCTTGTAGCCATTATTACTTAAATCCCTCCTTCTCCTTAGCCCACCCAACCCATTCACACTTGCAGGCCTCACTGGCAAAACCAAATATTCTCCACATAAGGCTGTCCATGAAAAAAACTGTGAGGACATCTTTGCCACGGCCGTCGTGGCCCTGATGATGGAGGTCAGTCAGATACAGTAGTTAATCATCAGATCACATCCATAAGCAGCTCCTAATTAGAATCCTCACAATACAATTTCAGCCTGTAATTAGCCCAGATTGGCTTCTTCCTCTGGCTGCCTTATTAGCGGGGCTGCTCAGCGGTAGGTGAGAATCACACTGTCATATTTCAGAGCTGTTTGGGCCCGCCCATCTTCCCTTCGCTGCTCAACCCTCGCTAGTTAACCATGCTGCGGACCCACAGTGGGTGGATGAGGTGGGGGTGTGTTGTCCAAACAGGACAAAAGGGACAAAAGATTTAACAAAGGCGATGAAACAGAAAGCTGGGAACAGGCCTGACACGGCAGCAAGAGAGACAGGGAGGGAGGAGAGAGCGGAGCGTGAAGAATAGAGGAGGTGGAGGAGCGGGGCTCCAGGGTTGTTTTCCAAACATTTAGCGAACGTTCATGGATCATCTCAGGGCCCGCCTGCAATTAGAAGGGAGATATGCATAGTCAATGAGGTGTCTGAGACGCAGGGGTAATTAGAGGACTAACTGTGCTCCTGTCTGTCTGTCTGTGTTTCTGGTTGTTTGGTCCCCCTCTCCTCAGCTCAACCTGGTGTCCAACGTCACATTGTCCAAATCAGCCCCTGAGGCCTCTCCTCCTCTGAGCCTGCCCCAGACCCCCACAACACCCACAGCACCCCTCACACCCCTGTCCCAGACCCACTCCGTCATCACAGCCAACAGCCTCCACAGCATGGGCCCCATGCGACGACGCTACTCGGAAAAGTACAACATGCCCATCTCTCCAGGTGCTGCAGGATGAACACACACACTCATATATACTATGAACTATACGTGCTGTATCTGTATATACACACAGCCATGTAATCATGCTAATGCATAATTTGTGCCGTCAGCCACTGATAGGACATTACTGTTGACACCTGATCATTTTATTCCATGTTGACACAGTTTGTGTTTATTCCCTGTGTGCAGATCTCAGTCAGAACAAAGAGTTTTACATGAATGCAGATGTCAGACCGCCATTCACGTATGCCTCACTAATAAGACAGGTAAGGACTCTGCCTTTAACACCCTCCAACCTGCCTAGTCATAGCAAGAAATGCAGCAGATAGACACTCAGCTATTTAGAAGGTCACAAACCACATTTGTTCGACTTATTTCTCTGTTCCTTCCTTGTTAAATTTTCCCAATACAATTTAGACAGAGGAGCCGATTATCCATCTTCAAATGAGTGCAAGAATGCGTACGGGATTCAAAAAACAGCCACATATGACAATTGCATTTGATTAAGCATTTCAGTGGCTGTGATTATTACCAAATTCATTTCACACAACAGTAGGGATGAACCTGTTTTAAGATGGCCAGTCAATTATTGCTCGGCCACAGTAATCTGGGATCTCAGGAATTAATCTGAGCCGGCCATAATTGCTGCCCTGTAATCTGCCTGAGAAATGTTTTCGCTTGCCCTTCATTTACACCCACAAAAGAAAATATATTCAAATCTGCCGTTTTGAATGAAAAGTGCAGAAGACTTCTATAAACAGAGTATGGAGCGCTCTTCACATAGACAGCTTCTTTGCTTTTTGTCTGTGTTTTTTCAGTAAAACAGACACAAACCTGCATGCCTCTTGTGAATTATTGATCACTTTGTGAAGTGAGCAAAATTGTAAATGTTTGTTTCTGTCACTGTTCCTCATCCAGGCAATCCTCGAATCTCCAGAAAAGCAGCTAACACTAAACGAAATCTACAACTGGTTCACACGAATGTTTGCATATTTTAGGCGCAACGCAGCGACGTGGAAGGTAATTTTGCTGTTCCTCCTGACTTCTTTAAGCCAAAAAGAGACGTTGTGTTGATGTTAAGGAGAATTAAATGATAGCCAGGCATAATTCCTTTTATAAATGAACCTCTACCCAAACACATAACAATACTTCACTTATTCTGTCCAAATGAACCACCCTTTAAACAAACCTATTGACCACATAGAAAAACGGAGGAGAGCAATGTGTGCATTCTTGTAAAAAAAAAAAAAAAAGAAAAAAAGAGGAGCGGAAAGAGCAGAAGAGAGAGAAGAAAAATGACAAAAAACAAAAAGACCTTCCTGTAATATTTGGGGCTGTTCTGGTGGTGGGTGGTATTAGTTTAACATAGCAGTGCTCTGCCAGTGACTCCTGGCTGAGCCTCTCACACTCACTTAAGAAGGGAACACTGTGTTTTCCACCAGGCCACAAACACACACAACAAAACAACAATCTAAAAAAGTCAGAAGTGAGATTTGAATAAGAAAGACAGTAATGAAGCACTCTTCTTAGCTGATCTGTCACATGCAGTTGAATGAGACACAACACACACACACACACACACACACAGTACCACCACCCTGCTCCACCCCGTCCTCCCTCAGCTCCCACACTTACTGACAGCCCCTTCCATAGGGGCACATTGGTGTTATGAACACCGGATTCCACAACTCCCTCTCTACTCGCACACACTTACATACACACATGCACTAAGCATAGCTCCTGAAATAACAAATGGATGATATATGCAGGACTACTTTCATGCCTAAATGATTTGGATTGGACCCTGGATTTAAGTGTTAATAGATCTTTTTCCTCACAGTGTAATGGGGAAAGTGCCAAGTCAAAATGACCAGAACTTTTCTAGTCAGTGATAATCGTAATAAAATGTTACTATATCTCACTCGTTACATTTTTACTGACTGATCAGAAAAGGCAGCTTTCTGAACAGTAAGAAGAATGGATGTCAGTAGCTCTATTCCCCTGGAACCCAAGAAATATTTATGTGTTGTTTAAGTCATTTGAAACTTTAGGATCATATACTGCCAATAATACTTTGGTTTATTTATTGTTTTCATTCAGGTTTCATCCAGAGCCTATCACAATATTTCTTTGAAATGATTTTTTTTTTCCCATGCAGACATGTTTACTGTACTGATAGCAACCTTTTCTCTTTCTCTTTGTTTTTACACCAACTGCAGAATGCAGTCCGGCATAATCTTAGTCTTCACAAGTGTTTTGTGCGGGTAGAAAACGTAAAAGGGGCTGTGTGGACAGTGGACGAAATAGAGTTCCAAAAGAGACGGCCTCAAAAGATCAGTGGGTAGGTTTGGCTTTTGGAGCCCTGACTAGCGTCTGTCTCGCCGTTTACTGATTGGAAGAGGCTGCTGCTGCTGCTCCATCTCGTTGTCTGTGTGCCATAACGTTCAAAGTCCCTGCTTGCTTTGGCGTGCATCCCCTTCATGCTTTCAGAAGCCTTTTGGTGATGCCTCATAACCCACAATGGCTTATTTTTCATTTTGATCCTCACCCTCTCCCCCTCCTCCCTGTATCTGTCTGTGTATCCGTCCTCTGTCTGTCCTGTCGATCACTGCATCTGCATCTGGCTGCCCCGCCCCCCTCCCCCGCTGGTTTGCTTTCCCAGGGTGCCATTCGCACCAACCTTTCCCTGCATAAGTGCTTTGTGAGAGTAGAGGATGAGTTTGGGTCCTTTTGGACTGTTGATGAGGAGGAGTTTAAGCGCGGCCGCCACATACAACGAGGCCGCCCTCGGAAATACGCCGCTGATGAGAACTCTGACGAGCTGCTCGTACAGTAAGCACTTCCGTCTGCCCTGCAAACTCCAGAGGCCCAGCCCCATCTGCATGCCCCCCCCTCCCCCGGTGTTGTCATCATGCTTTTTGTGTTTAACTCGCCATCCATCATGCTTTCAAAAGATCTTTCTCCATCAGCCAATTCTTTCTTCCCATGAAGTGTTGAAGACAGTTGTGTGGTATTGTCAAGTGATTGAACATTTTAGAACTATAGCCTTAATATCCACATTACTACACCAGTAAATGTATTTAGTTCTTATACAAAGTGCATTGATTTCTTTTTATGAAATAAGATACTGCAGCTGAGGAATGCATGCTAGGTGAGACATGAGTCTGTGGTTGTAATTTAATTTTTCTGTTTGCAGAAGTCCAGCGTTAGTGAAAAACATTCAGACCAGCTTGGGCTATGGTCCGACCCTCTCTGCTGCCTTCCAGGTAAAAACAAAAAGTGACTTCATCTTTAGCTGCTTCACTCAGAACTTTAAAAGATAGTGATAACAAAAGTCTCTCTCTATCTCGTATGTTTTGAAGGGGGTGAACTGGTATGAAAAGAGTGATGGGCAACTGAGAAAGTGCTGACAACCCTCTTCCGTTTCCCATCTAATGCTTCGGGCTTTGCTTTTCAGGCTTCAATGGCAGAAAACAACATACCTCTATACACTACTGCTTCCATTGGAAGTCCCACCCTCAACTCCCTGGCCAACGCCATCCGTGAGGAGATGAATGGAGCAATGGACCATGGAAACAGCAACGGCAGTGACAGCAGCCCGGGACGCTCGCCCCTGCCAGCTATGTGAGTGGCACGCACGCTTTCTATCTCCACCACAGTCTGTGTAAGAAAGGAGAGGAGTGTAAAAAAAAGAGTTTCAGCTGCTTACTCCACTGAGACAGCAACGCTCAGAATAGATTTAGACAGAAAATAATTTCAGTGCCCACCCAAAATGCTCTAAAATTGCCTAATGCATGGCATTAGATGAAAGAGAAACAATGCCAGAGAGGACAATAAATAAAGTGAAGAGGGATGATATTGGAGTGGTGTGTGGGGTCAGGGCCAGAGCTGCAGCAGGCCTCCCTGCAGAAAAGGAAACTCCACCTTTTCGAAGAAAGAAAAGACCGGAGCGCCTCTGTTATTTTAATAGCAAGTTTATGTACTCCCCTTTATGTATCCTGCTGTCTGTCTGAGGCCCGCCACAATCAGCATTCCAATTTGTTAAAATATTTACAAAATGCCAGAACACAGAGTGACAGAGCTGTCAGCTCCGACGCAGTGAAACACGAGCTGCAACACCTTCCGAGACGCCTCTGAGCCGCTGAAAGCAAACCAACACAAAAGCATAATTAGTCTGCAGGACATCATCCAAGATTCTCATGTAGGAAAGTTGCGGTCGGCCTGGAAACCGCAGCTCCCCGTTCACTTGTTGTATAGGAGTGTCTGCTAAGTTGTTTGAAGCCTAAAATAATACAGCACACGCTGCATCGTTTCCAGATGTGAGGGCAGACCACCGATGTGCGGTGCGGGTAGACTCGGGGATGGCCTCCTAAAATGTCTGAGCTTGGGGGAAATTCTGCCTGAAAACAAAAAAGGTGCAGTAATGAGCTCCTGGCCAAATGGGGGAAAGTGCCATCCCTAATCACTGTGAACATAGCTCTGAGCGTGGCTGTGGAACAGGAAAGGCAGAGACAGGATGGGTGTGCTGGCCTAAAGGCAGCCTGCTTCTCCCTCTGCCCCTCTGCTTCTATCTTTAGGCTGATGGAGCTCACAAACTCTCTCCGTAATTATGTCTATAAGCTTTATGCAAGCACAAAATGAGTTAAATCTGTTTTCTTTTGCTTTTAAAGAACTTTATTCTCTTATTAAGAAAACATACCCAGTGTTTCATGCCTACGGATTGAGCATTAAATGTTATATACAGTAGCGCCATCACTGGAAGTCTCCTCTTGCTCAGGGAATAAGCAATAAACTAACATGTGCAAAAAGTATCCCTGTTTTACTATGACGCCTTGGCTCTCACTGTTCCAGATACAAGTTCGTCACCACTGTTAACTGCGTAACAACATGTGTTTTCCACATGTGCCAGCGTGCAGCCAGTTGACAGGACACAGCTTTTTAACACTGCGAGAAAACAAGAGCACTTCTCTTAAACAACCAGACGAGAATCAGGTATCCAGAGACGGCTAATTATGAGCAAAGTGTAGAATCAGCATGCAGTTCAATAGCATAATAATAACAATTTCATGTCTGCCCTGCAGCCACAGAGTCAGACCCGAGGCAACGGCACTTGTGGAGTTACTTTGATGTGAAAATGATAGAAAAGCTGACTTTACTTTTTCCCCTTTTTATAATTTACACAAAAATATGTCAGCTCATTAGCATACGAGTGTCTCCATCTCAATAGTTGCAAATCACACAAGACATCCTGGTGCGAATAAATCAAATGCGAGCTTTGGTGATGAAGAATGTGCCAGTTGTCCCTTGTTGTTGTAGTAAATGAGCCCGGTGCCTCATCCTGACACCGCTCTACCTCCACTACAGCAGCCTGGCACCGCAGGTTAGAGCGGCACGTCCCCTGCAGCTGCTCATAATGTTTTTAGCTTCTTTTTTTTTTTTTTCTCCTTTCTGCCACAGCCAGGCCTCCTCTCCCCCTGTGCTTTATTCCTGCTCTGTTTCTGTAATGAGAAATTTGGCAGATCTCATCTCTTTAGTGGCTCTTTTGCCCAGGCTGTGAGCTGGGGGGGCTCATGTTTTTGCCTTGTTTACAAGTGACAGCGTTATTATTCTCATAAGGGCTCTGTTTCTTATCACAGTGTTGTGCCGAGTGCGACGCCGCTGCTCTCCTCGCGCGCCTCTCCTGCCAGCGCTTTTCTTCCCTTATTGACACTTGGTTGAAAATATGCATTAATTCTGGAGTTTAAAGCATGTACGGTGGTGTCTGGTCGCTGTGTTTGCTTGAAGTTGATTAATGATAGAAGCCGGCTCGGGGTCGTCCTCTGGAGACCCGCCTCGCAGGTTGTGCATGTTAACGAGCAGGAAGGGGAACACACAGCGCGCCGCTGATCCTCCGCCACCAGGAGGCTGACAACGGCAGCCCACTCGCTCCGCACAGTCCATTCTCTCCTCTCCTCGTCTCACGTTGTTAATCTTCCTCATTTATCAATTCTAAGTGAATACCCTGTTGTCGGTTGCCATGAAAATAAAAAGCCTGCAGCTTTGCCGGGATTGGAATACCTCAAAAGAAAGCTGAAATTATCATCAGCGCCAGTGAGGCCCCCACTCACAGGCTCATTGAAGCCAGACGTTTGTTTTTGTTCCCCTGTTTCCTTCTTTATAAACAGAATCAGCACAGGTCTGTATCGCTTTGTGCCGGGATGTGTGAAAGGTTATTAAAAAGAAGAGGTTGGGGGGTGGGGAGGTGGGGGAGGTTTAAGAAAGTTAAAGATAGCAGAATTGGAGCTACATTTTTACTCTCTCACTCCTCCACCAGGCATCACATCAGCGTTAAGGAGGAACCACTGGACCCCGAAGACCATGAAGGGCCCCTCTCCCTGGTAACGACTGCCAATCACAGTCCGGATTTCGATCACCACAGAGATTATGATGACGACCAGGGCCACGACGACATGCTGTAAGGCCAGTGCCGCCCCTCCCCGGGCCTCAGAGGCAGAGGCAGTCTGGGTCATCTGGGAGACCAAAGCGCTCCGCAGATAACAAACACTGAACTGCAGTCTCAGCCACTGATGACAGCTCTCAAATGTCTCCCAACTTAACTTTTTAGTGCCATTACAATACATAGCAAGACAAAAACACAGAATATGCCCGACGCAAGGGATTTTTCTTTTTTTTCTCTTCTTTTTTTTCCTGATTACTTTCCACCTTTGATTCAAGTAAAGCTTAAAAAGTGAAAACAAACTTAATTTCTACTCATGTGTCGGATGGACTCGTTTGGTACGGGGGGCGACGCGTTCGTGGTCAGAGACCCTCGCCACGCAGCCACGAGGGACTGCACTCAGCAGACTGCAAGAGGGGTTGCGTCTCTCCCCCACCCACTCTCTCTCTCTCTCTCTCTTTCTCTCTCTCTCCCTCCCTCCCTCCCCCTCTCAGACACACACATCTGACCACAAACTCAAGAGAGACCGAGAGAATGACTGACGTTTAATTTGCACCGCGCGCGAAGGAGAGCGAGCGCGGACTTCTGTTCATTGTCACTGCCTTTAACACTTCTCATTGGTTTGGTTCCATCTGGGGTGGGAGGGATGTTGTTTTTGTTTGGGTGTATTTTTCGTTGGGTGGGGGGGTGGAGAGGTTATAAAATATCAACATATTGTGTCTTTTCCATTCAATGCTGTTATTGATGTTGCATCTTTTTTTTTTCTTTAAACTGATCAGACCTCATGCCCATGCTGTGGAGATTCTGTGTGGTCAGCACTTGATGATGAATGTTTATGATTTCCTTTCATGTTGTTCTTTTAAACACACACATGAAGCAGAATGTCAGATACCAAGTAGTATTTTTCTGTCATTTATTCCACAATCTCCAAAACAAAAAAAGAAGAAAAGAAAAAAAAGTCACCACTCTGACGTGTAGCCCGCCGCTCACCTCCCTCCCTCCTTCCTCTTCCTCCCCCTCCTCCTCCTCCTCCTGCTCATGAAGTCCATTGGCAATGCACTACTCATAATGAAGGCTTTCTCCACGCATCAATGAAGTTTAATTTAAGATGCGAATGAATGACAGAGAAATCATGCAGGTTATGATTTATCCTTATGAAATTATACTTTAAAACAGCCCCTCACGGCAGAGCATGTTGAGCTGCAACACAATTTCTGATCACTTACAAGCTCTGGGTTTTTTAAAGGAAAATGAAAATGTCAGGTGTGCACCGGCGAGATAATGATTTAGACCAACTAATTGTGATTCCTGAACACAACTGTCATTGTTAATCAAACGTGTCTGCTTTTCCACGCTGTAATTTTATTCAGTGCTTGAAGATAAACGTGCATTCCCTGTAGTTTTATTTGTATCATGCGCATGAGTAGTTTTAAGTTTCTAGTGAGTGTTAATAATTGCACACCGGATGAAATGCTTATTTTCTTTCATCAAGGGACAAAAAAAAAAAATCCCAAGACTTGCAATAAGACCTAAACATTGCACATTCCAGCATTTGACAGCCATCGTAAAGGGCCCAAGCATACAGTACATGCCAGGTATGGAATGTGGATACCTCGACGTTCAGTGTCACCCAAAAAGCCAATAGTTGTAGTCCACAACATTGAACCGAGTGGAATCCACATGTGGTTTTGTGATGCAGCAACAAAAATTCCAACTTTGGTAGGTAGTGAAATTTTAAAGAGACCATGAATTTCAAGACTGCAATCAACCACTTTTAATTTTTTTATTTATTATTAGTAATATTATTTTTTTATTTTATTTTTTTTTTTAGTTGTTGATGTGTTTGAATATCTTGTTCTGTGACTACCAAAGATAAACTACAAAGTCAATGTTGTGTGTTCCATGCAATAGCAGATAAGGCCAAATATCTCTCCTCCATTCTCTCCCGTCGGGCGATCTCAGCAGCTGCGATCGAGCCGGTGGCTGATCGAATCGAGGAAAACGCTCCTCAAACCGGTGTTTTCATTCATGTTTATAAAAACCAAAGGGGGTGTCTCAAACAAGACAGCTGCAGTAATGTTTGCAGTGACCAAAACTGAATGGGAGGCACTGACAGTCTGACTACATGATGACCAAATTAGGGAAACTTTTTGTCTTTGGGCCAGTGAGTGGAAAAGGGAGCTTTTTGGTCAGGAGCAGATTTGTGTGCAACATAAAGGGTATGTAGATAAAGGAAGAATATACTGGTAAATGGGAAAAGCTTTGCTGAGAACAATGTGAAACGGATTCTATACTTCAACTGGACCACACAATGATTCAATGTTTCTCTTCTTTTATTCCTTATTCATTTGTATCCTTTGAAATGATTGTATGCCACTTTTTAGGGGTTTTAGCGTCTTTGTTAAGATTGGCAAGACTTTATGATTGTGTTTAGTTTCTGTCAACTTATTACTTTTTATATTAAAAAACACTCCTGTCAACTAATAAGCTGGGTACAAGGTACTTTATGGCAGTTATGTTATTATTATTATTATATTTTTTAAGTTCACCGCTCATTAATTAAGAAAGGAAAAGGGCAATCTGTGGTTTCCAGAAGACGTATTTAATATCCAGGCAGCTGTGGGATGGGTCAGTTACAGCCAGGCTAGGATCGTGAGAACAGGGCCGAGCTCATCCACAAACCCCCAGTCATCTGGCTGGTTTGTTTGGTATTCAAAAAGGAGAAAAGGCGCTGGTAGATTAGAACATTCTCAGCATGTGTAGCTTGACATTACTAAAGATAACAGCATGAGAAAAACCGTTTGTACGCATACCTCAGTTCAAACCTATAGGGAATGATTCAATTAAATGAGAAAAAAATAAACATTTCACTCAGTTGCACTTAGTTGTATGTCTTGCATGTGTAGTCTGATACTGTAGAGAGAAAATTACAAAACAAAAAAAAAGAAAATGAAATTAGAGCTTGTTTATCTTAAAGGTTTCATCCTTTTTTTTTTTTTTTGCCAAACCAATCCAAACCTCAGGCCTTTTGTTCATTGAAATATCACCCAGCTGTGTGTGGCACCATTCATCCTGTCAAAGTCTGTTCTCTGATGTACTGATGGGTTGTTTTAAGGGCGTTCCAATATTAGGTTGTACATACATGTCAGTATAGCCTTTGTCTTTTCCCTGTCCTTTCCCCTCTCTCTCCCTCTCTCTCTCTCTCTCGCTCGCTCTCACTTTCTCTCTCTCTCACTCTTTTTTTTTTTAAGATCAAAAAATACATTTGTGTTATGATGTTTGCTTTATCGCAACTGCTTTGTATTAACTATGAAATAGCTATGAGAAAAACTGCTGTATGTATTGGAATAGCAAACTGTGCTGCAAATGTATTTTACTTAGTAATCCTTGCTTTAAAAAAAGAAAAGAAAAAAAAAACACATCATCCACGCAGACATCTGGGTGAGCTGGGCAGGGGCAGGCTGGGGGGGAGATTATCCCCGATTTTGGATTTTAAACTGTAATATAGAAAACAGACTTTTCTCTGTTATCATTGACCTAAGCATTTTGTACAGATTTTTTTCCCTCTTTGTGTTAAGCTGTTTTTTGATACTTCCTTTTGATGGTCCAACCACTGCCTTCTGTGGCTGTATGTTAAAGATTACTGCTCTGAGAAAAGGGCAAAAAAGGTATATTTCCTCTACAAGACGGAGATATCTTGCATGACTAATCCCAGGGTCACAGAGATGGGAGGGGGGAATATGGTTTAAGTGGTCAGTAATAATATAAGGGTGTATCAAACTAATGATATTTTATATGAAATTAATAGGAAAAAGAAAAAAAATATGCAGTGCCAAGATGTAAAGAATATTGTTAAATGCTGTCTTTTCTTCTTTCTTTTTTTTCACTCACGCATCAAAGATGTGTCCTTCTCATCCATGTCATGTAGGTAAAACACACATTTCGTTTGGCATCAAGATATTTATATTTTTATCTCAAGGGTCATTTTAAATGAGTCAAACCAAGCACAGCAGGCGGGTCAAAGGTTAGACGCTGCCGGAGACTAACGTCCTGCAGGCTGCGGCCGTGTGGCATCAGATCCCCCAACATCACACACTGGCACCCGAGCTAAAACGCCATTGTTTCATCCATCACCGGCCATCCAGCCCGCTGTCATTCCGTCCCCCTCTTTCTCCCTCTCTCACACCACACTTTGGTTTTTTTCCAGATGGAGGGGGAGGGAGGGAGAGAGGAGGGGAAAGGAGAGGGGGGCAGCCCAGGAGCTGTCACGGTGCTCTCATCCTGCAGCAGCTTTTCTTTCTCTTTCTTTTTTTTTTCTTTTTTCTTTGAAGATGTACTCTGTAGTTTCTTTTTCCTGTTTTTTTTTTTTTCTATTTTTTTTTATAGAGAAATATTATTGCTCATCACTTCCATCAGTCTGTAACCTCCTCATCATTCCTCGTCTGTCTGATGCAGACCACTCTGTTGTAGTCAGTGGCGACGACTGACGTGAGCATTCTAAACATGCAATAAAATGCTGGTTGTTCAGATGGTTTCCTCCAAGTCTCTCATTGTATCTGTTTTGTGCCGTGGGGCGACACGGAGCTGCACATTTTGGTTGTACTGTATCACTTTTTGAACTCTAGTGATGACAGAAGAAAGGTGTAATGCAGAAGTAAGTAGTCATCTAAAGTTTGAATACATTTACACCACTTTTTGTTTCGGGCTTGCACATGGAAGTTTTGCAGCACTTATAAAGCTTCATAATGCAAAACAGGGTTTGTGTTTAACTGTCATCTACTGTGAAGTCAGTCAATACATCAAAAGTTAGGAGAATACATTTCTGACTGATGCAAACTCATATTACCAGATATATGATCATGTCAACAGTAACAGGGTGTTTCAGTTCTGCAGATGTCACCTTTAAAAGCCCTCTTAGAGCTGTTTTCCTCTTTATTTTGGCCTGCAGAGCATTTTCTCACAGACCTGTGTTTGTCATCTGCTGCAGGACTCTCAGCCTCGACGTTAAATTATATCATAATTAAAAAGAGACAGTTAAACTGTCTTTTTCCTAACAGCAATTTAGGTAACTGCATTTGATAAGCTATAAATTGTAACAGCATTAAAAATTCCAGAAATAATAGGGATATGGATTTGGTGACGGGTGCTAATGCTGATGACCAGGACTTGCTTTTTTACGACGGAGGCACGGGTCATGTTGGCCACTAAACAGGAGACAGAGATCAAGTCTAAGCACTTTTAATCTTGTGAAACAAGCAATTACAAATAGTTGCATTGATTTGTTAAAAAGCTTTAGGTGACATAAATCGTTTCTTGCTTAGCTTATTGCTGGAAAACATAAATGTCAAGTGTATTATTAATTAAGGCCTTTGAAAGACAAGATTTAATGGAAACGATATAAAATCACAAGCAATCTTTCTGTAGGCAGTATTTCACTGGAAGGTCTGGATTCATGTATGTCCGTGTTGTTGTCATGACACTGATCACAAACTGGATCAGATGACATAAAGTTAGAGGGAACACACAGTAATGGAAGGTGTTTGTGTTGCGTCAACCAGAGCAGCAGCATTCACATAAATTAAGCACAGTAAGTTACAGAGAGGCATTAACATATGATATTATTATAGACTATAAAGGTGGATGAAATATTATGGGAACAGTGGGTCTCTGTGGATATATTGCTGCAGTGACATGATCAGCCAATACTGGCCCTCCATGCATAAATCTGAATTTCCTTGCTTGTGTTGTTTGACAGCACAGCAGTGGAACGTATACAGAGCTTGATATTTTGATGCCATTTTTCATCAATCATTTTTTTACATTTAAAAGAACTTGTAAATTAAATAAACCAGTGTTTGAATATGGTTCTGGTTTCTCTGATTTGTTTGAGGGTCAGTTTACCCCATAACTAACATCACCTGTTCTCACTTACATGTGGTGATATAACAATGCAGTGTTAGTTTTACTTGCCTAGGTTTTAAAACTGCCACCTCTGAGCTTTCTGTAGTGGTGGGCGATACCACAAAATAATATTAGGAACAAGAGTCACAGTTATTGATACCAATACTGATACTAATGTATCATAAGGTCGTGGAGAGAGACATGCGTCATGACTTGGGGTTGAATGCATTTCTATTACCACCAAATGAAAGCAAACATTTCTTTACACTATACTAAATAATAAAAGTGTTTATTGTGAACTCTCAGAGTTGCACATTCATAACTTATGAGTGTGCAGCCTTCCCTCTCTGTAGTTGATGCCTCCCTGCGAGCCAGCACCTCACTAAAATAGGTGTGTTTTCCTTCAGTTCTTCACTGAATTCTCTGAACTACCAGTGACTGCTGAGAAGCAAATAAAGCAGGCACTGCGTGAGCATTGACATGTCCTGAATGTGATCCAAAGTGGCAAGAGTTTTTGTGTCAATCCTATTGAAAACAAGACTTAGTATCAGTAATAGCAATACTTGGTATCGACCAAGAGTTTGTTTTTTCTGTAAATCGTCAACAATCTGTACGGCGGCATCGACCTAATCCGCTGCCATTGTTGCAATTTTTGTGGACATTTTTCTGTAACTGTCCTTCGGGGATGCAGCTAGCTATGTAGAAACATCAAGTAAACATTCTTCATCATGGCTTCAGAGCTGTGATTGGTCGAGTGTTTCTCCAACTGGCAGAAACAGCCTTCAATGAGCAGAACACCAAACAAATCGGAGATGTGGGCAGTAATGTTTACAGAGACAAGAAAAAACAAAAATGAGGCTTGATAAGAAATAAAGATACTCTCAGTAAGTTCAAACGTTGGTTTACGAAATCAAAATTATGCGATCCTGAGTCAAATTTTTTGTCTTGGCGTCACAAGTTGGTATCTGATAATATAGTAATATGTGGACTAACTTATAATTTGGACCTAACATGACTGTTTTTTATTGTTCATATCATGCATAACCTTTCATCTGTTTTGTTCTATTCCTGGCAGAAATGGGCTTCCATATCATCTGTTGGGCTGGAATCAGGCTCATTTTTCAAAGCTGTGGGCACCATGAACATCCGTTATTTCAGGTTGGAGGCAGAAATCTCAAGATATCTTAATGATGTATATGATTAGATATCTTAAAACCTGGGCAAATAAAACCAAAACTATCTACATGCCTAGACACCACTTGAGTTAAAGTGTGAGAATATAACTTTTGGTGAGTTGACTATAACAATGACTATAACAGATCACCAGTCATATCATTTAGCTCTTGTCGATTGCAAAAACAAACGTGGATGGCTGCTGTTCACTTTATTCTAATTAAAGCGTGGCACAGCCTCATCCATTCACACAAGAGCTTCAGTCAAATAGTCAAAGCTGGCAAACTCCCAACATTGCAGTGAGGCAATTAACAGTCCTGCAGTGTTTGTTATTCATGGTTTGATGTAAAAATTTGTTTATTAAGATGGGCTGCAGGCGCTGGTGTGCAATAGACCTGCTTGTAATTAGATTCCAATTATTTGTCTGTTTCTGATATTGTAAACTGGCACTTACCACATCAGTTAAATTGACACACTGCACTGCTTGGTTTACTCGGTAATTAAAATGTGTCCTGTTAATTAGATGATGACCACTTTATTTCAGGGCTCTTGTGTTTGGGCTCCTCGGCGGCTCGCTGTTTGGATCATGAGTTGCCAGACGCTTCCCTAATCAGCCCTTGTTTTGTTTCAATTACCACCTGCTGTTCAAAAGGCATGCCTCGCTGCCCCCCACCCTTACACACACACACTCACACACACACACACACTCACACATACACACACGCTCACACATACACAACAATATCACGAGGCCTGCTTTACTAGCAGCTCCAGCTCCAACTCAACAATCAGTAATTCACAGCTGGGCCTGCTTTCTCCTTTATTAGAAGACACAGCTAGGTTTCAAAGAGAGTCCAAGCAATTAAAAAGGGAACTAAAGGAAGATGAAAGTATAAAGGTACTTATCACATCAGTTAGCGGGCCTCGTGTGAGTAGCCAATGGTAATTACGCTCATTGAGTAAATAGCTGAGATGCTCAGATGTCTCCTTCTCTTGGTAACAGAGGGTTAAGGGTGGGGGAGCTGTTGGATCCACTGAT
The DNA here is from genome assembly GCA_031216445.1 of Lateolabrax maculatus. NCBI lineage: Eukaryota > Metazoa > Chordata > Actinopteri > Acropomatiformes > Lateolabracidae > Lateolabrax > Lateolabrax maculatus. The sequence goes on along the minus strand of CM062213.1, from coordinate 23,887,514 downwards.
GGGTTCACTAACTAGAGATGACTAACAATACAAGGCAGGTGCTGATGGGAACTAAATGCGGATCTAGTGTTGGTTAAAGATACACTCGCTGCACTGACGTTGTTATAGCAACCCAAATCCCCACATCTCTTTTCTTCTTCTCTGAAAGAAGAAGAGTTCCAGTTTAATATTTGGCTCTTTTGTGTTGCATTCCTTTTGAACAGTCAGGGCCACTTCAGTGAAGTTTAATGTCCAGCATTAAAGTTTGTTCTTTAAACAACCGCAACTCAAGGTCCACTTCCCAACTTTTTTAACCATACCATACAGTCTTCATCAGCGGGTGGAGCCAGCTCAGTCGGTATGGAGACAGATCTGTTGGCATGTGAGCTCATTAGCTGTTGCGATTGCATCCATCACTTTTAGGACTTATCGTCTTTGTTGGCTTGAGGCTCACATGTCAGTTCCCAGCTCAGTAAAGAGGCTCAGCTGAAGGGGCTGAGGCCAAGTCAAGACTGAAATCACAGAAAATACAGGCCAACTCAAGACTAAAAGTGCACACTTCTTTATGGTGATATACTATATTTTTATTATAAGATAAGCAATAAGAAACAATAAACAAACACACATCAGTGAGCCACACCATTGCACTGGCTGGCGTTCCTTGTGATGAACATGTGCACAGTAGTTTATTTTTTTTTGAGTCCCACTCCGTCCTGCTGCTATACACAGTATACTTATTAGAGCACCAAAAGTATATTAATCCACAGCTGAAAATAGGCCTTTACAAGTGCACTGTTGGCTCTAGTTTGAGTAAGGTTTGCTAAAAACTACAGGGTCCATCTGGTTTAGGAAATTAGGAAGCTTTTTTAAAGAAATGCACTGTACATCTTCAGTAAGAACCAGTGAGCTTAGGGTTGAGTGCCACCGACAATATTGAGAGTTGGACTGAAACATTTTTGGTTTAGGTCTTTTCGTGGGATTTGTTGACAATAACAAAAGATAGAATATTGTTATTCTTGAAGGAGTTGTGTTCAGAGATGTCATCAGGGGTTGTGTGCCCTCCAGCACAGTCTACACACTACCTGACATGCTGCATAGAAAACTTCCTACAGATAAAATCCCTTACATGTGATTGGATCTAAAGAATCATAGAATCATCATATGTTTAAATGTGAAAAACCAGTCAACAAGGCTTTAGACTTGGGCTGCAGCCATGTCACTGTCACTATATAATGTACCGCATCATCACTTTTAGCCTGGCGATGTGGAGCAGGAGCGGGAGGGAGCCTCGGGTTGATCCTGGTCCGCTGTAAACAAAGTGACTCCCAGGATTAAGTGCACTGGAGCCGTCTCGGTCTGACCTGTGCTCCTGTGCCAGCAGCATCCAGCATTACTGTAAGACATGTTTCTTTTTTTTAATAATTGAAGGGATGCAAAACAACATAAATAATTACGTCTCGCTCTCGCAATTTGTGTCATAGTGAATTAACAGAGACGCGGCTGCCGCTGGGATGAGTTTTAAAAGAGATGATAGATTTTTGATTAGGTGAAGAGACGCGTGTGTTACCACAAACCATTATTTGTTTGGTTTCACACAGCTTGAATTCAAGACTGACAAATGTTTTTATGTAGAAAAAAATGCTTTAATTTTTGACACCATTACAGTACAATATGTTTAAGGGTATAGTTTGACATTTTGGGAAATATGCTTATTGGATTCGTTGCTGAGAGTTCAGGTCTCATGTCTGTGGGCTGAATACGCAGCTGCAGCCGGTTAGTTTAGTTTAGCACAAAAACAGACGGGGAGAGCTTGACTGGCACTATCCAGAGAAGAAAAAAACAAATCTGAGATATAATGTGTTAGTGAGCTTGCTTCCAGTCTTTGTGCTGTGCTAAGTTAAGTTAACTGGATGCTGGCTGTAGTTTCATGTTTATCGTACAGACATGAGAGTGCTATCGATCTTCTCATCATTTGGAAAGAAAGTGAATAAGTGCATTTCCCAACATGTCACTCTATTCCTTTAGAACAAACTAAAAAATTATCACACTATTTCATGCAACAATAACACCTAATCCAACTGTCAAACCACCTGCAACAAGGCCGTTGTAGTGGTCATCAATTATCTACAGCTACACAGCCCATATGTTCTTAAATAAAATTGCACATAATACACAAGCTTTCATTTTATTTTTGATTTGGAAGGATCACTCATGTGGAAAGTTAAATTGTAGTTTTGCGGTTCTCTGACAGGTTTAGTTGAAGGGAAGAGCATTATTGTAAACTGTAGATAGCCTTCATTGCCAACAGTCTGAATTTCTATTCACTTCTCTGCTGCTCTGATTCCTATATGGGCTTTCTCTCCATCCTCTGTGAATTTTTTCCTCCGTTCTTTCAAAAAAAAAAAGCTATCATTTAAACGTGTCATGGGTAGTGTTTACCTGCAGTGAACCTTGATTGAGAAAGCCTGTGACTTTACACTGATGCCCTCCTAATCTGTATGACTGGCATGCTAATTTCTCTGACGCTGCCATTCAAAACACAAACATGAAATGTTGGTTTTAGAACCGGGAGGCCTGGTAGAGTGAATTTCAAGTGCTTATTCAAATATTTCATTAAAATGTAAATTTTTACAACGCCGTACGTCTAGCTGTGCACAAGGCATGACTTAAGAAGTTATGAAGTTATAACAGCATTTCTCTCTCTGATGCCAATTAACTGGTGGGGGACTATAATGTCCTTACCTTGTTTTATCGCTGCATAATAGCGCGCCAACAAATGCATCCCATGCAACAAGAGTTTCAGGTATTGACAGCTAAGATTGGTGGACTGGAAGCCTCCTGGAGAGTGGTGGCTAATCAATTCTCTTATCTTTACAAAGTGCAAATGAAGTGATTAAAATTAAGGTTATGCAAAAGAAAGGAGCGAAAGAGAATTGTAAATGAGTCAGACGACCACACAGCTGGCTGATGCTGCTGGATGTACAGGTTTATCTCAGACTCATTTGTCAGGACTGGAAAACAACCTGCTAAAGGTCTACTTTACTCAACTCAGTATGGAAGAAAAGGAAGGCTTTTTAATTTGTGTTATTTCATGTTGAAATTTAAATATTACAATATTTGATCTCAAACCATATATTGGAATGTATGTGGTTTGAATTCCCCTCTTTGGGATTTCCAAAAGGTCATTACAAGTTTTGCAATTTTCTTACTTTCTGAATGTGACCGGTCAAATTTCAGCTACTTTATTTTTTGACTTGACTTGGATTATTAGCTGTGAGAATGACCATTTGAATATGAGCAACTTTTTTTTGAAAATGTAGCATTTTAAATTTCAAAGAGGGGATTTCAAACCATATAAATATAGATAAATGGCTTTCAAATTCAAATATTTCAGTGCTATGATTCTAGAGTTATTTAACCCTTAGATGTGCATCAAAAGTGACCCAGCTAGTAGCAGTAATATTTTTTTTTTTGCCAAAGCCATACCAATAATATTCAACAATATTCTGTCATATCCCAGGTATTCCTCAAATGTTTTGGAAATTTAAAATTCTTAATCTTTATTTTATCTTAATCTTTTTAGCTTTTTCAGGAAATCAAGTTTTTGAATGACTACCTCAACTTTCCATAAATGAGTCACACTGTTTGCAGTTATTATGGAAATTTATAGGAACCTTTCATCCTTATCACTTAATTAAGTAACATTACTGTTCAGTAGTTGTTTTGAATTTATTTACAAAAGCTAAGTAGCCTATTCTAGAGAGACTAGTTTAACTATTTGCTGCTTTAATACTGTAATTTGATGATAATCCTATTTATCGACTGATAGATGGCATACTGTTCATAACTTTACAATCATATGTACATTTTCTTAGATTTTCTTGATTTTCCCTTTTTCCATAGGTAGCGTTGGCATACTGATAAATATACAATTCAAATGTTCTCAAAGACACTGGATGGAGTCTGTGATTGGGTGAGACTGAGTATGGCTAATTTATCTGAAAAAAGAAAATGAAAAAAGACTAAAACAAATTTCACCTTATGCTTGAAATATGCTGCGGTTTGAAGGAACAACATTTGATACAGTCACAATCATCAGAAAATCCCCTGCAAGGCTTTTTCCTTGTCAATCAGTAATTCATCATCTTATAGTGTGTGCTTGACAGAATATGTATCAATGAATAAACAGTGGCATGTTGACGTTTAAGGTGTCTATCTGCTCATATTTGCAGTTTCCCCACATTGATCAGACACTGAAACTTCAGTGACAAGAACCTCCGGGTTTGTATCGCTCAAGGTTCTTCACTCTCCCCTTTTATTTCTTTATTTATTCTCTCATTTTTAACTTGCAGGGGGAAGAAGACAAAATGGTTGCAGGTGGTGATGAAAATAAGAGCCATCCATCATTATTTATTAGGCATGAAAAAGATACACAATAATGTAATTTAATCTCTCAGCAGACAATTATTTCCACATATTGATAACGCAATGCGAAAAGTGCCATGAATCCTAATATGATGTTTGCTTTTATTGGTGTATGATACAACCATAACAAATAATGTAATTGTATCAGGGAGAAAATGTGATTATTTGCACATGCTAACATTATAATATCAATCTGCCGCAGACAATAGTATCATATCATTTTGCTGTGCTTAACTAGTTATAATTTGCATTAAGTTATTATGTCTGGGTGGCAATAAAGATGGCTCTCTCCCTCTGGTCTGTGCTTTTCTTAGTTTCTCATTACAGCTTCGCAAAATTTTGGAAGGTTTCAAGTCTAACAGCCTACATGACTTCTGATTTGAAGAAGAGAAACTTTTATATGGAGTTTTAATATGATTTTCTTTTCTGCCTGTGTGCAATAGCCTTTATCTATTCATTTGCATCTCTGATCCAAGCATAGATGACTTATCCAGTGCTCATCCAGGCCAGTCCGAGGTTAAAGAAACACACACAATAGACACTATTACTATGCAAATGATGGTGCCAGAAACAAAAACACCTTTTCCATTAAAAAGTAAAATGCTTTAAATATTTGCATATAGGTGCCCTGATTTGGTTATTCACAATTTCAAGATGATTAACATTAATGAAGGAGCGGCTTGATGCACCGACTGTCAGGCCACATCAGGCCACCTCTGTAACCTCCTCTATGTTTTGTGTGGCGGAGCACTCACGCCATAGTGAACTAATGACCAAGTCAGCCCGTGTAAAATTAGGCCGTGCATCTACACAAGTGTCTTCCTGACATTATGAGAATGTTTTATTGATGACTCATTATTAGCAGTCCAGCAGTGAGGTGAGTTTGATCCACCCAGAAGATGCAAAGTGTAATAATAATAATGCCTGCTTAATTATTAATACCCAAAACCTAATCCATCTCTGCAGAGAATATGTACATATTTTAGTGTCTCATTTGAATTTTTGCAACAAACACACACCTTAAAACCATTAGACGGCCGTGGTAATGACAGGTTTAAATGGGCTGATTTTTAAGAATTAATGTGTTTTTGCCACTGTACGGCCTGTGCTGAAAGAAAGAGGTCTTCCTGTTTATTCTGTTTGATTCTGAGAGCGCGCAGCGTCCCACTGCACGTCCCCGTAGAGAGGCGAGCAGAGCACACACTGTGAGAAGGCGTCATTCGGCACCGGAGGCTAGAAGAGTGTTTGCAAGTCATTAGTGGTTTGTAAATGATATTTGTTCCCATGTGACATATCATTTGAAATGGTTTTCTAATAATAACACCCACTGATAATAAAATAAGAGGGCCCTCATGTTGTGATTATGCTTTTCATAAATTTGGTTTTGAAAAAAAAAAAAAAGAAAGAAAAAAAGCAGGGAGACATTTCAATATGAATGAGTGTTCAATATGTTGATATGAATTTTACCCTCAGATGGTGAACATTAGACTGATATTTCAAATGATCGCTCCGCTTTCAGCTCAGGTTTGGGTTTGACCAGTGAGAGCGTCTCACGCCGAGCCGGGAGATCCTCTGAATAAAAAACTTGGGTTGTAACCTGACCTGGCTTTGTTGTAAAGAAAAAAAGCACCTTTCCTCTGAAGCTCGTTGCACTGTATTCTACGAGCAAAAAGCTTGAACTGTCACCTCGTCCCTAAATGACTACTGACAGATACCCTGTCTTCCTGTGGCGCGCTTCCTGTTCGCCACAGCGCAGAGCCGAGACAACTTGGCACGGGACGCAGTGTGTCTGGTGAATAGGGAGGCACACTGCCGCTCGAACGCCATTTGCCTTGTATTTTATGAAATGAACCAGCGGCTTGGAGATCAATGGGCCCCCGTGGTGAATGCGAACAACGCTACTGGGTCCTTATCAGGAGCCCGCTGCCAATCTGTGGCAAGCGAAGCCTGCACCTTCCCTGGATACACCATTGGTCTTTGAAATTAAAGTTGACGCCTGTAATCCAGGGAAATGGTCCCTCTACTCTCGCTTAACACCGGTTTAGTTTCACCCCAGCTGATGATAAAGCATGACAGAAATACAGAGCACTATCTTCTTGCCGGGGTTGATAGGTTCTGCCAGCTTATCAGGAAACAGGCAGCTAACCTTCTTGTGCCTGGCCCGTGGACAAAACTGAGGAGTCAATTTACAAAAGAAGCCATGCCGGGTGGCTTGTAAATAAAACCATTCTTTCTCTACAGAAGACAAAAAAAGTAAAAAGAAAATAACCAATTTCAGAACCCACCCAAAAGTGAGTAAATGCATAACACAGGAGGCTAAGCGCTAGTGATAGAGTGTATTCATGTAAATCCGCCCAAGCACAGCTGCAGGAAATTGACAGGGATCTACTGGAGCGCTTTGCCTGTAAAGGGTGGGATTTACATGCCTAACTAGGGCTTAACCACCCTCCCCCGAGTTTACCTGTTACTCTCTGGCCTCTGAGCACACGTCTGGATGGGCTAAGGTTCCACTGCTTATTCTTAATGCCTTTTCATCCCCCCTCATATCTGTCAGTCTCAGAAATGAACTCATAAACTCCACCGGGGCTACTCAGTATCACAAAATTGGTTTGGCGTGACGGCACACCAGGAGTTTTGTTTGTTTCCTGCTCCGGAGGCCTCAGAACTTTCCACGGCAGCCATCAGATCAGCTAAAGTCAAAGCGCATGTGCGCGGCAGGATGTGGCCGACACCGAACGAGGCTGCGAGGTGTGAGTGCGGCTGCAGGACTGCTTTATGGGTAATTGAGATCACATTAATGCATGTGTTCCTCCTGAGGAGAAAGTGCAAGTCTTTTCCTTTTGGACAGGATGTGGCTTTGGGCAGTTAGGGATGGTGGGCGTCGCTCCTGGGCTCCACAGCCCTCAGCTGAATCTCAGCCCCTGCAGGCAGATTGTGTAGACTGCTCATGGCAGTTTAGACTAAGCAGAAAAACTGTGTTTGGCTTTCTTTTTCTTTTTCTTTTTTCACAAAACTCACATCTCTACACGTAGGGCACGCCGCAACAAGCTTGTGCCAAAGCAGACTCAACAAAAACATCGAAATGTTTCCTCATTTGTTTTTTTCCTCCGAACCTACTGTAAGATCCCTCCAGATGATTAAAAAACACAAATAGCTAGCACCAGTTCTATTAATGCTGTCGTCCTATCACACAGGAACCAAGCACTGATGCAAAGCGTTCCTTTTTGCCTCGCGTGTTTTGTATTTTTCCCCCCTCTAAACAATGATTTTCAGAACTGGAGCCGCCGCCAATAAAATTAATGGGAGACTTGCTGAGTCCATACAGGAAGTGGGCTTTTTAAATAAACACATTGTTTCCAAACTAATCCACACCCCTATTGTTTACAGACGGGGAACTGGGCTGGGTGCAGACCGGGCCGGTCCTCCCCGATTAACCCCCCCCCCCTCCTGTCAAGGCTACTCCATTTCTAAACAGAGGTGGAAAAAGATAAAACTGTCAAGCAGGACTTTGATGTTACTTCAGGTCAGCATTAGAAACTTTTTTTTAATGTTCGTCCACTAAATTGAATCACATTCACAACTTCAGCAACCACATTAGTCAGTAACATACAGGTACTTTTGAGTTAAAGATGAACTGAAATTTGAGTTCTCCTCACTCTTTATGTGAGATAATATACTAGAATGATACAGCAGCAAGCGGACAAAACCATTTCGGAACATATTTGTGGAAAGAGCCTCTAGTCTTTCAACATCGACACATGCTGTCGTTTGAAACTTTCCCATCCACAAAGTGTTAGCCATCAATAATCAGCCACTTAAGCAGTCTGTCCCTTAAGAGCGTTCAACATCTGTGACGACCCATCGTGCTGTTGAGTTTGTATTTTAGTCAGCGACTGGAAGCTGGTTGGCGTAGTTTGTTAACGTCAGCCCCACCCAGTCGGTTAACTGGGTGGCGGTCGGAACTTAAGTGATATTGCCTGCCCACAAAAGATATTGCACCAATCAAATTACCGTCCCCTTATCGTCGACTGGCACCAAAAATTCTCACCAACAGAGAGCTGAAGTCCCATCTGGGCTACCGTTCCACTAGCCTCTGTAAACGTGTTTTTGATGTTTACTGTCCATAATCAAAGACCAATTGGAATCGACTACAGCACTTGTTATTAGAACAATTAACAACAACAATTCATGTTTTAGCATAAAAACAGCTCCCATGAAAACTTACTGCACCAGCGTGGGTACTTCCATCATTGTAATTGGTTTTGTCCTTAAACATTATGTCCACCAACACTCTCTTCTAATGGATTCTTCTCAACATTTTAGCTGTAATTTCAGCTGTCTGAAAACTTCTACACCGTTCAGTCCACTCTGTTCTGCTACTCTTACATTTCAAACGAACCACAGCCCCTCGACTCGCCTCCTCTGTAAAGCCATTGATGTTCAGCCGATTATGGTCCAGGGCTTATCTGGTGTTAAAAGGTGCAAAAACCAGATCCAATTAAATACATTTTTTATTTCAATATATAGACATATGAAGTGAACGATGGGACATACTGTTGAGTAATGTTCCCAGGCTTGATTTTTGTTTACAAAGTCTGCACTATTACTGCAGGAAAAGAAAAATCTTGTTTATGGTCATTGCAATTTTGACCAAATCACTACACAATTCAAAACAGACACCCAAGATATACACTGTACATGCACATTGACTTCTTATCCACAGTGAGTTTTAATTTTGGTTCAATTTACATCCTCAATCAGAAAACATCCCATGATTGGAACATCTAGTTTTAAATGATCAACCATAGTCAATATTAACTTCATAGAACACAATGTCTTCTATTAGCATGCAGGGGCCCTTATGTAATGAATATACTTTGCATGATCAAATTATCATCCCTGAATATGAAATATCTGTGGATATCCAGAACCACTCTGTCAACCACTCTCACTTATCGCCTACTGCATCGATTTTTGTTTCAAATACTACCAGTCACTTATACTTCCATTTACATAATGTCCGATGAGAAAAATTTGTCAGACAGATTGTAATTCATATCTCCACTCTGTGCGCTCGCTGGCCCTAATACTTCAGTTAGCTACCTTACATTTACATTTCAATCAGTGATTATAGCCTCTCCTCCTCTCACCCCGCTGAAAGTAAATACAGGACTCCACTATCTCGGACTAAAATGCATTTGGTGGGACCAGAGAGATAGGCATGAATATTCTGTCTGGTACATATTTACCATGTGCTGCTAAGTGTCACATGCTGCAAGTGCATCCCTTTAATAGCTCACTGCTCTGTATACGGCACAGCGTGGCACTAACACTGCCAGGAGCCTCAGACGTGCTAAAAATGTCTCATTTTGGCTTAAAGTGGCCACCAAATGGTATGTGACATGTTCTCTGAGGCGGCTGTTTAGTGTCCAGCACACGCTATCTATACTTACAATCTTGTTTTGTTTGTTCAAACCTACTGCCCTTTTCCCCCCCTTCACCCTCTGGGTTCATCTTGTGGTGTGTTTTTAGAATATTAGTGGGTAGAAAACGAAACTCCAACACACGAGCCACTTCCTGCAAGCTTAGAGATTAAACACGTCGTTGTGGAAAAGGTCAAACAAGTGGAAAATCTGTCTATTGTTAGTTTACTGTTGACCGCAACTGTGAAATAAACGTTTGACATGTTTGTTCCTCTGTGTTTTTGCAAAGATGGCTATGAGCAGAATAAAAGAACAAAATGCTGTGTGTTTTATGAAGCTGACACCCACACAGGCAGCTGCTGGTGACAAATGTTGGGCTCCCTGTTAGTCGGAGTGTAGCCTCGCACAGAAAGCAGGTTATATCTTCACTGTGTTGGAAGCCAGGGTAGGAAAGTCTGCTGCGTTTGGAAAAGCTCACTTCCATGTCCTCCACCACTGGACGCCTGCTGTCTGTTGACTTCTCTGTCAGTGGTAACCCAATATCCGACATCATAGGGAAAAGTCTGTCAGTTGATGAGTCATCGTGAAGCTCACAATCATGACTTTTTAATCGCTTTTCGAGTGGAGTTTTCTTTGTGTCGGACCTGGCACGTAAAGGTAAGGTGAGCCAGGAACCGTTGAACTCAGAGGGGAATTGTTTGCATGTTTTCTTGTTTGCTTGTGTTGGAGCGACTTTGCAACTCATCTATCATGCAGCAAGGAGAAAAGAAAAAAAAAACAAAAACGGACAAATCATAATAATCACACTTTGCCACAAACTACTCTCCCCGGCCTTCTGTTTTCCAAGTCTGGTTACACACATGTTGGCTCCGCAGAATATTCAATAGACATTTATAGGAAATAAATTAAGAGATGAATGCAAACCATATGGCATTTGGAGGTTTATTTGTAAAGCCCCTGCATCAAAGCTTTTTCCAGATCACACCATATTAGCTATGTTTTTCCAGTCCAGCAAAATCAGGAAGGTAACCACAGACTTTCCTGATGGGAAACACATGAGTGGCGGTCCACTGAGACAAGGAGCCTCATACATGGACGAGGCATCGTCAGGGAGCATCAGTAAAAACAATTATTCCCTGCATGTCTGGATGTCATATGTCACCCCGGGTTGACTTTAATAGGAGGGGAGCGCGATAGAGCTGCGTCACTGCTCAGAGAAACCTTTTTAGCCTCAGAGTGAACCCCCCGCTACATTTACACTTCTTTACATGTGAGGCGGCCTGGATGCCTGCACGGGGTGTGGGCTTGAAGACAGACCGGGAAGGGAGCCAAGAGGAAACGGCAGTGCCCAGGGTATAGGCTACACTTCCACCCCTGCATGAACACAAGAACACCCCCCCCCCCCCCCCCCCCCCCCCCTTCTCCTCTTTCCCTCCCAAGCATTTCATCGAGGCCAGACAAGTTTACGGTTTCGTGCATTTAAGTGTGACAGCAGCAGCCCTCCTGCGTGTGACGGGCCCAACAGCAGCGGTCTGCCGACACCAGGGGTGGTTTCTCCTTCTTCGCTGTTGATCTTGGGCTCGCGCTGCACACAGGCGGAGGGCCTGCCAATGTCAGACATGGAGCGCCACACCGCTGAGAGTCCACAACTTTAACCAAGATTTTAATTTTTTTTTGCTGTGTAGACGCACATTTTCTGCAAGACGGGCTTGGGTTGCCGTTGCTTCTATAGAGCCTCAAAGAATGTGCGTACGATGTAGCCCGTGGAAGTGTTGGTTCTTGTGCCATTTCACAATGTACACGACATGGTATGGGGTCATCTCTCTCTCGTTCTTTTTTTCTCTCAAAGATGCACATGAACACACACAGATAAATGCACTATATGCTCAGAGTGATCAGAGCCTGCTGTGCGCCATCGGGTAGTTTACCTCAGGACCGGCAGAAAAGCACTTCCAGGAAAAGAAAAGCCAGAGATTCCTGCTGAGGGAAAATGCATCAAAGCGCCTGACTTAAGGCTATAATTAGCCGCTGTGGTGTTTGAAATGTGGAAGAATGAAGTCTTTGGAGAAATTGAATTGTTTATTTATTTATGTTTGTTGTTTTAATTTTCCCTCCAAATGAGCAAAATTAAGCATTTTTCATAAGCATTGAGTGCGCTATTGTGTACTGCTGTTTGTCAGTTGTGTTGTGTGCAGTAGAGATGCACGAGAGGTGCCATGTTACAATAAGTGACGCTGTTTTATGCTTATAGCAAATAAGCTTTTTTCCCTCAGTTATATCTTTCAGGTTATGTGACATAGCGGGCGCCCTCTTGGCAGAGCAGAGCAGTGGCTGTGGATAAATACAGTCAGTCCATTCTCTAATGATGTATGAAATCCTAAACTAATACAAATGTACGACCTGCCCTCCCTCTGTCTCCTGTCTAGTGATGCAGCCAAACCAATGCCCCTGCCGCTGGCGTACAGCATGCCGCTGATGAAAACCACTGGCCTCAGAAGAACTTCAGTATTGTCATCCCCTGAGAGAAGAGAAAAACTCTTTTATTCTTTCTGCCACCGATAGGCTACATCTGCTGACGGCTCACTGCTTCACCAGCTTTTCTTGAGTAAAACGATTTATAGATATTTAAAATTTACTGATGTTTTCATGCACTGTGTGTGGGGAGTTTTATATAAGGCATATTTGACAACCTGTTCGAAAAAAATCCCGGTTGTAAAATAACCATTGGTGCCACGGATTCCATGAAAAGGAAAACATTACTAACAGCATGATCATTTTTTATGTATGAATGATATTTGCACAAGTCAAACTGTTTCACAGCTCTGGTTTAACGTGGAACTGTGCTTAAACTAAACATTGCTGTCAGAGCGCTCGGGGACCGCTGATCGGCTCATATGGAAGCGCTTCAACTCCGAGCAATCACGGCTCAGTTTACTCTGGCTACTCTATACATTGCACCTTTGCAGCACCTCATCAACACAATGAGAAACGGAGAAAGTCATTTGTGTTTGTTGGCAGCCGGGAAGCTGTCTCTCAGTCAGGCCGAGAGTGGAAGCATGATTGTCAGCGATGGCCGGGAAAACATGCAAAGTCCCTGTCGAATTGCTATCTGCAGCCTATCTTTATCAAATCTTCACACCGTCATGTTTTTCAGCAAAGGTTCAAATAAACTCCAGCAGCAATATTTCCAGCACATAAAGTCAGTGTGGAATCCGTGAAAAGCTAAAGAAAAACCACCGCACCACATCTGAAAAACTGAAGATAACCATGACTATCTGACTGACATAGACTTGATTTGAAACAGGTACACACCCGCCACCCAACAGGAAGTGTTTACGAATTTTCTAGGACTGGATCCATAAGAAGTTTAAATTTGTTTCTGTATTTTCATCTGCAAAGTCAGGAGGCATTAGCAACTGGTTGCCTAGAGAGGCCTGCCAAGCCAAATGATGTTTTGGGGTTTTGACCGACTTTCCCTAAATATGGACAACAAGATTCCTGGTTTAATAAACAACACATTTATATATTGTGTCACGGCGCGGTAGCCGTTTGGCAAATATAGGACCCAAGCGCAGAGAGGAGAGGAGACCGGCAGGTATGCTGATTGGAGTTTTATTCACATGCAATGAGGTACAGATGAGTCCAGAGCAGGCAGGTAACAAAAATGGGAAACCGGGCAAACAGATAAATCCAAAAACAGGCAGGTGAATAATCCAGTAGCAGGGTGGCTAGAACCGACACAAGAACGGGGAACAAGAACCAGAACCGGGGAACAAGACGCACGCAACCAAACAAACAGACAAAAAAACAACCAAAAGGATCTGACCCCCGACCAGGAAAATGAACTAGTATATATGGCTGGCTAATTGCTGAGTAGAGACAGGTGAAAGGAGTGAAGCTGATGAGGAGGGAGTGGCTGAGAGGAGAGTGGAGACAGGTGTGTAGATGGGTGGGGCAATCAGGTGATGGGTAAGGAAGGAGAGTCAGAGGGCATCTGGTGGAAGGTAAGGGAATGGCAGGTGAGGGGAACAAAGCAAGAGTCCAGGAGTGACAGACAGATCATGACATATTGTGCCACAACGGAGGGAGAGATATGTGGAGAATAGTGATGAGGAGACTGAAAATCCACAGAAAACACACAACCCGATGACAAGAAGTAGCTAGTGTAATCCAGCTGTCCTGACTGTATGTATCTTATCACAGTTTCATATTTTTATAATAATCACAATGTGCAACCTGAGAATTCAGTTTAACAAGAAGACAAGCCAGCAATTTAGTGCTCATTTCTTTAGTGTTTGCAACACCTAAACAATAGCTTCGTGTCAGCTATATGACAAATTCATGAATACTGATTCAATCCCTATGCCAGCTTTCATTAGCTGTTAAAGTGATCCTGCTGTCACTCCCGATATAGCAATGGGGCAGTGTATCATTCAGTTGTCCCCAAACACAAAAGGCTCATTTCAAGTGCCACCTTAAGTTGGAAAAACCAAGACCCCACTGTGGTGGATGAGACTTTGTCAGTTTGTTCAGTCTGAAACACATTTGGAAGTGCCGAATCTCTCACAACGCAGAGTGTGTCTTTCAGCTCTCATTTTGTTTGTGCCTACAAGTTGCTAGGCTCGTTCGAGATGAACTGCGCCTCGCCTGGAAAGTGGACGAGATCAGGCGGCAGCAGCAGGGGGCGGTGACAAAAAGCTGCAGTCAAGTCGGACAGTTTCCAGCCGCCTTCAAAGAATATACAGGAAGTGACGGAGATATTTACGTCCTGTTCGATCCATCTGTAGGCTGTCTGTAGTTTAAGTAGAGCCAAAGATGAACTGTCTCTGGTGGAGCGTACATAAAAACAATCATACGACCCAAACTTTAAGAAATGTAAATGCTGAATCAACGTCCTCACAGCTTCATACAGGCATCACAGAGGAACAGCAGCAGTGAGGACGATAACACACAAGTTTCCTTCAGAGATACACAGAATATATAAGACTCAGTTTCCAACAGATGTTTAATAGCTTTTCTGTCACTTCACAATAATTATAACTTGGACTAAACATATTCATCTTCTCTGGTTGACAAACACAGTCATCAAGTTGTGCTTAGGCTTTATTATAATTTGTATTTATTATTTAATTCGTTTTTTAAATTATATATATATGAATGAATGTATTTTTTGTCATGCATGCCGAGCCCTTACAAGACACCATGAACTCAAACAGACCAGGATCAGAGAGCTGTGCAAACATATTTAAGCAATAAAGAAAGTCCATCTTTCACAGTCAAATCATCAGACCATCATTCAGCAGAACATCATTCATAAATCACTGACTGAAACATTTACTATTTTCTAGAAAAATCTAAATAAATTCTTATTAAACTGTCTACACAGAAAATGAGGATTTTGTACAACACGTGGTGTTTGTGGACAAAACTTCGAGCCAATCAGCTCTTTGATCAGGCGACAGCCAGGCGTTTCCCATCATGCCCTGGGTGTTGCAGTCGGTGGAGAGCAGCTGCGGCGCCTGGCTCTAAAACCTGCAGCCGCCTCGATCTCACGAGGTTATCGTTGTCCATTAGTGCATGACGTCAGAGCAAGTCGGGATCAAGTCGGACACAAAACTAACCGGCATGCATTGCGCGGCGATCGCCGGTGATCGATTCTGCGCAGGCCTGGCTCATCTCGAACGAGCCTATTGATTGACACGAGCCACTTCCACAATTGAGAGTCCAGCAGTGATGACATTTTTCAATCTGTTATGAAAGGTACAAATTTAAAATTTAACAGTCCATGCTTTGTACTCTAGCAGGAGGCAACAATTTTTTAAATCGATTTTTTAATGCCTGAATCGATTTAATTCACGTATTCATAGAACTGAATTTACATCCAGGTAACTACTAGCTTACATTGCGGGGGGCTCCACATCGTTGATATGGTTTTAGCAGAGGCTAACCCACAGAAAGGACATAGAATTCTTTTTTATATCACAAAAAGGCTATGTAGGAAGAGGACATCCTCACTGTTAATCGGAGCTACACAGCTCTGATTGGTCGATTTCTTCTCAAACTGGCAAAACAGCCGTCAGTGAGCACCATACAGACCGGCAGTGACGGTACGGGGGTGAAAAGGGACGCCAATGCAGAAGTGCAATCTCTATAATGGCCTCCAGTGGGCGACCGCACTGGCTGCAAAAAGAAGGCACATTGTATAGAAGTCAATGAGAAAATGACCCTACTTCTGACCTGATTTAATACCTCAGTAAACATTTTCCTAATGAATTTATGTTCTCAATTTCTAGTTTCAAGTCTTCTTCAGGACAGCATGATGTTCATTTTGTAAATGATGATACTGTGTAGATTAAAATCTAGAAAAAATAGACGATAAAGCATTTATTTGGAGTTTTATTATCTGTCCTACTCTGTCCTAACATTTTTTTAAGCTCCCAAAAGAGTCTAGAAGAGCTGCAAGATTCAATCATTTTATCCTCATTCAAGTTAGCAGAAGGCTAAACTTAGCCGGCTGGGCCAGGGGAAGTCTCTGATGCACATGCTCTACAGGTGCTGGCTCCATAGAGCGTAGGCATCAGGTAGTGTACAGTGGGTTTTAAGAGCTTTTTGTTTGAAAACAGCTGCCTTGTGTGGCCAAATATGACACTATGAGAGCGGTGAGAGTGAATCAAAACAGTAGAAAAGCTGCAGGTCGGACAGCTAAACAATGAGCTGCAACTCGCTATCAAGCTCCGTAAAGGAGCCCCCTTTCACACTGACACATTCTTTTCACATTTGTATTTTATTATAACAATGTTTAATAGCTGCTTTAAGGTAAGGCTTTGTAAATTGCAACTGCCTTACACATACATAACAACATCAGTTCCACAATGTCAAATATTGTAGTACACTAAGATTTGGCTTTTAAATTAATTCCAGCAAATTACATGTTAGCTCTCATTCATTCCAATTTGAGTTTTTGATAGTGACAGCTGAACCATCTGCAATGATTAGATGTCCTTGGGCATAGAAAAAGCACACAGTATATTAATTGTTAAATCAAGCAGTATTTCTCTTTAAGGATGTTTGTCCAGATAAACGTCTCATTGTGTATCATAACTGCCATTTACCTCACTGTCCTCATGCCGATATTGTCTAGCAAATGTTGCTCCGTATTATCTCCTTTCTTTCAGTTCCCAATTCAGTAATACTTAGAATGGCTTTTTTTTTTTCAATGAATAATGTGTGTCCCTTGAGTTTCACTTGATATTATCTTTCCTATTTGCTCTTTCATTTGACTCGACTTGAACATCATTTAAAAAACAAAACAAGCACAGAGACAGCTGATTCTCATCCTTACTTAAAACCCTCTCACATTAATCATCAATTCATCAGATCACTTGTCTTTGTGTTCGCCCTCTTCAATAACTCTTAGAACAGATGAGAGTCACCTCCAAATAATGTCTTCATCATACAAGTGCCGAGCACAGAAATCCTCATGATTCCCTGTTTCTTTATCCAATGTCAACAGTCTTTCAAAGTCAAGTGCAGTGTCAGTTTCAATAATTAAAGCTGTTTGTATTTCAAATAGAATATTTCATTTACCAAAAAAAAGTAATATGTGGAGCGCTATCATTGGATGGACAGCTTTGCATCAATGATAGAAAAGAATAACCGCATCGAGCCCACCCCCCCACCTGTGAAAGTGATTACATTTTATGATTAAAAGGAAAAATAATTGAATACCTCTAAAAAGCTCCAGTTAATATTGACATTTTTACCACAGTGGATCTTGGTTGCAAACAACACAGACGATTCTGTTATTGTTGTATTCTTTAGATCAAAGGGGGCTTTAATAAGGCCATTATAAATACATCTGAAAATTCACTCTGATATTCAGCAAACAAATCAATACAGGATGTGCACCGTTCATTGGTCTTTTATTGCGGCACTGTAGGCCGTCACTGAGGTACCACAGGATAATGAACAAAAACCGTGCAGGGCTTCTGCGCCCCCGCTGTGTTCAAAGTCGGTCATATTCAGTGTACTATACAGTGTATAATTGAAATAAAGGTAATCTCTCCATCCCTCTGAGCTGCAGTTTACATTCTTCTGCTATTGTCTACAAGAAACATGCAATGAACAGGTGATGAGTCCGTTACAGAATAAAGGGGACGCTATGGTTACCACAAAAGTCAAGAGTGTCTTGCATTGCTGCTGACCCTTGAGATAAAACTGTCCGAGGCTCACCAAGATTGGTAAATTTCTCTAGGATGTGCAATAAGCCATATGTTTCCTCATTATTTATTAAACAGCTATGGTAAAGTGTGTCCCTAAATCTATATCCCTGTTACTCTTCTCGTTTGGCACACGGTGACGCATGATTAGGCCTTAGTACCCCTGTCTTTCACCACCAGCCTACTTTATTCCTTTGCAATATAGATGAGCTGCAGGCCCCTCAGTGTGGGAGCACGGCCTAAAAGCCCCCTCCTGGACCCCATGCTTACTGAGTGGGGAGGGTGACTCCAGTGGACCCCATGGGCCGCTGTGGGCTGCAGTGGGCCGCGAGCAGAGTCAAAAGATGATAAAGAGAGGAGAATTTTCGTAACACACCGACATACGAGGGAGATTCTGTTAAAATAGGAGTGAAAACAGCAGGGTTACAGCGTTGCCTGCAGATAATGCCAGTTTATCGCCCATAAAACTAGAAACCCAAGAATTTTCTTTATTAAAAAACTGACTGCATTTTTATCCAACTTCTCAACTGATGTTCCAGAAAATGTACAATATCAAATACAGTATATATTGATAGGATTACACAGATTATGAATTTGATCCCTATTACCTGCTTCTATATGCGGGTACACAATATTCTCTTTTTTTAAAATGAATTATTACATTCAAACAAAAATACCACAGCCAAACAAATACATATATATATAAAAAAAGAAAATAAAAGAATAACTGAACTTTTCCATGTTATCCAGTCAGAGCTTTGATCTGGTGAGACAGCAGCATCATTCCTGGTGGGTCTTATCAAGGCCATAGTTTCCACTGAGGACAATGAAGTCAACCTTAATAAAAGGACCTGGTTAAAAACTATTACTATAACACATAAAGCTAATTTTGATACTTAATAGAATAACAGACTTGCAACTTACTCCTTGTAGTAAAGGATTCAGTATTTCTTCACTTGAATTTACATATAAAAAAGCAACGCTTTATTTTATGGGTCTGTAATTTCCCACTAATTGCCTTGGAAGGAGCAATGTAATCTGGTACTAATTATGAGGAAAATAGAAACAGAATTTTGAGACAATTATTTGAGTGTTTTGAATTTAAAAGCAGTATTTGATTTCCAGAGTAACCTCCTTTAAAGAACTCCCCAACCCAATTAAATACAACCGACTGAACATGTATTTGAACAACTGACAGAATAAATATATTATGGACAATAAATATGACAATAAAAACAAATTAAGGGACTTTCTATTTGGTGACTCCTGACCTCAATAATTTAGTTTAATAAATTTTTTTTTTTTTTTTCTAATGCTTTTTCCCTGAATCCAACACCTGGTTGCAACAAGTCCAGGCAAGTTCACAGAGTAATTCTGGGAGCCTAAAAAAGGTAGGCTTGGGGGGCAAATATTATGTAATCGTTTGACATGCGCAACACATCAAATAGACAGTTATGATCAAACTGGATTTATGAGCTAACCGCAGATCTCAGCTGGCAATTTAACAATGAAGCATAACAACAAAGCAACAGTGTTAATAAGATATCATCAGAAACAGTGCAACATGATCTTGTTTACAAGATCCAAGCGGTGGTAATATAGTCCAGTGTTCCTTTATATCCACCATAACAAGATCACAGCGTTCGTGTTTCTCATATAGCTTCAGGTAAGGCTCAGAATCTCCTCACGCCTTTGCCAACAGTGTGTCACACAAACAGATATACTGCATGTTTCTGTAGTACAGCTGAGTCATTTCACCCCACAACCATAGACATGGTTGAGAGAAGCTTCTGTTTCCACCTACAGCACACGGCTGTACACTCCTCACCTCACTATTGTGCACTGCAGTATATAATAAACCTTGTTTGAAGTACATTAACCTGGCTCACAACAATGGTAATGTGCACCCTGAGGGGGATACCGGCGTTATTGACTTCCTGTTCCTGGCATGTTTTTCCCCCGACTGTTAGCTGAACTGGTTTTAAGTTTGCAGGCGTGTGGAATATGTGTGAATATATTAAATGCATATCCTACTCTTTAACTGTATGAACGGGGATTAACAGTTGATTACACAGAGAGCTGGAGTGCATCTGGGCCTTAGATGAGGTATACAGCTACATTCCTCCAACCCTCAAACACATTGTCCTGGAGTTTCTAGAACAACTTGGGGTCACAATGTGATTTCCCAAAAATTATAATAATTTCTTCTAATTTTTTAATGTTAGAAAAAATTTTTTGTAATGTATATTTTCAAGACATTACACTGCGTTAATCAACATCCTCATGTTCTTTGTTTGAGAATTTAAAAAGAACCCCGTTGGAAGCTGAGCCCTGATGGATCCAGTGAATGAATGTCAACTGATCAACTGAGCATTCATGTTGTTTTTATAGTGGCAACCTGTTCACACAGTTACACAATCACACAGCATGAGTAATATAAAATCAATGACACAGCATTGATGAAAACATAAGAAATTTACAGTGATCAATAGAATCCAGCTTTCTTGTCTTTACAATTGATTTGAATGGTCAAGGAGGGACCAGTGTAATGAGCTGTTCGTCAGTCAAGACAAACAGGGCAGGGCTGGTTTTGGGCTGTTGCTTCAGTGTGGCTGAGTGGACAGCTGCTTGTGCAGCATGAGGTCACAGAAATGGACTGTTTTTCCAGGAAGAAAACATCGTTCATTGCATTGGCTCTTTAATGAGAAACTTTACACACAGATGAAAAACATTATTAACACTTTAAGTGTCTTGTACCTCTGACACCAGACAACAATTGTGTTGGATATGACTCATTAGACAGTGGACACTGCTAAAGGATCCAGATGGTCCAAAGTATTAATGTCACACACTGACTTTTTAATTATTAAAATTTGGTTACCAGACTTTGTCATGTATCATTTAAAGGCAATAATCAATATTTCCAAATGAAAGATGCTGCTGCTCTTTAACTGCTGGATGTGTAAATAAAAAACAGTTTGCAAATATTTAGGTTTAATACTAATTTGGGTTTAAGCTTCTGCAAAAAACGTGAAATAATTTAACTTTACTTTTGGCTACATTCACACTGCAGGCCTTAGTGCTCAATTCCTAATTATTGCTCAGATCTGTTTTTTTTGTTTGTTTGTTTGTTTTGTTTTTTGTTTGGCTGTTCACATTAAATGTGTTATAATCCAATTCCAGTGTCAACTGGTCACAGTGTTGAACTGACCCCCATGCACAAAAGAACACTAAAAAAGACGTCACAAGCAGCACATAGTCATGCGGAAGTAAACATGGAGGCCACTGAAGTCAACGTTTAGGGTTTGTTTTTTAAATTGATGTGCAGTGGAAGCCAGCGAATTTGTGAGCAGTTGATAATGAGGATGAGGAAAAAGAGAACCACATTTAAATTAAAGTCGCAAAAATTCCAATATGACAGTTCAGACCGAGGTCTCCTCAAATCCTAACTGTATCTGATTTAGGATCATATATGAAAGTGGTCCAAATTTGAATTGAACAGCTCAGATCCCATGTGATCTGTGCGGTCCACACTGTTAGGGAGAATAAAAAATTGATAAATAAAAATTGATTTGAGTCACATATGAGCAAAAAAATCTGATTTGGGCCACTTTTATCTGCAGTCTGCCTTGTCGTCTGCATTTGGGTCCTTCACCTGTGTTCCTGTCACCCCACTTGCACCTGTGTGACAGTTTCTTCGGGTTATTAACACCGGGTTATTGTCTGTCCGCTGCACTTTTCACCGTCCACAACTATTCAATACCGCGCTGACACAAACTTTAGCCTTCATAATGTCATCAACATTACATTACAGCATAACTGACTGGTATTCTCATCAACTTTTTGTCATCAGCATTTTTCCAGAAGTCAAAAGACTTCTGGACACCATTGAAATAAAAAACAAAACCAGTGTCTTATTTTCCAGATGTTTGCAAATGATTTCCATACATTCTGCATGATGTCATTATTCATGACAACTTAATCAGACATTTCCCTTAAGTGAAATACCCAAACCTGCATTATATTAGTCAGTTTTATTTCCTTTGATAAATGTCTTAAACAATTTTCAATATTTCTATAATTGTATTCAAGTTACCTAAAGGAAAAAATATTTATTTATATTTGTTTCCCCTTAAGAAACTGTAAAAAAAGCTAATGTTGTTAGTTTGCTAATGTTGTATATTATGTTTTGAAAACCCCAAAATATTCATGAACCTTACAGCAATAAAGGGTACATTTGTGTAAAGCTTCTACTGGAGTAGAGAACCTGCTTTGGAAAGTAAACTTTTACATTAATTCACGCTCTCAGAGCAAACAGATGAGGAGACAAGCTTCTGGGCAGGTTACATCCACAGAGCTGTTTATCAAAATAAGCAGCCAGTCCAGAGTGGTCAGCCTATTGATTTTCCTGCCAAATATAATCTGTTTCACCATCATAAATCTGCGTCTGACATCTGCACAAAGCCCCATTTTAGCCAAACACTGCCAAGTAAGGCTGTTTATTCACCGATGGCCTGATAGTCTCCATGACAACGCTCACTACAATTAGACAACTGTAATCCCGCCTTCAAACATGCACACAGTTAATTATTTCAGCACAAAGTGAGAGGCGAAATGCGTGGAGGGGAGATAGAGAGGCAACTGTGGAATCCTGGTCTGCTGCTGTCAGTCAGTGTGTGTATGTGTGTGTGTGTGTGTGTGTGGACTCACAGCTGGCCTTTAATGAGGACTGAACCAAAACTAAACAATAAGAAATGAGGGATGAGATTGAGAAATAAAAACAAAAGTGCACCCAGAAGTCTTTGTTCTCTGTTTGTAGGCGTCTACACTGAATGTACAAAGTATTAAACACCAAAAAACATTATTTCTCGCCTACCTCTAGTGATAACTATCCATGTGTGTCTCAATTCACCCAGCCTTTGGCATATCTGGCTCTTTTTTGCCTCAGGTTATTGATGGTGATTAACATTTTGCTTTTGGTGTTCAATTGAAAAATGACACTTAAAAAATTCCACAGCAACCTGTGTTTCTGGAAACGGTGCCCCCGTTACTCTCGATAATCCAAAAAACATAGCAACAGTCTTCATTGGACTACTTCTTTGGTAGAAAGTAGTTCCAATGAAAACTCTTCAGATCAAGGTCTGTGGGTTATCGAGAGGAAAATGGGCACCGTTCCTGGAAATACATGTTGCTGCTGAGTTTTTTAATGTAATTTTTAATACTGTGAGGACCACAAACATCACTCTATTCACCTATTTTGTATTGGGATGTTAATACAGGGCTACCAGTCCTTTAAAGGATCACTCCAGCAATTTAGTATCTTTCGTTCATAAAGTTGGGACTTGTGAGAGACAAATTACAAAAGAACAGTGAAAATCGATCAGCAGAGGCAGAGATATCCTGACTTTTAGTCTCTTTTGAGTCAAGCTCCAAGAACACTGGATCATAAACATCCCATAATCCAACCCAATATCTTTTGTTTCTGCCTTTTGTAAGACCTTCCACGGCTGTTAAATGTTTTCAAACAGGCACTAAGTATATTTACTCACGTACTGTACTTAAGCACAATTTTGAGGTACTTGACTATTTCTATTTTCTGCTACTTCATACTTCTACTCCACTACATTTCAGAGGCAAATACTTTACTTTTTACTCCACTACATTTATTTAATAACTTTACTTTTTATTTTGTATTAGTATAAGTAAGATAAGATACCAGCTAACCAGCAATATATAAACTAATTAAAATAAGCTTTACATTTACCAGCTGCAACATTAATATAATACAATACATTATTCTGAAATGGGCCATTCTACATAATGGGTACTTTTACTTTAGGTATTTTAGATATATTTTGATGCTAATACTTTTGTATTTCTACACTGTTGTATTGTTACTTTTACTGAGTGCTTCTTTCAACACTGACCACCACACTACTAGTTTGTGATGGAGGACTAATACATTTGTAGTGTCCAAGCTGATGCTCCCCATGCCTGGTACACTAATCTTCATGGGTAAAAACTAAATGTAAGGATTCAAAATCCTTCACCAACTCAACTTCATCTATTGTGTATCTCCTTTTTTGTCACTGATATTGATTTAACAAGAAAATCAATAAAGAATAATGTCTTGGATTCAATTAATCTGAGTACTTTGTGAAAAGTAGTCCCTAACATTTTGTACATTCAATCGATTAAGTATAAAGTCCTCCATTCATGAATGTCTTGCAGTTTGGTTAAAGTAAAAAAGAGACATTTGAGAGATGAAGAATTGATTGCCATAAATGTGGTCTTTTCTGTCCATTAGGTTGTGTTTTCCCAGTTGTTAACTGTCCATGTGTTCATGTTATTCCACACAATACAGCACCACATGCTTTCTTTCCTCCCCAACCTGCTTTCTTCAAATGTTGACTCAGACAGCGTCCCTACTCCCAGGAAGCCCCCAACAAGCACCATTTACTGCCGCTCATACCATGTTAACAGAAAAAACTCATTTGCCATGTATTGTTAAAATTTTTATCAATAGCAATTTATGTCACTCAGACAGGGCCTCTGCAGAAAAAGAAAACATTTGGGCCTTGTACAAATCTATCACTCAAGTTGTCAGAAAAATTTGTTCTCATGCAATATAAATAGGCCTTGAGTCTGTGGGTAAAGAGATGGGATCTGTTTCTGCAAGGGCGACGGGCTGGCTGTTTAGAGACTCCCAGTAAAACAGGTCATGCTGTTCACATCACGAAGCCTCAATCACAAACAAATGTTTTATTTAAAGAGCCAAAGCGTTGTTTACTCCAGTCTGCTTACTCTCCTTCCCTTCTCTTCCTCTCCCGCCCGGGTGCGCTCTGTGTGTTCAGCACATTTGAATGCTGGAAGCATACTAAGAGGAAACAAAAACACTCCTGACAGGAAGCTCTACCCTGTCATGTAAAGGAACAAATAGGTAGGCATGTAGCTAAGTGAACAAATTGCGCCGACACAGTTTAATAAATGAAGCATTCAGGGAGTACAAATGTGTTAACCGTTGCAGAACTCGCAACTGCTGTAAATAACCTCGGCAGTGCTTGTTTGCTGAGTGGACGGTAGGGGTAAATCTGAGTAAAGTATACAAAAAGTGTCGGCTTTTGCTGTATTTGTCCCTGACAAATATGGGATGTTAATGTGCTGCCGCAGTCTGCAGTATTGTCAGAATCTGTCACGTTATTATGAGTCCACTGAAGGATCTCTGCCGGGTCACAGACCTCTCTGTTGTCCTATCGACTGCATCTGTGACCAAATGCCAATTCTATTGATACATTAGCACAGGACGTGTCTACTATCTGCATTAATCTATAGCTATGTTTCCATAACTCAGCAAGATTGTTGTCTCCTTAAAGGATAATCCTACCTTTTCTTCTAAAAAATAAATTAGTAGTGTACATTACTCTTTGGCAACGACTAATGCTACCCAGATTACGTTTAAACAAAGTTTTTCTGTGAACATATCTTGCAGAACTTGCAAAATATTAATATAAAACATTCATTGGCAGTGTTTGTTTTCCTAAATCCTTAAATATCCGCTTGTGACAGCTAAAGCATGATTAAAGGAATAGTTCAAACAATTGGGAAATAAGCTTAAATTCACTTTCTTGCTGAGAGTTGGATGAGAGGATCGATACAACTCTTGTATATCTGTCTTAAAGATATTAAGCCTGTACGTGGTAAAAACCACAATTTGTAGTTTGCACCTCAGTTTTTGTACAGATTTAACAAACCAGATACAGCATGTTAATTATTGAACTTTAGAGGTGCTGGAAGGTGGATTTTTTTAACCTTCAGACAGAGCCATGTCGTTTGCCCCTGCGTCCAGTCTTTATGCTAAGCTAAGCTATCAATATTCTCAAGGCGAGAAAAAGAATAAGTGTTTCTTAAAATATCAAAATATTCCTTCAACGTTTTTATTGTTATGTTCAGGTGCTTGGTTAGGAAGGTTAAGAAAAGATTGTCATCTTGATTAAATATTAAAAAAGTCAACAGTGAAGTGTATGTATGTGATACAAGAAAGGATTTGTTTACTTTTTCAATATTTAACCACAAGCATGATCTTTCCCTAACCTTAGCCAAGTATGCAGGACATGATGCCTGGTCTCTGGTGTCAAAGTCCTGCGTTCTGTACGCCCACATCAATCGGAACACTACGGGGGACTTGTTAGTGAGCATAATCCATACAACAATTACCGTTTCTCCAAAATGTCTACTCGAAACATCCATCAGTTCACACAGTTGTTTCAACCTTGACTGAAGCTCACAGTTTTCCTGTGCAATGAGGGATTCTTACCAGCATAACAGGTGCTCTCAATTCTCAATTTTACCTCCAAATAAAATGTTTTGATCATTTAACTGCTCATGTTTCTTGCCCCAGCTGTGTTTTCAGATCTCAGCCGTAACTGTTCGTCATGATGTTATTATGGCTAAAAGAATTTAAGGCCAAATTTAAGAAAATAAGTTGAAACAAACCTGAATCATCCTTTGACCAGCAACAGAGCATGCAGCGCTTTAACCTGCACTGCACCGTGCTCATGTTCAGTCAGTGTCCACTTGGATGATATTCCTTTTAAAAAACATCTTCCCATCAACAAATGACAAAAAAAAGACATGCTACTCTCAAGCAGATAAAAGTGAGTCTTTCATTAGTGCGGCTGTTGTTGTTTTTCACACTGGAAGCTGTTTTGCATATGATGTGATGATTGTGCGCGTGAGAGGGAGAGAATGAGTGGTGATTAATGTGGCGGACAGTGATCAGCCCCCCCCGCCAGGACTGCAGGCCATCTCATTTACATCCCCCCCCCCCCATTTGTGGACAGAGCGCTGCAAATCTGCAAATCTACCCTGGCTCCAAGCTTCCTGCGTGCAGCACCCACCCCAATACGTGCATGTGTGTCCTGTGTGGGTGTGCCACTGCCAAGTCAGCCAAGGAGGATTTTGCACAGGTTAAAGCCTCTAAATGAAAGCAGTTATTCTCATGACTAATTCATGAGATGCTGAATTATGGCTGACAAACAAGCGAAATTCAAAGTATGACAAGCAAAATGAGGCATAAAGGCTCGTATCCTGAGAGCTGCAAAAATGAAATGATTGAGGGAAGAGAGGGAGCCGTTCTTTGGTGCTGCGTAAAATCTGGCAACACTGACTGACCTGGTCAAATACAACTACATACTCCATCCTTGGGCTTTTGATGTGTTTGGTTCCCCTCTGATCTAAAGCCCCCCCCCCCACCTGACAGAGAAAATATGTGTTTTTAGCTGCAGGCCAGGAAGACCGAGTGAAAGAGAAAGAGAAGGGAGGTGGGGTTGTGAAAACCCAGGCAGGGGTGCCATTCTGCTGGCCAGAGTCCGGCTCTTCACATGTCCTCCTCCAGCACTCACAACAGCACCACACAGTGAGACAAAAGGTGAAGGGTAGACAGGTCAACACTCACGCACACACACACGCGCGCAACACTTTTCTACCCCCCCATATCCCTCTTCATCTGCCGCTCTCTTTACTTCAACATCCCCCCGAATCCCCCCCTGCCACCACCACCAACCAGCCGACCTGCGTTCATTCTCAAGTAAGCGATGTGAAGGTTAACTGGCCTCTCATCCCGCTTAAAACAACAACAAAAGGAACGTGGAGTGATGGTGGCGCTTTTGAATAGTTCAAAAGATGTCGGCGCGCATAGGCCCGGCGTCTATCTTGATCACAGAGGAGGGTGACGTGAGGGAAAATAGCACTTCAAATGATGCAACAAGACAGTGGCGACAATTTGCGGGGAGTTTCTGCAAACTGTGATCACATGTGTGAAACAAAGACCCCTTGACATCTGAAATGGATGAAATGGTTGGTTTGTTCGAGCTCAGATCAATGCTGCGGGCAAAGAAGAAAAAAGAAAAAGAAGAAAAAAGCATACCACACATTGAATACTTTTTTTTTTAACTGCCTGATATTTACCTGTTAAGCAAACATGTCATAACTGAATTTTTGGGATCAAAATTCTTATTCTGACAGCAATTGCTCTAGAGGCTGGGAGGAGATCTTCCCTCAGGGCATAAAACATCATTAACATTATTATTGTTTGAGTTCTCTCTCCCCCCCCCCCCCTTTCCGTTAATTCAAAGGAGTTGTATTTACATGATGGATCTACAGTATTGACTGAATAATTTCTATAGAGTGTGAATATGCAAATAGCTGCTCAAACGTTAGAAAATACATACCCTACGTGCAATTATGTAAATTGTCTTTGGTTATTCATTCAGTTATTCACCCTTGTATTCGCTCATGCATTCATTTGCCATATTAGGGGCTGGCGGTGATGCCCTGAAAGCGGCGGGCTCTCTCCGCAGGCTCTGTGGACAGACAATGGGCAGGGAGAAAATCCCCCTCTCCAGAGCTGTGCTGCAAGTTGACCCGCTCACAGCACACCACACCATATGGAGAGAGATTGCTTTGAAGAGGCCTGCATGGCCCTGCACACCGGTACACAACAAGGAGCAAGATCCACCACGTGCACACACACACACACACACACACGCATACACCCTTGACCTCATAACGTGCACACTTTACACGAGCACTTTCTTGTTTCCTGCCGCGCTCTCCGACAAACACAGTTTTGGTTTTATGTTTCAGATCTTTTCAGGAAATGTGAATGAAATGACACTCTAAATAAAAAATGTCATCAAATCCCTGCTGCTTAATATGAGGAAAAGTGTGCTTTTGACAAGCAATATTAGACAATAAAGATCACACTGTTCATGAGGAACACTGGTGTGGTAAATGATGGAGGAAAGAGATGCAACTTCTTCAAAGTAGATCAAAAACAAAGTTTAATAGTCGAGCACCCTCAGGCGTGTTTCCTCAGTATTTCAGCCTACATCTCGGTGAACAATACTTTTCGTGCATATAAATATGCTCCCCAATCTCTGAGAGCACATGGGTGGGTCACTGCAGGGATTGATTTCCACCAGGACTGACGTGAAAAATGTACACATAATGTTCAGAACACATGGCTCTGATCAGACTGTTGACCTCCACGTAACCTGCAATCACTAATTTTGAGCTTGCTTCCATATGGCGAGGGAGCGCGGTATTAAAGGTGACATGCAAAAAAAAAAAAAAAACAGAAAAAGAAAAAAGAAAGAAAGCTCAGAAAAATAAAGTACTGAACTGTATTTAGTCATAACTGGCCAGTCACAGTGAGGTATTTTCACTCCTGAATAGCTTCACTATATAATGTAATAGATGCTCAGGTGGGTGTTTTGTTATTTCCCCCACCTCCATCCCTGTCCCCTTCATACACTCCCATTCATTGGGACTCATGCATTAAGACTGAGGTGGTATTGATTTGGAAAAGCAAGAAAAGCATGCAGGTCTCTTGACTAGTGCCATGAAAGAAAACAACAAAACCACAAAGTGATGTTGTAATGTAGCATTACACAACATACGCTGAGGCGATAGTCTGATATAAAGCGTCGCTGGAGGGAGAGAGCGCGTCCCTCCGCGACACCCAGGGCGACTTGGAGATATGTTTAGAGGAGGAACAAAGAGCAGGAAGGAAATGCAGAAGACACACTGAGCAAAGAAAAATATTTTCAAACACGACAGCAAAACACACCCTCCTCCAGTCCTCAGTATTAACTGAGTGAGTCAATGAGTTCAGCTGCTTATTGGTCACTGACTTCATTACTGGTTTGTTGAGAGTCTTATTGCATTATCCACTGTTAATGTTTTTTATTTTCTTTCAGATTTAAATGCTTTTAGTACTTGTTTCTGTCTCTGTATGAGTCCTGGTGTTGTACTCAGCAGGCCTCAGCTGATTTTTTTTCTTCAAACGTTTTCATACTGATGTGTACAGTACACATTTTGATGGTACTTTACTTGAGTATTTCCTACTTTTAGGCTACTCTACTGCATTTCAGAGGGAAATATTGTACTTTACAAATTAAGATTTTACATACAAAACATCGGATTAGCTTTGTTGCATTGTTGTAGATAGAACTATGCAACAGTTTATAAGAAAGTAAGAATATTCAGTCACCTCGACCAACTGCAGCAGTAAAATGCTACTTACACAATAATGCATTAGTAATAATAATTCAGTAGTATCATATGTAGTAATATAACACTCACAGGGGCAAATTTAAGGCGTTCAGTATTTTTTTTTCGGTATAGTCCATT
Organism: Lateolabrax maculatus; assembly: GCA_031216445.1. Taxonomy (NCBI): domain Eukaryota; kingdom Metazoa; phylum Chordata; class Actinopteri; order Acropomatiformes; family Lateolabracidae; genus Lateolabrax; species Lateolabrax maculatus. Next base: position 23,857,276 of record CM062213.1, on the reverse strand, counting down.
TTGTTCATAATTCTTTTGTGCTTTCAAAATAGGACTCTTACTTTAACTGAGTGTTTTTTATGTAGGGAATTGCTATTTTTTTTACTAAAGTAAAGAATCAGAGTATGTCTTCCACCACTGCGTAAAACCCTCTGAAACACATGTGGACTGTCAATAGACACTCAGAGAAATGACTTTAGCAGCTCCTAAAGGTAAAGCAAAGTAGGTTTCACTTCAGGTTTAATCAGCTGTCACCCTTCACGATGTTTAGTTTGAATCATATTCTCATTCCTGTCATATCCACATGTTGATATCCAGTTTTCATCCAAAGCCAAATGTCAGCCAGGTAATTCAGCAACCTCCTTGCCTGAATCAGATATCGTCTATCAGCATTGGTGTCGCTTTTTATCCACAAAACAGGCACAATATAGCAAAGTCCCTCTACATATCCAAATTGCAGCTGCACGAATGTCAATAATATTAATGTTTGTCTGTCTGTTTCGTAAATCACTGTAGAGGAATGTGTGTGCTAAAAAGTGAAAACCAACATAAGTGGAAATATTGAAATAAGGCTTTTCATTTGCTTTTCATTTGAAACTTGTCAATACAGGCACTTTCCCCTCTCTTGTAAGGAGGGCTTTATTTCTCCCACAATTGCCAGCCGTCCCTGCACGCTCCACGCTCCATGTTTGGGTAAACTGCGTAACAAATTGGAGAAAAGAGGCTGAAGCCGTGGACACAGAGTAAACTCCCTCCTGGACAATACCATGCTGTATTATTAAAACAACAGCATAGGTCCCGGCGTTGTAACCTGCTAAGATGGGGGAACATGCTCATCGATGATATCAAGGTGACTGAACACACACAGAGCAGCAAGCCAGCTGCTGTTCAGGCAGCATGTTGGGGCTCACGCTGAGGACTAGGTGCCTGGCTGCATAATTGGGAATTATTAAACATGGCTCTGGCAGCGAGGTGATCATGAAATTGTATTTTCAGTCTTGAGGGATGAAAGCAAGAATTAAAATGTTACCGTTTGTTAGGAAGCGAGGAAAAAAAGAGAATTGAAGAGTCTTGTCCTAAACCTCCCATGATTCAATTTCTTTTAAGAAACAATGGAAATGCATTTGGACAAGTGGGGAGATGGATGATACAGTCTGCTGTCGTAAATTGTGGATTGTTGTAAATTGCAATCTGGATAAATATTTCAGTGGCAACTGGACCAACATGATAAAATGCGGGGCGAGTTATTGTCCATTTTTCTGTGCCTGAAGGAAGCAAACCGGTACAAAGACAAACTAAGAGTAAAGTGATAGAATGACATAAAACACACTTTAATAAATGATTTTAGAAGTAACTGTGATGTGGATGGAAGAGCACAGAATGGATGATTATTATGGATGATAAACATTTCACCAACATGATCTTAAAAATCACATATCTAAAGAGAGATAGTTGGGCCAGACTGTAAATATTCATTCAAGCTAAATGTTGTTATGATATTCATGTAAAATACAAATCACAAACAAATATAACAGTCGGTAAAATATATTTTCTTGTCTATTGTATACAAGAGCATCTATTTATGGGGTCACTTCTACATTTCTATCACACTGTACGAAAACTTGGAAAACTCTTAACACTGAAATAGTCACTTGACTCTGGAGCTCACGAAGACAAAAGTGAGTTCTGTGGTGAGAAATAAAAGGTAAAATATGAAGACAAATATATGGTCAAGAGGATTTTTACTCATTGTTATTTCCAGGTAGTTGATATTTCCCTTGAATGTAAAATAATTAGAAAAACATTTCATATTATCTATTTTTTGTTTGTTAAATGCTAACCCATGCTAACATTTCATGGCATTTTTAGACTAAATGTAATTTCTACCACAATCATTTCCACCACTTTAATTATTAATGTGATGGAAATGACAAGATTAATTTGCAATACAACATACACAGAAATCTTTCTATACGTCTTCTGGTGTGAGTGGAATCCAAGAACCAACATGCATCTCCACACCACCTGCCTGTGTACTATACATTTAGCTGGGATCCTAGCAAGGATGTATTAAGGCCGGTAAAACATCAAGTAGTATGATGAGTGGTAAAATGTAATTTACTATGTTGTGAATGAAAGCTGGAAAAGTAAGTAGCTGTTTATTCAAACTTTTATTCATGTTGAATCCACCCCAACCAGTGATGTCACACTGCGGCAGGTGTTTTCTATCAGTTGCTGAAGGCAAAACATCTGCTCTGAAATCACTGATACATAGGAATTGTCACATGCTTGAATATTTTACCCACTGAGAGCAGTGCAGAAGCAAATTTCTGCCGTTTATTTTTCTGCGGATTTATATTTGAATTAACACTTTTACCTAAAACAATGCTTTTGTGTGAAATACATGCTGCTCAGAATCACTAAATAATTAAAACACTCCATCTAGTCTTGACATGACATGTTGTTTTCATCACACAACATATAGTGCTCTATAGAAATACTTAAATACAATTTTTGCTAATGTGAAAATTGGACATCTATGTTTAAAATATACTGACAGAAGTCGATACCAATGACTGTCAGACTTTATTGAAATATTGTTAAGATAGCTCTATTCTATTAAAACAATGATAAAATATTGTCTAATGCCTTTAAAATCCATGAAATACCAAATTTGGGAAGTCAGTTTATGAGAGTTTGTAAAACATTTGAAGGTATCATATTGTGTGCCGCTAATACTGTCAAAAAAACATCTGTTCTGTGGTGTCGTGTGAATGGATGTTTGAATAAAATATATAAAAATGTATACTATTTTAGTGCACGCATGACCAGGAATTGTTTCCAAACCAAAATAACTCAGAGTTATAGAATTACATTTAAATTAAGTTAGAGTGATGCATATGTTGGTAAATCTGATGGAAGAATCATGCATGCAGGCCCACATTTTCAATCCATACATCAGACCCCAAATGTCAACAATTAAATATAAAGAAACCAACAACCGTCCCGCGTTTCAATCAAATATTAACCTAAAGTTTGCAAAGGGAGCAAATCAGAAAAGTGTGACAGGCGACACGCATCTTTGAAATGAGTTCATCTCACTAGAATCATTAGTTTGGAGCTGTGAGCAGAACATTTTCCTCTATAGCAGCAGTTTCAAATAACAATGCAATAATATTTTCCAGCATAATCTAAAATGATGTTGGGGGGGGGGGGGGGGGGGGGGGGGGGGAAGGTAACGGTGAGTGGCTTGATGCGGCGAAGGAGCAGAGGATGTTAGTGATTGTCCTATATTGCTCATGCTCTCATGGATTACTTAATTATCAGCCCGTGCCGACGTTCTGCTCTGTTAATGGTAGGCAATATGGCCTTTACCTCACTTAAGGAATAAATTGTATTGCTCCATCTCTCTCCATCTTGTAACGAACACACCCTCCCACACACATACAGTATAAACATCCCTTCCCTCCTCTCTTCACTGCTCATATAGATCATTTAAGCTGGAATGGGATAGTTACTGAAGCAAAATCCCAATGAGATCCAGTGCTATTTCACAATAACAATTTCTTTAATTGGGCATCTCTGCCTGTTTCCCCGCAACCTGTTTTATTCATCTTTGCAAAAATCGGGGATGGGATCCTCATTGACACACGCTGGGTTTATGATTTTGAATCACGAGGAGTGAAACTTCTCAGAGAAATTGCTATTGCCTCAGTGGGAAACGTTGTTGTGAGCAGAGGTTTAGAAGATAAAAAAAATATTAAGTTAATCATGAACTCAGTCAGTCAGAGAGTCGTGAGCTGTGGCAGGTGGTGGCTGGGTCGACATGAAAAAGAAAAACCTTGAAGAGGAGGAAGGCAGGGCAGAGGATACTGTAGGTATCCGTGTCATCAGGAGGTCAGTGTCATTAGCAACTACAGGGCGGACGGTGCTGGACAGATACAGAGGTGGTGGGCTGAAAAGGAAGAAACTGACAGCAGCCTATGAGTCTTCATATGAGGCTGTTCTGGGATATGTTTTTTTCTATTGGTATTGTGAATTTTAACATTTGTCATTTGTCACATTCTTTTTCATATATCTATATCTATATATATCTTGCTGGAAGTTCTGGGTGAGCTGTGTCCCTCTGTTTCACTGGGTGAATGACAATTATTTAAACTGACAATTCCTTAAAGCAATAGTTGAACATTTTGGGAAATTGGGGAGGGAGATGAGAAGATCGATACCGCTCTCATGTCTTTGCTGTAGATAGTCAGATAGTCTGGTCTTTCCCACCTTTAAATCTACTAAAGGGAAGAAAGGGGGAAAACTGGGTGTGAAAGGGTTAAAATACTTCCTAGGATGATGTACATGATGTGCCATTATCATAAAGTGGACATAAACCATGAGTTACTGAGTCACATTGTGAGATGACAGTAGAGATGCCTGCAGTGTGTATCCACAGTAGCTGACCACACATGCGTCTACAGCACAGGGACTGCTCTAAAGAGTCCCAATGACCTCATCATGAGTTGCACTCTCAACAGGAAGTCTCCTCTGTTTTACACTTTCACTCCAGTATACTGTGAACAGCAGCAAGTGCTCTCAAACTGGCTCCGAAACCTTTCAAACCTTGTTTGTCAGGTCGGTGTGTTTTCCCCTCACGGGCCTGATTGGAGTAAATATCCGACATTAATATCCACACACAGATCTTTTGCCAGAGGATTATTGAACATTAATTACATTAGCATTTTCTCTCTGACAACAAGGTGGCTTCTTATCTGTGATCTTCAAACTGCGACTGGGAACTATTGATCTGGGCCATGTTGTCATTCAGATGATAATTAGGAGCGGGTGAGAGGTCAGCCTCCAATCCGTTTGAACATCTGGATGAGAGTTCCTCAAGGACAATGGGAGCCGCAGGATGCCGCCACTCTGTCGAGCCCCGCGTGTCTTTATGTGCCTAAGTCCATTATACAAATTGTCTAATTAATTCCCACATTCCAGCAGAGTGGCCCAACAATCAATGGAGGCAAAACAGTGGGAGAAGAGCCCAGTCAGAGCGCGGTGTACAGTTACAGTTGATGCATACAGAGCTGGAGGTGATACACCTGCTGTAAGGTTTAACTCTGACAAAAAGCTTCAGTCCAGATGAACAGTCTTCCTGGAGAAATTGCAAAGCTACAGAGAACACTACCTACTAGCACAGGTGTGAGTGCACATTATATTTTGTGACTTTGTGACTCTTATCTTGCTGAAGAGAACACTATGAACATTAATCTATAAAAATTTGACACGAACAACATACTGTGAGTGTGCCACTGCTGTAGCGGTGGTGCTATCACAGGTTAGCCTTATCTATAATTAAAACTGTATTTTATGGACATGCAAATGGAGATATTAGCAGACCTAACATATATCCTTCTCAGTGTGGTGGGGACAGAGTTCAAAAGAATCGTTTTACAGAGACCCCGCTTTGCGAAAAGTAGCTCAATGTATTCTTTTTCATGAGTAAATAAAGGTAATCTCCATGGGTGCTTTAAATTCTGTCGCCGCTGCATTTATGTTATCGTTAATGCGATGAATAATTCCGTTTGCACACTGAAAAAGTGCTTACAGAAGAACTTTGGAAGAATCAACAGAACAAATTGTGTAAGAAATTCCTAAATGGTCTTGTTCGGAGTGTTTAAGTGTGGAAAAGATCTCCTTCCTCTCTTGTTTTGTACCGAGCTGTACCACTGCATGCTTGACCACTTAGAACAATGGCTTGTTAGTCCACAGTTCAAAGGAAATCGGAGCAGGGCAAGACAACAGATGTTGCTCTGGTGAAACTTTCAGATAAGCACCGGATATAAAAGAGAAGCGGCTGTTTTAGTCTGTAAATTATTATTGCCTGTAAATTCTAACATAAAGAGCCTGTGGTCCTGTTAGTCAGACAGAGTGAGCTGCTGTCGCTACAGGAAACAGCTTATCGTGGTTTCTGTTAACATGTTGCAATGTAAATGCACAGCTAAACTGTACTTGATCCAAATGTGCAAATGCAAAACATAAATGTAAATCAGTGAATGTGCCCGGGGAGGATGCAGACAAACAATGCAAATATTGCCCCCTTGTGGTTCATGTGCACTCATGGGTGTTGAGGGAAGCTGGCAGCCATCTGTACCTGTTATGGCTTGAATTCAGGACATAAAAATACAGGTTTGAGCAGAAGAGGAGGTGCTTTTTAACTGAGTCCGATATCATGTTGGAATCGTGAGTGACATGACGGGGAAAATCAGTTCAGTTATTAGGATTTGTATGACGTGGAAAATGTTTAGGAAATAAATGATTCCTTCCTGCAACCAAACCTCAGATTAACTGCATTTCCCTCACATCTCTCTCTTTCTCTCTCTCTCTGTCCCTCTCTGCTGTCTCTCTCTCTTTCTCTCATTAGAGCAGAGTCAATTTCAATGTCACTTAAAGTCACGGCTGTAATTTATTGGCTCCTTAATACTGACGGACAAAGGTCGTGAGCAGCGCTGTGAGGCGTTCTATCAGGTTTATCTGTGCGGGTCATTAACCTTGACCTGGTGTAAATGCACTTCAGTCCAGGAAGCTCCCCCGTCCTGCACGCGCACGTTTCCATGCCCCCAAGAAGTTCCTCCCTGCGACAGCCACTCACGCTGCCCCGTTAGCTCAAGTGCTTTAAACTTGCTTTAATTGTCATATGGCAGCCAACGCAGTTTTCTTAATTGATCTGACCTTTCACAGGGCTTTCTAATTTCCAATCCCGCTTTCATTGTTCCATCTGGCACTTTCAAAACGACATCTGGTTGACTGTACTTTACCCGGTGATCTCTGTACAGTTATTTTTAAACTTAATGTATGCCTCAACAGATGTTAGTTTTTATAGGTGAGCGAGGAGCTAGACTGCACCCTCACTGCCGGCCCGTGCCCATAATACTTCCTTTCAACAATTCAAATATTGACACCAGAAATTACAATCCAGGTCGCTGGAAAATGTTGGGTTTCTTGTTTTTGTTCCCTATTAGCTAAACATCGTCTCAGTGCAGCCTTTTCTAATCACTGCCCATAAATAAAACATCAGTTCTCAGTTTATGAACAAATAAACTATTTTGTTGCCATGCAGAGTTCAGTTTCACAAATATATGTGATGTCAGTGAGAAGGGATATTTGTTTAGTATATAATAAGCTGAATGTGGGCATTGTTCACCATGGACACTGGGAGGAAAGCAGCTCACTCTCATGCTGTAGTATGACTACTACCCTCAGATCTTTTCAAATGGGATCCCTATCAGGAATGCCAAAATATTCCCTTCACTATCAAGACCAGAGCTTTTTTTTCTTTATTCCAATCGTCTGATTAAAAAGCCTCTCTGCAGAGCCCTTAGTTGTAGATCGGTTCTACCATGGGGCATCTTCTTCTCTGCATGTTCTCCACAAGATTTTGATTACTTTAAGCCGCAATCTTTCCCAGTCATTCTCTACCTAATCTTCTCTTTAAATTTTTCCCCTAACTGCAGCTCCCTGGATTGTCCTTTCCTATCTCCCAACACGGACGACATGTTTTGGACGTCCACATCCCTCCCTTTGAAAACTTCATTTTTCTGCCCTGACATTTTTCCAAAAGATAAATTTCCTATGCCCTGTATTTTCATGGGGAAGTGCTCGGAGATGGCTCTACCTGCAGGCTGTTAAATTAGTGCCATATAATTGACTGATTAAACGCTTATTGATTGCTGAGATCCGGGTGATGGAGACGAGGATATGGATACTCTTGCCCTTGCATTTTACACTGTCCTCTGTTCATGAGGAAGCCTAACACACCCTAATCCAAAGAGAAATGGATCCCTGCCTGGGAAAAAAAATCTTGACTGGTGCTACATTTTCAGGATTGAGGATTGAACGTTGATCAAGATTGCTGAGAATTCATCTGAATTCCAACTTCCTCTGAGCAGCCACTTTAAGAAATGCATATCAGAAATTAAATGTATTGTGTTTGTACATTTTTTTTTTTTGTCTGTGTGACTGTCTAGTCTCACAGGGCTTTAGGAGACAGGGATTGACATGCGGCAGCCTCAAGGTCAGAGTCTGCTGCTCCCCTGAAAGCCTCCAGCCACTGATAGACACGTCTTCCCTCCTGAGCCGTGCTGGAGCGAACACACCACAGAACATCTGTTCGCAAACAACCCTGATGGAGCCGTACTGACACCGAACGCGCACACGCTGCCCGCACCTCAACACCCAATTCCCCGGCTGGGGCCAGATGGTGGCCCGCGCTGCCGCTCCCTCCTCTCCTCGTCCAGGACAAATCATGAGGAAGAATGGCCTGCAGGTACCGCCCCAGGCACGCCTGTGCCACTCACCGCTGACCACCCTCTGGTGGCTTCCAATGTTCCCTCCTGTCAAAAGACAAATTGTCCAACAGACTGCTCTTTTATGAATTCACCCCGCGGTCCATTTCTCAAAAGAGGTTAAGGAAAATCCTTGGCCTGAGCTGCTCAACTTTGAGACAGAACTCTGTTCTCTGGAAAGTTAAGAGGCCTGGATACAGAGCAAAGCTAAAGGTCCTGGAACAGGGGGTGGGGGTGGGTGCTGGGGGGTTTGTTTCTTCACAATGGCCGATTGTTAATCCGAGTCCAACTGGCACAGGCACCTCACTACCATCCTCTGTGCTTGACCTCTGAATTATGTGCTCTGCTGCCATCATAAATAGGAACTTAGGTGAAGAAGAAGAGGGAACATTAGAGAACCTATTTTTTGGGAAATTACCGACAGTTTAAAACAGCAAAGCAAATGACTGGAAAATAAAATACAGACTCTTCCCATCTCCTGGCAAGTGTTTATTTAGTGTCAGTTTGGAGAAGCTGAACCTAAAATTTGAAAAGGATGAACACAAATGACTGAGGTTTACCACTAACACTGCTTCAGTTTCTTCTACTGAGCAATAACACACACACACACACACACACCCGCACACACACACACACACACACACACAAGCATCAATCATCAAACAAACAACCAAAATCATCCCATCATCATAAAAAACAGTTGTTCTGTTCTGTGATTCAGCAGCTGCTGCTGTGTTTTTCTCTGGTTACTTTTGTGTGATTGTGGGTTATTTCTCTGTGCTGGATCTCATTGTGAGAGAGGGCTGGACTATTTCGGCTCTGAAGTCATCTTTTTACAGGTGACCCGGTTAGGGATGCCACCACAGATCAGGGATAAGTGTGATTAATCTCCACCGACATTCTTATGGCACTTTTTACACAGCTTTTCATCTTGAGGCTGCACAGGAGAGATGTGTGGGAAACAATATATCTCTAATGACAGTAAAAATCTGCCTCATGGATAACTGCAATATCTGCTCATTTAGCCTTGGTGCTATTTTTGGGGTTACCTCGGGTTTGCTCTAGTTGTAGTTACCGCTAATATCCTTGCTGGATATTCTGAGAGAGCTGTAGATCAAATAGATGAGATTTTCTTTCACCATTGTGTTATGGTGCAAATTAGGCTTTACATGTACGTACAACTGCCTGGATGTTTACATTATGCATAATGGCTTCTATGGCATTTGCACTGGCAGTTTATTCTTTATGCTGTACTTACAGTATAAAGTGGGCCCAGGCATGTTTTTAATAGGTCACAAGGCAGGTCAGACTAGAGAAAACGTAGCCATTAATACTTTGTCATACTGCCAGAGTAGCACCCTGTTTTCCCTGAAGACTTATAAAAAGCCCTCCTCTTGGTTCAACTAAAATAAACATTTGACCAGATACATATCGCAGGCCAGCAACAACTGTATAACGCCAATACTACTACTACTACTCATACAAGTACTTCTAGGGCTAGTTCACCCAAATCACAAAACATTTTTCCCACTTACCCCTTGTGGATTGTAGCCATGGAGATAGTTTTGGTTTTGTTTGTTGAGATTGACGAGGTTATTTCTGAGAATGAATGGTATTTAAATTGTGGTGCTTAAAGCATCAAAAAATGAGTGATATGTGACATGCCGTCCCAGAAACAATGTGTATATAACAATGTCCCTGATAATCCACAGACCTCAATGTCAACACTTTAAGATGATAATTATTAGAACAGTAAAAGCAAGTACTGTGAATTTTCCTGAGTAACGGACATTATTTCTCATTGGTGCGTCGTTTTTAAATGCTTTCTGTGCCCAAAAGCAAAAATCAGTTCATCCCTGCTTTATAAGGAAAGCAGCAGGAGTCTCTAATGTCTGTTAGTTTAGATACTATTAGGGGTAACTATTAGCGGTAATTAGGGGTAAAATTAGGGTCTTTTTGTGAATTAGATGAACCGACCCTTTATAGGTTAAGGCTGGCGATATATATATGTATGTGTGTGTGTATATATATATACAAATTTCATTGTCAACAAATCCCATGAAAAGGGCTAAACCAACAATGTCTTTTAATACTTCGCAACCTCCCCAGCCTGACAGTGACAACCATAAACCAATTAATTCTTACTGAAATAAAGTCTTTGTAACTGGGGACAAATATATAGTTTCTTTTTCAAAAAAGTAATTCCCTACATACAGCTGGGAACACCTGTATGCTCCTAATAGGAGTAAATAGTCAATGTTTTTTTAACTATTTTCAGCTGGGGATTAATACTGATTTGGTTGGATAGTATTTATGCCAGCAACATTATGTTATTGGACCAATTATTTTGCATTTTTACTGTACCTTTACTGTTCTCCTTTAACTCATATTTAAATTGAGATTTTTTTTTTTGAAGTAGAAATAGGATAGAAAAAACAAACAAAAATGTTAACAGTGAACCATCAGTAAAGGGAAATAAGCTTAAATAAACTTCCAGCATCCCAGTAGTTCCCAACTGCTCTGCGCTAATCAATTTTAAGATTCATCGTAAATTAATAATCTCAACATATTTATAAAACATGTCCACATCCTGACTACAGCAAACACAAACGTGTTGACACACCACCTGGCCAAGATAACAATTGAAACCCTAATTCATCAGTGTATTACTGGTGCAGATATATTCTGATGACAGCATAGACAACAGCGTATGAGAGATAAAATGTCAGCTGATCATATACTGTAAATAATCTCAGCTGTGTTTGGTTCTGATAATGTTTGTAGCTCAATGACACAAGTTGGGCCTCTACATGATCAAACACTTCTCTCTCAGCCTCTTGACCCATGCCAGATGGAAACATTTGAACTAATATTTACACCACTTAAGAAGTTCCATAAACATCAAATATCAACCCGAGCCCCATCAAAAAAGCCCCACAAGTGCTCTTAATGAGAAGATATGACTAAATACGGTAAGCTGTTGCATCATCGGGATGACTCGCCAATTTCTGGACAGCTTCTATTGAGATATGAGACCGTTCTGCTGCGCTATTTCCTGAACAACACTTCAAGCATGTTTACAGTAAAACCAGGGCCTTCCAGACACACCACGCAAGAGTGCACTTGACCGTGTGACCGTGTGATGCGCTCTCTGAGACTGAGGTAGAAAACATCTTGGGCTAAGCAGGCCCCTACGGCGAAAGATTTTCACCAAATTGCACTGGTGTTATTCAGTGAGATTGCGCTAATTAAAGCTGTGCTTCATGAAAGAAGAGGTGGTGGGGATGGGGAGGAGGGTCGTATTTCTCGAAGCACTCACAAGCCTAATGGTGCAAAGAATTTCTACCTGATGAGGGCATTCCTACCACAGGTATGTGCCCCGATTGCCAGCGGCACAGACAGCCAAACAGCAATTTAGCACTCTACTACAAGTGTTTACACTGCACTTTGGCACTGCGACTTTTTTTAATGTACCTTGCTGTTTTTTAATATTAAGTGTATATTTACATTAAGAGGGTGTTTTTGAAGAAGTTGCAAATGGTACGCTAAGCCTGTGCGGTTTCAGCCAGAGCCCTCCGGGGCCACAGTGGGAGCTCGTCCCTGCAGAGCTGTGGCTGAAGCCCACTCACTGTCAGAGTGGAGCCAGTTGGCGCTGCAGGGAGGGCAGGGATAAAGGGAGGGTGTGGGTTGGAGGAGTTGGAGCAGCGGGGGTGGGGAGGGGGGGCCTCCTCTGCCTTCAATCCCGCATGATCTCACTGGTCCTGGAGAGTATATCAGGCAAAAGCAGCGTGATCATTAAATGCCCATGCTGCAAATCTTTTTAATTATTCTCCTTCCTCCCTAGCCTTTTAATGAGAGGAGTATCCACAGATAATGCGGGTAATTGGACAATGGGATTCACTCATTCAATTATTGACCACTGAATCTGCTCAAGAGTTGATGGGTAATTCTCATTCTCGGCTCTGGCTCCAGGGCTCAGCGTTCAGGATCCTGCTAAAAAAACCAAAGAATGCTCCTTCTGGTGGATTGTATGTCTTTTAAATAATTTTTTTGGGCTTTGTCCAAAAAGCATATTACATTATAATTTGTTTGAACCATGAAAGGGTTAGATCCAAATACTGTGTGGCAGGCCTCTCCATAAAATCTTGCTAAGTAACCTCTGGTATGCAAAGCTGGCCTTTGCACTTAAACCACATATTGCCATTTTGAGTGGGAGACGCGTATGTTGAGTAATCGGCTTTTGTTTGGAATCCATTGAAATCGGAGATGAGTGTGTTTTAATGGTCTGCTCTGAGTCTGGCAGAACAATCCAGCTTCATTCAGAATGTCCACTGGAATGACATTAAATGCTCATGATGAGAGGTGGTGGTCATTAAAGGAATAGTTCTGCATTCTGTGAAATACGCCTTTTCCCTCTCGGGCTGAGAGGAGAAGATCGCTCCAAAGTCTGTACAGAAAATAGGAAGCTACAACCAGGTTAGCTTAGCTGAGCATAAACACTGGAAACAGTGAAATAGCTAGTCTGGTGCTGTCCATATTTACCCTACAGTGGTATCGATCTTCTCATCTAACTCGCCACAAGAAAACGAAAATCCATATTTCCCAAAATGCCAAACCATTCCCCTTTAAAGTAGTTACAAAAGGAAAATCTGAATGGAACAACTTCTGGGTGTTCGGTTGAGGAAATTATCATCCTTCCACACCAGACAGGCAGCACAGATCTCATACAGTAACTTCTTTAGACAGGTATTTATGGTTTATTCTAGCTGACATGGGATTGTAAGTAGCAGAGTAAACACTGTTTCCCCAACTAGAAAAAGGCGACTACTTCCCCCCCATCTGGAACCCTGCTTAATGCTCAATTGAAAAAACCCAGTCTCTGGATAAAGGACTTCTCCAGTTTGACTGAATTTCAAACCTGAAGGCAAAATCTACAAACCACAGCGAAAACCCCAGAGAGTGGGAGAATTCCCCCACTGATCATCCAATTTGGCTGATACCAGTGTGTGTGTGTGTGTGTGTGTGTGTGAGTGAAAAAAAAAAAAAACAGCAAACAGGGAGAAGAAGGAGAAAAAAATAGTTACAGAAATCTTCCATCACCCTGCTTCTTTGCAGCGGCCCACATTGATCCAGCACATTAATCACGAGCAGACAAACAGCATGTTGTGTCTGTTGGTAATTGTGACTCTCAACCATACTTAGCCTATAGCTACTCTCAACATGAGCTGATAAACCACTCTATTACAACAGCACAATGTAGGACACGTTCCGTCAATGGCAGCTTGGGAGCAAAGAGCTTCCTGCAGCAATATCACAAAAGGCAGTTTATCTGTGTTCAGTAATGGAATAACACACATTCTACCGGAGAGAAGTCAAGATATTTCCTCCGTGGCATTGCTCTATTAGAAGAAACTGGTGCAAACATATTTCTACACTGGGAAGAAGAGGCTTGATACTGCTAGCTTTCCAGCATTGTGCTGGTGTTAACAGCTATAACCCCCCCCGACTCCACTTGTGAAATTCACACCTCCAGCTAGAGTCATTATCATAATTGTTACCAAATACTGTAACTCCCAAGTTTTAATTGCAACACCATTAATTTCCAATCTGAATGATTTCCTTGCACAGACAATTTCATTTCCAAATTGACATCCCCACTCAAATGATTTTATATAAACACACTGATAAAAAATAATAATATCTCAAGGGCCAAAGACAGAAGTGGGGGGTGGAAAATGATTTCAATATGGTTTAGAGGCAGGCAAATTGTATCAAGAACGAGTCACAGTTACTCCTCCAAGGCTTTAAAACAAATATGCCCTTCAACTGATGCGTTATCATCGTCTCCGCACTGCAAATAAACTATGCCTTGCCTCATTTCTTTTCAAGATAAAAGACCAGTCGTTTGGGCATAATGGTCAGGGCCAACAAAATGAAATAATAAACCATTCATTAAATCAAGCGCACAAGAGGTAACTTTTCTAATAAAAGATTCGGAAAGTTTAATTAATAGCAGTCGTTAGCGCTCGTTTAAAACTTATCGATTTAAACATAACAATATGTTAAAATAATGTATCCTGCAACAGTCATCGCCCTGCCTCGGCGGGGCCTCTGCTCGCACCACATTGTAATCAACAGATTGTTAGACATGCATTTTCTGGGCCACTGACAAAGCCTGATGTATGGGGTCGAAGGGAGCGTTCGTAATCCATCCATTGCTGCAATTTATTATCTTATTTTAATTGTATACACAAACATTGAGGTGATTTAGGTGACACGGTGGAAAGATGAAATCCGTTTATATTAAAAGGGTTGCTCACCCCTGGAGCCCACTGCCAGCAACACCTTTCAATGACTGCTTTTAACAACATGGTTATTGTTTTATTGATCAGGGTTTTATTACAGATTTGACACCCATGTTATGTGTTAATCGAACCGCATATAATTTTTTGACACATATTTTACGAGATTATGACTGCAATTAATTTAATAACTATTATTTTTTCGGTGATTTCAGTCTTAACGAGGTTTGTGGGAGAGTGCTCCATTCGTCTTGGCCGTGTTGTCACTCATGCACTCTCCGGCACGGTGGCGCAGTGCATGACCCTAATGGAAGCCGCGGAAATGGCCAATCGAGCCAGCGTCCGCACTCCCCGGCTCATTGCAGAGCCACCTTCTTTTGTTCTAGGAAGTGATATCACTATTAAGGAAGCCATTCATAGCCATATAATTCCTCCTTTCTACACTTAAACACTCCAGGCTTATGGGAAAATTATACAACTCAGCCTTTGCTCAAAAGTACTTTGAGGATGTGTCATTTTTCAGGCAGTGTACGTTTAACCTGGGAGGGAAAAAAATAACCATTTTCTGCAATGTGAAGAAGGATTAATATCTTTTCTTAAAACACAAATTATGCAACATTGGCTTTACACACAGTAAATCAGGAAAACATGGACGCCTGCTGACGGTATGTGGGCAGTTAAAGCAGGACACAGGGACGAGGAACATAACAGTGTGTCAAGCCGAGATGAAGCTCACACATCTATAAAGGCAGCAGACACAGAACGGGGCCACTGTTGGTCAATAGCCTCCATCTGTGTCTCCTCTCATCTCTAAGAAGTGCACATCTGCTGAACATGGCACAATTTATCCATCAGAAGAATTATTAATTAATAGTTCATCTCATCCTGTATAATTGAGGACAGATCTGGAACGCCATTAGCTGCGATAATAAAGAGAGCGATACCTCCCGCCCACCTGAGCACACGGGAAAAGCCTCCTCTGCTCCGGTTCTTTGTGGCCTTGTCAGCAAATGTATTCTTTTGCACTGAGCAGTAGTTAACAACTTATAGGTTTGTCAAACCAATTTCATTCTTTTTAAATCTTCATAGCAATTATCTTTTTGCATAATCAGTTTCAAGACCTTGGGGGTCTACTGGGTCTTGTAACGTCTTTAAAATAATTGTTCAGATAGTAATTTGAAGTTTTGTGGAAATTGCTTAATAATCAGATCCCAAAGTCAATATTTGGCTGAAGAACTAAGTTGTAGATGGAAAAGACTTCATGGGGCTCCGACAGAAAAGAGGACCAGCTAAAAATAAAATTACATCAGAAGTTGGAGCCAACTCAACATAAAAGCACGCATGTATGTGTGCTTGGGTGTTCTAGTGTGTTTATAAGCGTGTGTGTGTGTGTGTGCTTGCACGCCTGGCTTAGCGGGTGTCCACGTGCATCCACATGGCACTGCATCTCATCTATGTGCAAGTGTGATGGAGAGTTTAGCCGTACAGGTGCACATCCAGCTTTCTGGAGACAGTGTGCAGATAAAGTAGGCCCATATGAACTCGTTTCGAATTTCCATTTTAATATGCCATCAAAAGAAACACAAAGTCAGAAAGATATCATTGGGCATGAAGCTATATTATCATGAAATATTAACAGCTGTTGTGGACCCAACGCAGCGGTTATCTACTTTGAGCATTTGAAAGATATCCAACTTAAAGGGAGGGGGTAAGGATTTTATGTTTGTCCCAATTACCCTTGTAATGAGATGTATCTGAGTCTGTAGTAATGACAGTAATGAGAAAGATTAAATGACAATGTGTAAAAACAGAGCTGGCATATCAATGACTCGCCAAACAGAGCGCTCCGTCTGATGTATGCTGGTACAAAAGAAGTACAAGATCCATGATCCCCAACAGCAAGGACAAATAAAAGAAAATACAGGTCTAACACGGTGCTCCCCTTGACTCCTAAAGTATATATGAATCACTACCCTTATTATCACTCTGACACAGCAAGGAGCTTTGCTTTATGAATGCTACTTAAGGAGCATCTCATAATGTGCACTGACTAAACCCAATCATAATCTGTCTTGCCCAATAACAACAAGACAATGCTTTACAGAAAACGTCTGATGTCATATCATCATTACACTAATAGCAAAAGCTCGGGCTACTCTTAGCCCCACCCAATTAGTCATTTTAAACTGCTTATTGGTGAGAAGGCATCAATGATCAATTCAAGCATTTAGCCTGTGGAGCAGGGCTTGAGTCAGTGCCAACATTGATTATCTAAAGGAGCAAATTGGTCCTTAATAATGGGTATTTCTCATGATGCCTGTGTGAAGCTGCAAGGGCTGTTCATTTTGTACAAATGCTGCACTGATGTAGGGTTTTCTTTAATCTCAGCCAAAAAGTACCTCAGGTTTATCATTATTTATGCCAGTTATTGTTCTTGTGCCACTTACTTAATACTTAAAACTTTATACACGTTTAGGATGCTTATCAGCTTATTTAATTCATTAATTTAATCAATATTCTTCTGTTAACAAAGGATCAAATTATTATGTGAAATGTGAAAGTGGTCGCTGGTAGCAACAAACCCACATCACCCCACTCTGCAGCTCCCATCAGTTTTTCTGAGTGTTTTTGTGCTTTTCTGTCACAATCTGCTTTTGTCTCTCCATTCTCTTACTCCACAGACTGGCCATCCTTGGACTTTCCCTCATGACCTGACTGCCCCACCCAACTACACACCTGTTCTCACTTCCCTCATAAACGGAAACAGTGATGCGTTGAACACACTGTTTGAGTTATGCAAGCATTGAAACTACGGCATTGTGCGCACTGCCGTTTTTATACAGCAGGGTTTATATACACACCTCTATATAACACCTCTGACACACCCACCAAACGAGAGAAAACATACTTTTAAAGCCTGATGCACACCGTTTCGAGGAAACGTGACGTTCAACCCGGAAACCGTAGAAAAACAGAGCACACAGCTTTCAGACTGAACGTGGCCCTGGACCCCCCCCCCTTCCCTCATCAGCCACTCACCATGTATACCTTGGTCTGCATTTGGGTCCTAATCCCTGCATTCCACAGGTGGATATCTTGCTTAACAAGCCAGCAGAGCTAAAAGAATACAAAATAAAATAAAATGTTTGACTCATACTT
Source organism: Lateolabrax maculatus (assembly GCA_031216445.1). NCBI lineage: Eukaryota > Metazoa > Chordata > Actinopteri > Acropomatiformes > Lateolabracidae > Lateolabrax > Lateolabrax maculatus. Next base: position 23,839,503 of record CM062213.1, on the reverse strand, counting down.
GGCAGGTGTACAGACAACTCCAAATGAATGTGGCTCTGGGTCTGGTGGATGTGTCGGACAACGGTTTGCCAACACGTTAGCTGTACCAATTTGTCCAGAGCTAATATGCCAGTGTTGTGTTTTCCTCTTGTTCTTCTCTGCCCAAGTGGCCAAAAATCAAAGACTGTCAAGTACCCAACGCTGGCATTGAATGTATGGTCAGCTTCATAATCTTTTCTCTTTCAACAGATAGTTCCTGATTTTGTTTGAAAAATGTGCAGGTTATAAAATATTTTATAAAGGAAAAAGGCTTGTATAGCACCTTGTGTTTGGACAATATTTGACACTTGAGAACTTATTTTGTGAAATGAGAAGTGTTTAAACCATATTAATACAAAACACAACACCCACACAAAAAAATGTCAAACAATAACCAACTCTAGTGATAAGCAGCACCCAAGTAAGCAACACTGCTACTGTATAGTGCTATATAATAATATAATAAAGAATACTCCAATATGCTAAGTCACAAATGTAACAAAGTGCATAAATCACAAGATTTGACACACGTTTTAGGTTTACCATTGTTTGATCATTGTTGATATCCAGTGTGACACAATGAGACCTTAGACATTAACAAACCTTTCAGCTATGCAAATTAAATACAGAATATTGACTGAGTAAAATTAAATAGATTGCCTGAAACCAGTATAGAATCTCTGAAATCAGAGCAATACAGCCTAAATGTTAATAGAAAAAAATCTATTTAGCCTTTTAGTGGGTTGAATAACTTCAAGGCTTTTTACGAACACCCCATGGATCATCAGGAGGTCCCAGGTGGGACTGTTGCCTCAGGAAACTCTCACTTCCTCCACTGTGGAGAGAATCCCCAGTTGGTTTAAGTCATATACTGTTAGACGCCAAAGAATCCAATTTACCCCATTCCCATACTTCTTTGATTTCCTTTGCTTTGTAAGGTCATTTATCTGCAATCTTAATTTGGAAACTGATTTCTTTCCTTTGTGACAAGCAGCAGGAGTCTCTCCGCCCCCCTCCTCAGCTGTCATAAAGGTAGGCAGGTGTCCTTAAAGATGTTGAAAACATTGAATATAACAGACACGTTCAATTAGAGCAAAATTATCTCGAAAATGAATTACTGTGTTCTTAATGGGTTGAGCAGAAACACTCCCCAAAGCACACAAGGTGAGCTTTACAGTATGGCACTTTAAGTGGATCAGAACAAACTGCTCCACAGAAAACTCTGTGGTAGTTAATGAAGACCATGAATAACTACTGAAATGTGTGCTCTTACCAAACCAGTAGAGCAGTCCGTCCATCATGAAGGGATTCTTTGATTTCATATTTCATCCCCTCTCAAGCACAGCTCAGTTTCTCAGAGGTGATTTTTCAGGATTATCAGATAATCCTGGAAGGAAATAACTGCCGGAGGAGAGTGTTCTCTGGTCTTTTGCACTTATTGTGAAAACAGATGGCAAAAGTCAGCGCTTAAATCAGTTAGACACAAAAAATCCCCGAAAATATATATGAGTATCATTACATCATTTAGACCATTCATAATCTAAACCAAGCCATTAGACTGCAACACCTTGGTTTTTCCAATCCTTAGCATAACACTTCTGTCAGATAACCACAATTAACACATTTATTTGATGACTGATAGTTACTTTTTCATGGATTAAATATGTCTGCTGTCATAGTTATTACAAATAAAGCAAAAAATGTTGCAAATCTTTAAGTAATCTTGCCCATCAATTTTGTCTAAACAGTTTATGATTTAAAATTGCACTTATTAAGTAATTTTTATCAAGTAATTCAAGCATGACAACCACATAAGTCTCATCACTTAACAGGTATCTAGTACTCCAAATATTGTTTTTTCCTATCCCTCATATTTTAGATTTGCACCTTTTGTCTATCTGAGGACAATGACAGCTACCTATAAAAATAAACTCAGCCCACCAGGGTTAACCATGTGTAAAAAAGAGAGAGTGAATATGACATCAAATGTCGTCTTCCCTTTGTCTTAGCCAGCCTCAAGGTGACATGGGAGTCTGCTCTCATCACCAGAGCCAACTATGACACTTATTCTCTGTGGGACTCATTAAGGGGCAAAGAGGACCTCTGCACCGGCAGCATGTTCAACAAACTAAGACATTTTACTAAAACCAAGAGTCACAATTTCCATTTAGTTCCACAAAACACCTGCCACGACCACACACATGCGTGAAGTAAATGTTAAGTTGCCTTCCAAGGTGATCCAGACAAGGCAGAATTAGAGAATACTTTCTGTGAAACTTTCACATGGTAAAAATGATGCTTTGATGCTGCACTTAATGTAAGATTTCCTGTGTGTTAAAATGTTAAAGAAATTGTAAACGAAAAATGTTTGATGTGGCTGTTTCACTTTTTATTTCACCTTTGTGAATTCAACTCAAAAATTTGTCTTTATGTTCCGGGCAGATCATTTGCTTTGCTCGTCCTTAAATGCTAACACTTAAGCCAAAGCATAATACGCTACAGTATGTTGATCAGACAGTGCCATGACATTGTTCTGGCGGCCCATTATTCCGAAGCCCCAATAGTCCAAAAAATGTCCCATTGGACCGCAAACCCATTTGTCCAACAGCCTGTTATCCCAAAAACAAACGCAGTTGCTCGAAAATACACACTCTCTCTGTTGAAAATCACAACAGAGACAGAAAAGCCAATTTATGGGAGCAGATCACTGGCCCTGACATCCTAATCCTGACTAACCATTTCTTCTTCTTGCCTAACCTGCCTGCTCCCTTTGCCTATCCATAATTTAACGTGAAAATATAATTTGACCTAAAAAGCACAATTCAATTTAGGTTTTTAGGGAGTCCCCACTGAACTAACAACTGCCAGAAGAGAGTGTATTTTCTGAGCAATGGGCGTTTTTTTCAGAATAACGGGCTGTCAGATAAATGGACTTTCGGTCAAATCGGACATTTTTCGGAATAATGGGCCATCAAAACAATGGGAAGTCCCTGATCTGACAGCTAGTATATCTGAAATATTCTTTACCATTAAAGATGACAATCATTTCAAAACGTATAAAAATTTCAAGTTTATTTCAATTATATTGTCACAATTATTCAATATCGCTGATGGGTACTGTTAATTTGAAACGTTTGGAACCTTTTCAACTTTGCACTAAATTGTAGCTTCATTACCAAAACAGTTCCTCACTGCATCTCAATTGCTATATCATATTGTAAAAGAAATTACCCTAAACTGCCATATTTGTTCTCATACCATTTCAACTACCATTTATTTTTTAAGTTGTAACAATGTCTCATTCCAGCTTTTGACATGGGTCATGCTAAAATGTTACCATTGAGCTGATTTGATTTCTGTGCATGACCAAGTTTGAGGTATTGCTTTGATTCGGGCTTTTTTATGGTTCACACTGACCAATAATTTGAGTTTGCAAGACTCTTTTAATAGTCGAGTTCATTTTGCAGAGCAGTTGTGCTAGCCTCGAGGCTAATGGGAAATTAACATTGTTGGTGCTGTTGCCATTTTTTAATGTGGATGAATTTATTAGCCTTGTAAAGCAAGATAATTACTTGTGTTTTTAGCTACATTAAAGCTTTCTTTTTTGATGTTGTTATTGTTGTCCTCCCACCATTCTATTCAATCACCATTTGTGGCAATGCTGCTCTTCATTTTCAAACCCTTTGGTTCACCTTCTAATTTTGGTAGCACACCAGCAGAAAACACCAACAGAGATCTGACTATACAAAATATTATGACCCAGCTCTGCTAATGGAGTCCTCTGCCATAGTGTGGTTATAAGTGAAGTATCATTGCTTAATATTCGTGGTCTATCCACTCAACAACAAGAAAGAGCCCACCATAAAAGGGAAACTCCTTATGAAGGGAAATTAAGATGGAGAAGGCGAAGTAACAGGTTTACCCCTGAGCCACAAACAGCACATAAACACAGCAAGACCAAATGAGATGAGAAGCAGGGGTGAGATGTGTATGAGTACCTGTTTACAACTGTAAATAATGGAGTGGACTGTAAGTGCAGCGAAGGGGGTCAGAAAGCTTTCACTCAGACATAGTGTAATTTGTACCTGAACTTGATCTCGGGCTGTCACTTCCCTCTACATTAGGGAAAGCTCTAATGGGGTGGAGTGTCAGCCACCGTGGCTTTTCTGCAGACGCAAGGGCAGCACGGCTCATTTTCACAGAGAGCGCTTTTCCACGGGAGCCAAATTAACCACGCAACCTGCTGAACCCCTCTGACGGCGTGATTGACGTTGACAAATAAAACAAAACCTGCTGCGTCAGTGAGAAGCAACAAGACTGCAGAGTGGTATTGTGGCGTTCCGTCACGTTGACAGCGTAGGCCTTCGGAAGAACACATGAGCACAATCTTGATTTGTGTTTTCTCTATCGCGTTGTATCACCATCACAACACAAAGAAAATGAAAGGAGGAGGAAGAAATAAGGAAAGCACTAGAAACTCTGGAAGTTCTCTTCAGGGGCTATATTTACACTGAGTGCAGCATAGTGGGAGCTCAGTAGACAAATACTCTCACATCTTAATTTTTCAATTAGCATGGCTCTTGTTCTCTAAACATATGCAAACACAGCGGGGCGTCCATTAAAATGCAACTCTAGTGTTGAGCCTAATTAGAGTAAATTGGTTGGCGTGTATTCGGAGAAATTTGAATGCAGCTTGCTATCCATGTTTCACCGGGTGTTTCGCCCCAACAAACAAACTGGCACTGGCTGCCTCATGCATATGTTCAGCAGAAGCCTTGAATGAGTGACTGAGAAGCTGTGTGTGTATGTGTGTGTAAGAGTGAGTATGAGTGTGTATCTAAATGTGTGCCTATGTGTCTTTAGTCTACTAAACAGTGACTCTTCTATCTCCCATGTTATCATCACATTACCATAACGTCTCAAAATCTGTTCACAGTGTGCTTAATAATGCATTTGTGTAAGGAACTGCAGTTTTAATGTGATATTTTTCTTTTATTATGTGATCCTCTGCATTTGCCTTTGGCTTCATTATCACTTCATAGAGGGAACTAACTCAAACTAATAAAATGTTGCTGACTTTGTCCCGGTGATGTTTTAATAGGAGCGGATCTCCAGTATTTTTGCCAACGTCATTGGAACATTGGAGAGGCTTACAGTACAGTAGGCAGCAGGCCAAATGGACCCTGTGCAATGTAAAGGATAATTTGTCCTGGATGCTCTCTGCCTGGTCGAGGTAAACAGCTGCCTCCACAGCTAGGATGAGAGGACTGTGTTGAAGATCCCGAGAGCTGTATGGAGACGCCGAGCTGTGGTAACACTGTCAGACATTAACTCACGTAGGCCTCAGTTGCGTGCGGCTCCATATTTTTGGCTTGAGGTAATCAGGTTTGTCATACGAAGTGCATTTTTTATTTGTGATGCAATGGAGCAGATGGCAGATGAAATGACTCTGAGAGCCGATGTGAAAGACAAAGGGAGAGTAAACACTGCTGAGGAGAGCTCTACGTGGGTGACAGGAGGTAAGTTAATGTGACTCAGGTCTGTGGAAATAATCTGAGCATCAGTATTGAGTCATTGTGTTTCTTGGAAATCTCTGTTGTGATCATGTAAAGTAGTCAGTGTCATGTTTTCTGTTTCACAAGTCCACTCACCACTATGTTGTGCTACATATTTGACTTGAGAAACTGTATAAAGTTGCAGTTTTGGATCAATTTCCCCAACAAATCAGATTTTGCAGCAATGAAATAAATGGATTTTGTCAGTCGCTTGCTTGCATACATTCTTTAAATTATGTAGATGTTTTTTGGTCCATGGTCCTGACGTGCTGCAAATTCAAGTGTGCATTTTCATTTTGATTTAAAACATGAAGTGAAATTATCGTCAGATCCACCGCTCCGAGTAACTGTGGTGTCTAATGAGTGAGCGTGGCTCGGTAAAACACGGGAACAAAACCTGAAAAATGCATAGCATGCCTGCAGGCCTAATTTCTCTATCAGCTAATGGTCATGGGCATGGACCAGCTTTACTTCTTACTTAATTCATTAGATAACCTGGGAGCATCACGCTGCTTCTCAGCTCAAACATATGGCACTGATTTGAAGTTCATTTTAACTTGTTGTTCTTCAAATACCAATCCCTGCCTTCTTCACTTCTCATTCAATCACAGAGAAATGACAGATAAAAACACGCACAATGCTAATGAAAGATAAAAGGAAGCTTCGAGCTGACCAAAGGTGATAACGGGGGAGACCATTTTGATGTTTGTTATTTCACACGTATGAAAGAATAGCTAATAAAATCTTAAAAATGGCCAATACAGCCCTGAGCAACGTCCATTTGTATCTCTCTTTCAACAATTTAGGTAAGACAAATACAGTTTATTCAACTTTCAAAAATGTGTCCAGAGTGTGAATAAATCATTAGGCATTAAATGTTAAATAAAACAGAGAAAGGAACGGTGAATAATTCATTTTGAATAGGTGGTGAAAAAGTAAACAGTCTGCAGCCAGCGCAATAATTCATTAATATCTATTTAAATCAGATGTTAACAAACAGATCTACTCCTGCAGGAATTTCACAACCTAACTCCACATTCTGTTTTCTGGAAATTTCTTCAGCTCATGTCAACTCTTTAGTTACAGGCTGTGCATTTTACAGTGTAGGTTTTATACATTTTCATGGTGTTACTATGGTTGCTTCTCATCAGCTGTTTCAGAAGCTATGGACGTAACACTACTGAAATGCTAGGCCACATGCTTTGGTTATGACACTGATCTGTGTCTCTGTGTGATGTCTGTTAGTGGAAGCCTCCACAAGAACGCAGTTCTCAAACATCAAGACATGTTGACAGTTGTCGAGTTTGTTTCAATCAGTAATTTCCAAGCAAGGAATCTTCATGATTGATAACTTTCTTGGGTTCTGTATTTCATGTTTCCACTAATTTGCAGGGTAAACAAATATAACAATTTGCCAATATATCTGATCAAATATGGCTTTTTATCAGTTCCAGATGTTAGTCTTGGGACGTTTATCACACATAATGATGTGGAGGTTCCCACCTGTCCATAGATGGACTTTATAGAAATAGTTGCTGAGAGTTAGATAAAAAGATTGATACCATGCTGCCTGTATGCTGAATTGGGAACTAGACCCAGGGACGGGCAGCTTAGCTTAGCATAAATATTGGAGGCAGTGACAGCTAGCCAGGCTCTGTCCGATGAGGCTCTGCGGGCCCTTCACCGTCCCGACAAGTACCGGTTATGTTATGTGTTGGAACTCTTTCTTGGCCGGGGCTAGCCACCTCACAGTGACCTCCAGACTTAATTAGGGAGCTTTAGGGGTGCTGCTAACCAGATATTTTGCCATGCGAGATGGCCACACATCACCCGCTTCTTTCTGCTGCATCATGTCCTATTGTAAGGATTTGTATAGTGTTGTATTGCATCGCCAGCCTTAGTCCAAATGTATCTGCGAATCTGGCCAGTTAAAGTTAAAGAAAGCTTTAATGTAGCACAAGTGCCCATTGTGTGTCAGTCTTTAGGCCTCTGTGCTTTTTCACTAACAACAACATAACATGCTGGTGTTTTGGTCTTTAAATACTTAATCAAATCGTGCTTGTCAAATAACCAATTGGTACCTGTTGCTAACTGATGCGCCTTTATTTATTTAACATTTCACCTCTCGGACAGAAAGCATACAAAGCGAGGCTCAAGTCAGCGACTGGAGACTTGGTGCCTTTGCAGAAAGTGAGCCTGGGGAGACCGGTAGAGACACGGACGCTCAGCGGCCTAGAAAGTGTGACAGCTCTTCTTCCCCTCTGTTCTCTTTGAAAATGTACCTGAGGAGGTCTTCCTCTGCAGCATCTTCCTCCACAGACTCTCTGTCTTCCTCTCAGCAGAGCAACGTGGGAGGTTAGTGACACCAGCACTTCATCACGCCTGTCTGATGCCCTCTAGCTGCACACACAGCTGTGGTGGTCTGTTGCCAAACCCTTCTAGATAAACACACATTGAAATTATTGAAGGGAAAAAACTCAGTAAACCTCAGTAAAGCTGTTATGAAATTAACTTTTTCACCACAGTTTTTCTACTGATGAAATAAATGATGATTAATATGCAGAATAATAATGCCACAGACAGAATAGAAAATTTGACAAATTGCAAGCTTTATGCCTCACCATGCTGTGAGAATGCTTAAATACAGTTCATATAATCAATTATGAAAATGTGTGAATAATTTAGAAACTGAAACTACAGCAAAAAAGAGACTAATGCAAAAAATGGCCACCAATGTAGACTCGCTACTGTAGGTGCAGCAGCGTAAGTGATTACACCACAGACTGTTTATGTTCCTATGCAATTCTATTAAATTAAATATTAAATAAACTGGTAATTTAGTAATGGTGACATTACTAACATTAATTAAAGAAAGGTTTCAACATCTTAGGAAATACCTTTGATTGCTTTCTGTCCAAGATGTGAGAAAATTGATGTCAGTCCAATGTCTGTGCATTACATATGGATTTGGAGTCAGTACGTGGTTAGCCTAGCTTAGCATAGCCTGGCTCTGTTCAAAGTTCAGAAAAACATCTACCTACACTGTTAAAGTTCACTAATTAACAGTTTGTATCTCATTTGGTTAAAACCCACACAGACTAAAATGTAAAAATGACTGTGGTTTTAGAATGATAGATTTAAACAGTAGAACTACTTTTTCACTGGGAAGCTGTACGCAGTCACAGCACCCGGTATTTGTTCAATAAATCCTGATGTCACAAATGTTAAGTAGCAGTATACAGTACTATACATGCTACTATTATAGGCACATAAGACCTGAGCAGGGACAGTTATAGGCATCACATAAATATATTTCCCTTGTTTTACTACTATAACCGTTGAGGAGAAACAAGTGGTCAGAGGGTAGAAAATGACCCCATTTAATAACTGATTCATGAAAAAACATTGAATTAGCCATTGTTGTTTACAGACAGTATTACTTACGCCATGGCCCACGACGCTAGAAGGCAACGTCTCTTCAAGACCTCAGTAGAATTAATTCATTTGTTGGTAACTTATTCTCATTGGATCATTGCCTTCACCAGTGAGGTTATGTTTGTGGTCTTGAATGTTTGCTTGTCTGTCCATCATGATTCACTTTGTGTTTTCCCCTCATAAGTGTTTTCTTTTTATTTGGTGATTTTTTCAAATTCTATATAATTTTTCCCAAACTCTTGTAGGCATTGTGAAATTACAACAACATTTGTATAGTATATTCTTATATTAACTACTTGTGATCTTGCAAAATGTAACAGCATAGGTGGTGCTATAGCAACATCATGAATTTAATTGACTTTAACTTAGTGGCCACAAGTCTGAATAACTAGAAATTTGACAAATTTCATCCCAAAGCCCTTATAATATTATAAAGGATATTTCCCCAAAACTCAGCATTGCTAACAGAATTGATGAGTGATGAGTGATTAAAAACGTTCTAAACATTAAAAAAACAAGAACTGAGGATCTCTCAGCCTTGTAGGAGGTATGCTTTCACTAAATTTTTTGCAACACAAGCCATAAGGACTTTCCTCCAACGTGTCTTCAGTGAGTAAATGTCCTTTCATGGTCAGTGTCAGTGTCATTTGATGATCTCAAGCTTCATAGCACCCATGGGGGCACCGTTTGGCAAAGGCTGCTGGGAGGACACAGAGCACATTGTTTCACTGCAACCACATTGCAACTTAGAAATGCTCCTGGCAAAGTATACAGGAGAGACTTCAGGTAATTGATTATGTTTCCAAACGGCTTTCTTGCTGGTCTCTCTGTGAGTGATCAAAGCAAGATTTCCTAAATTATGCATGTGTAAAGGAAGGAAAGGAGGCTTTTAAAACGTTACAAGATATAAGTGAAGAGCAGCAGCTCTTATGGCAGCACAGATGATTTATGTCCCAAGATGTGGTTTAAACACATTTCATCACACATCATCTCAAAGAGGTCATAGAAAACGTGCGAACACCAACTAATGGGTAACTCACTAAAAAAAATGAGTTTCTGTTAAATAATTCCTGACCGTATGTGTCGCCCTCAGTTGACTGTGCAGGCATCGTGCTGAACTGTCTCTTCTGCCGGTTCTACGATATGTTCTCCATGCTACCTGATTCCTGTGAGAGAGTTGCCAATCACTGCTGCCCCAACTACACACAAGTCGTCACCACAGTGGAGTCTACGCCCAGCAGCAGCAGCGACGACTCCTGCATGGGCTTGGAGTGTGGCCTGCTCGGTTCCTGTCACGATGCGAGTGACTGCCTGGAGTTGGCTATGGAGATTTCCGAATTATGCTATCACTAGTAGGAAAACCCATACTAATTACTAATTGTGATAAGAAACCGGTTTGATAATCAAAGACCAGGCTCCACCTGTGTAAAGTGGAGGATTTCTAAGGGCTAAAACACAAATAATTACTTTTGTTATATTAAAATGACAATAAATATATACATTATCCATCTGTGTATGCATGTGATGTTGGGTTCATGTCTTCTGAATGTATGATTGACCATGAATCAGTATTCAGACAAAGTTTTATACTGCTGCTTTAAAGACGGATAGTTAACTGACTGATGCATTGCAAATAAATATTTCTTTATCTGTGACTGCCTGCTACTTGTTTGTAACAAAAACTCAAAATCATGGCTGTAACAATTACCATGTACCGTAGACGCTGAATGAATGAATACCTTAACAGTCTGACTAATGTGGTGTCTTGAATTTCAATTGTACAGTACCAAATCACTATGCAGCAAGGGAAAACTGTCATCACAAACAACACACTAGCCTTGAGGCTTGCGAATTCCATCGCTGCTCTGTTGATACACACACTGACACACCAACAAGCACTCCAGCTTCAACATGATAGTCTTTCTGAAGTATGGAGAGAGAAAAAAAAAAATCTTGAAGCCTGTCCCCTGTTGAGCGTGCCTATTTCAGTTCAAGTGCCACTGGAAACACAGGAGCTGTTGGATATGGCATTTGTAGGACACTCGTCCTTGTCGCTCCCCTCGACCTCTGTTCTCAAAGACAGTTCTCTCAAGTGGTAGATCACTGTTTGGATCACTTCAGTCTGAAATATGTCCTTGTCACATAATGGGAAATGGACACAGGGGCCCGGCTGCTATGTCAGTGTGAGAACAGTATACAGGACAACATTGTTCTTAAGCATCATCTGTTTCTCGGAGAGGTCAGTGTGAGAGCCGAGGCGCACAACACACTGTTACTGGATTATCTTCAATTACAAAACATTTGTTTTCTGCCATTACAGATAAAGACCAAGAGAGTCACTCTACAAACAAGGAGACTATTATAGTGCAGTTGTCAGAAGCACCGTCTCCTGTTGTTACAGTTACACACTGTGGTAATGTTGCTGTATTAATACAGTCCTGAGACATAGGCCTACTGTAAGAAAGCACATGGTATGGAAAGTCACATAACGAGCTATCATCGTACTTCATGAGTTCCAACTCTGTAGCTCAGCAATGGTTTATTCTTGGGTTCCTTCTGAATTACTCAGTCCCACCAGTGGAAGATGTCACATTTAGCACTGAAAACGAAGTGTGGGTTGTGTTTTACTGAGGCTGAGGAGTTAATTAGTCAGCAGCCAGCATCAGCGCTGCTTCACTTTGATTTCACTGTATGTATGAGGTCTTAATTATGTAATTCACCTAATTATTTAGTGTTTGAAAATAACATTAGAACAACCACTGGCATTAATTTGCTCCTCAAACAAACTACACAGTGTTTACACTGAAAAAAAGCATGGCCAAATAGCTCTGTTAACGATTGGTACATTTTTGTAAAGTAAGTTCATGCTAGTATCAATTTGCAGAAACTGGAAAGGGTAACCCACCACAATAAATATCATTTTGCCTTTGTTTTTGTGTTTTTTTCTTTGCTTCCACAGCAAGGACTTACTGAACCTATGACATGAATGGCTTTTTAATTAAGAGTAAAATACATTTGTATAATATTCTGACACAACAATAAAACTGGCATACTGTATGTGTTGTACAGGGTTTAAAATATTAGGATAAACAAAAATAACAGCTCCACATCACCTACCAAAGTATGTGTTAGATCACTACTAATCAACATGTAAAAGTGACAATCATCACTTTTTTGTGTTTTCAGACAACTAACAGACTTCAAAAGAAGCAAAACACTCTGTTGCATTATCTCTATCGTTACATCAATCACAAAAAAATGGCAAAAATCTGAACTAACAAAACCTATACGTTACCTCTTCAGAATTCGGTCCAAAGTCACATGGTCATGTGGTAACCACAGATATGTGTGTGAATATATATTACAGTACATATTGGTCAATATCATTATAATGGCCTAAGAACAAAGCCGAGCCATATTGAAGAAATATTTTGCAAATGCAAATTAAATCCTAAGCACCTCAGAGAGGGGCTGTTTCAGTCCTTTAATTTTATGACTGAAATATTTGGAAAATGTTCCAAATTCTGTTGGAATTAGTTGCTTTTGAAGGAAAATACAAGGTTTTTTATACAAAGGATTGACGCCTTTACTCACACATTTACATGTTACCATCTGAAAAAGCTAACTTTCTATATACTTTATGTAGTATTTTATAGGTATTGTATGAAGTTAAATGAAATCTGTTGTGTGCACATGTATTTTTAGATGGAATTACAGTATATGAATTAGGCTCTAAACTGTGACCATGTTAGCCCTCCTGAAAGCAGCACAGGAGCCCCGACAGCACTGCACAGACTGAAAAAAATAAATGTAGATACTGCACATGCTGTGCAAAATTGTATGTTGCGGGTTACATCTACAGGGAACACTGCTTGTGACCAATTTTCTCATTACCTGGTGCAGCACAATTACAAAGCTGAGTGCTCTAGCTGATACTGCTCCATAAAACCTATTGGAGGTCCTTTGTGGTTTTTCGAACATAAAGTGTGTCTGCATAAACAGATGCCAGTTTTAAAGCGAAAACATCTGCACATCTTAAACTCGCTGGATCTCTTTCAAATTACCTGATAGCTTTGGGAGTAGCACGGGCTTCGGGAACTCTAATGTTTTTTAATAACATCCAAATGGCCTGTCCTTTACTGGCCAGGTTCAAACGCTGTCCCATCCCGGCCGAGCGGATGTGGACAAGGTCAGGTGGTTTTCACTGCTGTGCAACACATGCATGCACCTTAATGGTTGCTCAGAGGATAGTGTTAACCCATTAGCTTGCATTCTGCTTCCCTAGTTTGCAGCTTAATTCAAAACACTTGTGTAGAGGGTCAAAAAGAAACTAATATTGAAATGATTAAATGTTGTTGCTAGAAAAACACTTCAAAACGCTGCTCGGTGCTCCGCTGTTGTGTTTAGTGACACAAGACTTGCATTAACAAAGTGATCTAATCGCGCGCCGCTTCGCCATGTTTACATGCATCTCTGCTCACTAATCGGATATGAGGTTTCTTCAGAGTTCAGGCCCTGATCGCTTCATTAGTGTGAAGCTGCTCTTCCTCCAGAGCACACAGCACTAATACCGTCTCCCTTTAGACACAGCTCTGCAGCCCAGAGTGGCCTCCCGAGGAAGCAGCACCATTAAATATTAATGCCATGTGTTTAGAGGGTTTTTATTTCAAACAGCGGGTTTGTCAGCATCTTATGTAGTGTTCCTCAAGATTAAGTCCATGTGGAAAATGGGGTCCCAAAGCTTTGGTTGTAGCACTGTGCCCTCAGAATAATTCAGGCCTGTTTTTCTAATGGTCTTTCTGTGTTAATATTGCCGACATTTTCGCTGTGATTTCCATAAGTAAATGGAGCATTTTTAAGTGGCTGAGAGTACTGCTTTCTGTACCTTGCAGCGTGCAATGTTGCTGTCACACTGTGAGGAATGTTTGGGTGCATTTAAGTTGACGTCACTTCAAATATTTGATGCATGTGTTTCTCATAAGCCCCTTTCGCAGTTACACCCATGATGCAGAACGCTGTCAGAGAATGATGTCTAAGAAAATAACATTCAGTTCCACCAAATTATGACATTAGAAGACATTAGTAAACATTTCAAAAACACAGTTTCTCATCATTATTAAGTCCATACCATTCGCTTTTACTGCTGGACTACCACACTACATCTGTAAATGCAGCAGGATATGTCTAAATTTACTCAAAATATATCAAGAAATTTGTCATCTGCCCTCATTTTTTGTCATTTGTTCTATTTGTCCTAGTTTACATGCCAATTTCACAATTACCCCCTCAAATGAACCTGACCTCACTCTCATATAGGGAAGTGGTGTGTGTGAGCATCATCCTCAATTAGGTCAGGGGCGTTAATAGTACAGTGGAAAACGAACACTCCCCACAACATCCTCCAGGAATTGCGCCTGACACTACTGACTCTCTTGAATCTATATTTGGGCCACGCGCGTGGATGTGTGTCACCCAAGACTACCCGCCTAATCTCCGCAAGAGAAAGTAAAGTGAGTTGTGTGCCCATGGGCGGAGATTGTCAAGGCACAAAGGGAGCTCCCAGCAGGCACGGCAAAAACCAGGCCCTGGGCTGGTTTTTATGATACCTTTCAATCAGCGGATGATTCCCAGCAGAAATGACAGGTGATTTGACTCAGTCTGCAATTAATGACCTCATTTTAACAATTAAGAGCAGAGGAGGAAGGGGAAAGCCCCGCGAAAAAAGACAGCGAGCGGGGCCGGGGGGCGAGTTTTGATGCCTTGATAGTACAAGGCGCTGCGATCTCGGTACGCCGAACGTGACTGGAGCCTGTGGCTGCGGCTCAGGTGACCTCTCCCTCCTTTAAACAGGTGGCGTCCTGCAGGGAGAGCACACGCTGGTGAGGAGCTGGCATGGGGACGGGAGGGTGGAAGGAGGAGGAGGAGGGTGTGGCTTGGATAAGGCGAAGGGGTGACAAGAGGGTGGCAAGGGGATGATGGAGTGCATCAAGCTGTGTGTGCCCCCCCCCCATCCTCTCTTGCCCCCACCCCCCACAGCATAGAGGAAATTAAAGAGCTGTGTAGCAGGAGGAGAAGAGGGGAGGAGGGTGGTGATTTAGAGCGTGGCGCAGGGGGATGGGGACCCGGTGCATTGGAGTTAATTACTGAATAATGAGGAACAATTTATTGTGTTCTTGTTAGAGACATCAAAATGCTGCTGGATACTGCCTATAGAGAAAAGCATGCCTCTCTCAATCCTTGTGCATCGGTTAAAATGTGGTGTTTAAGTGAGAGCCATTAAAAGGCCCCCGCCTTGCTTTGCCTTACCTTATAAAGTGGGGGTGTTGCAGGTCTTCTGGGCTGATGAGGGGACTCATCACATTGCCCTTACATCCCTCCACTGTCCTCCAGGCCCTCTGGGTTCATACTCAAACCTAATGAGAGCTACATGGATTCAGGATCGGTCTGTTTTCAAGGCTTGTGCTGGTGATGTGTAAGCCACTGACCGTTCACTGTGCATGTTGAGCTTTTCAGACGCTCTGTTCATTTACAATGGTAACGGCGGCAGATTTAACGTTCAAAATTCTTACAGATAAAAACAATGGGTTCTAACGACCAATGTGATTGGCAAACGTAAAGCTGTCTTGGGTTAACGTTGGCCCATTGGAGTGTGAACATCCCCAAATACAATAAAGAGCAGGATTGAGCCGCAAACATTAGCCTAAACTCTGATATAGTAGCTTCCCCGGCTTCCACTTTTCCACTGGTGGATGCACCCTCACAGACTCATGTATTTGGTTATTAATATTTGGTTATTAATATGCAAATTCTTGGCCTTGGAAGAGGTCCCGGGTTACTTACTGAGCTAGTAAGGTAGTTAGCTGGACAAGCTCACGATTGCAGCTTGCATTACTGCAGATAAATCCTTTCCTTACACCTTTGCTCCTGTGTTTTTGGTTTTTGGAAAGGCTGAAAAAAGACAACACTCTCCAAACTCTTTAAATGCCGAGCATCGCTCTTACTCTCACAGTCCACGGCGCTTCATCATGTGGAGAAGTCCAAAGCTTGACAGGCCTGCTGTGCCTAGTTATGGTTAATAAGCTATGAGTGGACAATCACTGTTTTGATCGGGCTTTAGCGAAAAGTCAATTCATTCCCTTTTTCACCGTCCCACCGGTGTAAATCATCTCACTGCAAAGTCATTTTTACTCTACAGATACTTCCAGTGTCACCCCCTGAGCATGTAATGTATACAACTGATATGAAATCCACATGCTTAAAGTACAGATTACTCATGCAGGGGACAGTTTTTAAGTGTGCTTTCATGCTGCATGAATTTCCTGCCAATAATTCTTTCATTATTACTGTAAACATGGCACTTCCTCTACGATGTTTACTGTGTTCCTGGTAAAAGCCTGTGTATAACTTTATTCATCTGGCAAGGAAGTGAAAAAAGGAACAGTGAATGCAACTTGACTTTATTCTCCGCCAGAGAAAGACCAACTCTCGCCTCTCTAAACAGCAAAGTGTCAGACTTGCTATCAGTCCATAGCAGAGTGTGAAGTATCCCAACTCTTTGATGTGTTAAATATGAAATCTGACCACAGAACAAAGCAGCTGTCAGCAACCAGCACGTGTCAAAAGCAATCCACGCCAATTATTATTGAGTTTCTGTCATGCATGCATCTGCTGTGCAGACACTGAGGTGTGTTACAGTGCAGCATCGCGGTGCTAACAAAGACTTCAGTTTTCAAAAATAAACATCACAGGCTTCACTTGTCTTCATCAAAAGGCTGCTGACGATCGTCTGCAAATACCGTCCAAGGTGCACCTTTTGTCCAGGCCGCATTGAGAAAAGCTTATAAGATTGTGCTGGAACACAATCAGAAGTGTTAGTCCCAACACTGTACTGTGACCTAGAGAATATGACTTTAACTTTGTCAAAGGTTCTCCACATTAACACCAACACAATCACTGGATCACAAATCACACACTGTAAGTTATGAGAGTTACATGCTGTGTCTCTCATGACATTGAAGGGGAAAGCGAGAAGGTGCTTGCTGAGTGTGTAGCCATGCTGTGTTGCCCAAATAGATACGTTCCATCGGAGAGTGATGCAGCCTTCGGAATGATCCCGCTAGACAGATGAGTGCTACTTGAATGTTAATGAGGGCTCCTTTAGACACGCATAAATTAAATGATTAGATGTCTGCAATCATGCAAGGTCCTTAGGTGTCCCCTATTTATGGCATTTGAAATGTAGCTGCCTTTATTTACGACATGTCTCCCCTGCACAGGCTTCGCCACCTGAGCAGCCTAACGCTTTCAAAAGACGAGTTTTTTAATGACCTGCAAATGAATCACTCTGGCAGAATCGTAAGAGAAGCGGAGCCCTCCCCCTTTTTGAAAACAAAAAGGGAAATTGTGCCATCCGCTGAAAAAGCAAGCAGATGTCTGGAATGAAAGCCGTGCTACAGGAAGTTAGGGATGCGGTAAAACATATTTGTTTCAGAGATGCTGCTTACTGAAAGATACACTGTCGAGCCTCGGCGAGAGGGCCTCAGAGGACGGCACAGTCTCAGAGCGCAGTCACCTAACAATGAATCTTCCTCCTCCTCGGTTCACACGCTCTTCATTGTCGTTTTTTAGTTGCAACAACAGCTATTTTCATCTTCATGATTGCATTAATTACAGCGTAACTCACGTCTCTTGGCTCCAGTAGTGTTTTCCCCATAGAAAACAGTGTGTCAAGGCTTCAACAAAATAAGGGAACAGTACATATACTCACTTGGCACTTCATTAATCAACATAAGAAATCAGCATGGCTTGACACTTATCTAGCTCACAGTGAATCTACTACTGTATTGTAGTTTCTTTCAATCCATTCTGAAGATTTTAATGAGATTTAGGCTGTGTTCTCATTAATGTAATGATCAAAGAGATACAGCCACATATATCCAAGTAGCTCAGTACTGTATGTAGACATAAAGCTTCATGATGGACTGGCAGCAAGTGACTGCTTTTCTATTGAATCATCAGGCACATTTTAAAGACTTCTCAGGGTCCCAAGAAGACCCTTGGGTACGCGGGCAGCAAATAATGAGAAGCGCCTAAGTTACAGTCATCCACTCTCAGGCCAAAGTGAGAGATTTTTTGTGTTTTTGTGGTGAGAGAGAGAGATAGGGAGAGAGAAATTTCTCTTAAGACTTTTTTTCCCCCCTCTATTTATTAGGGTAATGAATTTCCGACTGCAGTGCCAGTTCCACTGAGCCTGCTTCTCGGCCTAATTCTCTGTAACATTTCCTCATTGCCGCTGGGGAACATTATATGAAGGCAGGGCTTACAATACCATCAATATGCCCAAGACGACAATCGGACGTCTCATAGATATTAATGGAAGTGCAAATTAAATCAAAGTTGGAGTGCAGCTATCGGGCTATGATCAATGCCTTTTGCACAGTCAGATTTAATATGGGGTTTGTAATTTGAGTATCCAAACAAAATGTGCATCTTAATGGGAAAGATGAAAGTAATCCCACATGGGGAGGAAATAACACATTAGCTGCATTGTAATTAGAGAACTCGGAGTGCAATGTTTCCCCAGTTCAGTATTAATGTTGAATAAAAGCCTGATACATTTACAATGTGGATACAGGGTGTGGACATTTGAATTGTTTTTTAGACACCTCTTGAGATGTCATGTGAGGCATCTTTGAAAAAGACAATCATAATCATGTTGGGTAAACGCATTAGCATCAAACCTAATACAGACCAAAAAAGTACAGTGCTAATCCAGCCCTGTGACTGATAAAGCAGCAGGAACACATCTGGGTTATTGCAGTCATGGCAAATAATGAAAGAAAAACACGTCAGGTATGTTTTGATTTGATCATGAAATATTTGATTAGATTATGAGAAAGCCTGTGTTTTAAAGCCAAGAAACTAGAAGGGAACACAACAAAAGCATGTGAAACATGATTTTGGTAAAAAGTTCTTCATAAAGCCTGTGCAATTCACCTTACAACCATTTATACGGAATAGCTTTACAGAGTCCTCACAGTTTTATTTATTGGCAATCCATCTGAGTACACACAGCAGCCAGTTAAAGTCACCCCATGTGAAGTCAGCAGGTAGCATGAGGAGAGCAAACAGCAAAACAGCTTTTCAATGAATAACACATGAGATGACAAACATTGGTAGACAATGATCCAGTCGGTGCCTTCAGCGAGTCAAGTGCAACACACACGCACACAGAATCACACGAGAACACGGAAGGCTAATTAAACTTGATGCAACCTCTCATGACCGAAATGAAACAGCAGTCAATTGTTGGTGTCAATTATTTTGTTAAAGATAATTCACTGAAGTAAATAGGCATGAACTTTGATTTAATTTGTTTTGCGTCACTTTTGTCTTGTAAAAATGTTTTGTGCTAAGCTAAGCTAACTGGCGGTGGCTTCATGTTCACCATACAAACGTGAGAGTTATATCAGTCTTCTCTTCTAACTCTTGGCAAGAAAGCAAATCAGTGTATATCCCTGAATGTCAAACTATTCCTTTTAGCACCACAGCATACATGGTCAACAATAGATTTTTACACACATATTTACAGGTTTGTTTAAGGTCTCTGAAATGTCCCAACAGCTGCCAGATACAGTGTCTATACTGCATGTGCCTCCTCCAGCTACTGTCAGTGGATTGAGGATGGATTTTAAAGTAAAGCCTGACAGAAAAGTAAAAGTTTCACACGTATTTTGAAGCAAAATTACTCAATGTTTGGGCTGCAATGACAATCAAAATTTCCATCAGGTAATTAGTCAAATAAGATCGTCTGGGGTCATTAAGTTTGAAGTTCACACGGCACTACCAGCCCTTATTGGAAGATAAATGTTGACATTTTCCTTTGGCTGCTGCACAGTCCTACCTCTGATGATAGCATCAGGGGCCTCAACTCAATTTATAAGGGGTAACATTTCATCCTCAAACACCTCACGGAGTGGGTATGTAACAGGACGCTCTAATCCATCAATAAAAGTGTATTGATATTGTCAAATGTTAATATGTCGCCCATAAACCCTTGGGTCCTCCTGTCACCAGGACACAGCCCGCTCAGCAACAGATATTGCCTCAACGTGTTGTTCGGCATCGACCCGGGTCTCCCTCTGAACGGCTGCTGCTGTAAAATGTTGCATGCCGTGACAGAGCGGAGCATTAATCAAAGTTGATTTTCGGTGTGAGGGTGCAAGTGGCTTTTTCTGCTGGAGGACTGTTTAGCACAACAGAGCTCCATACAACAGGGTCCCACTCTTCAGTGTAATGGTAGCAAAAGGAGGTCATAAATAATGGATTCAAGATCACTTACACCTCATGAAGCAGGCTATTGCAATCGAGGGGATATCGCATTTTGCTGCTCAAATTATAGATTTTGCTCTTCTGGCTGCAATTGTAAAGGAAAACAAGTCCTTTCCAAGAGGGCTTTGAAAGAGTTTAATACGGTGCAAAACATTGACGGCAAAACAACAGTTTAGACCCTGCCACTGAATGATGATAGTGAATAGCTGGAAACAGAAGGATTGTGGGTTTAGAATAAATATTTACTTTATTCAACTTGGAAAATGAAAAGCACAAGGTTGTTAACTGGAATCCTGTTTTTCTTCAGTAAAGATTTGGTCTGTAGATGCAAATGGATATTGCACTTTATGAACTGGATTCATATTTGCACTTCATCATCTCTTGACTTTAAAGACTATTCCAATCTCCACTCGAAAAATGATGGATATGACGACATTTTTAATGCATTTGAAATGTAACTGTACACTATCACGTCACATGTAATTGAGAATATGAGTATTTATTCAGCATGTCTTTGATTGTCGCTCATGTTGAGCTGTTTGCGTACTAGAATTGGAGAGGTGTTCTTATTTTACCACATACACATAAGACAAAGTTCACTTTTATTACCTTTAGATGATAGCAAATAATGTGATAACCTTTTGCTGTAACTTTATGTCCTTGTGTCAGTGCTGCAGCTGCCTGTCTTTACACTGCCCCTCAGTGGTAAGACAGGGCAATGGCTGACAAACGTCAATTTGCCTTCCTCTGAGCAAATTCTGCAAGACTTTGCATGCACACACTATGGCAAACTTCAGTATTTCACCATAAAATATGAGGATAAGAATCCTAATCATTTCTAACATGGCAAATGCAGCTGGAGATAAATAGCAGAGAGCAGAGGAGATGATCAGATCTCACTCCATATCTTAATGGGATCCTCTCACACGCTATTCCCATTAATGACCAATCCCCCAATTATGTAAATCAGAGAACGGTCACTAACAGTGAGAAGTTGAAGTTGCTCACATAAACACCAACAGTGTGACATTGCAAAGAGTGCTAATTGGCCGCTACTTTTCAAATAATTGCAGCGACTGGGGTCACGTCCTGGGCTCACCTCTCCTTTAAGTATTGTTTTTCAGCACACAAACAGTTAATGGAGCAATTAAGATGGCGTTCACAAGCACCACTTGTGGGGACCATTTGGCAAGAAAGAGCCGGAGAGAGGCGGACTGGGATGCTGTAATCGCGCACATGGTACACAAGAGTCTTGGACCAGAGGGAGTGGTAAGTCAAGGTGCAGACAACTCACAGGCATCATTCTGTATTACGTACTTTCTGTGCACTCTGTAGGAACATTTACACCACATAAACAACAGGGTTTTTCTTTTGGTGCCAACATGCAGCTTGTACTCAAGCAAAGATGCCCCTTTATTCATCAAAATGCAAATTTTTTTATTTTTTTATTATCCTGTAAAGCACTTTAAACAGCATTTGTGTGAAAAAGGGTTATAAAAAAAACTTGAACTAAAAACTTTTCAAGTATGCTCTGCCTTTTTGCAATGGATACAATAAAATAGGCATTTACAGTAACAGTCACAATTATCAAATTATCAAGGCTGTTGTGTGTCTCAATGTATAAAATAATGTCAAGAGAAAATGCAGCAGAAATTATGAGAAAACAATTAGGACGTGTTTGAAGGCAGACTAGTACACTTCACAGATGTTTTCTCAGACATGTTATCAAAGACTGGCAGCTGTTATACCTCTCTTTAGTATTTAACATGATAGTTCTTTTCATCCATCGCACCATGAAACAGATGTTAACTGACCAAAAGTTAAACACCCAGTAAGATTTAAACTAATACTCCTGTTAATGTGTCAAAAGGAGATAATGTGAATGCCACCTATTTCGGAGACTACTCCCAGGAGAGTGAAGAGGGGGGGAAGAGAAAAAAACTTTTTATCTCTTCATCTACCCTCTCTACCACAGACTTTGCCCACCCTCTATGACTAAGTTATGCCCTGTCATGTAGTCGGAGGCGTCAGATGCCAAGTAGACCACTGCAGCTTGCAGGTCTGTCACTTGAGCCAGTCTACCAGCAGGGATATCTGACAGCCAGCGCTGCACCAGAGGCCTCAGACTCTCCGAGTGGATGAGAGGGGTGTCAACAATCCCCCTGAAAAGAGAGATGGAGAAAGTGAGGGTGAAAGAGGGAAAAAAAAACCACAATGAAATCAGAAGGCATCACAGTTCAGAGCCAGGAGTGACAGCGTTGTTTCAGAGCCACCACTTTGGTGACAAAAATAAACCCAATTATCCTCTGAAGAAAGGGCATGGCATCTCTGATGATATTTACTGTGGGACTGCTGGCACGTCTCAGGAAGAGCCCACGGGCACAAGGGGACGTCTGGCGTCATTTGCTTAAAGCCTTTGGTTAAGTACTTATTATAAGCAACCTCCTCATATTCCTTCTCTGATTCCTGACAAAAATGTGCTTTAACTACTTTAATGCTGAGGTATTTGGGTGGAACTTAGAAAACAAACAGGTGTGCTGTTTTTGCGGTTTTAAGACTGCACTGGCGCCTGATAGCGACAAATTCAGTTCCCCCCACTCTCTACGTTAAAATATCACAGAGCTCACATCTGAATAAATATGTCAACACGGCCGCCTGTGACTAATATGGGACGACTTCTGACTTCTACACAAGTGACGTGACAGTGACTAAAAGCCGCGAGTCCTGAATCATTGTTCGATGTATCCTGGTGCCTTGATATGGAATTCCAACATTGGATAAATTAGCACTTCCAAGGAGCGTGTGACACCTTGGTTAACATATTCCACCTCAATTATATTTCTCTTCAGCTGCCCTGTTATCTGGAACCTTTGCTGGCAATCAGAGGTACTGTTTTCCCTCAGCCAATTTTCTAGATAATGCAGCTTATCACCGCTGCGGCTAAAGTTGCCAATGGAATCAGGCTCCAGTCAACCTCGTGAGCGCTAATTGTGTCCCTTTTTTATGCATATTTACCGACTGTCACTTCAAAGAAATCAGCGGCCCATTGAGACCCCCAGTTAGCGAGGGGGAGAGAGAATTGCTTCTTTGCAAATTAAAATTAGCAAACAAGCCGCTGATAAATAAAGCTGAGCGCCGCGCGTCTTGTGAGGGCTTTGTTCTGGGGCTGTGACTGGGCCTGGCTTGCCCGCTGCCACCGGACGGATTTGCTCAGGGATGGCTGGGGCTAAGGGATGCTCCACTTAACACACACACACATACACCCTCCCACACTCACACTCACACACACACACGTACAGCCCTTCCTGTGTTCTCTTTTCTTCCCCCTGCTCAGCTTCACAGACAAATAGATACAAACAAGGCCCTATTGTTGTGCCGACACTTGGAGTGAGGTTGCAAATTTGATTCCCTAATTGAATAGAACAATTAGAGCAAGTGTTTGGTTGATTCATCCCTCAAGACGTCATCTAATTAAGCACTGATGCATTGTTTGAGGACTTAAATTAGTGCATCATTCTCAAATGGGGCTCTTCACATGAAAGCAAACACACTAATCACCACTTCCTTTTGCAGCTGAATCCCTTACAACGCTCAAAAGGTGGACCAGTGTGTTTTTGGCACAAAACAGTGAGAGAAGGAGGCCAAGAACAGACAGCACTTACGGTGAGATGCAGTTGACACGCACTCCTCTCTCAATCCATTCAGTGCCCAGAGTCTGAGTCAGTTTGACCACTCCGGCCTTGGACGTGTTGTAGGAAAGCTGCTTCTGGGGATGGGGGACTGCAGGGTAGAGGACGGAGAGAAAATCAGTTACCCTAAATGGACACAACATAGCGTTTTCTAAGATAACATTCATTGCATCATTAATATGGAGTAATTTCTTTAACAGAAAAAGAAAGAGACTAACAATCCTTTCTTACAAAAGCTGACAACATATGCATTTTATATTGCAGCTCATGCGGTTTCTTGTGGATACCACTTAAAAGCTCTTCCATTAGCTGCTTGGGACTCTGCGGATGAAGCCATGTAAAATTAATTGCTCATAATGTCCAGTTATGCTCTGTCCTCGGCAACAAAGACAGGGAGCCATTTGTTTGCCTTGACCATCACAGATGCTGCACACTGCATGGGTTGCCGGGACAGGGGCTCATTTTCTGCTGGTTGATTAATCATCACAAGGAAGGCTCCAAGTTACATACAACTTTAGTAGTTAACCTCATCACCCGCCGATCTGACTGCCAAATGGCTTCAGTGTGAGACCGGGATGATAAATACCAGCCAGCTGCAGAGAGGCAGGGACCGGTCCTGGGGAGAAAAGGCCGGAGCATCACGCGCACATTCGCTCTGATAAACGGGGGAGAAGAAATGTGCAGGATAGAGGTAAAAGTTGGAAACTGCTGAAGAAATAAGATGTAAAAAGGGTGGGACAACAGCACTTGTGTAGAGTGTGGCGCGATAGCAGATGAAGGTAAGGTTGGGCTGGGCTGGATAAGGGTAGGCTAGGACCTCAGAGGAGCAGGCGAGGAGGAGCAGAGCCCAGGGCTTACACGCAGATTGAAGGTGAAATCCGACTTATCAGGACAGGAAACACAGCTCAAAATGCCTAACAGCACTAATCCTCGCTCAAGACCTGATGATACGGCCCCAAAATACCATTCAGAAAATGCCTTCATCCTTTAAATAAACCTGCATTGATGTTTTTCGCCGTCTTAAAGAGCAGTAATCCCCAGAGAAGGGAAAAGGGGGTAAAAGAAGAGCATTCTCCAAAGCCCTCTTTAACATTCACCCTGCTACTTATTGCCCATTTCAAGTGGGAGAAAACATGCTCTTTATCAGGCACGCCTTTATATTTTGAGTTCAAATGATGGACTCTTTTCCCAGAACGGCGTGGCTGTTGTAACGTACATTACTATGCAGCTGAGATCCGCAGGTATGAGAGTGAGAGTGACAAATCCCTCAGTAAGGTCACCATGCAGTCAAAAAACCCGAGTGTGTCCATATCAACTTGGATATTTCCTGTCTGGGAGTCTTTGAGCTGCTGGCCATTATTCAGAAAAAATGGTGGTTGATGGTCTGGACTGTGTGTGTGTGTGTGTGTGTGTGTGCGTGCGTGCGTGTGAAGGGGGTGTTAGTGGGCACACACACACACATTCTATTCAGCAGATGGACAAAAAGCTGTCATTGTGCATTTTAATTGGGCATTTACGGCTGCTTTTTGGGCTTCCACTTGGCTAGAACAGGTCCCATCTGATTACACATTATGACAATATTATAACAGATGTCCAGACCAATAAAGTAAATTCCTGAAGGACTGTACGTAATGTGAGTAATTGATCATTTTTTTTATGCCGGCCTCTATTTACCAGCATGCTCCTGTTTTACAGATTGCCCCTGCAGTCGGGACTGGGGCCCATATGGCACCACGGTTTACTGGCGATTTGACTGTACTGCTGATGAAGTGTTGCTGTTCCTCTGGAGGAACCTGTTGGAGGAGGAACATTACACCAGTGCTGCGAATTACAAGCCTTTTACTAGGCTCTCACTAAACTCTAAAAGTGTCTTCCGCTGTTCAAACAAGGCTGCTGGCACAGGCTGGGGTTTTGCCGCTGCACAGGAACCCTCCCTTCCCAAGTTGGACCTCAGGTTGCCTTCCACATCCTCCAGACTGCTCCGCAGAGAGGGGATGTTTATTATGATGCAAAACCGCCTAGGCGAGACGCAATCACAACACTTCCCTGCTATGCTTTCTGTATGCAGGGGTGGATGCATCTCTATAGAACAGTTTAACTGGGGTAAAAGTTGCAAAGGAAAAAAGCTGCCTAATCCTGTTTTAAATGTGCAGGTTCACCCTAAGTTCCTCATAAACAGGAACACTGCAGATGTTTGTTTTTTTTCTTATTTCAACTATTTGATGAGAGTCAGATATGACGACTTTCTCCCTGATGATAAATACTATTTAATGTGATGTGTACTCCCGCACATAGCTGTACAGCACAGATGTATTTAACTCTCCCTTCCTCCCACCTCTCCTCTCGACCCAACTCTCCACGCCAAATGGAGAGATTAAAAGCAGACATGGAGAGGCTCCAGAGAGAAGGTGGGGGAATAGAATCATCACTCACCTATTAGACTGGCCATGGAGGCTGTGTTGATAATCTTGCCGTATCCTTGCTTCAACATCACTCGACCTGCTGCCTAAGGCAAGGATTCAGGGGAAAAAGACACATTAAACACCTTATTATGGCACTGATATGCTACCAAAAGCCTGAGCATGGATCAAATCAAAAACATGTAGTTTATCCTTGGAGATAGAAACAGTGGTTAAACAACATTTGAGACACTTGAATGGATTTTAAGGCGTCGTAGGGTCTGTGTGTGTGTGTGTGTGTGTGTGTGTGTGTGTGTGTCTGTCTGTATCTATATATATCTATAGAGATATATCTATATCTCTATAGATATATATAGGTCATACTCTAACTAGTTTTGACAGAAATAAATTAATGAAGGAATTAACAATCAAGAATCAATTTGGTTCATTAGGGATGTTTTTTTGTGCTTTTTTTTAGCTTAAACTGGTGACAGAATTATATTTGGAATTGATAAACAAATTATTAATTTTTAATTTTTGAAATAGCATACATTACTACATATTATTAAGTAAAAACTCAGGTTTTACCGTTGTAGCTCTGTGGCTTTGCATCATTTGCACCCGCTGTATTTCCAAATTATTTATTTTCAAATGATCTGGATTAAAGATCATTTATGAGAACTCTCAAGCTTTTTAAACTACAGAAACCATTTAAAAACCCATTGGAGTATCAAAAAGATGCATTTACTATTACAAACTTGATGCAATCTACAAATAAATCACACATTCATTTTACCTGATCTTTGCTTCATATGTTTCCGTGTGTTGTCTGTTAAAGATGGGAGTTTAGTTTGATGCTGTACAACAATTTCAAACAAAAGATACCTTCATATTAAAGTAATTCTTCAACAATTTTTTTCAACAGTATCTCATTGTTTGGTGAAGTGTTGCATTGAGCATTGGTGCAGATTTTCATAACATGCTGAAGCTTTTTTTCTTTTTGTTTTTTTGTATAATGTATTATATATTTTTTATATTTTTATATTGATCCAGTGAAAAAAACCTAAAGTTCATTCCACATTGTTTGTCAAAGCAACAGTAAAGCATTTGTATTGTTTGGAGCAGAATTTTCCTTCACATCTGGTTCCACAGTAGTATGTGAAATTCTTCTGATACTATTTTTGAGTTAAATCATTAACATAAATGATTTAAATGTGAAATTTAATATAATATCTATGCTTAAATGTGTGTTTTTTTGTTTTCTTGTTGGTCTGAAGATTTCACATCACACCAACGCATCAGAGTGCAATGTGGTGGAGTCAAAATACCGTCTCTGTGGTGGCCACAGTCTCTCTCTCTCTCACACACACACACACACGTCTTTTACAGCAGGTGACACACACCTGACAGCACATGAAAGTCCCCCTCAGGTTGACGTTAAAGGTTTGGTCCCACTCCTCTAGACTGGTGTCTTCACTGGCTGAGTTCATGTTGATGCCGGCATTGTTGCAGGCGATGTGGACCGCCCCCCATTTGGAGACAATGTTGTCAATCATCCTCTGGACATCATCTGATTTGCTAATGTCAGCTGTGATGGCAATGGCATTGATACCTGTATCAAAAAACGTGGCTGTCTGTTAGAATACTTTGTACATATTGTAACATTAAAGCATGATAGAGCAACTTCTATCTATCACATTTTTTATACAAATCCCAATGTGGCATAAGATGTAAGAAAAATAAAAATATTTAAAAGAGGCAAGCAATTAAAAATCATTATGATTTCTTACTTTTAAATGTGTAGGACATTTTATTTTTTAAGAAGAAAATAGAGGGAAAATCACACATACATGGGTTCAGAGGAACATGTTCAACCTGACGCAGTATATCTTACACTTTAGTATGCTGCCATCTGCTGGACAAAAACTGACCACACTGACAATTTATGACACTAGTGTCCGTACTAAATGAACTAGTGAGTAGACAACTTGCAGCTGCAACTGTTCATCAATTAGTCAGTAGAAGGAAAAGTAATCAGAACTATTTTGATATTTGATCCATTTTTGTTTTTTCAAGCAAAAGTGACAAATATTTTATGTTTCCAGCATTTTAAATGTGAGGATTTGCTGCTTTTGCTTGTCTTAAAATTAGTGTAAACTGAATAGCTGAGTTTTGGACAGTTGTAGGTGGAAATACTGATTTTTTAAATTGTTATTGTCATGTTTTGCATACAACGATTAATCAAGAAAATAAAGTGTGTGAAAGCAAACTGAAAAGCAGCAGGTGTCCATCACCCTGATGAACACTAAATCAGTCATACAGTGTCAGAAACAATCCGTGTGCAATGATCCAGTACTTATATATTCAAAATGATATATATATATATATATATATATATAGATACCTCATGTATATAAAGTATCCTGTGACAAGCTTTCCATATTCATTCAAGCATGTTTGCACTCTGCATCATAGCACTATTTCTCCATTTCATTGTCATTGTTGTTGTGTTTTATGTTCATATATATATATGCTTTTGTTTATATATATTTATATTTGTACTTAGTACTTAAATGTTTATGCTTACCTTTGTTCTGCTTTGTGGTCCTTGTTTTTTGTTATTTGTCTATTTTTGTGTATTTACGTTGAGAGCAACTGAGAAACCGGAGTAAAATCCCTTGCCCTCACATGGCCAATAAAGCTGATTTTGATTGTATTGGGAGTTGGGGACTGAGGTCAAGTGAATCTTTTATTAATATATTTTTTCAACTGGCAGCACAAAATGTGGCAACTCTTGTCAAGGCAGTTTGTTGTAAGCCTGCCATTTTGTCAATGTGAACTGAGTTACTGAGTTGGCACAAGTTAAATAAAAGGTGGGAACAGGATGGGGACATGCACCTCATGCTTAAGTCTACATTAGCTGTGTTAACACCCGTTACCTTTAACATAGAGCTCTTTAGCCACGGCCTCAGCTTTCTCTTGGTCCATATCCACAATTGCCACCTTTGCACCGGCCTCACCCAGAGCGTGAGCAAATGCTCGGCCAATGCCCTGTCCAGCACCCGTCACATAGGCCACCTTTCCATCAAGGCGCATCCGATCGAGGATGGTGCGCCCGTTGACCCCGCGGAAAACTTCGTCATCTGTCATTTTACTCTAACACAAATACACACAATAAGCAGACATGATCAGTGAGAATGAGGATACTACTTAGAGAAAAACCTCAGTAAAGGTACGATGACAGCTGTTTGCATACGTCGTGTATATCAGTACTGGCTCACTGAGGTTTGAACACTGGGGTTATCTAAACAGTACCTGTGTCATTGAGGCCACAGATACCCGGCGGATAACACTGATGCCATCTCGAAGAGGGATAATGACCTTTAAAACAAGACGGACATTGTTAAATTAAAAAGGAGTACTTGGCAAACACATACATGTAAAGGTTTGAAACTGACCTGCTCCACGCGTGGATCACTGGAGACAAACTGGTTGAATTCTCGAAGTGCCAGTCCGTTGCTATCTGTGGTGTCTTTAAGATAAACCTTGGCTTTGAACAGCGAGTTATCTACGCAGATGACCCCTCGCATTCTCAGCAGATTGTTGTCCAGAATAAAGTTGTAGTAGTGGATGTAATTAGTCTTGTCAGCATCAATGAAGACCATGTCAAACTGCTCACCTGCAGCAGCCAAATCCTGGAAGAGACCGCTGTTAGAAAACTGGCCATGGGCCCCACGGTTTGTTCACTTATTTACACCAAAAAGCCCCTGACAGCTACAACTGTAAATGTTACAAAGGAATGTGCTATTGGTTTGCAAAAAAGTACAACCACTCTTTTAACCCTTTCTGACAGGTTTCCTTCTCTCACCTTCAGGGTGTCCATGGCGGAGCCGGTCCTTACAGTAATCTTCTTGCCATGTGGAGACTTGTCAAAAATGGGCTGGGCAAAGTCTTTGAGGTATGGCTCTAACTCGCAGGCAACTAAGCAGCCGTCCTCGGGAAGCCCTTCAGCCATGGACAGCGCACCGTAGCCGGTGAACATTCCAATCTCCAGAACCCTCTTAGCTTGACTCATGTGGATCAGCATCTTCAGGGTCTGGCCTGCCAAAAACACACCAGGGAGCAAGTTTTCACAATGTGGTGAACCAGTGAATATAACGGCAATGAGCAGTACACGTGTGAAAGTCCAACCTTCAACATGTCCAGTGATGCACTCCTTGGGGAGCCGGAACATGGTTTTGCCCTCTTTGTGCACTTGATCCCAGTCATGGGAAATTGTTTTTCTACAATTCAGTAAGAATGAAAATATCAATAATGCCTCACACAGTATTTTATGCTGCCTCTCACAGTATGTGATATTGATGCTAAGACATACCTATAAAGCTCTGCCAGAGGTTCACTTTCCTGTGTGCTCATTTTCTCCAGGTAGTCATCCAGGCCGCTGGCTATGTCCACAGCCTGCTGCAAGTGACACGTCAACTCTTCTGGCACATTACCATGTGCTGTGGCTATCTCTTTGGCTTTTGTTAGGAGATCCACAAGGACTTCCACTGGGGTGTCGGGAACTGGGGGAATAACATAATGTAATTTTAGTTTAGGGATCAACTACTCTCTCGACTACCCTTTCCTAAAGCCCAAATGTGACATCTTCTAATTGCTGTCTTTGTCCGACAAACAGTCCAAAAGCAAAATATATCAATTTATTAAAACAGGAGACAAAGAAAAGCAACCAAACCAAACAACTGATAAACTGGAACAAAGTCATTTTTGCATTTTTGCACAAAAAATGTCATGCAATATTAAATGATGACGAAAATGATAAAAAACTAAATGTTGCTGATTAATTGAATTGACTGTCACTTTAAGTTTAATTAAGTTTAAGTAATACTCTCAACCTTAACATTAATCAACATTGGTGTTACCTCTACGGAGAGGCCACTATAAAAATGTATGTTTCTTAGTAGTCAGCGGTTTTTTGAGGGGGGGGGGGGGGTTTGCAGTGCGAGTTTCATTCATTAATAATGACCTCAGCTGAAGTAACGGGGTGCACTGCTCTGCAGCTACAGCCAGTTCTGTGCAATAATGCATTCACCCCTTAACACTCAGCGGGAACATTTCAAGAATCAATCAAACGTCAGATCATTTACCATCACTGATAAAGCCCACAGAGAAGATTATTTTGTTTTTTTAACAGTATTTTGCCATAGAAATCATAACAATGTCCGCTAGTCTCCGCTTCTTCCTCTCTCGGCGCGGCTGTCTGCGGTGCGCCTGGTCCGACGAGCGAGGCGCAGATCCGCACTGGACACCAGTGGAGTTTGCTTTCCTGAAAGTTAAGTGTTAAGCCCTTTCTGATATGTACTCGGACCCCGTCACAACACCAAACAGAAGCGGCGATCTTACCCTTCTCGGCTGACATGGTGCGCGTTTATGGGCGGGACGATGTGGGCAGCGCTGTGCGTACTACCTGCCGACGTGGTGCTGGCTCTGTTATAACACAGGTATGCAACTTGTTGAGTAAGGGTGGGGGGGGGGGGAGCTTGCACAACAGCCTTAACGTCTCTTATCTAACAGCACGTGGTCGCCACCACGTCCTTTCATAAGTCTGGAGACTGACAGAGGGAGGCAGGCCCGCACAAGACCCACGTGTGACACGGGGGGTTATCTAACAGCCCACCTGGCCTGCTGTGCAGCTGTTCACAGCACCCGCATTAATGTTGATTTGATTTAGTTTTATTGTCAATATAAAAAAAAAAAAGTGTGTGTCTTTTCCTTGGTCAAATATTGTACTGCTCTTCAAAAGTGTGCCTATTAAAATGAATGAAAAAGCAGCTAAACTCACATGTAACATTTTAAAATTGTTATTGGCTGCATTCCGTTCAGATCAGCCGGTCTCAGAGCCCTGCATTGCGCATGCTGGCTCACTGGCATGGTTTACTGGGACATCTCATGGAGCCATCCTTCATTTAGTGGGGTAGATCCGTGATTTTCTGCTAATGCGCAGACTGGAACTAAACATGATGAAAATCTTTGACTGACTTACTTACTGGGTTTTGGTGGCCTTGTTCTCCTCACCAATCACCCCAAGAGAGCCTTCTCTTTTTATCTGTTTTTATGTAAGATTCAGTTGAAGGCCACACTGTAGGCT
The DNA here is from genome assembly GCA_031216445.1 of Lateolabrax maculatus. Taxonomy (NCBI): domain Eukaryota; kingdom Metazoa; phylum Chordata; class Actinopteri; order Acropomatiformes; family Lateolabracidae; genus Lateolabrax; species Lateolabrax maculatus. The sequence goes on along the minus strand of CM062213.1, from coordinate 23,806,928 downwards.
GCCACCAAGCACTGGTGCACCAGCTGTGTCCAGCTAAAAACTGTGTAGGCCTGAGTTCAAAGTGATTTCCATCCCCCCAAGATTAAAAGAACTGTTGTCTCATACCTTCTTCATGCTCACCGTGCCTCGTCAAGCGGTTATACTCATGTTAAATTAAATAGTAAATATATTATATTTAAGGGGTTTAAATAAAAAAAATATATATATATAAAATCTATACCACATCAGGTGTTTGCATTACATTTGATGATCTATAATCAAAGTTTCGTTTTTTAACTCTAAAATTTGCAAGACTTGCTGTGATTTATATTTGACTTTATATATTGGATCTGTTAGTATAGTTTCATAAGTATTCCAAGCCACATTAAATATTATGTACATTTAAATTGAACCTACTGTCATTTACTTATTGGAAATGTTTATCAGTCATCTCCTTTTATCTTCTTAAATGAAAGCAAATGTTGAGAACAACATCATGTGGTACAAATGTTGTATAGATAAAGAAAATGTCATGAAAAGGTCTGGTTTCTGGTAGTTAAGTAGTGTAACGTTGTTTCAATATATCAAAATCAACAACGATTCAATCCCAGGCCCTCTTTTAGATAATCTGTATATTGATGAAGTGTTAGTCATGATTGAGAATGACTAACACGTTTGTTCAACATTAATCGTTTGTTCAACATTAAATTAAAGAAAGCTTTCAATTTAGTTTCAATGTCAGGCATCAGTGTAGAGCCAATACTTCTGCCTGACAATACTTCACTTTGCTATCTGGGTCTCCAGTTTGTCAGTTAGTGACCCATTTTCTCAGAAATGACCTGAGGCAGATGTGACACCTTTTGAAATGTAACTATCCAGTTTCACTGAAACATGATAGTGTTCCCTTTATAAGATCATACACGGTTAGAAATGAATAAAATTATATGAGTTGTAGAAATACACATTTCTTACAAAGTTTTTGACCTTAAAGTTACACTGTGGAGTGTTTGGCCACTGCAAACTAGCAAACACGGATGTAAAAAATGCAGGATTTGAAATATTAAATTGCAAATGTTTTGTACAGTGACGTCTGGCGGCATTGAGGTTACTTCAGTAAGACACAACAACTGGGTTTAGACTAAACCACTAGTTCAGTTTAGAGGACAAGGCCTCCACTGTTGTCAAAAACACATAATTTTTCATCAACAAATGTATGTTCTAATAACTCAAACTCAATAAACAAAAATTCAACCTTGTCAAACCAACAACATACTAACTGCGAGTTCCATAACTACAGTTATACAGTTCTCAGAACCTTTCAGATACTTGGAAAAACTCTCTGATCTCTTGGTCTTCAGAAACCCTGTCAAACCTGTTGGAAAATGTGTAGAACTTAACATTGGAAGCCAAAACTTATTTCGCCCGACAGCAACAGCATGTAAAGGCTAGTGTGTAAAAGTAAATCTAATAACCACATTTATCCTCAATTTAATGATTGACATGGGGTACAGATAAGTAATGCAGCAAATTGGGGCAACAGGTGTTACTTGACAGTTACACAAAAATTAAATAAGTGAATCTCACATGTAATGGCAAGTAGAGCACTGAGAAGAAATGCTCCTCCCCTGTCTCACAGGCATAATCTAAATTCTCTGCTGTATTTAAAGAGTGTGGTTCAGTCCTCTAACTCACAGTCATCCCTGCAAGGATGGGAAAGGTTCATGTGGAGGATGACACTAAAGAAAAGAAAACAGAGTTTAACTTAGTACGGGTCAAAGGTACCTGGAAGCGCAAAGGGGAAAAGAAGATCAATACAGACACTGTTGACTGTGTCTCTGCTGCAAAAATGTGAGTGTAACATCGTTCTTTATCACAGCAATCTACATTTACATATTTGTTTAAATTTCTTATGCAAAAGGTACATATTCTTCTATCTCGGACTCTCTTCTCTATAGATTTTATAAGTTAAGTGTCAAAAAATTATGCTGTTGCAGATCTGTGATGGTGGCTGTTTGACGCATGTTGCTCTGACTTTAAGCATATGGGATTTATACCTTAGGTAACTTTATACTTGTCTGCATTCCACAGACACGTGGTTACCAGTATAACTACTCTGTGCTCTCAATGTAGAATAAGACAGCCACATTTAGAAATGTATGACGTCAAAATAGAGACTTGAGCATTTGGCATTATAATTATAGACTTAGGACACTGGCATTCAAACTGAAACTTGAAACCATTTAAGGAATTATTAAATAACATGTTTGCATTATTTGTTTGTTCTTAATGACTTTTTGTTACAGTCCTCCCTCACTCACGTTACAGGGTGGGGTTTGAGGGGAAGGGCAAAGGAGCAGCAGTATGGTTTTAGTTTAGGTAGCTAAACAGCTGTGGTCATCAGTGTCAATGTCACATGCTGTGTAATCCTGACTATCCACCCTGACCTTTGTAACACCTGTGTGCAAGTGGTACACATGCAGTAAGTTGTTTTAGCATATAAATATTTGCTATTTGAGAAACTGATGCTAAAGAGACAAGGACCCTGTTGATATATGCTGTGTGAGGTTTGGTTGTTGATATCAGTTAACAATGTGATTTGGCTGCAGTTTTCACATTGGATTAGTTTGGATTTAAGTGCCTGTGTCCTGTGGTTTTAAGCTAAAAGTGCTTTTTGATGCCAAAAGCTAAAGTCACTGTTTTGTCTTCAGAAATTAATTGGTTGTACAGCCTGTGTATCTTTTACACAGGCTGCTAGAATGCATCAGAATGCATTAGTTTTAGTGTGTATGAAGTGAAATTTCTTGACAGAAACAGGAAAATCACTTTAGAACATCAACAGTAATTGGTACCCATGCCATTATAATAAATATTTCTCCATGTGTTTTGTATGGCAGATATGAGAGCGTCACAGAAAAGGGAACCACTTGGACCGTGGTCAGCCCCATCGTATTTACTTACAAGGTAACTGAGACTCGGGACTTGCTGGACCCAAACAACGACACACTCCTGCTGGGCCACATCACTGACCCGCAGCAGCTGGAAGACATTCAAAAATCAAACAAACCGATAAAGCGCTTCCTAGTTGTTGACCAGGAAGTCTACAAAATCTACGGTTCCAAGTTAACTGAGTATTTAGAGACCAACAATGTCCTGTACAAGATCTTGGCTGTACCCACCACTGAGGAAACCAAGTCCATGGAAATGGTCTTGAAGATCCTAGAAGAGGTCAACAACTTCTCCCTTGACCGCCGCACAGAGCCCATCATTGCCATTGGCGGAGGGGTGTGCCTTGACATAGTGGGCCTGGCTGCCTCACTCTACAGAAGGCGCACCCCTTACATCAGGGTCCCAACCACTCTGCTCTCCTACATCGATGCCAGCGTGGGGGCAAAGACGGGGGTTAACTTTGCAAACTGCAAGAACAAGCTGGGTGCCTACATTCCACCTACTGCTGCCTTCCTCGACCTGTCCTTCATAAGTACTGTTCCTCAACGACACATCTCCAATGGGATGGCAGAGATGCTAAAGGTATGATAAAGTCCCTGGAAGTGCAATATTGACCTTAACGCTGATACATACTGGAGAATTATCATTCCAGTATCAGCTAATACCCTGACATGCTTCATAACAGTGTACATATCATTATTAATATATTGATATATAGGCCCCTATTTTAATCACACAAGTGCAATGACAAGTGCAATGAGTGTGTGGGCATCTGCAACTGCACTTGCTATTTTGGTTCATGTACAGTATGTGCAGCAGCACAAAGTGCCTAAGGTTTGCTATTTACAGTACACAGACTAATCCAGGAGGGTAGTCTCCAATTCCATTAAAGATAGCAGAAGTCGTAACTTGACATACTCATTGACTCTGAGGGATGGAGTGAAGTTTTTTTAATGCATTTCTTGTTTCATGTTTGAATTGCTCATTTAAATTTTTCTATACGTTTTTCTTTGCAGATGGCCTTGATGAAACACAGAGGCCTGTTTGAGCTTCTTGAGAAACACGGACGTATGCTGTTGGACTCTAAATTCCAGGCCAACAGTGTATACGGGCACCGCTTACAGGCTGCATCACAAGCAACTCATATAGCCATCACGACCATGCTGGAAGAGCTTGCCCCTAACCTGTGGGAGGATGACCTAAACAGACTCGTGGACTTTGGCCACCTCATCAGCCCAGCATTAGAGATGGTAATTGATCCGTCATGGCAGACATAGCTATGTACAGTCCTCTTTTGTGACCTCATCCTCATATTATCACACCTTTCTCTTTTTCATGCAGAAAGTTCTCCCATCTCTGCTGCACGGCGAGGCAGTGAACATTGATATGTCTTACATGGTTTACGTGTCCAAAGAGAGCGGTCTGCTGACAGAAGAAGAAAAGCAAAGGATCATCAGCTGCATGGTGGACCTGGGGCTGCCTGTCTGGCATGAGGAGTGCACCATGGAGCTCATAGAGAGATCTCTGCAGGACAGGCTGAAGCACTCAGGAGGCCTGGTCAGAATGCCACTGCCTGTTGGTCTCGGGCAAGCAGGTAAGAATCCGCAGAGTGAAAACTGTCCTTACCAGAACAACAACAGCATTGGTGATTTGTTCAAACAGCAGGAAGTCATTTTCCTGTAAGGTTAGTTGCATGAACTAGATCTTATGTTATTCAGACTTTGTGTAATATATGTACAATATTACTTGTTCTTCTAAGAATGTTCTCTTTGCTCTCCTTTCTTGCATTGCAGAAATTGTTAATGACACTTCTCGTGAGATCCTGCACAGAGCTTACGAAAAATGGTGTGATGAGCTGAGCGGTCCCGCTGGCAGCAACAGTGACCCTTCAGGGTTGTAAAACAGATCAAATTAGATAAAAGATATGTTTTTTTTTTGTTTGTTTATTTTTACAATTCAGCACTTTTTGATGTTACATTACTTGCTAGCAGTTTGCTCTTGTCATGTCTGTCAAATGTATTTGTAATTATTAAAGAGTTTGACTGCTTGTAAAACAGTGTGCCTGTGCTTTGGTAATATGATGGACTCGGAAATGTTCATGTCGACATCCTTCTTTCTTTCAATAACTTCATTTTCCAATGGCATGTATATTATTCCAGCTTTTGAACTATGAGGCAAGGCCACTGCTCAAAAAGTGAAGTCTTATTAAACTCAAGCAACTGGGAGACATATTTCATCAAGCTAACATTTTAACAAAAACCTGATACTGTGCTAACAGCAGGAACACTGTACACCCAACAGCACTACGATAGTGATATATTGTATTGCTAATGGATATACTTATTTTGGATTCCTTTTTTGCTCCAGTGTACTTACTTTGTTAATATATCAGAAACCTTTGATAAGTTGAACATGTTATATATATGGAAAGTGTTATAAAGACAACACTCTATTGGTAACTTCATTGTATGTGTTACATGTTAGGAGCAGTTTAATTATCTTTGTCTGGCCCAGCTTTTTTTCACAATGTAATTTTGACAAACCAACATTGCTTTTTGGTTAAAAAAAAAAAAAACTCAATTTAAATACTTTTACTCATTCATTACAGGCAACTGTGACAGTATAGGTCCTAAGGTACTTTTAACCAAATTCGAAGTGGAGGCGTACCTCCCTTTGAAGAACCGTCTGCTGTGATCCCTTATAAATTCTGAAGATGAACAGGGGAAACCTGTCAGATGACTAATTAGGTTTCTTACGTTGTTTTACTTTAAACTCAACACTACAAATTTAATGCAGCTGTTTTGTCGTGACAACTTTAACTTTATTTAAATTATGTACAAGCCACTGTAGTTCAAAAGAAAAGGCTTGGTACAGTGCATATTGCATATTCATGTTAACTTACAACAATTTCAAAACATTATGTTACATGAAGGATGGACATTTTTGAAAAAAGGAAATTGAGATCTGCTATAAAGAGGCAGCTACAGTACTAATGAATAAAAATAAGATTTTTAACCATTTTTCTAAAAATGCCATAGTCACAAATTATATTTTTTCATGTCATTACAACCATTTGCATGCGTCAGAAAGAGGAATATTCTGAATGAATGATGATCCTGGGACATATTACGACGCCACGGTGGCACATCGCTCATATTCAGTAGTTAATATCGCATTCAAGTCCGTACCTGAGGGGATATTAACCTTACCTCCCTGTAGAGATCATACTTTATATCATCCATCCCTTCGTCGCTTCTCCCGTGGCGAGCGGCTGGAGCCTATCCCAGCATGCACTGAAAGATACGCCTCAGACAGGTCGCCAGTCTATCGCAGAGAAACACATTCACCCTCGCATAACTCCTTACACAAAGGTGACAGCATTAACCACTGAGCCAACATGCTGCCCTGAACAACCCTTTGAAGAAAGTTAAACCTCTGTGCTGCGTCCTCTTAGGCTGAATAGTAAGTACGCTCTTTTTAAATTGGAGTAACCAAAGAAAAGCTAAAACACACATAATTTGTTCATATACTGCATAATGCCCCACAAATGTCATATAAATATTCATGGGCGAATAGATCTTTGAATCTACTGTTTTCACTCAAGAATGTCAAAACAGAACAATATTTTGTTCTTTTTTTTTTTTTTACAAAAGACACTATATACAATAGATCAGCATTTTACATCTTTTCTTTTACAATATTGGAAAGTGATGACAAACATTAACAAAAACAGCTCTGTACAGACATGAAAAAGAAAATTCCCCTCTGTATACATCTACTTAGCTCTGAGTTATGCAAAATGAAGATGAAATCAAAAGTTGATCAGTGCCTACAAAGCAAATCATACATTTCGGGCAAAGGCTGCTGTGATCCCTTGTTGGCATATAAACCACATTTTAGTTATTTATCAAATTTATTTTGCATTCATTATAAACAAAGTATTATGATGTATCATGCAAGAACTTCTTTAGGTTTTCAATAAAATTAGTTTTGGCCATTGGACCAGGTATAATGTACATAGTGCCTTTGTAAACTGTGGAACTGTATTCTTCTTTTCTTTCTTTCATTCTTTTTCTTTGTAAGTATGTTATAAATTAAAGCCAAGGTAATTTGAAACTATATTGGCATATACTGCTTTTCCTTCCATGTGTCTTTACTTATCAAAGATTGAACATAAAGTACAAATTAAGATAAAGCTGGGATGTCTGACATCATGTTAGAATAAGACAAGATTAATAATGTGTCTATGGGTCATACTTAACTAGGATTCCTCAGAGAAAAACAATCTCAGAAGTACTGGTATAGATTTCAAACAAAATGAGCTCCCTGTGAATAATAATAATAAAAAATTATATAAATAAATGTTGATAACAATATAGTACTTAATTATAACAACAGTAACTTCTCGTTTGGTCAATGTTTGATTGGTTATTTCTTCAGATTATGTTAAGAACATGGGGCAAAAAATAATATAAATTTAAATATGTTACAAAACAAATATTACCAAACTATATTTTGTGCATTTTCTTGCAACGGAACCATCATAAGTTAAAAATTGTTAGATTGACTCAGAGTCAGAAGTCTAATATTCTGTCTTCAATAAGTTAATTGTTTTTTTTCTGGCATGTTTGAAGAATACAGTAAACTTTTTGCACTTTACTATCAATACATTTTCAAATGTATGTTATCTCTTTTTGCCATAGACAGTTCAATACAGAGTATATCTGGGACGAATATGAAAAATCTAGTTTAAAAAAACAACAAAATAAACAGCCAAAGAGGACAGCAGATTGTAGACATATTTGTCAGTCACCTTGTATATGTTTGTCATGTGATTCTGAACTGTCCATCTACACGGCATCAAAATTAGAAGAATGTAAACTACAATCTGGGAACTTTAATGTCTCAGTCACATTAACATACAGCATTTGAACATTCGAGTTCAGCAATGAATGGCCAACAAGTGAGAAAACAATATATGATTAAGATAAAAATAGCGTCTCAGTTCCTTTATCCTCTTAGTCATGTGGATACCTTCAAGGTGAGGTGCCTCATTGATGGGATGCTACAGATAGAAAAAGTCTGTATGGCTCATGGCATTGGACAGTGCTAACAGCCATGATCCTTCTCCTCCATGCTAGAGCAGGAACTGTGGTGGCTGCTACCATTGTTGGAGTCATCTGGGGACATCGAGGACAGCAGGGGATCACTTGGGGAAATCGGCGACAGGGTGTTGTCCCTTACCAATTCCTTCATTTTACAGGTCCGGGTGTTTCCGTAGGGGCCGGGGTCCCCAGAGTCTGCGGGAATGTGGTCAAAGGAGATGGTGCCGTTGTTGAGGTCCAGTGTGGTCGGAGGGGACATGTCAGGGGCCGAGCCATGCTGGTAGAGATCTGAGGGGCAGTCACCGAGAACGGGCTCCTGTTTGATGGCTCGGGCCATCAGATCTGACGTGCAGACAGACGGGGATGACACCACTGTAAGACCGTGAGCACGGGCCTGGATCTCCAACTCCTAGATGATTATACAAATAAGCAAAAACTGATGTGGACAATGAATTTGGGATTCGATAAACTCAGTGCTGCACTGGGAAAGATTTTAATCAGCCATGCTAAATGCTAACATAAGCACACTAAAATGTTAGGATCACCAAAGTCATTGGGATTCATCATCTGGGAACCATTAATGTTTGACACTTCATGGAAATCCATCCGTTAATTGTTGAGATATTTCAAATGCACTTAGTCATAAAATATTAATTTGATATATATGAGCTATTTGTTTATAACAAATAAAAAACCCTAATATAGCAATACTTGTATTAGTGGAGTACTGTGCCTCAGTTTAACACACTGTTTGGTGGTTTGTGCCACCGAATGCCCACCTGTATGCGAAGCATCAGATGGCGGTTTGCATGCTCCAGCTTTCTCTGCCTGCACTCAAGCTCCTTGGCTCTCTGCTGCTCCCGCTGTAGCCTCCTGATATAGTCCACTGAGGCTTTCAGAATGGTGCCCTTATTCCAGCGCATGTCTCTGGGGTATACATGAGACAAAGGTCTACAGTCAGAGTCAGCTGACCAGCTGACCGGAACAGCACAGGGTTATTTACGGCCCCTCTGAGCAAATAAGTCATTACACTTTAGGGATGGACAGACAGACGGATGGATAGATAGCACAGGCATTCATCAATACATGCAAAAAGTACTTACGGATCATTTGACTTGGGTATCAAGGTTCCCAGCTCTTTGATGCGATCGTTGATATTGAATCTCCGTCTTCGTTCGACTGAAATGTGTCAAATAGAATAAACAGTAAGTACAGCAGCTGGTAAACCAACCTTTGTAGTTAAATAAAAAAAAAAAAAAATTCAGTTTAATTTCCCTGCTTTTTTGTTAAATTATTTTTGAATAATTTGACATACAATTAAAAGGAACATTAAGACAATCATTAAGAAAATTAACTATGAAAAATGTATTCTCTTCTGATTGACTCACTTAAGTTGTGGTTGTCTTTCTTCTGTCTCTCTTTAGCGAGAGCGCGCACTTCGGCCTCTGTGAAGCAAAAAGAGACACAAATGTCAGTGTTTTAAGAGAGCGTCACAATTTAATTAAATGGGTAATAAGGCACAAGTCTATAAAATTAATGGAATTAGATTTTGGTAGGTCACATACTGTGAGTAAACAGTTAATCTGTTACTTTGCCTACTAGCGCATTTGAAATCTGTTAATTTTACTGTGTTATGCTGAATAATCCAATAATTGACATGTTCTGTAGATTACAGAAGGACGTAAAGCTAAAATCCTGTTAATTAGCTTCTGTTACTACAGTTGGTTCAAATTGTGTGCGATTTAGTCATACACAAAATGCTGTATATACAGTTTATGAAAATTAGGTTAAAAACTGCTTTTACAGGTTACAAAACATCATTTTTTTCACTTTCTTCATTTTGCTTTGCTTACCTACTGGAAAGCCCTCTGGCCTTTGATAGTTTTCATACTGGCCACAGGATCCAGGTTTGTCCAGTACCTGCTTCATGCCTGGAGCTGGAGTAATTATTTGGCAAATAATTGACTTAACAGTATCTTGTGCATTTCCAAATTGCACACAATGTTGACATTGGCCTATACTCATGCTGTCGCCTTTTACATTCTAATGGTAATGTGTTGATTGTCTCCTTGATTAGGCTTTCATCATAATAAAGAAAATAATTTACAGTATAATTACAACAGACACTGTATCAGATATTAGACAAATAGAACTTACAAACTTTTCGCAGTGTGTATTTTAATCAGATTTCACTATAAGATGAAGTGAGGTTTACTTTGCCAAGAGAGCTTGATGAAATTCAGTTATATCAGTAACAGAGAAGTGTACTAAATTGACTCAATTTACTGATTTCACAGCCTGAATTTACAGCACACACAGTGTCCTTCCACCTTAACTGAACCCAAATGATGCCTAAGCACAGTAAATCAGCAGTACAAAGAATCAACATTGATAATCCGGGATATGTGTGAAAGATGTATCTCAGGAGTTTACCTGTGTATTCCCTCTTAATGTTGGGTGGACAGGAGTTGCTGATGGTGAGGCCCGGGAGTGGAAGTTGTTGGTTGCCATACACATCGAGAAGGTTACCAGACACAGGGAGCTACAGAGTATTAAAGAAATGTCATTATAATGCATGCTTAATAAGAGCAACTATGTCTTATATATATATATATAAAATAAAGAAACTGCATCTATTTAATTTGTCATATATAACGATATACAGTATATCCTTTATTACCTGGTTGTTAATTTGGAGTCCTGGGTCCATAAGTCCAAGGACATCTTCATTGTAACTTGATTCCAAGCTAATAATATCATCAATGACATCATCCATCTGTAAAGAGCAAAACCCCGTTTGATTCAATAATCACAGTCTATCAGGGTATCTGAATATAACGGATTTAAAAGTGTTCGGCAATGAGAAGGAGCACCTCTTTCTCGCAGTTGGAGCTGAGGGTGAGCAGGGCCATGGGACTGTTGGGAGCGCTACTGCCGGGCCCGGGTGGCATGCCGTGTTCGGGGGGCTGGCTGGGGCACTGGCTGCCGGCTTTACCACCCAGGGTGGTGGACAGATACTGCCTCACCTGCTGCCTCTGAGCCTGCTGGATGTGGTACTTGGTGGGATTCTCCAGGTGGGACTGCACCTACGTGAGCAAGATGTAAAACATTACATGGTATCATTAAGTCTAGTGCTTGCTTTTTGTATTGTAGATTAGAAAGCAAGGATTAAGGCTGATTTATGGAAGAAAAAACAAATAAGTCAAAATATCTAAAGGAAACATGCATGCTGAATGTGATGATGATCATGTAATTTAAAGTAAAAATTATAAATCTAAAGACATTGTAGATTAAGTTTCATGTTTAATGCTTTTATTTTAAATCCACAACAAAAGCTTAGTTTATAAAGTAACCAAAAGGGATCAAGTTGTACAAGTATTACTAGTATTACTACTGCGGATCACTGGACCTGAAAAACGCAATTTTAAAAGATGATTTCTCTAGGCTGATTGCAGGCTTGCTTTGGAATACTTTTTTGTGTCTAAATTGTGGAAATGCATTCAAACACAAGTCTTTACAGTTACATTGTGATTCCGTTAGTGAAATTACGATGGAAATGAAGGACCAATCTCAAATGGGCAGTGCAAATTATTTTGACTCGACATTTACCCTGCCACCGACCGATTTTACTCGCTCGGGACAAAATCTCTGACGGACAGGACACTGTGGAGCAGTGCAGTCGTGTCACGATCTACAACCAGTCAACAACTCATGCAGCAACTTAGAAATATTTTGCATCCGTAAGCTTTTCTGAGAACAACATGAAATAATAGCTTAATTTTCCGACTCTTTCACTCCCTCTATTTCTTTTATTTCTTTTTTTTTTAAATAATATTAAACACAAAAAATCAACCCATCTCACCTGATAGTGGCTGTATTCAAGCATCTCCAACATGTTATTTGAGTAGTGATTGATCAAAACAATCTACGTACAGTATATAATCCCTTTATCTTGATAGCCTACACTGTGGACAGCAAGGTAGCATGTGCGAATCTGAGAGCAGTCACTTGTCTTGCTTAATTTATCCAGAGCTTGACGCTCATTAGTTATGCAAGTTAAGAAATGGAGGAGGACACTAAGACTCGTCCCCCTAATGCTGTGTTGTTCCAGCTTAACTATGAATTTATGTCTTTATAGATCCCCTTTGACGTCACCACCTCCAGCTCACAAAGGAGTCTTTTTACTGATGGGCCAGTAGTCTGCGAACTGAAGCTTGCTTACGGCCAAATAACATTTAATCTTTAGTTCTGCTCATCTAGTATAAAACATTATTTGTTCTGAGCACCAGGAACACAATAGACAGCACTGTTTCACTACAAACTAGCCATATGAAAACCCAAATGTATGGTGGTGTTTACCAACCCCACCCATTTTGGGGATTTTTAGAGGTTAATTACATCTAACTAAATCAATTGTTACGCAGTCATATTTGCAGGTTAAAGTAGGTGAACTCTTGGATTTAGGGGAAAAAACTTTTCAGGCTTGAAACTTATTGAATTTGGCTATTCAGAAATGCTTTTGTCCAGCTGTGGTCCGCTCTCTTTGTACTAGAAAGCATTTCATATAAACCCTGATATTAATAGAGCAGCAGTCAAAGGGTGTTTGTCTCTTCCAACGCTTTTTTTAGGCGCTCACTTTGTGAATCAGTTGATCATGGCGCCAAGCACAGTCAATGGTGCACTGCAATGGGCCCAGAGGGTGTGGTGATGGGCTTTTAACAAAACAGTGTGGCCAGAGGTGCATGGTGGAACTTGAGCATTGTTGGAAACAGGATTTGACCCATCAATTCATATCTCTCACTTCAAAAGCAGTGGAACATGCAAAATTATGGGCGAAAAATTGTCCTGAGTAAATCATGGAACAGTAAAGACTTTATCACGAAAAAAGAGGCCGACTTGGTTGCAACAAGCTAAAATACAGTTTGACAACTTAAATAAAGTCATCTTGAAAGAAAATAACACATTTAATAGTAGAATGTAAAGAGAAGTTAAAAGGCATGAGGCAAAGACAACAGAACGTGAGAGAACTGCAACAATACCCTGTAGTTCCTAAGACATAGAGAAATAATGATAAGTCATGTGTTGGTCATTTGTGAAGTAGAGGAGTAAAAGTTTATGTTTCTTAAGGGTAAGTCTGCATGAGCATTAGGTTCAGCTACAAAGATTTGTACTGTAAAGGTTTTTCTTCCTTTTACTGTTGGTTCTTCTTACTGTACGTACTCGAACATTTCCCTACTCTGGATTACAATAGGTCCCTAAAGGCTTGTAGTGGTTGTTGTCAGTATTGTGTTGTAGTAAATTCAGTGTTAATGTAAGCAAACAGTGTTTTTACAGCTGTCTTTTCTCTTGTCCCCTAAATCAGAAATCCTGAACGTCATTGGATGTATTAAGTGAAATGAAAATAATTAATCATGTTTGGGAGATGTGGGACTAAAAGGAGGTAAACCAGGCAAATACCAAACCGGTCATAGTATAATCAGAGTATACCTTGGTTCTATGTCTTGGTCAAAGACACACCATTGACAATTACATCTGCTATTACAGGAATCAATCATGTGAAATTAAAAACACATAGTCTTAAATACAGTCAGTCCATACAGTATATAGCAAGTCATTTTAACATCATGTAAGTTAAGAACCTTTTTGAAAATGTGACTCACTTATCTAAGCACTTAAATAAATCCCTTATTTTGAGGCAAAATACTTTTTACAAAAAATATAGCACAGAAGTCTGAGTTTTATGTGAATTTGGTAAGATGTACAGTTTCACTTCAAATTACTTTTCAGCACAAGTTGCATTTAATGGTAAAAGAGACAATGCCCATTTCAGAATCACCACCTATCATCTCTGTTTATTAAAATGTTTATTTAGGGCACATTTTCCATAATGACTTATTTTTTGCAAGTCTCAAGGCAACATTTGATAAGTTGTGTGTTTGACTACGCAGAGGGATAACATCAATGTCACGCCTAATTCCTTTACAATTTAAGCTCTGTAATTTGACAGTCGATTATATTGCCACAGTGCTGCCACTTATGAGTGGACTCAACTGAAAGTGCATAAAATGTTTTACTCCAAGAAGGACTGAAGTAATGATAATTGTCAGTACTTCAACGTACATTTTGTCACTGTTGACGATGACGTGAATCTGCTATTACAAGCGTAGCACACAAAGTAGAAAGCTTAAGCACAGCACTGGAAGCTGATTTTATGCTTCTTTATTCGTGATGTTGAAAGTAAATTATCCAGAGAATCGAACATTTATTAAAGGCTGCTCATTGGGATCTTCATGTGTGAAGCACTATCGGCCGTGCAGCTTATTAACGCGAGCGTCTGCCGCCGCATCTCGTGTAACGCTGAGGGAACACAGAGCATCACGTCGTCGTCTGACTTATTGGAAACCCACTCGAGATTTGAACACAAACACAGGGGACGTGTCCCCTGGCCGAACAGAACCTTATACGATAAAGCAGAGAAAGCATTCTTTGTAAACTCATAGTAGAGCATTTCTTTGTCTCCCCTCCGCAGTGTGGCCTTTTCCTTCAGCCAAACCTTTGGGTTGAGAAAGAACTCTTAACAAGGGATGTATTTCACTTATCCCTACAGCAAGCCAAGCTCTCACTTTATTTATAGACTCTTTGTGAGACAGAGGTTTATTACCTTCTCAAGGAGAGCACATGGGTCCATGTTTTAGACTCATGCCTTGAGGACCAGTAACATTTCTAGAGAAAGTCGTCACTCCTTGACCCTCGAAAAGAAACAGATCCATTCATATCTCTTACTTCCTTGGCAACCAGCCACACTTGGGGGCATTTTGTCAAAGAAAGATGCTAAACATTTGCTGTGTGGTAAAATTTAAGGAGATGGCTACAGTAGAGCTAGTGACTACTGAGCCCTTTCAAATCACATCAAAAGCAGCACAACTGTGTTGTAAAGCGCTTTGAGTGGTAGGTAGACTAGAAAAGCGCTATATTAATGCAATCCATTTACCATTTAACTCAATAACACACATGCATGGGTGGACAGACGGATAGATTAGTAGTTCATGAAATAAATACAAAAAGCCATATAAATGAGACCTCTAGTGAGTGTGAGAGATCATCCTTTAATGACTCATCCATACATTGATAACAATTCAATCCTGGTGCTGCAGGGATTCAGTTTCAGAAAACATGAGCTTAACTTCAATATCAGGTTAACATATTAAAAGCTGTGCTGATCTGGGTTTCAAGTTTTAAACAAATAAACTACAAATCTAAAGCCCTCAGGAGTGCCATGTTCATATAAGTGTATATATACATATGTATATACATACACATTGCCACACTCAACTTGACCTTCCAAGGTGAAGAAAATAACATATTAGGCAAACACATTAAGTCTTGATATTACTTGTGTAAAAGTATACATAATGGGATTATGGTGGAGCTAGAGGCTATGTAATGGGGGTCACCAAAACCAAGAGGACCATAAAAATACACATGATAATTAATGGAAGTCCAGGTCCATGGAACAAAGTTTTTTCGTGTGACAAAAGGTCAACTGCATTAATTAACTCCTTCACTTAACTTTTTAGTTTGATGTACTCCAACAGTCCTGAGCTCAAGTATCCCTTTGTCGACTCTCCAAGTCATGTTCAAAATGTGGTAGTTTGAATTTATTTTTAATTAAGGCTGCAGCTAATGATTATTTTCACTGTTGATTAATTTTTCAATTATCTTTTGGATTTATCATTTAAAATACAAAATGTCACCAAAGGTGACTTCTTCAAATTAAATTTTCTGTCAGGCTAACCAGTACAGTCAAGAGCAAAAAATCCACTGTTGAAACCAAATAATGCATTTGTTGATTTTACTTACCAAACAACTATAAAATAAATAACTATGATATACTAGAGACCATCTTGCGATGGGATCACACCAGCTGCAATGCCAAAATCGGTGTGTGGTGCAATGGAACACATTACATGAGAGAAGATAGCTTCAGCGCACAAAGGGAAGCAAGCACCTGTATTAACAGGGCGGTTAAACATATATCTATCAGCACCAAGAATTACATTTATACAACTGTAATAACAAAAAGTGTGTTTTGGTTCTAACTTAAGGGAAACCTCTGGGTCTGAAAAGTGAAGCCAATACGGAAGGGACTTAAACCTTCATTCTTTCTGATGGCCAGCTGGGGGCGACTCCACTGGCTCCAAACCACAAGTCTGATTGTATAGAAGTGTATGAGAAAATTATCCCCTCAGTACATGAATATATGTATATATGTGTTTATTTAGACTTCATGCCAATAAAGTATGACATTTACATCAAGCTATGTATTTTTTTAGATAAGTGGCAGAGCAAATCTAATTTGAGAGATATTACAAATGCTCACGTGCACAGTAAAAAATTCCAAGATCAATTTTATTAGCAAAGGTTTTTTTTAACCACTTTTCTACAAAGTGTGTATTTTATACCACAGAACAGCAAATTTTCTAGCTACTCTTATTTCTGGTACACCACTCAAGCCCACACATGAGATTACAGACTGGACCTTCCCTGTCGGAAACTATTGTGAACAATGTTTCTATAATTTTCGAAGACCAAAAAAAAAAAAAAAGAAAACTTGTCCAGACTTTTGGTGCCACTTGGTCTTCTGGGGCTCACCGAGAATATTAGCATCACAACATGTGACTGACTCATTAAAACTATTAGTTTATGAAAATTGACTAATAGAGATGTCTGGAGGTCAAGAGACCTGCAAGCGCAATGGTGACAGATGCTAGAGCTCTCCTACGGAATCCCCAAGTAATTTGACTTCCGAGACTTACAGCAGTACTTTCTCTTATCAGACAAACTACATAAAATGTTAATAAAACTTTTAAACTAATGGTTACAAGACTGGTCTCAGTTCTGTCGCTTACTGTTATTTTTAGGGAGGCAGTCTTGACTTTATTAACATAGTTACCGTCACGTTCCAGGGAGACCAAATTACGTCCAAAGATATGTCCATATGGCTTAATTCTAAACATATATTATCCAAATTTTGGAGCTTCAGTGAGCTGCGCTTTCCAGGTATCACTTCATTCAGAAACGTTTGAATTTCAAACTAAAAAGTCTAAGAGATGGCGTATTAATACTTGACAATAAAGGCTCTGTTGCTGATGCCAGATTAGTGTGGATGGCGACAACAAGTTTCATCCGTGATTTTACAACATCATGTACATCGCACCTGAAAAAGATTAAGCACTTTAGGATAAAGGAATTGGAGGAGGAATGTTTATGTTTGGAAAAAAATTTGCAGGAAGAGATATTCAAACACAGTTGAAGAGTTGAATGACCTACTTCGGAGACAAACGGATTCATAGTACATAGAGCTAGGCAAAATTATCATTGTAATGGCAGCAAGCCCAGCAGGCTTTTAGCTCTAAAACTTAAGCAGTGTGACTTCAGGGCTTCCATTGACTCAATACAACACCCCACTTAAGGTATGGTTTCAGATCCAATGGAGATAAACAACACTTTTCAAGCATATTACAAAGATTTGTTCACATCATCTGGTAGTTTTGACTCAGAGAGATGTAGATGTAGTTTTTTGCAAGGTATGGATCTACCCACCTTGCAAGAACATGAAGGCACAGATTTGGGATCCCCAGTGTCTCTGCAGGAGAAAAATATCAAGAGGGAAATCCCCGGGCCCTGACGGGAACTCTCACAAAGTACTTCTGCACTTTTGGGACCTTTTTGGGCCAGTACTTCTGAGTTCCATTCAGACTGCTATAGAAAAGGGTGCCGTCCATGAACATACCAATATAGCCCTAATCTCATTGTTACCAAAGAAAGGCAAGGACCCCCTGGACTGTTCTAACTATCGACCGGTATCTCTTAAAAATTCAAACTTAAAGATATATTCTAAACTGCTGGCAATACGCTTAGAGAGTTACATGGATAAACATATTCACACTGAACAATCTGGTTTTATGAGAGGCCGCCTTGCATCAGATAATCTGAGACAGCATTTGACAGGCTCAAATGACAGTATTTATGGGCTGTACTACGAAGGATTTCAGTTCAGTGATGAACTTATCAAACTGGTACGAATTCATGCCAACCCCTCAGTCATGGTTAGTACAAAAGGACAAAATTCTAATCCCTTTCCAATTTTTCGTGGTACTATGCAGGACGGCGTTTTTTACCCCGAGTCTGTTCATTCTCTCTGAACCCCTGGTGCAAGGCTTGAGGCAAAACTAGGTCTCCTCCCCAATCCAGGTCAGACACACAACATTGGCTTTCAAAGACGACATTCTCATATATCTACCGGACATAGAAAACTCCATTACCTCTCTTTTAGCAGTATTTGAGGACTTCATACAGCAGTCAGGGTACAAGATTGATTGAATGAAATCTGCTCTGATGCCAATTCCCATACTACCAAAAGCATACACTTAGAAATTCAGATGCCTGATTTCAACTACGTCCTCTCATTTCTTGGCTTAACCATTAGGCAATTTGAGGGGGGATCAGGGGGGATGCCACCCCCCTTGTTAGCAAAATGACCAAAATGCATCCCCCTTGTTCACCTGCCATCCACCACCACCATCCCCTAGTAGCAGAGAGAGAGTGCAGTCAAAGGAAAAACTCAAAACCAAGATTTTGTATCTGCAGACACAGAGAGAGGAGAGGGTACTTGTCAATATTTTTTTTTATTTGGCCAATCAGAGGCTTACAATCCTCTGTCAGTCAAAAACTTGTATTTCACCAATACGCTGCCTGAACCAGTTGTCAATCAGATTTTAATTCAGCAAATCAACTTTACAGTATTAAAAGATGGGGGGCACACAAACAACTCACGGTTCTTCTATTTGTTTTGTATGGTTTGGGCTACTTTTTACCTCCAAACTGCACTCAACTGAAGTACTTGATTGCATTTATTTTCTGTAAACTTGTTGTGTTGTCAAATGCAGTTCACTGTTAAACATTTCATGTTCCTTTGAACAGAAACTCTGTCCTGCAGTGTGTTTAGCTCCATTAGCTGTTAGCTCCTAGCCAAACACACAGCAGGACTCTGCTGCCGCACGGTCCCGGTGCGACTCACCCAGAGAGGGAGCACTGCTGGGCGGACAATCTCCTGCTGTTTATTCCACTGATTCTCGATTGGCCGGACCTGCTCTTTTCTTCCCACAGCAGGCTCACTGCCACCGGGCTGTGGTGCCATGATCAGGCCCTTAGCTGTCACATCTCGATTATGTCCGTAATATAATCCAAACTATCTGAACAAAGTAAGAACCTGTCCATTCTCAGAGCATGAAAGAGAGACTTTGATCGAAATGATAAAGAAATATCTTGGAACAATGTGTGGGAAATTACTTTCTGTGCTACTGAATAATCCAAGAATCCAAACCACCAACTTCTCTATTTTAAGCTCTGCCACAATGTTTGTTATACACCTGTCACCAAGTTTCGCATGAGACTAGTACAAAGTCCAAATTAAAAAATGTGCACATGATGTGGAAATGTACCTCTGTTCAAGACTTTTGGGACCGGGTATCCAAAGTTTTGTCTGAATTGATAGGTAAGGCCATGGTACACAATCCATCTTGCTGCGAGGTCTTACAGTGGCCAGAAAACTCTTGGGCCAAAGAGGGCTGCCACCTCACGATCTTAGTACCAGGAAATGGCTGACATATTTTCATGACAGTTTGGTACTTGAGCTGTCTACTGCCCAAATTAATAAAGCAACATATACCATTTTGTAGATGTGGTCACATGCAGCTCTGTAAATAAAGAATAAGCTCCATCACTTATGAACAGAGGAACACTATACGCTACACCTTCCCAATTAAATATGGCTGAGCAGCCCATGGGAGACCCCGGGGTGAGTTGTAGGGGGGGAGGAAATTTGGAGGGATGCCGCCATGGGGAGGGTTGACGAGACAGGTTTGGAACAGATTTGCGTATGCAAAACATTTAAATTACTTTTGTCTGTCATTTTGGCACAATGTGCAAATAAAAATTTGTTTAGAGAAAAAGGGTTTTTGTCAGAGGAGCCTGAATCACTATGAAGTTCCTCTTATGTGAGTAAAGGTCACATGAGCCTGGAAACTATGTGTATAGATGAAAGCAACCTCTTGGAAAACTTTTCATCAGTGCCCACTTTGTGTGGCATTAATTATTTGCACATTTATAATTCAATACTAGAAACATTGAAAAGTAATTTCATTGTAAAACTAAGACTTGTTATTAAAAAGTTCAACCTGGAGCTATTTTTGCTTCAGTTAATGGACCATGAAGTGCTATAATGATGCCTCTCAGTTTTAAAGATTTCAAAGATTTTTGTGCATTTTAAGACCCATGTGCATTTAACTACAGAATGGGAAGATACTCTAAGCTCACAACAGTACTGATATAAAAAATACAGTTTCCAAGTTTTAATCCTGTGTCTTCTCTCTCCCCTGTCTCTTTTTGTATGTCAAATATTTCAAACAAAAGTTTTAACGCCCTGATTTAAAAGAACTGAGAGCCGGAGCAGACCTCAGGTTTTCTGGGAGCTTGTTCCAAATGTGTGGTGCATAAAAAACTGAATGCTGCTTCTCCGTGTTTAGTTTTGACTAGGAAAGTACGCAGACCTGATCCAGACCATCTGAAAGGCCTGGAGGCTTCATAACAGGGCAGCGGATCAGAAATGTATATTGGCCCTAAACAATTCAATGCTTTATAAACCAACAGTACATTTTTAAAGTAAATTCTTTGACACACAGTAAGCCAGCGTAAAGATCTGAGAACTGGTTTTCTAAAGTCTGCTGAGAAATAAGTCCTTTCATTCTTGATATATTCTGAAGGTGATAGTAAGGTGATTTTGTAAATGTCTTAATGTGGATGTTAAAATTTAGTGAGTCCATCACTACACAAAACATTTCTGGCCTGGTTTGTGGCCTTGAACGTTAGCGCCTAAAGTTAGGCACTGACTTGCAATTGTTCTTTTTTGCCTCGAAAGACAATTATTTCAGGTTTGTCCTACTGGGAGACATGGTCACCTGGTGATATTGTTATATAAATATGTGTGTCATCTGCATAGTTATGGTAGGATGTTTAGTTTCCACAATCTGCGCTAGTGGGAGCATGTAGATGTTGAACAGAAGAGGCCCAAGAATAGAGCCTTGGGGACTCCAGATGCCTTTTTTATAACCTCAGATATGTAATCAACGATCAACACAAAGTAGCCCCTGTCCTTCAAATAGGACCAGAAAGTCCCGCCCAGCTCTCCAGACTGTCTAGTTATGTGTTGTGGTCAACTGTGTCGAATGCAGTGCTAAGATCTAATAATAGCAAGAATTAAACTTTTCCACTGTCTGTGTTGAAGTGGATGTCATTCGGGACATGAACAAAAACAGTCTCAGTGCTGTGGTGTGGTTGAAATCTTGACTAAGAAACAAAAAATCCAAATAATTGTTTATGGCCAAGAAACAGACAGCCTTTTCAATGATTTTACTTTAGAAATGGGAGGTTTAAAATGGGCCTGTAGCTGTTCATCATTGAGTTGTCTACATAATTAATTTTTAGAGTGGCTTTAAGGGTGCAGTTTTAAGGGCCTGTGGGAAAAAGCCTGAGAGTAGCATTGACTATTTGCAGAAGATCTGAGGCCATGCAATTAAAAACATATTTGAAAAGGCCCGTAGGGAGAATATCAAGGGAGCAGAAGGAGGAGGATTTCAGATGTTGCATAATTTTTTCCAAGATTACATGGTTGATTGAATCAAATTGTGCCATGCTAATTGAATTGGTTTTCAGTGGACCCAATACAACGGTACAGACAATGCAGACCATATACCTGATATGAAGGAGCTGACAGCTTGTTTAATTTGTTTTGACAGTCAAAAAAGAACTAAAGCTTATTGTTTTTGGCAATAATGTCAGAGAAGAAATTATAGTAATTTAAATTGGATTATAAAGCAAAGATGGATGTATTGATGTCATAAAACACCTGGGAAGTTGTGTTCAGCTTTTCAGCACTCTCTTTTATTTATTTTTACCATTGTGGCATCAATAACAATTGTAATTTTGAACTACAAGATCATTGACTGAGAATAATGCAGGGGCGAGCATAGAAGCGAAAGCCTAAATGAATAATTCACTGGGGTTTTCGGTGAAATACCATTTTTGTGATTAACTCTTATTGAACACTTGTGTGCACTTAGATAGTCATCTCAGAGAAAACACAAGAATGATCAATAAGAACAACATCAGTCACCACACTTAGGAATCAGTCCATTGCTATCCAGAATACAACACAGTTCTTTAGAGCTACTGTCGTCGTCAACATGGAGGTTAAAATCACCAACAACAACTACATAGTCAAAGTTAAAGCAGATGAGAGACAGCAGTGGACCAAGGTTTGCATTTGCAAAAGTTTGCATTGTATTTAGGTGGCCTGTAGATGATTAAGAATGCAGCTCGACATGAGGAATTAAACTGAAGAGCAACATATTCAAAAGCACTCTAGCTTCCCTCATAACACTGAAGTTGAGAGGGGTTGACTTAATAAGAACTGCTGCACTGTTATCTTTGTGAAGCCAAATTTCAGTTAAAAACATAAAATCAAGACAGTGCTTGATAATTAAATGATCAATTAAAAATCATATGTCTGAGAAAGACCTGTTTCATAAAGATAAATATAGGTGCTGAAAGCATTATTTGCCGATTTAAAGTTTTCTGTAAAGACAGACTGTGGCTGACGAGTAGTTGATATCAAATTTGATAAATCTGCGGATTTAGCTTTTCTCTCTACTACTTATCAAAACAGGAATGGAAACTTGAAGTCCAGAGGAAGAGCCTCCTTCTAGGCATTTGTTGGGGACATTGTATGAGGCAGCAGGTCCATGCCCGATAGGAAAAAGAAGAGACACATACCCTCAACTAAGTGGGTCAGGGACGCTGTCTGTCGGTCTCTCCTGTCTGCACTGATGCCAAAGCAGATTTCCTTGGTGTTGATTTGAATAGTGGTGATCCGAGATACAGCAGTGCAGCTTAGGGGAATCCATTAACATCCCATCCAGTTTGTTAGAGACATATGGAAGTCTATTGACGATAAAAGATTTGATCTAAGCACTACTCAGTCTGCTAGTCAATATTTGAGGCACGAATTTGTAGGCGCAGAATCAGATTTGAGTGTGCAAACCCGATCATGCATGCGCCCCTTTTCTGAGTCTGCCAATTTTCTCCAGCAGTTTTGGCCTCTGAGCACTTAGGGTCGCAAGAGGTCGCTTGCCAACCCTTTATGATTACACTTATGGACACTAAAGGCCGTCTGTCAACACTGATGAACCAGATAGTAAAGGTTAATCTCTGTCATAAACACAAAATCTCCTCAGAAATCATTAAAATATCTATAGAATTCCACTTTTTCGCTCTGCAATGTCCTGCGAGTTACAATAATTATAATAACAATAATTAAAATAAATTTTATTTGTATAGCACCTTTCATACGAGAAATGCAGCTCAAAGTGCAGGGATAGAATGTCATAATTAATAGAAAATAAGATGGAAAATAAAAGCCACTGGATAATAATAATGAAATAAAATAAAATAAAAGTAATGTTAAAAAAGAATTTCAGGCCTGTATCAGGAAAGTCATAGCTAGTTAAAGGTTAAAGTAAAGAGATACATTTTTAGCTTTCTTTTAAAAATATTTAGCTTCCCTGATATCTAAAGGTAGTGTGTTCCATAGCTTTGAGGCATAATTGACAAAGGCTGCATCTGTGATTTTCTTTCAGCTGTTGCTGGGAACCTCCAACAAACAAGCAGCAGATAGCAGATATAAAACTAAAACTGGACTAATGTGCTCTCCCTTCTTGGTTCTGGTTAATAGCTGAGCACCAGAGTTTTGAATGAGCCAAAGCCTCTTAAAAGTTTTTTTCGAGAGGCCAGTAGAAAAATGCAGTAATCGAGTAATATTGTAGAGTAATGAAATAAAGGCTTCTTTGCCTGTGATTTTAAGGTGGAACATGTATGTTTTCCTCATCTTGTTAATGTGGAACTTGAAGCTTAGATCTGAATCTAAGATAACACCAAGACTTGTAAAGTCAGATGTAATCAAGGGATTGAAATTCTCCAGATTATATACAACATTTTTCTTTTTTGTTTAAGGGCCAACTAGTAGGATTTCAGTTGTGTCCTAGTTTAACTTATTAAATTATTGCTAATCCATTTATTTATTGACATAGGACATGTAGAAAAGGAGTTTATAGCTGCAGCATCATTTGGTTCAGTGGTGATATACAGTTGCATTTCTTCCACATAACTATGGAAACATACATTGTGCTCTCTAATGATGTCACCAAGTAGCAGCATGTATAGTGAGAATAATAATGGACCAAGGAAGCTCCTTGTACAACCCCAAAACAGATGTCGTGTCTGAGACACATGATCTTCATGGCTGACATAAAATGTTCTCCCTTTGATGTATGTTTGAACCAGTTTAACAAACTTCCAGAAAGACCAACCAACTTTTCAAGGCGATTGATTAAGATATCATAGTCAGTCGTATCAAATGCAGCGCTTAGGTCTACGAGGACAAGAATTGAGACCTTATTTTCATCAGAGTTTATTCTGAGGTTATTTTAGTAAGAGCAGTTTTAGTGCTGTGGTATGTTCTACAGCCTGATTGAAATTCCTCCAAGATATAATTTTCTTTAAGAAAGGAGTTTTTTTGCACTGAAACAATCTTTTCAAGTATCTTGCAAATGAAGGGAAGGTTGGATATTGGCCTATAGCTGGTCAGTGCATTACCATCGGAGTTGTGTTTCTACAGAAAGGGTTTTCACAACAGCTGTTTTGAAGGGAAAGATGCCTTATATCTTGGTGGCAGCTGGATAGAGTACTTGGTTGCAGTTCCTACTCCTTTCCTGTTTTGTCTGTCTGACTGATAAAAATTATAGTTTGGAGGACAAACCCGCTATCAGTGCTGCTACATGAGTAGTGCTGTTTAGCCGGGTCTCAACTGAAAACATACAATGCAAATTCCTTTCAATTATCAGATCATTAAAAAGAGCCAAGAGCTAATTTCAGCTTTAGGGATTCTGAGACAAAAAAGGAGACTGCTTGTGGCTGAACATTGATAAATTTAAGGTTACTGAGACAGGTACCAGATGGTCCGTGATTGCCATGATATGTCTGACCATGCCTCCAGCTGTTTAAGATCACCGCTATGTTTAAGGTAACTGTATGGGGTCTTTGTCATCTCTGGTAGACACCTGAGTGAGGATGTCTGTGGTTATTACTGTTTAATAGTTACATCAGTTTGACTGAGCTCCTTGACTGGAGAGTGTGGTGAGGGGGGGAAGAGTTGGGTCCCTGATTGGGAAAGAGACACCCTCTGAAAGCCTTGGGTGATGTGGAGCAGGGGGTCAGGTGAGGGGGGAGAGATACAGGCTGTCTGCCTCTGTGCGGTGTCCTTCGCGCTTATCCATATAATTCTTGTTTGGGTATGGCATCCCAGAAGCATAAAGTAGATTGGCACCAACTAGTCTGGATCCAGTGATGTTTGGATGAACCCCATAAGGTTTAAATTGGTCTTTAACAGTTCCAAAATAAATGGAATTTGTCAATAAACTTTATCCCATGGTTGAGGCATGCCGATGACAGCCATGTATTTAGGCCAAGGACTCTGCTAAAAGATTTGATTCCTTTCCCCAAAGTTGGTACGGGGCCAGAGATGAACACATGTTGTGAACGACAGTCGCTCAGTTTCTCCAGTAACAGGCAGCAACAGTTTTCCTTCATTGATAATAATCCCCATATAACTTGGAGAGAGGATAACTGGCAACAGCCCTGTTAGCTTCCTGACAGATGTGTCATCCATGGTTAGATTTTCTGTCTTTGCCATTCTTACATGCCTGGTCATAGATCACCAATCAGAATAGGCTTATCAGGTGTGGAGTTAACAATTTTTGTTCCGGCCCTTGGCCTAGCAGTGGTTTTGTTGGGGCTATTTCTTGGGTCTTGGTTAGCCTTAATGCTAGTGTTGTGATTCTTCCCTGGGGTCAGCGTAGTTGGTATTATCACATATTTCACCCACCAAGTTGCGTGCAGTGCCCACTTAAAGCATTTACAGAAGTCAGTCAACAATATAAACATAAACAGATGATACACAGACACGACTTCAATAACTTCATGAGTCACAAACCATGGCAACAAGTGCGTCCAAGCTGGGTTCAGCACCAGTGTCCTCTAGAGACAATGCTGTTGTATTGGCAGCGCATTTTCTAAATGCTGCATATGTGTTGTTAAATTGATGAAGATCTAATTTGCTTGTGTTTTATTGATGTGCATGTGTTTTCTTAGGTTGCAGTGCGTTGAGCTCTCAGGGCCACCGTAAAATATTGCACAATTCCTCATACTCAAATCATCTGTTACGCTCACGATTCGGTCCTCACTCGTGGACAAATCTAATTTTGCTGACATTTTATCAGATAAAACACCTGTTAGCCTCGAGTAACATATTATCTTGACTTCACCTGGTTCATTGTGCGTGTGTGTGTGTGGAGGAGCTGCCTGAGCCCTGCCCGTGGTGAAACTCCGACACAGTGAGCACATGAGAGGACAGAAGCAGTGTGGGAAATTACTCACCATAGTTTTTTGCTGTTCATTTGGCTCAGGCGCTGTGAAAAAATGTGTAGGCACTGCGCCAAAGTCTTTACTCTACATGTTTTAGCAAGTTAAATGTAAGCCAATTTTGCAATAAAGCTAAGCATCAAATGTGAAAATAAAGGTGTACTCTTATGCGTAAATACGTATATTGTCAGTTCAAAATTATAAGTAAGGCAAAATGAGCATTTGTCTGAGTCTGAAATGAAGTTATATCAAGCTAGAATGCCAATTTCTATGCTGAAAGTCATTTAGACTTGGCCTGGGAACCAGACAAATCTGCAAACTCATGATCCAGACAGACACCACAGTGGTCACCTGGGGATAAAGTATAAAGTTTGCGAACAGGACAAGCAAAAACGTAAAAGACTGTAATAAGATAACATAAGAGGCATTTGAATTCAACTCTTGTTGATTTTTCCAATGATTAAATGTACAGGCATTTTGCACTTGGAGTGAATTTTAGTACAGGCTTATAGCATTCAATAAATTAATATTTCCCAAACAGAATTTAAGAATACATTTTAAGGCATTTTATTAGTAAATGTGAATTAAGACATTTTAAGACTTTAAGTATGTAAACAAATGTCCAATATGTCATATCCGTATATTGTACGATAAGTCGATAACGAAATTATCATTAACAGGCCTAATTCTGCTGTTACAAATCTTTTTTCGTCAGTATACTTCCATGAAGATATCCTTAAGATGGGAGGTGGGGGGAGACTGATGAGGCACACTTTTGGTGACCTTGCTGGCCTTAACAGTTTTGTCAGCCCAGGAAGGAGAGAGCTGTTCTCCCTTTTTGCCGTCTTCGTTATCTCCATGGTTGGTGTTACAGAACGTGCTGGAGGCAGACAACATAGCAGTGACTGGTGGGTGAATTTAAAGTCAGCGTTAACCAAGCACTTCCATTTTATCAGCCAATCCCAAAAGGGGTGAGGCAGGGGAGAGGGCAGAGTGAGGGTGAATTAGGATACTGATCCTCACGTGACACTGAGGCTGGGTGAACGAGACGGACTTTGAGCTGAACGACTACTTGAGGCCCGCCATCGCCTCAAGGAAGTAGATTTTGCTCTGCCCTTAGTAACAATTCTCTGAAGCAAATAGCAACTACAGCAGAGACAAGCCACTTCATCAAGAGGAGGAGCTTGGGACAAAGAGATGTCTTCTCCGCTCCCTACCCTGTGGCTACAGGGAACATTAGCAAGAATGTAACTTCCTCTTCCAAGAATGAGGCACATTATCCAGTCTGTGTGGGATTAGGAACATGCACTTGCTTAAGTGACAAACAATGGAGCTTGATTTAGCAGCAACGATATAAACACACAGAGCTTAGTTATCATGTCTGGCTATGCAACCAGCTAAGCTTGCTACAACAGAGTGAAACTGTTAAAATGTTTAAACAAGTTACTCTGTAGCAAGGGCAAAGGTCAGACAGTCCAGCCCTATTATATTTTACAGATGGAGTGCAGTACTAAAAAAATAAAATCCCAAAATCTTACATTAAGAAATCAAATGGCTGGAAAATCCTTGCAGAGAATTTTGAAACTAGTTCAGACATGTCCTTTTTCAAAAACCTTATCTTGAAAAATCTACTGGCCACTAGAAATTGAGAACAGAGCTCTAGGTATACTCTGATGAGTTTAGTAAACAAAAGGCTCTCTTAGCTAAGTTTGAGACTTCAGAATCTACCCCGAAAATCAAAGAGCACAAAGATGTTGCATTATTCAGCTGAATGTGCCTGGAGTTTGAGGAAAAGGTCAGTGTAAACCACGAACGTCTGCACGTGGAACTGAATCTGATGATTTTTAAAAGTCAGGGCTCCTCTGGGCCATTGATCCCATTGTTTAATACAATTTTTGGGATAGATCAATTCTATGCTCTGGGTTTTAATAGTCAGTTTAAGGCCATGCCTCTAATATTTTCCTCAGTTAAAAACTGTATTCAGTAAACAAGAATCACAAATACAGAATACAAAAATAAGACACCAGCTCCCACACAACCACAGGAGATTACACTGTGTGTGATCTGCTGTACACTCTAAGAAATGATTCATGGCCTATGTTTGTTACAAATACATGTTTTAGTCAGTTTACAACTTATTTTAAGAAGTTGGTCAAACTTGAAATAAAGAAAAATGTGTTATTATTTATTTATATTACACATAATTGTGAATAAACAGGTTTGCCTTCACTTAACTATATATAAATACTAAGTTTGTAAAACTTGTATATCTAGTGAGTTTCAACTGTGCATGTTTTCAAAGAATATGCCCGGACTTGATTTGCAGCCAGAAATCGTTTTCACGCAGCTCTAAACTTCAGTGAAGTAGAGGGTAAGGTTGATTGCGCTGCAAATAATAATATGTGTCCTGGACTCCACGTAATAATAATAAGCTACTTATATTAATCACATTACTTCACCTTAAAAAAATATACTATGGAGGAGCAGTTTTAAGATTTTTTCTTTTTCTCCCTCACAGGGTGGTTCAATGGAAAGAAGGAGAGAGGTCGCTGTTGCCTGGTGGTGTATTTCTGAGATTAAGTGGGGGGATCTCTGGGCTGATATATGCTCTCAACCATGGCTACCCAAAAGAAAAAAGAAAATGAAGAAAACTTTTGAGGTATCAACTCTATGATCGTTGTGGAGGATGCAGTTTGTGATGTTGAACTGTATTGTGTTGTAATGAGAGATTTATAATAATATTTAGCCTACTCTTGCTGATATAAATGGGGTGGACAGAAAAAAGGATGTCAGTATCATGCGATACAAATTTACAACAAGCATAATTTACAAGCACGATTTACCCTCATAAAGGGAGAATGTATTGCAAGAGTGTTATTATAAACTGCATTAGTTTCAGCTACGTGGACCCAATATACTGGCAATTAAGTATATGTCGTTCAAATTTATCTCCATTTATTCAAGTAAAAGTGTATTTGCAAACTTATCTACAATAATGACTTGAAAAACATGCTGTAACTTCTATATTCCTCTAGGAGAGTACATGTACCCATTTGTTGTATTTGTGTTTTTGCCAATTTCTGCAACACTAAATGCATGAATTCCTTTGCACTAAGTGTGCAGTGTTTTTTCCCCCATTATATTTACTGTTTTATTTTTTAAATAAACAGTTTGATCACACAAACAAATTTCTGTGTGTTATTTATTATAAAATAAACAAGTCAGAGTATCTTAAATTAAATAATTTGACCACATCATCTTAATATAACCACTTTTGAATTAATGCTAGGTTGGTTCAAGCTTTTAAAGGTCAAAGCAAATCATGTTGGTTGTACTAAACTAATTGGGTGAGTCTGACTATACAAGACTTGGATAGGATTTACTTAATAATGCCAGAGTTGGAACTACTTGAAAAGATGTATGCAGATTTTTGTACATGTAACCACTTTTAAAAAAGTTCTCATGAAGACAGTAAAGAATATACTTTATATAATGTACAACAGTTTTATGTGTATTGACTGAAATTACTGAATAGACAATTAAAATGAGACCAAGGAAAACAAGAGCATTCAAATCATACAGGTAACCACGGAACACCACAAACTGAGCCACCCCATCAAACACTATTCTAATTTTGTCAAATCTGTATTGATTGTACAAGGTGAAAAAATAACATTGAAATACTGTATTATCACTGTATAAAGTTGATATGGCTAACGGGTTAGAACACGGAGCAACATTGGCATTCATGTAAGGTCGTGTCTCATGCCACCTGATGAATGTAAGTCTGACTTTCTTTTACCTCTGTTTTTGGTCTCCACAAACTCCTGATGGAAATATCTGGCACTTTGGCATTTTGCAGGTAGTGTACAGTGGGTTTTTTGGCTTTTACTATGAAAACAGCTGCCTGTTTCTTCTGAAAACAATGTTAAAAGTGGTAAAAGTGGCCCAAAACAGTAAAGTAACACCAAAACAACAGTAAGATCAAAACAATGTGCTGAAAGAGTAGAGCTGAGGGGGACTGCAGTCGGTGGACAATTCTCTGTGGGTTTGTCATGTTGATTGGTGCATCTTGTAGTGTTTGGAAACAGCCACAATGCTAAATTGCAAACATTTATATTGAAATATTGGAAATGAGCAGATTTTAAGATTTGATCAAAAGTGACAGCACAAGACAACACCAGGATAGCAAGATTTAAATAAATACTATCATGTAAGCAAGAGCACATTGTTGGTATTTATATCAAGTGGATATGTTACAATGAATTAAATATTTTTGTAACAGAGCGTTTGCCTGTTTAGGTCTGTTTGAGGATTTTTTTTTCCCATCCAGTGCTAAAGTCGCTACCACTAGTGAAGCTCTACTACAGTCATCGTTCTGTAACAGCCCTGATAAAATCTAACAAGGCACGGATGT
Organism: Lateolabrax maculatus; assembly: GCA_031216445.1. Taxonomy (NCBI): domain Eukaryota; kingdom Metazoa; phylum Chordata; class Actinopteri; order Acropomatiformes; family Lateolabracidae; genus Lateolabrax; species Lateolabrax maculatus. Next base: position 23,775,887 of record CM062213.1, on the reverse strand, counting down.
ATGCACGACTCCTATTCAAGGAGAACAGTTGCAGCACACAGAAACACAGCGCACAACAAACTTTCCTATCTTTGGTGCACTGAGGAAAACACAAAGAAGGTTCCATTGTTAGCTCTTACTTAACCTCAACTAATAAGTAAGATCTTACTGAACCTCGTTGTAAATCTCCATTAGCTACAGTTTGTAGAAAGCCCACTTTGTTTTAGTTAAATTTGAATCACGCTGTCTTTTCATGTTTGAGTGAATTTTACAACTTCAATACCCCATTTCATTTTTTAACCTTGGGGCCACCTTGGGCAGATGGTAAGAATTCACAAATTTAATATTTGTTCCTCCTGTCACATTTTGGCTGAAGTTAGACAATAAAAGTGCTGCTCAAGAAAGACAAGTGTGATAAAGAACTTGACAGACGTCTGTTATTTGGTGCTGAGCAAGTAATGTTTAGTGGGATTTTAAAGCTTTTTCTCTGAAACAATAGCCAAAATTATGATGGTGAATCAAAACAGTAAAGTCATGGGCCGGACAGCTGAAAGTCATTAAGTTGAGGGGAGAGATTCAGGTGATAATAGTGACAGTGACAGTAAGAGACCCCTTTCAAATTGTTACATTGTTACTATAAAAGTATTTATAATATCCGCTTTAAAGATACAGAAATACATTATTCCATTGTGTAAAAGCAAAGCTAAAGCGCTGAGCTTTCTGAACTGACAGTTTTCGTTCTGTTAGGAGCATATAAATGGTCAGTATAGTAGGTGTAATGGTTACTGTGGCTTTAGACACATTTTCTTACAATACTTTTCCTGTTGAGGCTGGTGATTGATTAACTTAAATTATCTTACCAGTTCAGTGTTTTTCTTAAATGAGAGCTCAGGATTCAACCTATTTGTTGCCGAGTGGAGTGTGTGATAAAACTCGGCCTGCCTTTGTCTTGATCCCTGAAACGGTTTTTCACTTCATTCTTACCGGGGTCAGAGGTTAGCTGGCTAATTAAGGGTCCCCCCTCCCCTTTTGGACAATCTCATCTGAGCTTTATATTTTCACTTTCATGGTCCAGCAACTCTGCCTAGTACTTCTAAGCTAATTTTGCCTTGCCTGCGCAGCTTTGAGGGGGTCTTTGATAATCCACAGACAAGTTGGGTTCAAACTGTCAAAAAATGTTTGCCCAGGAAAATGTGATCGTTGTCTGGACTCTTTACCATGAAAATTACACTGTATGAGAAAAAGTTCCTCCAAATTATTTTACCTGCTTTATTATTAGTGCAACCCTCTTTTAGAACAACTTGCAAGAAGTAAACAACACATTCTATTCCCATCAAAACCTCAAAATGAAGATGAAGAAAAGAAACAACAATACAGTATTTTTCTGTTTTGCACATAGACATAAAGCCACATGAAAATAGTAACACATGCCAGGCAAGTCTGTGGCAGGATTTGATATTCAGGCTGAAATGACTTGAAGTAGTAGTGCTAAAGGATTATGTTACTCTGCTATCAATATACACACTGATATATCAAGCCATTGTCACACAAGTTGTGACAACTGATGTCATCCATGACCTTAAAAGGTTTTCTCCATCATCAAGTGGCAGAAACTTACTCACACTTACTTTGCAGAACGTTTTGGCCTTAATCACATGTATATCTGTGAAATTGTACAGTTCTTGAGGGTCAAAACACAACAACATCACCATTCACTGGGGAGAGTAGTACACAATAGAAAGATGGAATGACGTTGAACTGTCACCAGGTTTTGTCCAATCACAAAACAAGAAGTGTTGGCCCACTTTTTCCGTAATCTGAAATGCTGTTGTGTTATGTGAAATGTTGTTGTGTTTTTCCCCTCAGGGCCACCATATTATTGTCAGACACAATGGATTTTTTTCGAAATTGCATGCACAGAAAATCTACAGCTCCACTCCTGCTGAGGAGCTGGCCCTCTGCAATACTGTAAAGTAACACAAGGCAATGCATACTGCGGGAGCGCACGACTCCGATGTGTCGCACTGGCAACATGCGGCAGATGAGTCATTCCCTCTGACAAGAATCTATATCTCTCATATAAATCATCAGGGAAAGCCAAAGGCCTTTGCCGGTCTGTGAACACTCTTGCCCTCCTAAGAGACCCTTTCATGATCCGCGCACCGAGCTCCACAGGATCTTCCCATTGATTGGTCAGTAGGCGGTGCTTTTACACGTGTTGATCTGTCATCTCGAACATAACCTGCCCCAGAGCAGGTTAGTTGTGCAGCATAAGTTGCCATGGCAAAGTAACCTGGTTAGAAGCAACCCACCGTCATAACCCTGAAAAGTTACCTTGCTTACCCCAAATCCTGCTTCATGGTACAGGCCTTTGGTCCTGATCCTAAACAGCCTCAAAATCCAGTAATTATGTGTCGTCGAGACACATTGATCTTCATGATCTAGTATTGATATGTACAAGTTTTTAAAATCCAGTTATTCCCAGGATATGTGCAGGGTTCTTTCTCTTCCAAAAAGCCTTTTCACCATCTTTGTATTCTCACGTTTTTAAGGTCCATTTGGTCATACCAGGAATGAAATGAATGAAAATGTGTCAGTGTAGTGGAGCAAATAGGATTAAATCTGTTCAATGCCAAATGTCTGGAAACAGGAATTCTGTCAAGAGATAATCCCCCCTATGGACTTAACACAGTGTCTCAGGAGCTGACACAGACGTAGGAATTTCTGAAGCCAAAGTCCATAATCATGTACAATTTGTGATTTAAAGAAACGGAAAATGCATAATTCCGTTTGAAAAACGTCGAATCAAGAATCCGCAAGAGAGTGTGCAACCACAAGGTCTCCTACAGAACATTATCACCCCTCACAACAGGGCTGCTGGTCATACAGGTACAGCAGTGCATTGGTGGGCTTACCTTGAGAACTTCCATGGGCTTCTGGCTCACAGCGGGCCGACCGTGGGGAGGCGTGACATGGATGGCGGACGTGTGCTGGGTGCCGTGGTGCAGAAGGTCCCTGGTCCTCCTCTCTCGATCCTCCCTGCGCTCTTGACCCTGCCGATGGGCAAACACCGGCTGCTCTCGGAGCCGGACCTGTGACGTCAGGGCCGGTAGAGGGTGGGAACTATGGAGGCGCTTGTAGAGGCCAGGCAGGTCCGGGGGAGCACTGAGGACCCCAGCCCACCCAAGGGCAAAGAGAGGAGGGAGTAGTTAAACAGACCAGGCTAAATAACACGCTGGTGTGTATCTGCACGGCTAGTGGCATTTTTCTGAGCCATCCTGAATCAGTGAGCAGTATGAGGTATTGTGGTGGAGTACAATATGACGATTGAGTGAGAGGGAAGCCAGAGATTCTTTTACTGTGAATATGTTATTGTTCTTTGAATGAGGGTGAAAGATGCATTTATGTTTCAGGGAGGTTATGCAATATGAAAGAGCTAAGCATCAACGCAGAGCTGTCTAGTACATTTTAGTTATTTTAACGGCAATGATTGAATATGTTAATTATATAAAGTATTGCTGTAGAAAACATGTCTCTGCATCATTAAACATTAAAGCTGCACGGCGGAAAAGCAAAATAATGAGCAGAAACACTCCATAGAGCTGAGGGGAACTGCAAATTTGGTGGTAAGTCTTTGTGGATTCATCAATACATGCGACTCCTTTTCACCCACACATTGTCATTTGATCCACTGTTGCACAGAAATATTGATAAGAGCAGCTTAAAGTCACAGTTTGTCTTAAATCCAAATTACCAAATTTAGGAAGGAAAGGCAAATCCCTGGCTGAACTGAGCCATTACATCAATGGTTAATTCTCTTAATTAGCCCACCATCGAAAGCCAAATCTGTTTGTAGGTTTTAAGGGTAAGCTAGTGTGATTATGTGCCACCAGAACTCTAATAACTGGTCCGTTGTGAGGTCTGAGGCAGTACCTGTGCCCTTATTAAAACACAATGCGTCTAATCACTTCACAGCTTTACTCATGTGCAATTAACACGCTGAGCAGAAACTCAGTGCTGTGCTTCCACCACTCTCCTCCTGTCCACTTGGAGTTCACCCTTTCAAATGCGCAGCATATTTGAGCGGACAGCGCCTGCACATCCCGAACCGACATGGATCTGGCAGTGCACATGCTGTCAGAATGAGGCATTCCCCGGGAAAATGATCCTTTTGATAAAACCACTTCAAATCCTCTCAGCCTATGCAGCTGTGTGATAATCGCACTAATTAGGCTGGCATGTCAAATCTATCTGCAGCTATGGCTTCAACATCACCAATAGCAACGCTTCAGGACCAGTAGAAAATTTCCCAAGAATACCCGACAATATCTCAACTAATCACAGAAGCATTGTGAAGATTGTTCGGGTCTTGTCTATGACGAGTGTCACTTAACCCGCGTAAATCCTACACAGTCCCAGACCCTGAGGCAAAAGTGTGATCTCAGTTGTACTATAATATTTAGTGCTTGTCCAGCCATTTTGGCTATTGACTCTGAATGTTCATGCATAGGCATTTTCTTTAAACCAGGGGATTATTTTCACTAGAAAATAACTTTTATTGTAAAACAAATGAAAAAAAAAGGTTTTTATTCACTTAAGCACCCTTTTGTTTCATTGATATTGGCTTTACTTCCTTTCTCTGTATGTTTTTCTCTTTATGTGCCCTTATTAAAACCCACTATAAAGAAGAGTACTGAAGTGGTGACCCTTTCTTTCGACACAAACTGGGCTTGATCATTTGATGAAAGTAACAAAATACAGAAATTACCATAAAGACCCCAGAGAGATCTAACTTTATGTTGGACCTCTTATGGGCAAACTATACTACTACTATATAGACACCAATATCAAAAGCCAAATTTGGGATTCAGATGTGGACTGTTGCGCAAAAAGCACCGGCGACACCAATCATAGAGAAAATAAACATCCATTGTTTTGAGCCATGTTTTACAATTGAAACAGAAGCAATGCGTGATTTTAAGCAGTGGACTGTGAAACATGTGATCGATTCAAAATCAGGTTCGTAAATTCATAAAAAGAATCAGGAACAGACATGACGCAACACTGTTATCTATGTTTTTTGAGTCTGGGGGACATGGGGTCTCCAGCACTCCAAAAAGAACATTACAGGGTTAATTTCTGTTGTTGATCAGTGATTCCTTGTATCCAGACATTGTGTATTACGCCTTTGTGTAACGCACTGTGTGTTACATTTGTCACAGTCGTGTCCCTAATGTTGCACCGGTTTTACATTTAGTAGAAAATATATTTTGTTACAAAATAAGTGAAAATGTGTAAGTACAGATTGCAGAGGCTCCCCTGCTTTGTCAAGTGTCACATTTTATTATAATTCTAATCATCAATTTATTTAAAATGTTTTCAAACCTGCATTAAGAAAATAATGCATTTTATTTTCCAAATTAAGGCTTCTGCTAGATAGTTAATGTATGTTAACAATGGGTGATAATCCCATTTTAAGAGAGAAAACATTAGATGTAATGGTACATGTTCAGCTGACCTCAAAGCATTGGTCATGGCAATGATCCATGACAAGGCCAGTAAAGCTAAATTCGAAACCTTGAATGTCAGATGCATGACTTCTCATAGTACTCAGTGTGTGTCTTCCTAAGTGGGTTAACTGTCATTAATGTGGTACTGCCTATCTGTTAAATCAGCAAAATTACAAGCTACAAACTTACAACTTCATCATAGGTTTTGTTTGTTTCTGAATCTGCTACAATAATTTATTGTGAGCGTCTTCAGGCAATCTAATATGTTGGAGAGATTATTTCATACAATAATCAAATACCACTGAGCTCCAAAAGGCCTGAAAAAAAGTTTTTATTATTTTAATTTATATTCATTTATAATGTTCATAGAAAGTGAATATGTATACGAAGACACTCATGTCTCAGCACAACTGGCAAACAAAAAAAAAAGAGGCAAATAGCATCATAAATCATGTTCTATGCATGTCCACTGTGGTTAGCTTATTCCTCACATTTGTATTAGGAAATATGTTAGTCACTTAAAATTCAAAGCTAAATATCTAAACCAAATGTAGGGTATAACCAATGACCAGATTTATAGCTGCACATACACATGACTTAGCAGACTACTGTTGACTGCTCAAACTTTCCCTAAACAGGGAGAACACTGATTTGTTTTAACCACTGACATTTCCTGACCAAACAACACATCGACCCACTAATGATTTCACCCATGTCATATCAATGTTGAAACGCTGTGCTTTAATAAGTAAATACATTGTGCCAACAGCAAAAACAGTCCCAATGGTTTCTGTTTGTAAAATGAAGATGACCCAGCTTTCTCTGAGCAAGGGCCTGTGGATTCTGTGAAACCACAGAAAAGCAAATTCTCTACAGTCGGCATTTAAGTGAGGCCTCCGACAATGATCAGCGTGCATGTGTAGCTCAGACACAAGGCTGATGTGTTGCCAATTGTTGGGATGTGGAAAAGTTACGTGCTCAAGCATAACACACTTATCCAGTCACTCATAAACGCCCATCAGTTGAATGTCGAAAGGGCATATGAGAACTCAGGAAACGAAAAGTAAAGACGTGAAAATGAATTTTCCGAGGATAAATGAAGTTTCTTACCTTTTTATTTTCATGTTAGTCAGTGATTCAAGGGTCCCCACATCACTACTGCTGCAGTTTGAGGAATTAGATCCTTTAAAACCTCTTTAGGATGTTAGGACTTCCTGGTGTGACACAATAATGCCTCACTTGCAAGTTGACACAATGACCAGTTCCAGATGTCTTTGCTTTTTGTGGTTAATTTGACATATTGGTTTAGGGAAGGTGGATGAGCAGCTCTGTAGTTTTGCAACAGGAGCAGTCATCTAGAACACTGTCTCTATTCACTGCTGCTGGTGAGTGGAGCTGGGCGAGCGATGGATTATAAAATATTTTAGCTAAGAGGTTTAATAAGGTCTAAACACTATCTCAATGTCTGCAGGACCATGACTGTATCCTCTGCCTTTTTGGAGAAAGAGTGTGAAAAGTCATAAGAAAGAAAGATGGCAGAAAGATAAAATTAATTTAAAAAAAGCAGAGGACAGAGGTGCATTTTCAAAGAGTATCTACAAAACATCACAACTGTGTAACTGTGTAATGCTGAAAATTTCTACTTCAGCATTACATTTTCAGCCCACATTATTTAGCCATAAAATAGTTTAAGATCTCAGAGACTTCTTATGCTCAAATAACATCGCTGTGATGAACCTCCACTCTTTTAGGAGTAGCTGTGCTGAAAATGTAAAGCACAATTAATGTAATCAACGGATGTGCTTCTGTGTCTGCTGACCTTTTACACACCGGTGTGTTTCACGGTGGTGAGACCAGCTCTGAACCACGAAACCGTGAAGACGGTGGTATTTATTCCAGAGAGTCAGTCATTTTCAAAAGGGAGCCTTGTCACGTTTTTAGTTTTAGCTTGCTCATGTTTGTGTGTGTGTATATACACTGACTGAGATCAGACTCATATGAATGTTATATGGGAATTGCAACATATGTTGTTTCCTGGTGCTATATTGCTATCATGGAAAGTTTCATTACACTTAATCTTAGTGAATTCCTCTTATAAAGGGAATTATATGTGTATTTACAGATTTTTTTAATGGACAGCAAAGCAAAGAGCTACTATGCAGGTGGACAAATGCATGTGGAACATATTGATAATATGACTAAGGAGTGACTTCAGTTTTTCCAAGATTGAAAATGTAAAACAGCTATTGCTGCCACTGAAAACAGGAAGCATAGGTTATGATTCAGCCATTTCCATACTGAAACTTCTACAATTGGTGGTTTCTTTTTCAGACTGTTTCATCATTTTCCTGAGACAGTTGAATACCTTCACAAAGGATTTCACAACACAGCAGTTGTCCCGAACCTATTTCGGGCAGTATATTAATAGATTCTTTCCACTTTTCAAAGGGTTCTGGCAAGTCCGGTATCCTGCTGAGCAACATAAAATTCAGGTTAAGTTAGTAGACTTCAAATTATTTAGTTTTTTCAATGGTCAAATATTTTTGAAATACTCTTCTTCATTTCTAATTACCTGCAAAACATTTGAAAAATTTTGTGCAAAAATCACATTTAGCACATCAAATAACAATAATGTGAGGCACAGACGTGCGTAACTAAGAAAATATGGCTTGTCAGATGTGTTTTGCTTCATGCAGGACTCACTGGAAGAGACTCCCCCTCTGTGTCTCTATTCGCCATGACTGGGTGAAGCATAAAAATTAATTTTGCTTGCTGATGTGTGAGGATGCGACTCATTATAAGGCCAGTTGTCTGCACACAATGGGACAATTCAAAGCAACATCGTGTGTTCTCTCTGCAGGATAATGAGTTATTCACAGGATCCCATCGATGTGTGGTCTGTGAGTGCACCACCAGCTGAGACATAAAAATATATTTGTGTATACTAATAACTTGTGTATCTGGTCATGTTTATCTCATTCAACCCCCCAGTGAAGCAAAAAATAAAATAAAATAAAAATCCTCTTCATCCTCAGCCCCCATCTGCTGTGGTGTCCCCCAAGGTTCTATACTTGGTGCCATTTTTTTCTCCACCCATGTATCCCTGTATATGTATCTACATCAAAACCTCACTGGATGAGAACTTTCACTCGCTTAATGGAAATAAATTATATGTTATACAATTCTGTTTGTTGCAGGGCTGGAAGATATGTCAAATGAATTCTACAATTTTGGAGAAAAAACTGCCAAAATCAAAAATAAATAAATTACTCAATAAATAAATTAATATGGCATTAAATGCACCAAAAATAATAGCAAAACTAAACATTAACATCAATTAATTAAAATGTATTCATGTGACATAAATTAATATTTCTGTTTTCATTTTAGTCTGGATTTATTTTCCTTTGTACAATTTCCCCTTATCTATTACTGTCCCATTTTATTTATTAATTTATTAATTTTAAAATGTATTTATTTATTTATGGACGCCGCTTTCACAAGGCAGCCAGTGCCGATGGACGGTGCAAATAAAAAAAAGACATTTATACAATTTGAGTTCATTTGAACAAATAACATGTTAATTCTTGTTCTCTTGAACATTATTTTTTGTAAAAATGAAAGCCCTAAACTGGTTAACCCTCTGTCAGACATTTTCTGCTCCTTATCATCAGCTGCGCTCCAGCATGCTGCATTTTAATGCACATGGAGTTTATTGGATTTTTCTTTTATTTGCCTTTATTTTGTTCTATTTCTCTGTGTGTTATAAAGCACTTTGGGTCAAACTGTTAAGTTTAAATGCTACATAAATTATAATGTATTATTATTGATTATAAGCCATATGTATGACATCAATGAAACAGTTATGGTATGCTGTTTCACAGGAAAAGGGTTCCTTTTGTCTTTTGAATGAGCATGAAATTGTAGAGTAGATGTGAGTTATATTTTAAAATCTTATATGGGTTAATCACATGCTTCCACCCAGTCTACACACAATGCATATACTGTATGTATACCGTAAATGACAGAGCAATGTGGATCCCAGCCACTGGGGATGCTCAAGCCAGCACAATCTTAGTGCCAGTCCCAAGCCCAGATAAATGGGGAGGGTTGCGTCAGGAAAGGCATCCGGTGTAAAACCTATACCAAATCAAATATGTGGATCATAACAGTGCAGAGGACAGGGACACCTAACAAGAGCAGCTGAATGAAGAGGAAGATATGACAGAGCGGAGTAGAGTAGAGAGAGAACATAACTTTAGGGCCTGCATATAGAAAGAAGTAAAAGCTGTTGTAACCATAGTGGAGGGAGAAGTTGGCATATATGAGAACATACATTTATGGGCATGCACAAGCAGATAAAGGTCAAAAAACAAACAAACAAACAAAAAAACATGATAATGGTAGTTCTTTGTTTTTTCTAATTCATTCCCCCAGGAAAGATTTTGTCTTCACTGTCTGGGTGGTTGGACAGCAGGGCCTGTAGACTATCATGCAGCTGATAGGCTTATCTGCAGTGCACAGCCTGAAGCCAGGTGATGTTCATGTCAGTGAGTATGTTTTTGTTTTTGTTTTTTAGGGATCAACTTTGGTAACCAACAATAAAGCCCTTGAGTCTTTTCTAAGGGAGCTTTTTCAGTTGGCTATTGCTCTTGCTGTAAATGTTCACCGGAGGGCGCCAAAGTCAAATGAAAAGCTAACCGCTATTAGTGTCAACTTCACTTTGAATTTATTTTCTTATCTCATTAAAATATGTAAAAACTCTGATTCTGATTTTCACAATTGCTACTGATTTTGTCTCCTTTCAATGTGGGGAACTAAAAATGTGTTGACCTAGATTTAAAATAATTGTTATTGTTCAAAATATATTATAAGACAGTGCTTCCCAACCTTTTCTGCGTATGACCCCTTAATATGAAGCAATATGTAAGTAGTAAGTTTTAACCAGATCCATCAAGGAATGTTTTTCCCCTTATACTGTGTTCATATTACTATAATAATAATCATTTTAGTGCCCTGAAGGGTAAAACTGCAGTATTTCACAAGAACGGATTAGATTAAAGAAAAGTCTGAAAAATACACAAAATCCACATGGCGGTACTCTAACAGCTTGTAAAGGTAGTTTCACTCACTACTGACGAGAAATGAAATAGAGGTCGGGGCGTTTATGAGGAGCATAGAAATATAGTGTCACATGTTACATTATCTTGTGAAATACTACATTAAAAATATCTGTAATAAAAGTAAATCACTCTACAATATATAAAGTTGTGAATAAGCCTGAGAGAGGTTCAAGTAGAGCATCTTCTTTTGTCAAATCTGTAGTGTCTTCTGGTTGGTCTCACTTCTTACAAGTGATGTATTTTGACTCAGCCGCCTTATGATGTACATTGTCTTTCCAGCTGCGTCATGAAAATCCCAAGAAATCCTAAAGGTGTCAGTTCCCTCACAGTGTGATCACGTTATGTTCTGAGGCGACCAGCCAAAGGAAAAGTCAAAGTCATGAGACTTGATTGCCTAGAAACTACACATCTCAATACAGTAGTCCCACACATCCTGTGCAGTCTGCCCTTTAGTTCTCACTGCACGCTAACGTAATTACAGCAAGACAGCGTGAGGAGTCAGGACAACCTGAGGACACCGACTCAAGGTCCTCTCAGCTGCCGTTTAAGGCAAAGTCACACACGTGACCAGTTCTGAAAACACCACAGACATACAGTATCTTGTTATAAATCCAGGCATTGTTTGATCTGCCAAACAAAGAAATTTAGATATTTCGATTAAATTAAGGGGAACCATAGCATTCAGGACAATGGCCTCTTTTTATCCAAGACTGACACAAATCAGGCGCAAAATACAGTAAAGAGTAGAAAAGATTACAAGATAATTTTGATTTCAATAATATATACTGCTTGACTTCATGTTAAAACATTATTTTTGTTACATCACGTTTATGTTATATTATATCACATACATTGTGCCTCAGATTGAGTTGAATATTGAAACACATTTCATTGTTTACAAGATAAGCCCCCAAGAAAGTCCTCCAGACAAGTCATTTACCCCTTCAGATTTTCTCTAGAGAAAAATCTTGATGAAAGATTATTTGTAATTAACTCAACCCGATTAAGCCATACCTAGGACTGGGTTTAAGTGTAGTCAAAAAACTTCCCTGCAGTTTTTTGAACCAGATGTTTTCAGGTGGCTTCCTTCCAAGTAGTTAGCTTCAGAGAAATCTGGGTTTTGTAGAATGCATCCAATGTTATTCTGTTGTATGCTGTCACTGCACATGGGCCGTGGGTTTTATCAATAATGATTTACATATCAACATATTCCTGGCCCCCAGTTTTTACAAGATGTGGGGGAGGAGGAACACACAGTGGAGAACAACTTAATTCATTCACCATGACCTGGAAAATACTAAAGACACACTGAAATGACCAAGCTCTCAAGAAGAATGAAGACTGGTGGCACGAGGACAGCAGCACAACAGCTGACCTGCTTAGAGGCCTGATGAGAGGATGAGATGAGATGAAGGGGTCAGCGCTCACTTATTGTTGATGCAACTTATTGTCATCCACCCTTTGTTTATCGCTATAGCTGTTCACAAAAGCATAAAGTTTGCTTTAAAGGGAAGCATGAAAGTTGGCAAGAGTTAATGTCTGTCAAGGCACAAAAGAAGATGACATTACCAGTCCATCAAGGTCAAGGCTGATGGTAGGGGGGCAGAGTTAATCTGTCCAGGAGGGGGTTGGGGGCAATCTGCAACTAAAGACTCAGAAGACAGGATGCACATTGACAATGGGCCAATGACTGTGGGACAGTGTGTCAGTCAGGGGCCACTCTCAGGAGGGTAGTCTCCATGTTAACATCTGTTCCATGAGCACAACATAATCCCCTTGTACTTAAAATTCATAGTTTCCTCCCTCTGCACAAACAAAGGCCCCCGCACTTAGACATTCCCTGGTATTCAGTTGTTTAACTCAGGGCTACTAATCTGTGGTTTTGCATTAATTTTCATCAAGTAAATGATTTTTGTGTTTTGTTATCATTGTCTGAGAAAGAAAACATCAAAATACAATCATCTCCACATGTTGTAAGTAAAAGTTTTTCTTATAGGGATCACAGCTGGAATCTGTTTTTGCATATTTATATGTTTTTTTTTTTTTGCATGATACAAGCCAATTCCCATAGAATACTACACATATTTTTTCTTCTTCATAATCATCACGTAATGCAGTGCTGTCTTCGATTTGTCATAATGAGAATAAAGCTTATAGGAAGTGTCCTCGGAACAATAGCTAGCGGGCTAATCTCGATGGGAGCTGAGGCCAAGCAGAGATTTGGTGTGCATGTGGGGTTGGGGGGTGGGGGGCGGGTGGTACTTGGTGCACACATGGCACTGGGGTGAGCCTAATCACGGGCTCACAGAAATCCTCACAAATGGGGAGGGGGATGGGGGCTGTCCCTGGGGTGACTCATTTAGACCTCGAAGAAAAGCATTTTTCTCCAGTAACACACCCGGCCTTCACCTAGACATGAAGACTCATCTTTTCTTTTCTTTTTTTTCTTTTTTGCTCTCTCCTCCATGTGTATGCACAGCTGAGATATTAGAGGAAACGTCACCTTGTAGCTGCCCTGACACTTGGTTCAACCGGTTTATAATAAACTGCAAGGTTTCATCCCTCCCATTTCCTCGCTGCTGCAGTTTCTCTGCATTACTGGTCTTTTCCATTGTTCAGCCTGTCATGGCACTCCTTTCCTTCCCCTTACAGTGTAGTCACTGGAAAATCTACAATATGTCCAAAATGTTACATTTAATGTTCTAACAAACTTGTCGCCCATTTCTAACTCACAATGATTCTGACTTCAAAAACTGTAACTTGTCTAAGAACGTTTTTACGTATTTACAGTATTTTGTGAAATCGGTTAGATAGATAGATAGATAGATAGATAGATAGATGCTGGCTATGTAATAACACAGGTTAAGGGGTAGTAGAATTAAAAAGTAAAAAGGACATTCCGATAATAATAATAACAATAGTACTTAACCTTGCAATATCTACATTTTTTTGTCCACTTGGGACAGTGCAAGCTGTAAACACTGACAACAACAACACTGACATTTTAAGATAAGATAAAATATGATAATATATACTTTATTGTCCCGGAGGATAAATTTGGAGGTTTTTAGAGCTTAAACTGCAGCAGCCTGCTGGAAATGAAACTGATGAGAGCTGTAAGAGTGAACCAAAAGTTGTGGGCAGGAAAACCAAAACAATGCCTAAGTAGAGTTGCAGAGTGAGTGATAATTCTCTGTGGGTTCGTAAAGAAACCCCTTTTATATTACACATAGTAATTTTGGTGCAGCTTTAAGAATGCTTTTAGCTATGTAAATCAGAGGTTTTATGGCAGATTTTGTGCCATTTTGCCACTATAAACTTCTCAAACTGATACAATAATACAATTCCCCATCTGCTAACTGAACAATGGAAAACAAAGAATATTTCAGCACGCTGAAAAAAAAAAAATACTGGTCTGACTTCAGACAAGATTATCCCACAATAGGCCTCAAGGCAACAATGTTGCCCAGAAAGCTGCTTGGTATTTTACTGCCTTGTGAATCTGTCCTGTATAGAGCACTTTGCACAATTCAGGCAAAGCAGTTCTATGAATAGAGGGAGAAGGGCCACATGTAGTGTGCATAGCATAACACTTCTTACTAATCCACACATGAGGGCTAGTGGCAAACAGACTTCAAGGATGCAATATAAATCTTAAACTAGAACACACAATTTAGGATCATAAACTGATGAATGTCTTTTTTTTTTTGTTGTTTTGTTTTCCTGATCCATCTAGCTACACAAAAAGTGGCCATTTCTACCCTTCTCCCTTGCGCCCTAGTGTTCCACTGTACTTTCACTTTGAGTGCATGCATTCCCACTGTCAGTGGCGTGTTCACGCAGCAGGGAGCGCTCCTCCACTGGCCAACAGCCGGGCACTGAGGCAGCCAGCGGCGGCCGGAGGGCAGCTCCCCCGTCCCGTCCTGCCTGCGAGGAGGCGGGCAGTGTGAATGGATGGGACCGACTGCGCGGAGTGTGGAAGGCGAGCTCATCATGCCGAAGTGGCAGCAGACACCCGTCCCCGGACTTTTCCTGCCCGACCTCCGGTGAAACTCCGCCGAACCAGCTCCTCACTCAGACGTTCGCTCCAGCAAGCCTCTTATTGTGAAAGTCTTTTTAAGGAAGAGAGGCGGATTTGTTTGACTGACCGGTGCCGGCGGAGACGCTCCGCGCGCAGACAATAAGTGGCAGCGATCAGATCACAACAAAAGACACAAGGTGAGGGACGTTTCGTTTCCATGCAGTCAGCCACTCACAGCTTATTTGGCATTCAGTTTAATCTTAATAAAAAGCAGCCGGTTGTGCGATCACCTGTAACAGCTTTTTTGGCAGCAGCACGGCGCGCTTTTGTTAACCTGCATTATTAATAACATGCACACTTTGCCCTTTTGGTGCTGTAAACATGTATTTGCGTCGTTTGTCGCCTTTAAAATGCTCTATTTTATGCATTATGTTTGTGTTTTGTGCTTATTCCTCACTACATACATCCATCCCAAACAGCGCTCATATGCTCTGAATGCACAAATGCCCAACGCCTCCTGAGATATAGGCTGCATGTCTTTTACTTGACTTCTGCTGACTGAATGTCAGCTGGGTGTTGAACTGTTGACATGTCAACATGAGTGCTTTGCTGGTCAGAAACTTGCATGGGAGTTGTGGGTGGTTATTTGGACAGTTGAGGCACACTGGAGACCTCAGTGTTAGGCTACCTGTGATGCGCCTCAGACTGAAGGGATGGGAGAAAAATAAGAGCCTGAGAGTGAATCTTCTTTCTTTCCGGGCCCTGTGGTCAGCTGGTCAGCTCTCCTCTGTGTGAACATCCTGTTTCCTGGACAAAACAAACAATGGGGAGGCAGGCATGGCAGGCATATGATATCCTGTATGGGTCTTGTGTCACCTCAGCCCATGAAAAACAGGAGCATGTGGCGTTGGGGGTGGCATGAAAACAGGATGAATACTTTCATACAGCTATATATATCATCACACATAAAAAGTTGATGTGGTCTGACACTTCTTTGTCAGTGTCAGTCATTTTGCTGTGACTCACAGCAGGTCTTTCATGAGGAAACCCAGCGACATGAGGCGTGTGAGTGATGCAGAACAAAGGCACAGGACTGGTTTGTATGGGTGACTATATTGAATTTGTGGCTCATGAGAGCAACATGTGCTGTCTCTCTTTCTGACACACAAACACACACACACACACACACACACACACACACACACACACACGCACGAACTGCAAAGGCAGCGCTGCTTTGTGTTGACTTTAGTCTAGGATGTTCAGCTGCTTTTAATGGGGTCAGCGCTTCCGATTCAATAAAGCTATTACACAGAATATTCCAACGCCACTGCACGGTCCTGCAGAGATAGGAGTTATTTGCCAATCAGGCC
This sequence comes from Lateolabrax maculatus, assembly GCA_031216445.1. NCBI lineage: Eukaryota > Metazoa > Chordata > Actinopteri > Acropomatiformes > Lateolabracidae > Lateolabrax > Lateolabrax maculatus. The sequence goes on along the minus strand of CM062213.1, from coordinate 23,759,881 downwards.
CCATTAACATCCTTATCCATACAAGGCTGCCTGTGAAAGTGTAAACAAGATTAGACAGCACATCCAGTCAAACGAGGTGTGTGACCTGAGCTGATGAGGTGTTCTCACCCCTACAAGCCCCTGTTTTGTGTTAAAAGTAGCTGATCAGCATTTTTCTTTTTCTTTCCCACACATCTTTCTTATAATTTGTGTTTGCAGAGGATATCTAAATGAGGGGCATTTGTCAGTTAAGCTATGTGATACTGTTGTCTCGCAGGTTCATACAATTCAACACTTCAGGTAGAAAACAAGTTCCTGCCAGACTGGTTCTGACAAAAGATTTCCTATGCTCAGAGAGATAAAACTCTTGATCAAAGTCTGGCATGTGACAGGTGTTCTTATGTACAGGTAAAAGCATGAGAAAAAGCAATTTAATATATATCAAGGTCATGAAAGCTCTTACATTAGGTGTCTGGTAGGTATTTCATGGGAGAAAGGTCTCTGGCACGCAGTTTGTTCGGACTCAGAGCAGAAGAGAGACAGACATTCAAAAACATAACTTACAGAAAAACCTTAAGCGGTACGTCAATGATTTAGTATTGCACTTCCATGAAGTTGGAGGACTCGCAAGGGACAGATTCAGAAAACAATATTCAAAATTGAAGAGCAGAGGCCAGGAAATTGTGACTTTTAGCCTCGGTATGAGTTAAGCTCTAAAAAACAGTAGATCGTACAGTTTAGCCCGTATGACATCATCAGGGTGAGACTTACTCAAGAGCCACAGAAGGCATGACAAGACACCTCATGGCAGGTTAACTGAACTTGACCTGTAAAATTGATGATTATGCCCCTTTAAAGGGGCAAAAGTGAAGTAAATGCAAAAGTGTCGTAAAGTCAGCTAAGTGATTCAGTAGTGTACGCTGTACAGCAAACCTAAAGCTTGTTATATCGTGAAAAAAGCTATTGTTATAGCTACCGGTCATATCGGACCAAATAAGGCCATAAATAGAGAAATGGTGCGTTTACTTACTTACGATTTGTACTTTTCATTTGTAAATTTGTTATTTTTTCTCTCAAAAGTTACAAGGTCTTGCTTTAACTTACAGAAATACAGTGCAAAAAGATGATAGGCAAAAAATACCAGATCTGGAAAACATGGATGTTGTGGATTTGCACTTTTAGATACGTAAACAGGCTTGCTGCTTGGGGCCTAATTCAGGGTCATGCCCTGGACTGTTTTTTGGTTACTGTGTTTGTGGGTCAACAGTAATTAGGCTTAGCAGAGGAAATCAATTCAGATCCCCAGTCCAGAGGGGACATCTGAGTGAAGAGGCTGCGGCCTTGCGTGTTGAGTATTTTTAGTAAAATGATTTATTCCAAAAAGTTATATCACCAATGTCTCAGTGCTTCTATGTTTGCTGTAAATGTCCTCAGTGGTTCTAGTGCCTTCCGTAACATAATCCCTGCAAGCATGGTTCACACCGAAAGTTGTGTCAACAGGAATCTGTTCCTCATTGGCTCTGAACCAGCTCAGCAGTGTACAGACGCTACATCTCTTTTCCTTGTTTCATGTCTGCTTTGTCCCGTCAGACAGGACATCCTGAGTTAAACAGAGAGTCTGGCCGTAGGTTTCCCATGCAAAACGCAGACATTGTGAAACATCCCGCGTTCATTGTGTGTTTCAAAATTTACAATTCTTGTACGCAAGCAATACCACATCGGATTTTTTATGAGACAAAAATATTGTTGTCTTTTGTTTGATTTTGAGGGATTTTGTCCTATGTGTGGCTGTAGTGAATAAATGATGTTCAGGGTTGGTTTGTGTGTTTATTTCCCTTCAGAATACAGCCGAAAACACCAGCATCAGCCCTGGAGAGTGGCTCTCAGCTGGTTGGTAATTCCTCTGGGACTATGGTTTCCATATCATTCAGATGAAGGAGACTGCATTAAAACAAGCTCCAATCTGTTTAAGGACAGACACTTGCCAGTTTGTGGACCAATTCCCCTCAAAATGCAGCGCTCCAACCCACCTCCTTATGAATTATTTAGAGAATGGACCCAAGGATGGATTTATAGGTTACCCATGTGTATCAGTGGCCATTGACCCGAGCACTTCAGAGTAAAAGCCTCCTGTCCCGGGGGAGTGATAGTGTGAAATTAATCACAATTCCAACAGTGCATGGTTTATGCCAGTAACTTATACAAATTAGGTACATCATTGTGTAGACGGACTGACAGAAAGCAAACGGCGAGCTTTGTTTCATGCTTCCCTCTTCAATAGCAATCTTTATTTGTGATTCCTGACCAAGATGTTAACATGCAGCAGTTATTTCAACTTTGATAGCTACATAACATTATTCTAGCCAAAAGACAAATCTCACTCAGATACAGCCCATTATATGTGTTAATGCCAACAGCAACCTTGAGTCTTTCAAAGGATTTTGAACGGTAACTACATTGAAACTCAATCCATCATTTTCATCTTGCATTGCATTTAAGCCCGTGACTTCTCACTACAGGAGTGAAGTAAAACCAGAACTTCCAGGTTCTGTTTCAGAAGAATGCCTCATTCAAAATCACATTGGCTTTTGTAATTGTGCCAATTACTGCAAATGCAGCCCGACGACATAACTTCGCCTGACAGTGTGTGGTGCAGTTCACTTCATTTGTAAGTGTTAAAGAATGTCACAGAAATAACAATGTCTCTCCTGGATGTTACTGTTATATACAACAAATACATTTTGAATGAACCGACTGGTTACGTTTTCTATTATGAAGAAATGTTCTCCAAACCAACGTTCTCCCTGCGACCTCTTTTTGGTACATGTAGCACTTTATTCACTCCAAAAAATGTTGCCTGTGTTCATAATCCAGCGACTACATTTGCCACCGCAAGGGAATTGGAAAAACAAACAAGTTGTATATGAATGTAATTTCTGGGAGACAGGGTTGCACAAATAATTGAGAAACATTTACAATAACATGTATTTAACACATGTTCTCATGCTGGAAATATGTATTGGAGCTGCTGTTGTTTGGAAAGCTAACAATTAAATTGTTGTTTAACTTGATTAAGAGATTAGAGAGAGAAGTTCAAACCCTGGCTCCTGTCTCACCTCCGCACACCTGGCCAAGGGCTGCGTAAAGTGGGTGTGGATGTCGGATTGTCAGTTTTGGAAAGTTACAAAAATTGTTGGACACAGCATCCCCAATTCCAACGTCGTAAAGCTGTGGGAGGAGCTGTTTGACAATCTGACAGGTGCTTCTGATGGAATATGCTAGCCTTTAAGGTCCTCAGTATGCACCGCACAAAATGCTTGACGGATCGTCAAACAGTGTCTGAAATCACCTTCCCACACCTTTCCTACATTAGTATTGAAGTCTGCGTCCGACGAACAAGCACGGCCGCAACACGCAGCGATGGTATTCAGGAATTGAACTCCTCTCTCGAACTCTGGTTTTTTATTCGTCACACAACAACTTCTGTCACTAGTAAACGAGTACAACGCTATGGAATGTCTTTGAGGAGAGACTGTCTGAAAGAGTGCACCATTTCTTAATTTTGAACGATAAATCGCGTCCCGCCACTCTCTGTGTACAGTAGCCTTCTCAACACGAATGCGGCCATTTGGAGGAATAAACACTTTTGTCTTAAGACACAGGCCGACAGGTTGTACGACCTAGTACTGAACCTTTAAATCTTTTGTTGTGTGTTGATGATCTAGATCTAGAGTTCTTAGTTAACCCAATTCTTTGTATTCAAAACTCAAAACACTGTGTGATGCTGCACAGATGGGCAGGTGGATCTGCTACCACCTGCCTCCTGGTGGGTTCATCCACAACCTGAGGCAATGGAGGTAGCCTTGAACCCAGCAGATCTATTCAGCGTTACTCCAGAGCAGAATATCCCTCTTTTTGTTTGTGTTTGCCTCCTCCTCCTCCTCCTCATGTGTCTCTCAGACTGGGATGTAATTGCTGTGAGGCTGAGAAAATGAAAATAAGAACAAAGCAAAGCCCTCTACCACCTTTTTCTCTGTCTGCGCTCCTGTTGGCTTGCCTACAAGGTTTTGGAAAGAGGAAGGGGGGTTGGAGGTGGTCTTCCCTGTAATTATCCTGCTTGTGTGCCTCTCTCCATCTATCCGTCCATCCCTCTCTTGTGATCGCTCTCCATTTCTTCCCATTTTCCTCTTAAACACAGAGCTGTGAGGTGATGATGTTGAGGGGATGTTTGAAAGGCTGAATGGTAATGGCCAGGACGAGACTCCCTACACTGTGAGTGTGTGTAAGGTAAAGGAGGAGGGGGTGGACGGAAAGGGCCAGAGCTGCTATTATTACCCTCTCAGGCGCAAATAGAGAGGTGCATGGTGTCGAGTCTGGAAAAAAAATCTAGTGTGCTCGCACAGCAGATGTACCCCACAGCCTTGGATCCACGGTGATCGATAGTGCTCTATGCTAAAAACCCCATGTGAGTGTTTCACACGTTTAGTGCCAGAAGGGATGGAGGCATGGTAAGGAGGTACGCTGGAGACTTCTGTGAATATGTGATGCTCTGAGTCTCACAACCCCCCACAAAGTAATTTCCTGTTGAGTTGTGCTAGATTCTTCTTTTTCCAAGCTTTGCCTCAATGACTTAATTTTGTTCTGTTGTGTTTTCAGTGGATTTATAGTGCGGTTATCATTAGGGTGCGGTGGTATACAACAGAAATGTAGGCTGCATAGGTGCTCACCCACAAGAGCTTAGCATTCATCATTAATGGAGTGTTATGTGAGCCTCCTTTTTCACTGCGTTAATACTGGAAACCAACACCAAGGGCCGATACTCGCACATACACGCTAGATCCCACACACCGCTCGCCCTCCAACTCCTATCCCCTCCACTTTAGAAAGAAAGAAATCATCCAGCTGCAGTCACCTTCACCACTGCAGCTTAGGATGGGGAGGAGGAGGAGGAGGAGGAGGAGAAGCAGAGAAGGGAGGGAAGTCATTATCACCTGCCCCGTGGACCGAAACCGAGCGCCCCGCTGGTCCACTCAGACAGGCCGCTCGGAGCTCTGTGACAGGGACAGCGGGCTGTGGAGAAAGGCTGCAAGGTAGCAGTAACATGTAGGTGTGTGTTGATACAATGATGAGGAAACCATGTCAAAGGTAATTCAATAGAAGAAGCTGTCTTTGATCTAAGGGGTCCTTTCAAGGTTGCACTATGCTGCTAAGAGCCCTGGCTACTTCCTTTTGAAATACATAGGTTGTCCTATGAGTGTGTGTATACCCTTTCACCTACTGGACTGTACAGCAGCACATGTCTCATACAGCTGGATTGGTCAACTTAAGGTGTCCATTTGCAGCATCAGCCCCTCATAGTCAGTCAATGGGCAGAAATGAATGATGTGAGGACAGTGTTTGGTGATACCACGGACTGGGCTCTGATAGAAAGCTGATATGAAGGTGGTGAGCAGGGCACAGTTGTAACAGGTGTCAAGCACGCTGGGAGGAAAGATAATACTCTCTCCCCAGGGGAAGGCAGTGGTGGGGTAGGCTGGGGAAAATTAATGGTGGTGATAGCATTTATTTATGTCTTCCATGACCAGACTGGGTTTGGTAATGTTTACTTGACAGTACTCGACTGAAAATGTGTCCAATTTTGATAATTGAGTAATCACGTACTCATTACCATTAAGCCCCTTCTCAAGCAAAATGCCAACATTTATTAAGGATTTGCTGCTTTTCTCAGTTTTATATAATTGTAAATTTAATATAATTGTTTTTTGGACTATTGGTTAAACAAATTGTGACGGGCATTTTTTAATAACTAAATAAGTGGTTGATTCATTAAAGGAATAAACAAAAGATGAATGTATTGTGAAAATAATTGTTAGTTGCAGCCGTACTTGACAGATTGGATTGTTAATGGTTACATGTATGTATGCTGTATGTAGTTTGATGAAACTCAAACTGATATGAAGCCAAGCGGTTAGTTATTTTTTCGCTGCACTGTGGTTGCCTTAATGCGACAAGTCCCTTGAATAGCATAGACCCCCTGTAATTAATTTAACTTTCCAGATGACTGATGACCTGTGAGAAAGGCTAAAATGAAATTATTGGCATCCCCTGGTAATTGTAATTCTGCACAGATATGGCTTTTACAGTGCGAGTGGGTAACAATAATCTGGGTTTCAAACTACTATAAGGCTGCCACTGTTATCAAAGAGCATCAGAGAACATCAACCACAGTATTAAATGAAATATTTCACTTTCAGTAGATAAGAGAAGGCTTTGTTTCTTAGCTGACAATACTTCTCTGTACATTCTTGAAATTTTCCTTGTTTGTGGAGTGATAACGGTGTATGGCCCCATGCTTTAAAGTTATGCACTGTTTTGGTCCCCACCAAATCCATATAAAATTGTCTGCCTCTTTTGCTGCTAGCTAGATTGTCCTTTTTTTCACTCTCTAGTCGCTAACTTTGTCCGCCATATGGTGCTACAGGTTGTGTACAGTGGGTTTGTCAGAGCTTCTTTGCTGAAAACAACTGCCTGCTGGGAGTTAAAAGTTGAAGAGAGCCGTGTGAGTGAGCCAAACCATTGAGGCCTTAAAACCAAAACAATGAGCAGAAAATTTCTAAAACGCGCCGTAGGGCTGAGGGGAACAGCAGAGTCAGGTGATAATTCTCCGTGGATTCGTGTTGAGGGATGCTTTTCACATTATACATCCTCTTTTAAACCATTGAAAATATAAAGATATTGATTAGTGCAGCTTTAAGTTTCAATATGAAGCCTGATCTGGTGATTTTCTTTTCACCATGGCCTCTTTTGCTGGATCTTCGCCCATTCCTTTACCATTAAAACTGTGTTCTTTGCTTTGCCATTTGATGTCAGCCAGTGAGACTTTTGTCTGCCTCCACAGCAACTCTTCCACAGAGAGTATTTGTACAGTTAAAATCTTAATTTGTTCACATGTGGTGTCTTTTCTAACCAATAAAATATTTAAAACAATGAGACATGTTTTCCATCTGCAGTGCAGCAGCTGTCAGAATATGCGATGATGTAGTAACAGTACAAGTATTGAATTAGCAGCAGGAAAGCGGGAACAGATGCCCTGTTTTGAGGCTCTTCGCTCCACAAGCTCTGCCTACTTATAAATCCCCATTTGACTCCCAGTGAACTCACCCCCCCGTCAAATCATGGCACCTCTTGAAATCACTCTGACAGAGCTGGAACCTTTGAGAGCTTTCTGGCCACCGAGAGCTTTTGTGTTCATACAGCAGGACAAAAATAGAGGTTTTCTGCCACATTGGTGGCTTGACAGCTTTTACACTTTTTGTTTCAAAGGGATGTCTACCTGTTCCACACAGGTCCTGCAGAGTGTCTGTACAGAACTTTGGCTAGAGTTCATCCACATGCAGTATCTGGATCAGTTGTGATTTCTCAGACGTGTGTTGTCTGCCCAGATAAGGCCATGGAACGGATCTGATTATCTAGTTAGTAAATTGGATTGAGAGTGATAAGCCAGAGGGTCTCATTACTGTACATCATCTAAGTGCAAATATCAACTGCTGGAAGATTGCGGTTGCAAAATGGATTTAGACACTTCAGTGTGTCTATACAGTATGTTAATGCATTGGTTTCATTGGGAGCTATAACCCTTGCAGGGGGTTTTAGTGTTCATGACTCCACATGTGTTAAGGGAACAATTTCTGGTATCAGATCAAACCAGGCTAATATAAATTGGTGTCAGACAATTTCCCCAGTTCTAAAATCAGATTACCAAAAGCCTATATGCAACATGTCAGAAATCAAAGTTAACATCAACAAATCAGATGTTACTCCTTTATGGTATAGCAAAAACAAGGAATATCCTATGTTTTTAGCAACGTCATTTTGTTGGTCTACCACTTTGGTCTAGGCTGAAGTACCACAACAACTATTGGATAGATTGCCATGAAATCCGCTACAGACCTCGGACAGGATGATGTGTAATAACTTTTAATGGCTTTTCACCTATCATCAGGTCGGTGAGCCTTTAGTTAATGAACAAATAACTGCAAAACTAATGACATTCACGTCAGCCTCGGCTGCAGCATATTGATGTTAGAATTTAGCTCAAAGCACCGATGTTTCAAAGTACAGCATCACAGAGCAGCAGTGTGGCTGTAGACTTGTTTAGCTTAAAGTTGAAGTTTCATTTGTGGCTGTGTGGCTCTTAAACTGCTGTATTAAAAAGCTTAATATGAACTGTGACCTTTTCACTGTTGTCCACACGCTCTCCCTTGGACATCATTCTCAATTATGGATGGAAATTGAACAGATGACGGTTTTAATTCATTTATGAGGATTGTCATTCTTATGCATTTACAGTTTTCTTCCCAACATAGCTCTGAAAGAAAACAGCCTTGTGCTGTTGTTATTCTCTATGACGGTCATTAACTATGACGGTTTGTCGCATGACAGATAATTGATAAAAGCCATAAAATGTAAACACGGCAATGTTTTTTTGAATATCTTTGGCTCCTCAATTTTAGATCTTAAACCCTCTTTATACTAATTCTGTCTTTCAGACACAATATCGGTTTAGTACACTTCAGAGGCAAAACAATTTTAAATTATTGTGGTTTTTTTTCTCCCTGCAATAATTTCACCCCCTCCGTTGCCTCAAGGCTCATTATAGCCTCTCACTGGTGGTGTCTCTTCCCCTCCCCCTGCTCTGCTTCATCTCTCTTGCTTTCTCTTTGTTTCATTTGGACGCCTGTGGAGATGTCAACAGTGGCCATTCATATTTTCCATCACTTGGCTATGATATTGAAAACTAATGACACAAGCTCTTTATGCTCCTTCTAAGAAATGTCTGTGTGAAACTGGGCACCCACAGTCCCTCGGGGCAACATTTTGTCGTGGCAGAGAGTGTGGGGACACCATGGCCTCTGCCCCCCGCACGCTTCCCCCGCTCTGACCTCCTCCTCTTCATAGCATCTGGTTTATACACACAAGGTTTGTCATGGCCTGTGGCCTCCAGCGAGGCCCTGAGCGGCGTCCCATACAGCAAGAGGATCCGGCCCCAAATCCCCAGTCCCAACCGACAAGCCAATAGGTGGATGGTGGCAGCCTGAAGCCCCTGGGCCCTCGCCTCTTTCCCTGCCTTCTTTTCTTTTTCTACCCCCTGCTGGGCCACACAAAGCTGGGCTTGACTGTACCGCCTAAACACACACAAAAAGCTTTTCTGTCTCGCCATTCATTTGCCAAATGGAGCATTATCACATGGTGTTAATTGGCTGTAATTAAGATGTCTTGTGGTTTTTTAAAGAGATGCAGTGACAATTTCTGTCAAGATGTATAATGGCAACCTCTCACTTACTGGCATGGTTGTCAAATCTGAAGGCCTTAGGTTTGACATATTTTAAAATTTGTATTTCTTTTTGTGTGGATTTAATGCTCTCAAATAATGTGTCTAGGAGAGAATAAACAATAGAAAAAATAATATTGATGATAATTAAATAAAAAATAAAACATATTTTATTTTTCTGGATACTCATACATGAGGTTAGCAGCAGCAAATCTCATTAAAGAGTGGAACAAGTCCATGCATGGCCCTCTTTCATGTTTTATGAACTTAATCTATTCATGTATGATGTATGACTACAAATCATCCTCCTATTGAGTATCATGATTTCTGACAGCTGTGTCCACCTGCTCCATTTCTAACCACAAGTGACAGTCAGGAAGCTTGACAAGCGTGCGGGCAGGGTCCTGTGAGGCAACGACATTATAACTGGGAGTGAACACTCCTGTGTGTTTGTGTGTCTGTGTGTGTCTTATGCAGTGTGTCAGGCATACTGCACAGAATGTCTTCCATTCAGCGTGTCAGCTGCAGTCTCAGTATGTGGCATAGCTCGTCAGCTGTAGGCCTGTGTGGGTGACAGCTGTTTCCCTGCCCCACTCAGGCTCTGTTACGTTCACTCGGAGGCCTTCCTCTTTTAGACAATTAATTTACCTCTTACTGTACATGGTAATTGCCATCCCATGTTGAAATGAGCCCAGGGATAGGGAACTGTGATGATCTTGGCAGCCTGGCTGCCCCTGTCATGCCCTGCCTTGTATTCTCAACAGATTCAGGCTTATTAACACTGAACTTCTGGGACTGAACAAAGCAGTGAGCTAAATTATAAAAGCCTGTCAGTCTATATTCTTATTAAACTTTCAATCAAGGCATCATAAATGAAATGAGGCCCTTATATTAGGAAAAGGGCATGACATTGGCTTAGAGATAATAGGAAAACCCTCCAGACAGCATAATTTACCAAACAATTTCCAGCACTAAATGTATTTCCACTTTTTGTCCCTGGGTGTTGTATGAGACCCTCGATTTCCCCATCTGCTGGCTCTAAGGGGCATTGCAGCGTGAACACTAAGTATGTCAGCCACTACTGCCCTTCCACAACAATTGATTGTATTCCGCCTGAGGAGGAAAGTATAACAGCAGCTTGAAAAGAATGAGCCCTTAAGTAAGCAAAGTCTTGTGTGCAGCACATGACTTGTGTAGAGAAATGGAGTGACACTAGAGTGATATCAGAGAGGGTGACGTACCGTGGTGTGAGGTCATGGTGTTTACGGCCGTGGTGCCAGGCTGGAGACAGGGAGGGGTGGAGATTGGGAGACAGCAGCCATAAGCAATGGACACTGCTTGTGAAACGATATTACTCAGAAGAGCACTTTATCCCAAATTAGCTGACATGTCATAGTGCTGCAACATTTTACAACACAGCTTGTTTGGCTTCAGAGATTGAGCATTTCAGTGTGAAATTGTCAATCATTTTGGGATTGTTATGTTGATTATGTAATACACAAAGTTTAAAGCTGCTATCGTCAATATTTGAATAAAAACAATGGATCAAATGACTGTGTGTAATGTGAAAGGGGTTGTTCCTAATGATGAACCCACAGAGAGTTATCACCCGACTTTGCAGTTCACATTTTAGTACCTTTCAGGTCTTTGTTTTGGTTTATAGGCCCATATAGTTACTGTTTTGGTTCACTCTTACTACTCTAATCAACCTTGTTTGTAGATGTAGCAAATTACAGACAAAGTTAGCAACTGGATAGTGAATTTACCTGCCAAAGATAGACAGATATTTTGCTCAGGAATTGGTAGAGACCAAAAATAGAGCCAAAAGGAGAGTAAATATTGGACTTATATTTGCCTAGTGGACAGAAATATGCCTCCAAATGAAAGCTACTGCTGCTACATGTCTGTTGGATGTTTAAATAGTGAACCGTATGTTCACCATGTCAACTTTAAAGTGATATTATGCCAGATGCTTTGTTGTTCCACTGCCTTTAAGAGGCCAAAAAAATCCGTTAATGAGGGTTCAATAAGAGGGTATGCATGATACCGATGCATACATGTATTATTAGTAAAAGACGTTAAAGAGAGAGTACTGAGACACGGACACTTGCAGACAGACAACTTAAGGATCAGAAGAAATCCTTATTTTACGTTCCTCAGAGTTAGCGCAGACAGCTAATTCCCACTTTCCCCTGGGATGCTCTCTCTGAGAGTAGACTCCCACAGATTGATTCTAGCTGAGATTGTTGCCCCATCCTACATCTTCACCCCACCGAAACCCCAATACAGAGCGTGGAATTCAACTGGGATTATCTGCCGCCTCCAGGCATTTGGCGTGTGTGTGTGTGTGTGTGTGTGTGTTAACAAGAAGTGTGCATGACTCTTTGTATTTCCTTTGGTTGACTAAGTCATTGAATGTATTTTGTAGGCGTAAAATCTTACTTTTAATTGAATGTTAATTGCCATTTCCATATGAAACCTTTCTTGATTCTTGAAGTGGAATGTTGGCAGATATTTTTATAGATTTTTTCTTTTTCGACTGCATGTGAGCTCAACTCGGAAATACTGTGTACCAGATGCGTCAGGGTCCCTGTATTTATTAACATTATATGGACCACAGAAACACGCTGCTCTCCTTTACACACATGGCGATCATGTGTGTGATCAACAGCGGCTTGTGTCCTCCATATGTTTGGCTGTCTTGCCCGCTGTCGCTTCGGGCAGCTGTGGCCTCGCACATCTGTCCATGTTTATCACGGTTAGCTGGTTATGGTGCATCTATACCTTCAAAATAGGTCTCTGTTGATGAATCATGCCCTCTGGAAATAGATCCATCCAGTTATTGCAATAGTGGATTACAGCATCAATAGTATTTAATCCTATTTTTACACTCCAAAAAGGTTTTAGATGACAGGAGAGGAATCAATTTGTTTCTCTTGGATGGTATAGTAGCCAAAGAGCATTTGTTGTGCCAGTATTATTTCTGGTTAAAGTTTGTACATTATTATTCTTAAATCCATTTGAATATCTTCCAAAACAGCTACATATGTTAAATTAAGAATGTCGATTGTATTTTATATAAAGAGGGAGATTCACAGCCAACCACTGACAATTTGGGATTTATTTTCCTACTAAGAATCATTTGACATTTTGGAAAATACACATATTCGCTTTTTTGCCGAGAGTTAGATGAGAAGATTGATACTACTATTGTGTCTGTAAGATAAGTATGAAGCTACAGCCACGTTAGTTTAGGTGGAAAATACTGGAAAAAGAGGGAAACGGCTTGTCTGGCTCTGTCCGAAGGTAACAAAATCCACCTCCCAGTACCTCTAAAACCAGCCAAAAACGGTATGGATTAAGCCAGATTTTACCCCCAAATTGGTCTGTGTTTGAGTTAACACTGGTTTTACGAGGGGTCATGTGTGGGACTCTTTCTGGCCAAGAGCAGTAACATTACCGTGACATCAAGACTCCAAGAAGTTACTGCACCAGTTATACTACGTTAACAAGTAAGCTTTAGAAGTGCTGGTAGGAGGATTTTTTTTTACCAGTTTGAACAGAGCCAGGTTGGCTCCCCCTTTTAACAGTCTGGATGCTAAGCTAAGCTAACTGTCTCCTGGCTTTATATTTAGAGACATGAGAGTGTAACGATCTCCTCATCAAATTCCATGCAAATAAGTGTTGAACTATTTGTTTGAGAGTACTCTACACCACATGGGTCCGTTTGGGCCTGGATGAAGATGTTGTTTTCCAACATGTATGCTTTGAGATGGATTTACACTTCCATGCATCACTGCATGCACTGAAGCCACTGATCATGGTGGTCACTAAGAGTTTTGTAAATGTATGTGTTTGTGTAGTGTAAGGTGAGCACATATGGAAAGTGCTGGAACTGGGAACTGCCTCCACAGTAATAGTCCATGAGGCAGAAAACGTCAGCTCATTTACTCACCTTGCCATGTTTTTGGGACTTATTAATAAAAACATTTCCTTAACAGACCTGCGTATCTAACCTTAAGTCTTCATCCTTCGTCTGCGTTATTACTGCAGATAGCTGCAGGTCACAGTGTGCCTGCTCGGAGACAATGACGCTCATCGTATTCAATGAAACAGCACCGTGTTGACTGTGGACACTTAAGCGTTCTTGGAAATTGGGGTCACATAAACAAACAGCAGGATATTGTTTCCAGATGAACTGCAACACGTCGCCACTGAGAGCTGTTCCATCTCTTCTTTCTCGTCTGCGTTGCTCTTCTCAGTATTCTCTGACTTGTTTATCTGAGTCAGGTGTACGGCCCGTGTGCGACATTTGCTTATTAATTGTAGCTGTACAAAGGAAGACGTCTGGCTGTGAGTCACATCCCCCATTTTTACATCAAAGCCTCGCTGGGTGTTTTGCCTCGCATTTTCACTTTTAGTTGTGCCCTGTCAGTTCTACCATCCCCGCTGATCCAAACAAGAGCAATTATTTTTAGTGTTGTGTGCAGAATATGATGGGTGGAGATGTCGTCTGGTCTTCTCAGGAAATAGCTCCCACATCCCAGACAAAGTTTCAGACCATTCCCACACCCATTTTCAGACAATGAGATTGAAATACATGCTGAAATTAAACAATAAACTAAAAGAAGAAGTCATTTGCCTTAGCTTGACCAATTTGAAGAGGAGCATATTTTGGTGCAACTTCATTTTTTATTCTTTACCAGCAAAACAAAACATTTTCACTATTATGTTAGTGAGAGTCAAATAAAAAGTATTTATGACTTTAGAGATTGAGTGGCCAGCCGGAGTTTGTTTCCGTGTGCATTGTGTTTGTATACAAGTGTGTTTATGTGGAGGGGAGACGGAGCCTCTGCAGCAGGGGCCTCATGGTTCTGTCCTGCCCTCCCCTGCACTCTATGAGGCAGTGTTTTGGACCGGGGCCCAGGACCAAGCCTGAGGCACGCTGCTCTGCTCCAGCCTCTCCGGAGCGCCGACTCTCACTGACATTACATCAGCAGGGGAGACATAGTAGACTGTGTGTGTGCGCGGGCTCTGGAGTGTAGATGCTCCTTTCAGCTTGTTGCTCTGAAGCAAAACGAAAGTGGTCTGCAGACCATCTTTTCTCCTGGTTCTGAGACCAGGCGGTGTCACCAGTAGAGACTGGCCGTCAGGGAGGGAAGGCAGCTAACCATGGCTGTGCGCGTCATACGTGGAATGGAAGACCTGGTGGCGTCGGGCAGCCAGCTCGTCTGGAGCCTGGCTCATCAGACTTTGAGGAGGTGGTACAATCGTGGGCTGATGCCATGCAGACGCGTCCTAGAAGCCTGGTTCAGGATTGGAAAATGCTACCAGGTATGACAGCTCCTTGAGCAATGGCAGCATTAATCATTTCTGTAAAAAAATGATTTAAATAGAGTTTAAATATAGCGGGTTTATTGATTGATCTATTGACAGCATATGTAAATGATTACTGAGTGCCAGATGCATTTCCCTGATTACCCATTGAATTTTTTTTATGGCTTCGATTACCTATAATCTCCCAACTTTCCTCTGAGTGAAGTGAGTCAGTAGTTTTTCTCATCTGGCTCATTAGTGTATGCATGTGTTTATTTGTGTGAATGTGAGGAGGCACAGGCTGCCTCTTGGTGAATCACAAAGCCTGTTTTTTAACTAGGGTCTCTCTCTCCCAGCACATATGGCAGTCATTAGAAAGCAGCATGACCAGCCGTTTGATCTCACTGTCTGGTCTGAAGAGGAGAACTTTCAAAGTTGTCTTTGAAATGCATTGTTGCTGGAACACCTGAATACTCTCTGTGTGCTTTACACATCCTACTTGCATGCCCTCTGTGAAAACCTGAACGTGTTCTGGTTCCTTTTTTTTTTTTTTGTTTCTTTTTGCCATCTGATACAAGAGAAAATGTCTCTCGTATCATATGGCACTTGGGAAGGACTCTACTACAAGTAAAAGTATTGCATTCCTATTTTCCCTCAAGTAAAGGCAAAAATGTATTGGAAACAAAATATACTTAAAGTACAAAAAGGTAAAAGTACTTACAGTGCAGACTGACACCTGTGTGTGTTATATTAATATATTAGTGGATCATTATTATAGATTCATTAACATGTATTCATCATATTTAATTAACCAATAATATGTTGGTTTTTTTTAAATCTTAATCTGAAAAGTACTTGTAACTATAGCTGTTAAATAAATGTAGTGCAGTAAAAAGCAGAAAACATTTCTTTATGAAATGTAGCAGAGTAGAAGTATAAAGTAGCATAAAATGCAAATGCTAGTTTACTCAACTCAGCGTGTGGTTACCCACGGCTAATGTGTGAAATAGTGGGTTGTAGATGTGGTTAGAGCTGCAGGGTGGGCCCAGCTCCGCCTGAGCAGGTCGGTGTGGCTGGGGGTCATGTGAAGAGAACGCCGACGGTACTCTCTGCCCATAATGACAGGGCTTCAGGGGGATGACCTCCCTGACACAGTAGTGACCTTTTCTTTTCATCATCTGAGACCTCGCTCTCAAAGCTCAGCTCCTCTCCTCAGCACTGGCAGCGTTGCCGGTGCTACTCTGTGCACTTGTGAATATTCTACAGTAGACCCATAGGAAAGCATACACTACATCCTCATAGGGAGTTTTTAATGTTTAATTAATTATTTTACAAGTGGCTGAGCATTAAAATATGGAGAAAAGACTTAAATTTGGAGTAACGTGTAGATTTTGAAGGTGAATCGAAAATTCAATGGCTGGCTATAAGCTTGAAACTAAAGTCCTTTGTCTATTTCTCTGTGTTTTGATGTCACTTCTCTGAAACAATGCAGCATTGATAGAGGGGCTCTTGAAAAGATTGTGCCCTGGACAGCCACAACAATTCACGACAGGGTTACTATAGTGATTAATCCCAGATTAAACTATGGAACATGTGTAATAAATAGCCACAATTATTTTCACCGTCAAGACAAATGAAATAAGGTTGTGGTTTCATTAGTTAGCTTCAGTTGTTCTTTGTTTTTCCTATTTTAGTCAGTGACAAAGATTCTTGCCTCTTCTGGACCACTGAGATATGGAGCTTAAAAAAGTTCTCGCTGCGCAGCTCACATCACACAGTAGAAGGAGTGGGCATGGTGTTGAAAAAGTTAAAATGATGTCAAGTTAGCGTGACTGCAAATGCCACCCTTTGTTGAAAAGTACAGCCTTACCCACAGAACTGTAAATCTCGCTGAGGTTTTGGGGCAATGAAAAACAACAAAGTGGAAAAGTTGCATGTACAGTGTAAAAGTGAATTGACAGCTCTGTTGTGGTGTAGAGAACAATATGTCCTGGTAGACTGGAGCTCAACACTATGCCAGAAGGCGTCTTCCCCGCCCTGCGGCCACGGTGGACGTCAACATGACCCCCACTTTCCACCACAGAGGCCAAGCAGTTGGATGCCACATGTTTTTCACTGAAGTCACAGAAATAAAAGGCATCCTGGAGACATTCCTGGGCCACATCCAGTCAACAGGAACACATAGTTTTGGCATTGAGGTTCTGCTCAGAGTCACTGAGCTCAAACTGTAGTAAGATACGGCTGATGCTGTAATGTGAAGATAATACATGAGGTTCACAGAATGATGGAATTCGATAGCATCTGTTATATAGCCTGAACAAAACCCATTTTTTCTAAAAAGCATATTTTAAATGCTTTAAAGTGACTGTGCACCAGTGTCCAAAAATTCAAATTAATCAAAATTCACATAGTGGCTTTATCCTCTATGGGGATATATTCTGTTATATTAGACTTGTGCCTTCACCCATATGGTGAGTTGGTGAACCAAACCGAGTGATGTAATAGTCAACAAACAATTTGGTAAATTTCCTAAAGTTTGTGATACTTAAAGTGAAACTGTAACTTTTAAAAAGAAGAAATAACAAGAATTAAACAAATGACAAGTTGAATTTATAAACAACGCACCGTTGCTCATTTCAATACTTGGTCTGGTGTGACCAGCAGCTTATGGTGGTCCATGTTAGCTAACTTAAGATACAGTAAATATTGCTGTGTAACTGTTATTATTGATTATTATCTTCCCACAATGTTGAACTATTCCTTTAACATAGGATTGTTTTGGTACTGAATTTAACTTGACCTACAAAAGGATTAATTTCACAACTCTTGCATATATAAAGGTGACTAAAGTGGGTCTACCCTCTTTTCCTCACCGCACAATAATATTTCTATTATTCTGGATTGAAAGGCAGTTCTGCTGACTACAACAGAACGAATCTTAAAACCATTCATCTTAAACAATACAGTGGGAATTCAATTAAACTATGCACCAGGACTTCATTGTGTTTCGGTTTTCTTTCTTAACAGCAGAGGAAAACGTGGGATGTTGTCAGTTCAGGGATTTTCATTAGACCAGTGTTGTTGCAGAGGAAGGATATGTGGGGCGGGGGAGACAATAGCATGTGTGGAGCCTTAATGGCAAAAGAACATCAGACTCTTTGTTGATGATTCATAGCGTACTTATAAAGAGCTGATTCATGGCTGAAATATCACTGCTGTACTTTTTCTTTTACACTTTAAACAAACAAGGAAGACAATCTTGCAGTGACTTTGATGTTTTGGTGTGTGGGTCCCATGTGGACACATGCCGAGTGGCTCCTCTTACCTATTCATTCAGCACAAAGACAAACATGATCCTGAGGTGAATCACTGTTCAACTGGAGAAAGAGAAACAGCCATTTTATCCCAGGGCTGAAACATCCAAGCCCAGCCCACCTCCAGGTGGAGGTGGAGACAGTACACTTTGGCAGTGACTGCGTTCTCTTACAGGAATTGTCTTGTCTCATATTATCTGTTTTTCTTCAGATGACCGAGGGCCGTCTGTGCCAGGTCCACCTCCTTGATGGCAGGAAGCTGGAGCTGCTGGTTCAGGTACTGGACACGTTTTGCTTGCCCCTTGAATCACAAATTATGATGCATGCATGTTTTATAACAATCTGTCACCTTTTGAGTTGGCATACAAATGATCTGAACTGAAGTCCTGTGTTTTAATCTAAACTTTCCAGCCCAAGCTGTTGTCCCGTGAGCTGTTAGATTTGGTGGCCTCACATTTTAACCTGAAGGAGAAAGAATACTTTGGATTGTGCTTCATAGATGACACGTAGGTCTATATTTCCTGATATAATAGACATTTTAAAGACAAAGTGCAATGTTCTAGTAGTGTGTGTGTTTTATTGTATTGCATTTTATTTTCATTAAAAGGATTGGTTGATTTAGAACCAGTCCTTGTTTATAAAAGCCTTACGAGAGGGGGAAAAAGAAGAGACAAATATTAAGATAGCAGTATTCAAACATGATTTATTCTCATATCTCTGCTCAGTGGCCAGAATAACTGGCTCCAGCTGGATCGTAAAGTCCTTGATCATGACTTCTCCAAGACGTCGGGGCCTTTGGAGCTGAAGTTCCTTGTGAGGTGAGTTCTCACGCTGCAAAAGCCTGCCAAATACTGGTGTGCTTTATCAGAGACACCAGCCTATACTGACAACTGAAAATCCCAGTGTTTTAGATTATTGGACTAATAAAAGAGACCCGCCTTGAAGCAAGTTGGTGTATTGAGAGTTTCTTGTCCAGGCCAGCAGGTGGCAGTGATGGATCACAGTTTAAATCTTTTTGTGTGACAGCCAAACTACACATTGAACTTGATGAAGTCTGTGAATAATGCTGAGGCACTGGCAAAATACATTGACAACCTATTTCAAGTGAACCTCGCTGACCCAAAAAACTCTTCACAGGTTTTATATTGAGAAGATCACCTTCTTGAAAGATAACACAACGGTGGAGCTGTTCTTTCTGAATGCTAAATCTTTAGTGTTTAATGTAAGTGTGTTTTCCTTTTTTCTTTATTGAATCCAATTCGGCACAGACTTTAGTTACAGATCATTGCACACAATAGTTGATTGCCTCATGAGAAGATGCCTGATCCAACTATTGATCCATCATCTCCTGGTGGTTAATAACATAGACTCATAAGAAACACATTTCATTCAGCTGGGGATCAGAGGGTCACATGGTCAGATGATCAATATGTTGCACATATTGCACACATCTGTCCTCTTTTATCTCTGTACTAAATTCAAACATGTATAATATTTGATTGATAGCATGCTATTTATTGAGGAAATACATTTCTCTGTAATCCCTCTAAAACAATATGTACAACTTCAAACATTTTTGATACTCTTCAAGATCACACACTGCTAGATGTTATTGAGGTGTGTAGCGGTTATTCAGAATGCTGCGTTCGGGTGCTGTTGGAAATTACACTTTTACGCAAAGTTACGGACTCACTGTTCTAACTTTTTAGATTCATAATAATAGGGTCCAACAGTTAAGCTGAAGTTCAATCATTCACATGTGAGTTGTACCAGGACCCGTGATTCCAAGTGTTTGCTGTAAACAATTTGATAACAATGGTCAAATTAAAAAAAATACGTGTATTGATACATATTATTAAACCTCGGCGATTAGAAATTAACTAATTACTATCAGGCGTGTCTAGTTTGGTGGAAAATGAAAATACCCGGACACGTAGTGTAGTAGGCCTACTAGGCACGTATGTGTAGTACGCGGACTTGGGAGTTTTGGATGTGCAGGAGGAGTACTTGAATGCAGCATGTGATCAAACGTTGCAGTGCAGTTTTTTTCGCGGGGAGAGCAGACTGGTCACCATGGGAGACGGAGACTGTTGAACCTGCTTACGGACCGTACCACTTTACCGAGGGGGCTGTGGCTTCGGACAGGACCTTCAACTAGGCTTTCTACGCAGCAGTGCGTGCTTTGTCGCTTGTAGAAAATTTTACTATAGCCCAGGGGCTGAAAAACATAATAACATAGACTTGTCGGACAGTTTCAAGCACCGTGTAGTCTCTGCGGCAGTGGTTCGGTCGGTAACGGTGGGACCGAGGTACGGGACGGGGAGATTTTCCCTCAAGTCAAGTGTGTCGGACAGGCTGCACTTTGTGCGTGTGTGTGTGTGTGTGTTTTCAAACCTGCTTATTTTTTTCAAAATCCTTTTTTTTTTTTACACCAGGAGACCATCGAAGTGGAGAGTGAAAATGTTTTCAAGTTAGCCGCATTCGCACTGCAGGTAAGGAAGAGTTTGTCGCAGGCTTCCCACACTGAAATGTTGTCACTCAGCCCAAATGTGAATGAAGACGGTCGCGGCACGAACATTTGAAAACAGTTGTCTCTTGGGTCTGCTTTGGACGGGGCTATTGTCAAAGAAACTTATTATTATTGCCCTCTAATAATGAACTTGTGATCCGAGGCAGTGTTTACATTGAGCTACTGGAGAAATTAAAATGTAGTCACATTAAATGTGTTGATGTTGAGTCGTGTAAATCAACGTTACTTTTGTGCAGATTATGCAGGTAGCTAATATTAGCATGCTGGGCAGTTTAGTAAGTGTTGCATTTTCCTATCATGCTTTTTCTAACTGCATTATTTTCCCTGTTTAAGGAGGCCAAAGGAGATTACATCAGGTAAGAAGTTTTCAAAATTTAAAAGCCCTTCATGAGATAAATGTAGAAAGGTGAACCTAAAAGGGTCACATCAAGTTTACTTTTCATTTAAAACATATTTTGAGTAAGTTAATATGGGGTTAACAAGCTGGGAAGAAAAAGTAGTGCCATTAAATAGTCAAGTTCATCTACAGATGCAATGTTTTTGTCTTTTTTAAAAAAAATTTTATTGCATCTACTAAAATCTTTATATTTTCTGCTGTATTGGTACACACAGACGTCCATAAACCTTTTCACAACTGGGTCTGCAGTTGAATGCAAACTCTGCACAATGTCTGAAGTGTTTTGTTTCGGCACTGTTAACAAGGAAGCAGGGTTTGGTTTGTCACATTGTTTGGTTGGCGACCAGTGTATAGATATAGATGATAGCGGTGTATAGTCAGTTAATGTTCAACGTGATTCGCTCAGATTGAGTCTTATGCTGGACTTCCCTCAGTTAATAATTCCCATGATTTTGTTCTCCTGACATTGAACTGAACCTTCGCTGGCCTTCTGCCATCCACACAGTCCAAACGCTGCCTTTAAAATCACAACCCTTTTTGTTATTTACACTGTTGCCTTTGAAGGCAGATGCATCGTGTTCACAATTTCAACAGAACCTCACAAATGCAGTTCTTTTGGGTCATGTTGTGATTGCATCGCCTCTTAATAAGTGTCAAATATGCTGACAAACACATGGTGACACTTGGACAAATACATGGACATTGTGTTGATGTACAAAACCTCCATAATCTGTTCACTAGTAGAGATAATGTTTTCATTGTGGGCCGTGCTCTCAGAGGCTTGACCTGCTGATAAGGTATGTTGTTCTTTTTTGCCAGCCATAGGAGTGAAGGGCATTTGCTGCGATTAGTAAACACTGCTCTGTCTGAGTGAGTGGCTGAGCAGGTTAAAGCAGCACAACCTGTGTTGTCCCAGTGCTTTGCCTCTAAAGGCCTCTCTGTCCATTATGTGAACACAAAGACTTGTGCTCTGTAAGGAGTTGCACATGTATGGTTTGTATGGTCATGCATGCAATGCTGAAAATGCAGTTTGAACCCTTGTCAAAACATTGGCTTTGTTCGCTTGCAAAAAAAGAGAAAAAGAAACGTGGCTCGTTAACCGCCCCATTATTTGCAGACATGATTGACCTGATAAATGTTAATTATTATTTATTGCAGCTTTATGCTTCAGGGTTTTGATTTAAAACTACTTTACCCTGGAGGGTAGTGTGCAGTCTGAACTTTCAGCTGATGTGGGTGTGGGGATGGGCTGTACTTTGTCCTGACTCTGAAAGCACAATAAAAGACAACCTGCCAACAAATCTGGTACAATCAGTGAGGATGGGATTGTGTCCAAAAGGAGCTGTCTTTCTCTTTATTTGCACAAACACTATTTTTTCGCCTGCTCATTATGATCATGGTTTCTAGATATAAAGTTGTAAGAGTGTTTGTTTTGCGCCATTTGACGACAAAAATAGGAACATAATAGGTTTCCATCTTTTGATAAATGTGTAGAAAACCGCAACATAAAGTTGTTTTCCTCAAACTTCCCTTACTTTAATGTAGCAGTGGCCCCAATATCTTAACACCATTATTGTACTGATGCATCCTCCGCTGTCCTGCTGCAGTGTTTCTCATTCCTGTGTGCAGTGTCCTTTATTTCTGCTTCTTTGAGAGAACAGGCCGGGTAAATCCCCCCATAAAGCATATAATATAAATGTGTCTCCTCTACACTATATCAGTAAAGAGCCCTGGAGCGGTGAGATTAGCTGTGGAGGAGTTAAGGAGACCTCCTCCTCCCACAGCCAGCTGCCTTAAGAGGGATGAGCCAGACCCACTGTCCAATGGTAGACAAGTTGGCGTCAGGAGGACTCACTGTAGTAATGTTATTGTGGGGGTGTGGGCCAACCCCCTGCTGTGCATTGAATTAATGCACCTTTCACATTGTTCTTGTAAGGTATCAGAATTCCCATTGCTATATCAGTATTGCATTGTATCTTGTTCTTACAGTACTGATTCACACATTATTGCTATTGCTCTCACCGCCTGCAGGTATAATCCATAGCTGAAGGCAACAAGTAACAACTCCCCTCTTGTGGTTGATAAAAGGGATTGGGGAAAACACAGGAAATCACTGAATTGATTGATGTCTTTAATTATGCCTAACAGTTTGAGAAAGCGGGGATTTTTTCTTACACAATTGTTATCAACTTCAAATGTGCGCTACAGACGTTGTCTGTGCCACTATATATTAACTGCTAGTAATTTTCAATCAACTTTGATTAACACAGTGTCAGTTGTGTTCTAATTGTACCCATATGAACCAATAGTACACCCAGACAGTTTTAGTCCTCAGTTCTATTTGCAGGTGTAGCCTGTAGTTAGTGGTTCATTCACAGCAACAGGCTCTCTCATTGTGCTCCCTCCACAGTCACCACGTCTCAGCCCTGTGGAATAGCTGACACATGAGTATTATCTCTCCCACACTGGGTAGGCTGCGCTGGGCTGGGCTGTACAGTACCGGGCGTAGGAATTGCCCCCACGCTGCAGGCTGCCGGGAGATAACAGACGTAGTAATGAATTCCAGATTGCTGACAGGGCAGCGCGGCTGCAGAGTAGATCACCTCGACAACACCAGGCCCCAGCTCCCCATAAAATGTATGCCATCAAACACGCGGCAAAATGCCATGGCAGCAAAACCCAGTCAACCTAGGAGAGGTAGCTACAGGGAAGAATGATTCAAGTGCCTCTGCCCTTGCAGCGGCTCACCCTTGTGTTTTTGTTTAGTAAGCTGGTTCACATAACTGGATCATTATGCTTCTGTCCTACCATGTCAGTGGCTGTTAATCTTTAAAGAAGTAGATTTAAATTGATGTCCCTAGAAGTCAATTTTAGGTCAAATGGCCATAGGCCTGAAATAATCCAGTATTTATTTTGTTATGTTGGGGTATCGTTATAGCTGGTGCACTACTTGAGGATGTTCTAATAGTTCATATTAAGTATGGTCTGACCTACACATTTGAGTTCTGTCTCAGAGGCCTTGGACTGTTTTGTAACTGTGCTTGGGCTCGTACAATACTTTTCAGCACAGGCAGAAGCTGCCAAGTGCTTGTGAATGGCTTTTGTTCGGGTCTCCAGTGGACTGCCCTGCCAATCCAGAGCCCTTTTTGTCTGCCACAATTTGTCTATAAAGATAACATGGCCAGTTTCTGTGTCCATTACAACACTTGAAGCATCTGCTTTACATTTTTTCACAGTTTGTGTGTGATACCAACTGTACTGTACCTGTTGCATCTGTCAGGGTGGGATCATTGGCTAATCTGTGAAGGTGAATCAATATAAAGTTATTTACCTGCAGTGCATAATAAACGTGGAGTGCGTTGAGAACTTGCATGAAATGGCTTTGATATTTTTGAAAAGATTTTTCGCCAAGCCCCTTAAAAGGCTCCCCATGACTTAAAGGCTCTGCATGTGCTTTTATAAATTAAGCCTGGCAAGACATGAGTGGAGATCAAGTTTAGTCTTGGCAAGCAGTACTACTCTTTTCTTAGATAAGAAAGATGAAAACAATGTCCTGACGCTGCACCTCTTCTAAAGGTTTGCAAACATGAATTATTGCTGTCACGCCTTAAGATAGAAATTCAAACCACACTGTGAAAGTACAAACATGTGGAGAAATGTTCTCAATGCATTTTTAGACTTTGATTTGAGATTCTTGTGCAAAAATCTACCTTTACTTTCCATACGGCCCACGTGCTGTTCTGGAGCACTCAGTTAATATCATAACTGGATGTCTATATGTACAGATCCTCATGTATAGGGTTAGTAATTGGACCATGACAACATGTCCCTCATCATTCAACAGTGTAATTTTGGTGCTTTGCTGTGTCTCTCCCAGCTGTATAGCATAGATGGGTAACTAGAAAGGACTCTCTTGTGAATGAATACACGTGTTGTTCTTCAAGTCTGTATATGATTTCTCTCTTTCAGTTCGGAGACTGCCAGATCAGACCTGAAGCAGCTCCCAATTCTGCCCACCAGAGTACTAAGGGAGCACCCATCTCTCAATTACTGGTAAGCTATGTGAGCTGCTGAGGTCCTGAAAACAAACCACAAAATGGGTCAGAGATGGGGGCGTGTTCAGTGTTAGGGGATCACGCACAGCCCTATAGATACTTGGGGTTCAACCAGTGCCACAGCCCTTCCTCTACAATATACGCTGACAATTCCGCTGTCATATCACCTCAGTGGACAGTAACACCTGGTTGTGTAAAGCAGTAATTTCCCCCGAGGAGCAGTAGGGGTTGGTAAAGTGCATACAAACCTGCCTGGTACTTGGCAGACGGTTTTGCCTCTGAGGTGACCAATTAACGCCTGGGTTACGTTAATTATGTTTGCGCATTAGCCCTGAAAGAGCACATGGAGCTGCTGACAGCCACTGGCTGTCTAAAGGATTGCTGTCTGTCTCTTCAATCCACACTGCTGTTTTTGCACCTCTGCTTGCCCCTCCTCATCTGGCTAAACGGTCATCTGAGGCTGCAGCAGACTCTGCAGCAGATACATCAGTTTAATATCCAAATTAAAATTACAGTCTTATGGTGTATGGTTGAGCACATGAACACGTCTGTCGCTCCCTGTCTCTTTCTGTCTATTAAGCTGCAGTGAGTTTGCAGTCTCGCTATGCTATTAAAAGGGATGATTACAGTGGGAAGTAAATGCGATGCATTTGCAGGAGAGGTAGATGAGAGCCATCAGCAGGCCAGTAGGCCAGACTGCATTTTCTGCATGAGCAGACAGAATATGTGTCAAAGAAAAGGCCCTCTCTCAATCCCTCTGTGGGTGGAATGTGTAACACTTGATGGATTATTCATTAAATGTTTTATCTATTCATTTGCAGTGAGGACAAAGTGATTGAACATTACAAGAAACTGAAGGGATTGACCAGAGGACAAGCCATTGTGCAGTAAGTTTAAAAACAACTATAGCATTTTTATGATTGAAATTGATTTGAGTTTGGCAAATGAACTTGTATGTCCCTTACGCACTATTACCTCTGATGCCACTGTTCTCCAGCACCTACATCAGACCATCCTCATGTGTCTGCACTGTGGCGGCTGTTGTTATAAGAGGTGGCTGTTACAAGCCAGAATGTGTCATCAATTAGAAGAGATGCTCTTAGAGTAGGCAACCGGCCAGCCTTGGGAGGACGTCAGTCCTCCACTGAGTATTTCCTGGGACTGAAAGGCCCTGTTCAGACCTGACATTAACATCCGTTCTGTGTGATCCGATCCGAAGTGGACAGCTCTCAGTCCGTCAGTTCACACCTGGCATTAAAATGTGTCTCCACGTGCGACTCCAGTGACCACTTGTGATCAGATCTCACTTCCCTGCTGTATATGCAAATAAACACATACATTATTTTCATTTGCAATGACCAAATACTTTGTTTTTTGTTTTTTTATACATTCTATGTTTTTCACCGGTGGGAGGTTAAGGATGTAAACAGTGTTTGACACCTATATTGCTGTCGGACAGAGCCGATATGAAATAATTTCAGCGATTAATCAGCGCTTAGAAAGCTATGTAGCTAACAACATCAGTAATCAGACAGATCATCATAATCACACTAACACCATATTAAAACGATGTATATCCCTGTAAATATAGGGGGCGTATATTAACACAATTATAAGCGTCTTTACTGATTAACGTTAGTGATGTTGTGAGCTAGCTTGCTAATCGCTGCATTGATTCTGAGGGAAATTCTGCTGTTTTGAAGTGAGGAACAGCAATTAGCGCTGTTACAGACACTGTGGCTAATATTGTGAAATACTTTTGTGAGTCAGCTAGTTAATGTTAGTTTAGTTTTTTTTGTCTTTTCAGCAGACATGTAAATCAATAGCGTTACGGCAGGTAAAATCTGTTTATATGAGTGCTGTGTGACGGGACCAGCTTAGAGCTGTCCACTTGTGATTGGATCCCCCACGACGGATGTCAGTGCCAGGTCTGAACAGGGCCAGAGCAACCCCGGGTTGCTTACACTCGGATGATTTGTGCCCTTGAACTGATCAATGGACTCTCCATCCCTCTGTCACGGCCCTGGAACAAATCGATCAGCTTGCCACTGCAAATGACTGTGGCTTCTCAGTGAGTGTTAAAACCCACTCTGTCTGCTGAACAACAGCCACCGGTTGACAGTGATAAAGTGTAAGTGGTTGAATTCCTGTTAACCTGTTCCTCTTTCTCTGAAGGTATCTGGCCCTGGTGGAGTCCCTGCCGACATATGGAGTCCATTATTACCCAGTGAAGGTAACAGCGGTGCCCTGAGTCATACAGAAGCTTAACCTTTGAACAAGCTGTCAACATGCTGTCTTCATTTCTTTTTCTGCATCTAATCCAACATATCAATCTAACCTGTATTAACTTAATTTTATTACATTTTGCTTGATGCTTGAATCATGAGGCTGTTTCCTGTTTAAATTCTGTTCTGTGGCTAAGGCAGTAACACATGTCTGTTACTGTAGGAACACACAGGACTGTACTGTGCCTGCTTGGGTGGGATAAGAGAATACAAACTCGCTTAGTACAGAATTACACCATAAAGTTACTACAAGGATTTCTTTTATCTCATCTCTCATTTTGATACTGATGCCTCTGTATGACCTACATAAGCAAACAAGACCATTAGTGAGAAGATTGGCTATTTTTTTTTAAATGCCTGGGTCAGATTCCCTGTGAAATCTGATGAAATACTGGGCCAGGATCAGCAAAGAGAAAAAGGAAAGAAGTGACGGAAGAACAAACAAAAAAAAGCTAAAAGGGGCAGTTAATGTCGGTCAGCCATTCAACAGATGGAGAGAATTGAGACAAAAAACTGTGTTTAAAAAAAATAGTATTAAAAATAATTCCAAAACAAATGCACACGCTATAAGCCAGATCAAGATCTTTAAGACAGGACGTGGCGGTGGTGCTCCGGTAAACACCACCACGTTGGTCCACAGGAGCCGCTAAAATCGACACAAAATGAAAGTACCTTGTAGTAGCGTTATATAATTAAAAAAATAAAGAATCCAGTAAACCATTGCAGCACATGTTTAGTTTAGCATGTTTTATGTGTTTCCTCCAACTTTCCTTGCTTTTACTCGCATCTACTAAATTTCCCAACAAAACCCTATTAAATCAAGGTGTCTGAGGAGATCAAACGGTGGCGTTAAAACGAATCAGGCTTGCAGAGATTTTAAGGCCTGCAATGTATTTGATCTCCTCTTGTGCTGCTATTGCTGAGAGCCTAATGGGGTAATTGCTTTGGTAAAAGGCCTCATTTTTTTTTTTTTTCAAGCTCCCACCAATAAAGCTCCCTCTAATGAGCGGTGGTGTGGTGTGTGTGCTTTCATGCAGGACAAGCAAGAAATACCGTGGTGGCTGGGAGTCAGCTACAAAGGCATTGGGCAGTACGATTTGCAGGATAAACTGAAACCAAGAAAGGTAGGTTGACCTATTTTTACAGCTGCTCTATTTGCCTTGACTGTATTTGTTTTCACTTAAAATGCTATTTTTTCAAAGCAAAACTCCACCAGTTGAGACACATTTTCATGTTTGTTTATTTTTGTGGTGAGTTTTTTCCTTATCCATGTCAAGAATCTAAGGATATGGGATTTCATATGTTGTACAAACTGTAAAGTCCCCTGGGACTATCTTGGGGTGTGGCCTTTATAAATAAACTTGACCTGACTCGGTTTTCTTACAAAGTGACATTTAATACGCTAACAAATAAAGTTTGAGTATTAGAAGATTTTAACTTCTTGTGAAAGTATATACTATTGAGCACTATTGCGATACCTAAATTGCCAGTTTAAAGCACAGCTTTCATCACCATGCCTCTTGTTAGCTGGTTAATGATCCATCCACACTGTAAATAGGCGTAATTAAGACTCTGGTTCCCATGCCAGTCAGGAGAAAGAGAGAGACAGATGGGGAAAATATTTTGGAGTATCAGTATGTGCTGTGTGCAGTCAAGGCTGTAGGTGAGCAAACACAGTACAATACTAACAACAGTGGAATGAACTTGGGATTATAAAACCGCTTAACTTACAAAGTTTTAAGGGGGAAAGGCACAAATACCTATACTTACAACTTCAATGGCTAGAATGGTCTCCTTTTGATTATAAGCGTATCATTGGGGCAGTTTTATACAAGTAAATTAAAATGCCTTTTCATACAGGATAGTTTTTGTACCTGCCATTTGTAACTGAAAAAGTACAATTATGTACACGAGTGTCAAAGCTGTACCTCTTTAAACAATCATCACTAATATTACTTTTACCTTAATTTAGGATGAGCCAATAAGAATTTGTTCCTTCATCTATCAGACACACCCTGTAAGCTTTATTGTTCATATGAAGCCACTCATCTGGTCTGTAGGGGGCCCATCATGTGCATGTAATGGTTAGGGTTTCCGTCGCACCTATCCTGGAAGATCTCAATGTCCCGAACAAATGGGAGAAAATCCAGTCAAATATTATCTGTTTCTGTTGAGCTTAAAAACAATTGATAACGCTTTTTAAAAAATAAATAGCGGATGTGCCACAGAATGTATCTTTTTGCTGGCTACACCCGCAGCGCACATACACCGAAGGCTCAAAGACAAAACAAGACGGTAAGCTTTCGTTTGGAGATTGTGTGGGATTGTTTCTTCAGTGTTTGGACAGAGCACAGCACTGTGAAACTTTGTTTGTGTAATATGGGTAAGTTAACATCTACAGACTACAGTGAGCTATGTAAGGAATAAAGTTACTAAGCAACCCCCAGCTGGCAAAATTAATGCAGACAGAGTGATCAAGACCCTATACCTGTCTATGTCTATATGTGTGTGTGTATGTATATATATATATATATGTGTGTGTATATATATATATATATATATATATATATATATATATATATATATATATATATATATATAAGACACTTTATGATTTTTTGATTACAGTATGCTGTAGTTTAAATCAAATAATTTCCGGTCCCTTACTAATAATGTCCTTTTCACTGGACTTTATGACCGGAGAGATGTAAATGTGTGCTGCTCTCTTGTTGGACTTCAACAGATTTTTCCGGTAAAAAACTGGTTATTACCCGATAATGGAAACCCTGGTTATAGGCTTTTAGTACAAAAATGTACTGCTCCTGTACTACAAATCTGTTGTACTTGTGGCTGTGATTTCCCTCCCCTTTTTTTGAGAAGTGTCATTTAATAGTGTCCCAATCAAGCATTTGTCCCCGGCCTCTTTCATTAGACTTGTCATAGCTGTTGTTATGTGGCAGAAACCTGTTGACATAGCAGGGTGTGCTGTTACACCGAGACATTAATGGGCACAGCCACAGTGTGTTTCTCCCCAGCCCTCCTAGTGGAAGGTGTAATTATGGTTCTCTGTGGGAAGTAGCAGGCCTCTCGGACTGCGTTTGGCACTCTGCCAGCTGGGTGGGTGGGTGAGTGTTTGTAGTTAGGAGACAGCAATGAGGGTGTTGGGGTGCTGGGAGGGTTCAAAACTAGTCTCTGCCTTCTTC
This sequence comes from Lateolabrax maculatus, assembly GCA_031216445.1. Lineage (NCBI taxonomy): Eukaryota > Metazoa > Chordata > Actinopteri > Acropomatiformes > Lateolabracidae > Lateolabrax > Lateolabrax maculatus. The sequence goes on along the minus strand of CM062213.1, from coordinate 23,729,471 downwards.
AACTCCTCCACACAAGATGGGGAAAGTCACATGAGAACCTCAAAAGAGCTTCCTGTTGTGGGAAAACGACGTTGCCTTTTTAAATGACCTTTTTGTTGCTCTTACTGCTAAGTGGAATTGTATGGCTGCTTTCCTTTTGCCTCGAAGGGAGTCCTCTATATCTGGTGAATATTGATAATGCTTCCTGCCTTAGTTCACAGCCCTTGTATTCGGCCCCGCCCATCCCTCCTTGCCCTCTGCCCAGCCCCCCTCAGCATGCTGCATTCATTATGGTAATCTGTGTATGTGTGTGTGTTGGAGGGAACACAATTAATCAAACAATACAAAACAATTATCTGCGTAGGGGTGCTGGGGGCTGGATTTAAAGGTGGAACTGGTGGGAGGTCAGCAGTTGAGCATTTTTAAAACATATATATATATATAGTTTGTAAAAGTCTTTTGAAGTAGCTACAATAGCTCAACCTCACATTATCTTCTCTGCATGCGTGCCAGTTTCATCACTCCTTATTGAATAGCCTGAAACTCAAAAGCCCACTCTCCCTGCTGTGTTAAATAGAAGTGGCACAATTAGTAATGTGAATACCCTGTCATTTCCATTACGCATAGACTAAGTGTATGTAAGCATTGTTTAATGTTTATAAAAAAGCATAGATTATGTATTCCAAAGATCTGGAGGGGCCATTAGGAGTAAAAGTAGATGAACAGGATTAGATACCATCCAATATGATTTACAGAAATGGAGGACCACAACAGTGTTATGTGTTTCCAGGACATACAATGAGACTGAAGCAGATGGCAAGTCAAAACTTTCTTGAATTAAACCAGGAGACTTTTCTGTCTCTCTTCCTCTCTCTGTCTCACTGGGGTTCTCTCCCAGCGGGTAATGGGACACTCTTTAAGACCACATGCTGGTCCACATGTATAATGAGCCAGTAGAACCAAAATAAATCTTCAGTTTATTATGGGTGACACTGTCAGCCTCGGGGTAAAAGTGACATAATATGAAAGACCTGAAAATGTGAAAAAGAAAGTTAAAAGGAAGTTCAAATGAAAACTGAACAGATTCTCTCTCCATTAAACTCACCCCATCGTGAATCAAAACAGGATCAAGTTCCTTCCGGCATTTTCTTGTTGTCAAGTTTTCACAACTTTAAACTATGCGTCATGTTGTGGAAACGTACAGGGTTGCCAGCCAGCCAGAGCTGGTATGTGACGTGTTATGTGAAGGGTGGGGCAGATATTTTTTCTGTAAGGCCATGTGAGTCAGGGCCTTTGACACATTTTTATCCATGTATGATTTTGCCGACTCGTGGCCCCGTGGGGTCCTTGGGTTGTGGGTGTGAGCTGGATCTGAACAGCCTGATCCCATCTGAAACCACAGGCATTTCTGGCTCACTTCCACCTGCCTGTAATGAGACGTTTGGCAAAAACAAGGGAGATGCAAATACGAAAGATACAATGATACAGAAATTCTGTGTATTCACTCAAATCATGAGTGTACCGTTAAGCTGGTGTGTTTCCTGGTTTTAATAAAATAGATACATTTTTCTCTATATAGGGGCTGTATTGATGAGTCACTTGCTATGAGAATTTTCTTTTGTGCAGAATGATTTCTTGGACTGCTTCCTCTTTAAGAGGACTACTTGCAGTCCAGTGATCGTAGAGATTGAGGTGTGTCACATCCCTGAAATATTTTGGCAGTGGCTTCAGCAGCAGTCATAGGAGAGTCCTCTATTAGTTTCATCTATGTGCTGGCACACAGGTGTGGAGTCTCCCTAATAGGAGGAATGATCCAGCGGAAGTGTTGTGTTAATTGCCTAGACCTTTGTTATCTGTTGTCACAATGTAAATTATGCTAGTGATAACAACTAGGAGATGTTAATTGGAGTGGTTGTCCCCTCTACAATGGGATGAGCTTTTTGGAGGTGTCCTGCCAGTTGATTCCCATTGTTCGTTAAGTACCTTGCTCTTCATTTCACTGGCAGACTTCACTATGCAATTGATAAAGAGTGCATAATTGGCCGGAACAGCATGCCAACAATCATAAAGACAATATTGTTATACGTTGACCGGAAACCAAACATTTACATTTAGTGTCTGCATGAATATTAGCTGGAGTAAAATAAATCTACATTTAAAAATCATAGAAAATGGAAGCTTTGTGTCAAAGTGTATGAACAGACTGGTTAAAAGTGTAGCTTGAAACCTTTGTGGGCTAGAGTTATTAAAACATAATGCACAGTGTTTCTATTTGCCTGTTAAAGTGGCCTGACAGAGTGCTCCCTTGCCAGATGAAAGCAAAGAGAGCCCCTTCTATTAATGATTAGACCATAGTAACAGATTCCTAACATGTTTGCCCTGCTGGGGGAGATGGTTATAGTAAATTCAGCCACACAGCAGTGCTTTGTTTTGTAGTTACAATATGAAAAGCAGAGAACCTCCCAGATGGAAGCGGAGAATTCAAAGTCTGTGTTTGGGACTGATCGCCCATCTGTGAGTGACGGCAAGTGGAGCAAAGATGAAATGTCTTCAAATAAGGAAAAACTCTGCCCAGCAAATACTTGTGTACAACCTGCTCATCTGGTCTGACTGAAAAGGAAGTGAGCTGTGTGGGAGAGAGAGAGAGAGAGAGAGAGAGAGAGAGAGAGAGAGAGAGAGACTTGAAGGCAGCCTGAGGTATCTGTGATGTCAGAGGAGGAGGGGGGGTAAAGGGGCGTGGCCAGCTCGGCTGAAACTCTTGCAACACCTATCTGGCATCAGACAGACAAGAGAGAGTATTGTTCGTAGAAGCTCTAGCCCTGTGGGAAACTCAGAGTCAAAGGATCCAATACAAACCCAAGTGAATTCAGGAGGGATTTCATAGGCGAAAAATATCCTTACGGTAAGCCTTTTCATCGTGTCCACCTATTACCTGTTTAGCTGTTTTAAATGGTCAAGGGGTTTTAATGTATTATTTTCTCCTTGTCTCCGTTCTTTGGTGTGGTGTTGTACCTGCTCTCAGACCTGTAGTCTGTCACTGTGAGCCACACTGTTGTAAAGGAAGATATGTAATGTGTAGTTGGTTTGCTGAGTATAAATTATGCTCAGCAGAGTGTTTGTCCCAGTGGGAGTGGACGTGTCAGCTCATTGTGAGTTCTTAGCCTCAGCACAATTTCTCACTCAGGGCATGAGATGTATAATATGTTTTAGCCGTTTAGAGTAATTTAGGTTGTTACCTTCCAGGTTGCCATCAGATAAATCAGTGGTTATAAATGTAATCTCGGCCCGACTATTGTGCAGCCTCTTTTCTTTGTACCAGAATGAGAGCAGGGAAGAGTTGTTCACAGGCAAGTGGCTCCAAATCTGTTTAGTGAACCCAGTATCAGTGGAGCAGATGTTTCATTCTGACACAGAAAAGTCCTGCCTCTGTTTTCCTCCACAGCAGAATGAAACAAGATGCTGGCGTGCCGTCTGGCACAATTTTGCTCCCTGCAGTTGCAGCAGCCTTATAATTGCTCGTGTGTTAGCCCGAACCTACACCTGACTGGCTGGCCTGCTGAGCCCCGTTCACAGCTTCAGCTGTTATGTAGTTTCTGCTAATGTTGCAAGTTGACCAGAAAAAAATAAATGACCTAAAAGGCAGGCTGCTGTGGCTGAAACAAAGCAAGTTGTTTTAATACCGTTCTCCCCGTTTTGTTGTCTTTTGGCGAGATTGCTCCTCCTTGTATGGGAAGCTTCTAGCTTTTCTGAGTAAACTGATGCAAATGTGTGTTTTACAGCTATTGTGTATCAAATGGCAGTTCTGTTTATGTACTGTAAATCCACATTAAATCAATAGTCCTGTGTTGGCTTGTGTACTCAGCGATGTGTAATGTCTCTCTACCCATCCCCTCCCCCTTTCTGCCGAACTGTCTTTCTCTTTGCAGTTGTTTCAGTGGAAGCAGTTGGAGAATTTGTATTTCCGCGAGAAGAAATTTGCTGTGGAAGTGAACGACCCACACAGGTCAGAGAAGGCAAACACTTAATCTATCTTAACTGATCTTAATAGGCCCTTTCCCTGTGTTTGAAATGTTCCCATTTTAGCTGCTGCTCTCTTGCTTCTGATGTCCTTATCCTACACCTTACACACTGTGAAGGGCATCTGCAGCCAGTGGCCCATTTAAGACACCATGTTAATAGCTGTAACCTGTCTGTTTAATGAGTGAATGTCTTCCTGCTGTTCAAGGGCCATTTTATTATTCTAAGCTTGCTATAAGACCTCTGCTCCTCACACAGGCTTTAATGTGGCCTCCAAGGCTGTCATTAAATCCCACTGTCTATTTCAAAATGAGTTTGATGTCGCTGCTCGTCTCCTCTTCAGTATATTATTACACAAACACCCACAAGTTTAATTGGATAAAGAGTTTATTTGAATTCTAATCTTTGCTTAGCACATCGTTTTTATCTTAATTAAAGCCTTGTTTATCTACCATCAACTGTTTAGTTTTTGTATGCAGCTATGGAACAGATTTGCTTCTTGTATCAGCACAAGTACTGACTGACTGTGTCATTATCTTCTACAGAAGAACAGTGACCAAGCGTACTTTCGGACAGACTGGTCTGGTTATTCACTCATGGTATGCCAGCCACTCTCTGATTAAAACCATCTGGGTGATGGCCATCAGTCAGCACCAGTTCTACCTGGACAGGAAGCAAAGCAAAGTGAGTGTCTATTTTCTCCTCACTGATTCCCTTTACTTCACATTCACATTTCCTGCCAGATGAGATTTAGTAGGAAACAGTGTAATACTCTTTTTACACTCTGATGTTGGACCCGTGTAGACAGCTTTCCTCATGTCAAGTGACCCGCATAGGCGACACACCTACAGATCAGGGTCAGGTGTGTGTTTTTTGTTTTTTTATCATTTAACTGACTTCAGTATGAGCTGTAGTGTTGACCTGTTTCACCAGGCTGTAAAATTAACCTTTAGACTGATTCAAATGCGCAGAGCCTGTGTTTCTCTTTCAGTTTAAACATGGACTGAAGTTCTGTTTAAAAGGTTATTGTGCAAGTGTCGCAGCCTGGTGTAATGGTGACTGTTCATCATGTGATGCACTGCCAGATCCGTGTCCCGTGCTTGTGACTTGTGTACATAGCTTGACAAAGGGATATCCCAATTCCTCCAAGTTCAATGTAAATAGGTCCAATGCTGGTCCGCTATATGTTGGAATAGAATTGCTGTTATCCATTGACGGGGTCTGAAATTAACACACGCCAAATGCGGCAAATTTTTGGTAGTGGCAAGTTATATCGTCAGGCCATTCACCACTTTGACAGACAGGGAAAATGCACAACAGAAAGCCACATTTAGTAAGGTTGGTGTAAGATTGGATAGAGCTATACACTTAACATCACTTGCAACTGCTGTCTTAAAGGAACACTGTTGGCCGTAGAACCTTATTTGTTTTGATTGACAGTCAAAATTTGTCCAATTCTAACCAATAACTTACATTAAATGATGTCTAAATTATCTAAATGCTATTCCTTCATGTAGCACATAGATTTGGCAGATAAAGTTTTTGAGTGGCAGACCAAAAAAATTCTTACCTGCCACAGTGGCAAGCGATGAATTAAGTTGATTTCAGACCCTGTCTACTGAACCTGAAGTAACAGGCGGTTAGGTAGCTGAAATTGAAAATGCACAAGAGCTTGTAATTGCTGAGTGAAAGATTTTTATCACTCTGCCAATATAGTAGGCAGAATGATATAGTCTTAGTAGTGGTGCCTATTATCTTGCCTATTTTTGTCTTGTCTGTGGCTTAAGAGGAAACATATTTAAGTCAAAGTAAACTACAATTTGCCATATAAAATGTGAAGTGTTTAGTCTGGAAGGGACACATGGTTTTTATGGCCACATCATTAAATAAATAGGAAGAGGCACTGTGTGTTGACAGCCCAGGTTCTTATGCGAGTGTTAAAAGTTGTTCAAATGCCCTGAAGATACACTTCAATCCATGCATTTATGATACATTTGCTGAGTATCAGGGCTATTATACAGTATGAGTGGTGTGTGATGTGCATTTCGTGGTAGAGATGGATGAATGAGAGTGTGTGTGGCTGCAGTCAAATGAGGTTATTCAGCCACTGTCTCCCTGAAAGGCAGATGGTGTGTCAGTGTTCATCCAGGAATAGAGCCCATACTGATTGATGAGCGAGCCGTACGCTTGGAGTACCAAGCATGCAAATGGAGCCACCACTATCGCAGTGCGCTGTCATTAAAATGAAATACTCAAAACCCCCTCCTTCACTACCCTGTATCCTCCTCCTCATCCCCATTTCCTCCTACTAACCGTCTCTTCCCTCGCCTGCAGTCAAAGATGACCACAACCAGGAGTTCAGGAGACATCGCCATGGACCTCACAGAAATCTGCGCCCCGCGGATCAGTAAACTCTCCAGCATCCAGAGCAAAGACCAACTCATCATGGCCAGCAACGGAAGCCTCATCTCAGCCGGTACGCAGAGAGTTAATCAGCTAATGGCTCCTGTTCCACGTCAGATCGTGAGTGATGATTTATTGCTATAATTTGTAGTTAATCAGACGGGTGCTTATTCCAGGTTCTGCTGACTCCGAAGTCAGCGAGGAACAAAAGAAAGAAAAGGTTGCCGAGTTGAAAAAGAAAGAAAAGAACCTTCAAGACACACTGACACAGAAACTTGAGGAACTGAAGAAGATCTGCATGAGAGAAGCCGTAAGTGTCTTTCACATGCTGTTTTTTTCCACTGACGTTTAAAACGCCCACACTCTCAGCTGACTGTTGTGCTCTGTTGCAGGAGCTTACGGGCAGATTGCCCAAAGAGTATCCCTTGGCCACAGGCGAGAAGGTTCCTCAAGTACGACGCCGTGTTGGGACAGCGTTCAAGCTGGACGACCTTTTCCCCTATGATGAGGTTAGTGTAGCTATTGTTGTGTTGTGTTTCTGTGTGTTATGGAATATAGCATGTCACACTTACTGAACCACAGTCATTACACCACTGTGTTTGTTTACCTAGAGCTTAATTTGATCATTTGACTTTTTGAAATGAGGATTAAGAGTTTAACGTGTGTTTTTTGAGGTTTACATTGCGTAATGCTTTGAGTGAAACATTTGTTGTGAGGTGTTACTGGTTTCGATCTACTAGTCAATAGGGAAAACAATATATGAATCAGAATATGAATGTCAATATGTGCCCTAGAAATGAATGTGTCTTTTAACTTGGAGATGTTAGAAGCCTGTAACCTTGTTCAGAGTACTGCCGCTGACGAGAAATGTCTTTATTTTTGGGAGATTCCCCTGTTAACTGTGTGTTTCCCTGTAGGACCCACATCTGAGGAATCTGGAGAGCAGGTTTGCCTTGCAGCAGAAAATCGTGGAGGCAGCCATCAAGTTGTCCAACGAGGGCGACCTCTGCAAGACGGTGAAGAAAAAGAGGAGAAACAACTGTCTGGATGCAATGAGGAAGCTGGAGGACATCGAGAAGGAGATCAACGCCTACAGGATCAGGAAAGGAAAGACACCCACCCAAAGAGCCTCACTGATCTTAGCAGGTAGATGTCATAAACAACTGCAGTGAAAACTCTATACAGACTTCACTTTGCTTGCCTATCAAAGCTTGAATGAAAAGTCTGTCACTTTCTATGAAAAGTGGAATATTGCAGGCGTCTCTGAGGACCGTTTTCTCTCTTCTGTTGTCAGATGATGTCAACCCCTCAGACCTCAGCTCTCTATCTGACAGCCTCACTCTGGACGATGGTAAGTGACCTGTCACAGCCATGTTCAGTGTGCATGTGTTTGCTCCCTCCATTTACTGCAATTTAGATCAATTTTAACCAAACAATTACTTTTATCTCCCAGATGATGAGCTCCTTTCCCAGAGGCAGCGGTCCAGATCGGTTCAGTATTCCCCGAGACCACACCATGCAGAAACACTGGACATCCACTACAGCAACGACAGACGGGCCTCTGCCAATGACCAGCATGCAGACAGCAGGTAAACACTTTGCTCCTATGAAAGATATAAATATTTTAATTTCCAGTGTCTGACAGTTGTTTTTCTAGAAGTCTGAAGCATGGAGCTAGTATAGACCTGTAGTAGACCCAGAGCCACATTCCTGCCAGTCACCTCCTCCCTCCTTCTCCTGCCTCTCCAACAATCTCCCTCTTATCAGCCCAACGCACCGGGCTTTAAAAATAGATGGAAAAGAACATGTCGCTGCCTGTGAAGGAGCAGACAACAATTCCAAGCTGAGAAGGAAAGGGAAACAGGAAAGTGGCTTTGGAAACTTAGTTTACATGGCAGCTACTTCATGACAAAATTATATGGGTGAAGTGTTGCCCTCAGCTTCAAAGATTTGCATTTATTTTAAACAGTCATAGTGCTTGCTTTTGCATGAAAAGAAAGATCAGTGGACTATGTAATGGCAGTCATTCAGGTGTAAATAATTACTAAAGTGCTGCATCCAAGCAGTCCAAAGTTTTTTTTGTTTTTTTTTCCCCTTCAGTTTTATAAAGAAGTACAAAAAATGATAGAGGTGTTTGTCTCGATCAAAACGTTTTTCCCTAAACAGGCCAATGCCCTGAAAACACTGTTCTTATCTGTGTTCTAGATTAAATTGCGGCCAAGTCCAGGAATCACTCCACTACAGTCACCGCGATGCCTTATCAAGCCACAACAGCCCGTTTAAACCGGCTTCCAGACAGCCACGTGATGCCCGCAGCATGCCCCCCACCCCGCTCCTCACCCGCAACGCCTACAGCAGCACCCAGCTCAGGTAAGGCCTCAGAGATTTACTTTGTCTTGTGAACATCTGCTTCATCAGCAGATCTTGTGTGTTTTGGTGTACATGTGAGTGAAAACACAGCTATTCAATTGCGGGTTTTTCCAATTGTAGATCCGAGGACGTTCCACAACATTTGCGGCAGCGCAGCGGTAGCCTGGAGTCCCAGTCTCAGTTCCTGACAGAAGCCGAACCCCCTGCGCCGACGTTCACCTTCTCCTCAGCCCGACGCAGCAACAGCACTGAGGTCCTCGACGACGGCTCCTCCTACACAAGCCAGTCCAGCGTAGAGTACAGCGTCCCTGGTAACCACACCCACAGGCGCAGAGCTCGCGGCCGCCACAGGAAGGACGTGTACGCCAACACGGGCAGCATGCCCAACCTGGCCCAGCCAGACGCCCGCTGCTACGCCTACCAGCCACGGGCCCGGCCCACCACCACGGCCTACTACGTCGCAGGCTATCCCAGCTACGCAGAACCGGAGCCTTACTCTAACGGAGTCTACATGTACGAAAACGAGATGGAGGGACACTATAACGTCAACCCTTCCTACCACCCAACCCCGACAGCTTATCACAGCCACGACATGCACGGTCACTATGGTAGCGACGAGATAGACGGCATGTCACAGAACCCGTACGCCACGCTGCGGCCACCCAGGAACCGCCCGGTGCCCCGCAGCACCGAGCAGGTCAGCAAGAACATCCAGAAGGCTCTGGTGGCCGAACACTTGAAAGGCTGGTACCATCGCAACGCTGCGCACAAACAGACGGCGTGCAACTACGACTACGACAGAGGCTCGCAGCAGAGCCTGGGCTATCAGACCATGCCCGCGCCCTACAGCCACAGCAACAGGAACATCTCCTACTCATCAGGTTAGATCGCTGCACTTCTATAAGTCTCTAGTGCTTTATGTCGTCCACCCTGGTTTCACATGGAGGTCGGTCATTTGCTGACTTCTACCGTTTGTTCCCCCAGTGTCCTCAGCGTCTTCCGGTGGAAACTGGCACAGCCACATGAGCGGCGGTGGTATGTCGGAATATGACATGCCCATGCACGCGCCGCAGTCCTACTCGTACAGTACAGCCCCCTACAGCCACTCCGCCCACAACAGGTGAGAAAAAAGAAAAAAAAACACTTGGCCTCAACTCAGCTCCTTATCCAATAAGCCACCCCCTGATCCTCCTTATCCACAGAGCTAAGCGCTAGTGTTTAATTACCTAGAATGGATGGCTACAGAAAATATAAGCTGCTGTTTGGTTTTATTATTCCTTACACACGACAATACTGTGGACTGATGTCTAGCCAGTGTTACTTTTTCTTCAACTTCACCCTTTAGCAAATCAGAGAACATCCATCTGCTGCACGTGTCAGCCTGGTTCAGCAGTGGGATTATAGGATCTGTGCAGCCAGCAGTCAGTTCTTCCTCAGAGTTTAAGACTGGTTCTGCTCTCCTCCTTAACTGTCCACTGGCCCCTGCTTTCTTATAGATATGGCGCCTCCCAGCTTTTTAAGGGCTCCTGGCACAGCCCTGATGGCCGGAGGCGCTGTGCCCTATTCCCTGCTAGTTCTTCCTCTTCAGCTTCCTCCTCCACCTCCTCCCTGCCCTCCTCCTCCTTTCCCTCCTCCTCCTCCTCCTCCTACTCCCCTGGCTGTCGGGTCAGGCAGGTGACCTCCAGCCTCGCGCAGCCACAATCCTCCAGAGGGCACAGGCTCAGTAAGGTGTCCTTTGTGAAAGGTAGCTCATAGTAAGTAAACAGCAACGGCCGGAGCCTGTGCGTTTGCTGCTTTCAGTGTGTCCGCAACCTGACTCCATAGTCTGCTTGTTGATGTTTTGAAGTGAACGTTGCATTTTTGAGATGTCTGACTGATCCTTTATTGTTATGTATGATGAGGTAACTGCATGGCTTTTTTTTTTTTGAAAAATATGCCTGCCCTACTTCCTCTTCCAGTTGGCATATTGTCATCCAGTGGTCACATTTCTCTGCAGTGTGCCTTTACGGCTAAGATTTTTTTTTGGTTTGTTTTCCTCTGCTGTTTGCCTTCCTCTTGGCCCATACAAAGGCTCCCTGCCCATGTGCTGCCATTCACCCATGACCTTTGCCCCCTTTCATGCGCAGATGTCCCCCAGAGTTTGAGTGGCGGAGCTGTGATAGGATGGCGTGCCCTGCGGGGCCTTTAGAGAGGTGTGGTGCTGTTGCCTATGCTACTGACCAGGAAAATTAAACCCCTCCCCCTAATATTCAAAGTCACAGCACAGAAGAAAGGGTGAGAGACGAGAGTGTAAAACCTCCCCACATGGTTAACATGGTGATGGTGATGTGTCTTTTTTAATATGTGGCAGGGACTGACAGAATGCTCCAAATCATTTCATAGTCCTCTTGCTGATTTTTGCTTTATTTCTCTGGGTGTGTTGTGGTGGTGGGAGAGCACTTGTGTGGCAGAGGAAAAAATGTGACCCCTGAATATTGTCGCATTTGAAGGCTATGCGTGTGCATAATGTATGTGTGTTGCTTCTGCTGTTGTGTTGGGTGAGAATGTTTGACCCTGGGTTTACTCGTCTTAAACTGAGATTAACATTAACATGCCTGAAACACATCCGGTAACTCAGTTCATGAATGTTTTTTTTTTTACATCTCCTCTTCTATTTCTGATCTTGGCACTACAAAGCTGAAATATGACCGGATGGTTTTGACGGCCCAGGGTTAATTCATTCTAAACACATATTTAAGCATTCACAAGCTGCATTCAGTTTGCCTCCCGTCTAATGTGTTTCAATCTTGTGTGTTTCTTACAGATCCTATATAGATGTCAGCCAAATGGACTCACACATTGGTAACCAAATGCACACTAACCTGCAGCCAGACGACCAGATTTGCTGGCACGAAGACTCAAAACCGGGAACAATAGTGTAGTTGCCTATCTGTCATCGTGCTGTATAAATTTCTCACCTTGACAAGTTGTCATTGTGCCTTAGACTGCACTTACCTGTTTTTGTGTACAAGGGGATCCAAAGAATGAAGGAACTTTGAATTCATTGTGTAAAGGAAATGAAGTCTTCTCATTTTCTGTTCTCTTGAATGCAATTGCCGAACTGTTTTTAAATCAAAATGAAACCCGACAGGAGCGTCTACGTGTCTGGATTGCGAGTGTTTGTGGTGATGGCTATTGTGCACTGAAACTATACCAGGACCTGCTGTGGACTGCGTGGTATAGCCAAAGGGACTAAACCTCTCCAGTGTTTGTCTGTAGAGATACCGGCTTCACAAACCAAGGACTAGGACCGTCTCTAAGAGGACACAGAGCCGCAGTGAACAACTGCAGAGAACGACTCCTCCCGCTCTGCCACTTAACACAGATGTATGAACACTGTAACCATGAAGGATCGGACAAAGATTGATAAGGATTATCACAATGAAGGATTGAACTCATTAGAAGTTGGTCAGAAAAGCTGGCTTCTTCCTGGAACATTCAGCAGTCACCAGATGCAGTTTTCTCACAGCATTGCTTGTAGCTACCACAGTGCTCCCTGTATCCTTGTTTGTAATTTACAAAGTATTCATGCTATCTTACTGTCAGTACTTACAAACCAATTGAGCCAAATGCTTCTGTCACACCATTTGAGTATTACCCGAAGTCACCGACTTTGATATCACTGCCACATCTAATCAGTCGCTGCAGGAACACAGAAAAATCAATATTTTTTTTTTAACATGGTTATTTCATCCATGCTGGACATCATGGACTGGTGCTCCCAGTTTCTCTCAAGAGAATGAAGCTGTATGTAAATGTTGGTATTGTAAATACACTGGTTCTGTCTTTTTTTTTAGAGCATTTTTATGTATTTGAAAAGCATGTAATATATAGTAAATAATTGTTGTTAAGCTGGTTCTTAGTAATTTGTATAATTGCATTTGTTTGAATTAAAAAATCAGCATTTGAATCAGTTGTTCAGTTTGTAGGTGATATTTATTGATAAGACTTTTAAACTTCTCAGGGACATTTCATCCATCTGAGTGCAGGAAAACACAGGATTTAAATCCAAATCCGCTGAATTAGGTAATTGAACGTCTGTGCAGCCAATTCAATTAATGAAATGGGTTTTGAAGAGAGTACAGTCATCGTCTCTACTTAAAGAGGAAAATGACTAAATGACCTAAAGTCTCATTTACATTTTATTGCTATGAACAACAGCCGTCATCACAGTGGCTTAGGATGGTGGTCAACTGGAACACATAAGTACATTCTCCACATAGAAATGGTTTGGAAACTGCTTATCTGGGGTGCGTTCAAGGAAGCAGATTATAGTTAGAAAGATAACTGTAGAGTGCTGGCTTCATCCCAGTTTTTTTCTGTGCTTGTAAGAATGAATGCAGGGCTGCAATCAGTCATGATGAGAGCTAATTATGAATAAATGATCTGTTTTTAGAAATGCTCCCCTGCTGCAGAGCTCTGTCGCTCCGCTGTACGTTCCCACCGCCTTGCAGGGTTGCCAGGCTGGTTTTTCTGTGTCCTCAAGCTGTAAACAGCCCAAACCAGTCTTTAAAACCTGTCACACCCATTATGGGCGAGAACCTGTTCTTCTGTCCTCCCTGTGAATGACAAGCCAGTGTTTATAGCACCAAACCCTCCCTGCAGGCATCCATGTAATAGAAGTCACTGTAGACTACGCTATAACCCTTCACCTCCTTTCCCTCCCTTCCTTCCCCAGCCGGGACACCTTCCCCACCACTACAAGTGTGTCCTGCCACTGGTTGGTAGGCCACAGTTGAGCAGCTTTACTTCAGTGTTGTGCTTCTTGAGCAAGCTCAGGGGAGGTCTCAGACACTTCCAGCTCCTCGGCTTTGCCTGAGGCAGCGAGGGGGGGGGGACTTCGTATCCAGCTGTCTCCCTCTGTCTCTGCACCTCTGCTGCTTCACACCAGCTGCAGCCAGACATCAGGCGAGGCTGTTCCAGCTGACACTCGACTACATAAACAATGGGCTCCTATGTACTTCCCCTTCATCTAACACGTTACAGACTAAGTTGGAGTATGGAGAGCAGATTAGGGCTGGGTATCGAACCTTTATGCTTTTTTTGGTACAGACCAAAATGTGTCTGTATCAAAGACTATCAAGAACAGAAAGCTTGTTCCAGTAACCCCAAGTAGCAAAAAAAAAAAAAAGCTATCAATCAATTATGAAAATATTTTTTTATTTCTATTTTATTTAGGCAATATAATTATACAGCTGCTTGTGTTTCAACAAGATTAGCATATGAAAACGTTGACTTTTTTTGTTATTTGCAAAACATTTTTGTTTTGTGGAACTATTTCTCAAATCCTGGTTATAAGTACTGAAACGTAGGCATCGAATCAGCACTAGTAGCAAAGGTTTTTAAACAATAGCCATGGAGCAGATATATGTGTGTCAGACATGGACAGCTAAACCCCGCCACAGAGTTCAGCTGAGCTCAGATCAAAGTGACTATAAATCATGTTGTGCTGCGGCTTCCCCAGGATCAGCACATTTACCTTGATCCTGGGAGTAATGGCTCAGACAAGTTATGAGGGGTGAATAGTTGGATTAGCTGACCGGCCACATGCACTCAAATCTTGTTCGAGGGCTATTATGGATGACTTTCCGTCAAGGAGGCAGTATGGGTGTATGGGAAGGTTGAGGAGCTCACAGAGGGACACAGCGGACCACAGAGGTCACAGCGGGTCGTCATTATCGTGGCACATGATCTGCTGTAGTGCAGGTCCAAGCAGACCCGTTGAGTTCACTCAGCCAGATCTGCTGAATGAAAGGCTGTTGGGGTGGTGTCAACCCAAAGGTAGCGTGCTGTCAAAGTGCCTGACCCAACTACATACCGCATTGTATTATACTAGATTACTCCCCGTCCTACGCGTTTGTGTTGAGGGAACCAAACGGGAGGCAGATGTTGCAAGTCAAAAGTGCAAAAACAGCACACAGGTTTGTTTTTATGTCACATCCACCGACCTCTGTTGCCTCATTGAACCCAACTTTTTGGAAGCAATTATGGTCCTTTCAAAATGACAAGTTAGTTACGTGTTGCTGATTCACGCAAAAGCACCAAGAAAGGATAAGTGCTGTTTTGCACTGTGCAGCAGCGCTTCCTCTCCTGGATTACAGCCCGTTGAGGAGGAAACACCAAAGACACACACCTGTTGGGTGTGCGGCTGCACACGCGTGTTGGTGGGATCCTCACAGCAGCTGCAGCAGCCAGAACAAGGGCCTCCACTGTGCCCTTGGAGACATGACTTTACTTGACTTTATTGCCGCCAGTGCGTGTGTTCACTCCTCCGAGTTGCACAACATGGATGGAGAGGAGGCACCATCGGGAGAGGACATAAATCACAACTGTAATACAGAGGGGGAAAGCCTTGCAGCTCGAGTCAAAGTTAAACCGGAGTGCCACTGGAATACTATTACACCTGAGTGTGCAGAGGTCATCAGTAGGGTTCGTTTCAGAAATACCATGCATTCCTTACAGAGAAATGATGCTGATTTAGTAATATTGAAAGCAAAGGCTTAACAAATAAAGTTGTAAATAAGGTAATCTTCTTCTAACATGGGCACTTTGTTGGAAAAACCAGCACTCTGAAGTGATTACTCTTTTTAATGCCCATCATTCTTATCTTCATGTTTCCTCCAATCCTTACATGCTGCCGTTTCAAACTAAATAACAGAACATTATGTTCCAGATGGATTCTCGTTATCTGCAGTCAATTTCAAATGGAATCCAATAAAAATAAAAACACAGCTGAAGTAGCTGACACAGCGGCTGACTCGGGTTTGGAGGTGAATGACTGCAGATGAATCCACTCTGTCAGTGTGCAGCGCTCAGCTCTCCACACTATAATCTACTGCAGCCCGTTGATTAGCATTGGGGTAAGTGGAGAGGAAAGCAAAGTTAGCCAATCCATCACCTAGGGGGCATTGTCAAGATTAAACAAGAGTTGCAGGAGGAATACTGATGTGCACGGGTTATGACCTCACACTCCTTTGAAGTCTTCATTTTAAATCCTGACACAGTGATGTGACTCATGGTTTGGAGTTGCACGTGTTTCAAGACAAAGCGGAGCTTTCTCTTTCGTCTGGCTCTTTTTATTTGCATGAACATGATGTTGGGTCGGTACTTAAGTAAACCGTTAAACTTAATGCGAGGAGAGAGACATTATTCAAAAACTTGAAAACAGCCCAGCCTGTATAGTACCTTGGCAGTGATGTGTGTTGAGTGAGCACTTTTTATTCTTTGTTACAAAGCAACACTTGCATTGCTTTCACAATTTCAGCTGAGCGTAAACTGGCAGGACTGATTAAACACAGATTTCATACCGAGGAAGGAGTCTGCAGCTGTGTTGCGCAGAAACACTAGCACATTGCATAGCGGAGATGTGAGGTAGCGCTGAGATGCCCCGGCCCCTGTTGAAGAAAAGTGTCCTGACCAGTTCTGGGTGGAGTGACAGATACTTCGAGGTAAAGATAAAGCCCTTTTCAAAACACATGAAAGGTGGGAAACACATTTTTCATGGTTAAGATGGTTGAGAATTTTGTTACATCCCAGGAACAGGTCAGGATCTTTGGCCAGACCGAGCGTTCCTTTCGAAGTCCAGTCACTCCTTCAGTTTTCCCTCCAGGAAGCTCTGGATCTTTTGAAAGCTCTCCTCTTGCTGGCCAAGAGCCTCCAGCAAAATGCCCATGGGTGACCTCTTCAGCCCGGCCCCTTCGATCTTGTTCTCCAGTTTATTCTTCATGTTGCGGAGGCGAAATGAAGCGTGTGCGGATATCACTGAAAAGCAGATGGGAGAGGGACTGTTCGGGTTTTAAAACATTTGGCAAAAACAAACCTATAAACCTTGTTCAAGTCAAACTATAACAACATCAGTCTTTGAGAATCTGAGGGGGTTCTTTCCAAAACATGTTTCACTGATTTTTAAAGTGTGTTGCCTAAGGTTAATTTCATAATACTTAAAATACACTGATCATTATACTCTAACAAGATCTGATATGTAATAAAATGTATTTAATCAGCTGAGCTAAATTACATCAGTCTGTTTATATTTTTGCCAAAATGATACTGCAGTTATATATCACATTTATGTGATTAAAACTCTCTTCCCAGCGCCACAAGTGTCATCGCCCAACGTTATCATCTTGAACTTACAAGCCAGAGGCAAAGTGATTGCAGACATAAACACCATGACGCTCCCCAGCATAGAGATGAGGACGTAGCTGGCGACCATGACGGCGATCACGAACGCCGTGGGGTTCTGCCTCTTAAAGTTGTTGATGACAGCCCTGTTCTCTCCGGCCCACACCGAGCCCAGGAAGACGCCCGACACCACGGCCACGGCTGTGAACATCCCCAGAGGGTTCAGGAACCTGCGGGGCAGCAGCACAAGACACGTGAGAGCAGAAAGGGGGACTCTGTGACTGCTGGACCGGGCCAGAGCGCCGGCTGGATGTCCTGTATGTGTGTGGTCACTGGCTCCACCAAGTGGCCACGTGTTGTTTGTACAACAACAGAGACTTTTCATTCACAGAGGAGTTTTATTTTGTGTCGATTTGAAATAATCTGGGGTTAGGGTTATTATTATGATAAATGATTAAACCTTTTGTCAGACAAAAATACCAAACAGTCTTTGGTTCCAGCTTCTTCAATGTGAAGGTTTGCCGCTTTTCTTTGTCTCACGTGATAGTAAACTAAGTATATTTGGATTTTGGACTGATGGTTGGATAACACAAGGAATGTAAATGTGAATTTATAATGGGATGTTTTCACTATTTTGCTGATATTTTATAGACCAAATGATTCATTGATTAATCAAGGAAATAACTGGATGATTAATCCGACTGTCCTTAACATCCGGATATAGATTTCATCCAGTCTCCCTGGCCAGACACCTTGGATAGAAAAGCTTTGAGTGACAAATCCAGCCTTGGCATGACTACAGTGACGCCATCAGGCCAAGTCCATGACCTCAGTGAGTGCAGCCAAGGGTGGTCTCGCAGAGATAAAAGATAATCTTCCCTTTCAAAGTAAAAGGCTAATCACTGCCTGCCACTAGGACATAGTGTCCCTTTTATGTATTTGGCATATTACTGAGTTTATAAAAAAAAAATCTATTCAAAAGCTGCATCATATTAGAACCTGACAGATACTGGATTTTCGAGGCCCTCACTGATATTTGAGAGTTTAAAAAATGCGATAACATTACATTGACCAATATTTTTTTTTATTACATAATCACATAATAAACACAAACATTTTGATGAGGATTCCTTAAATTCTTTTTTTAAGGATAGTGAACAAGATATGCCCTGAGCTGGACACTATACAGTTGAAAAATAAACTTGCTAATGCCCTCTGGTGGACAAACTATGGAATGGCAACACTGTTTCTAAACTCCCTCAAACATTTTTGGCATTTCTACACTGCAATTTCTTGTTACTTATTTCACTAATATAAATGTATCTGTAATGAGCTATTATCAGCCAATATGCCCTGCCAACACATTAGTCGGACTCTACCTCATAATATTCCATTTTAAATTCATATATTACTAAAACGTCAATTTACTGGTCACATTTTCAGTATTTTCATTATAATGGATTTCCACCCAATACAAAGTCTTTCTATTGATTTGTAAGGATGTCACTCTGATCCTGAACAAAATCTGCTGCTTGTAGGTTTATCCTGCAGCGTTAGTTACCATGGCAACTGGACCAAGGACAACTCCAGCTTTCTTTGCAAACAAACAAACTCCTCACTTGCACTGTGAAATGGTGAGCATGTTGGAAGACTGACACTGTTGGACGGGCTTGAAACCTCTCCTGAACCACTGTATTACTGTCTGATGGAACCTCTCACATTGTCAAATATGTCACTGTAACAACTGTCACCGCATCTTATCGTTTGTCACCCTACGTCCCCTATTGCTAAACCTCACGGCTGCATTTCCTATTTTCTCTGCCTCCATTTTTATGACATCCAGCAGGTGACAAACCTGATATGTCCCTCTACATGAGGCCTCTACTTAACATGGATTAAAGAGTCAGAAGTTTTGTTCCTCTGCATATCATCATAAATGTGCTGCTGTGACAGACAAACAGAATACATGTAATGTGTTTGATAAATCTATAACAAAAGGGCAACACTGCTGTGTTACATGACTACTGATGTGTTTGGGTGCTGGAGTTTGGTCTGTGTGTGGATTGTGAAAATTTACTCATTTTTGGCAAGGCAAATGAGGGACCATGAGAAAGCATGGCACAGCTGAACTGTTTTGAAACTGGATAAAAATAACATAATAGGGTTTCACAAGGTTTTTACGAAACAAGTAAAATGATTGGGTCAAAGTTCAGCCTTGTTGGTTTAGGGTCATGACTCAGGACCCACTCATTGAAAAAAAGGATCCAATACTGGATTATCCTCCTAATCAGGGGGACAGGAGCTGCTGCACTATCTGTAGTGCAACAGCTGACTAGACAAAGGGCTCAGGAGGCCTCCAGGACCATAGCAACAACATGTCATCACACTGCTCAGTGGGCAGACCATGACAGGGCATCACTATTTTTAGTAAGCTGGGCTTTAGTAAGAACAAAGTGCCAACTAAAGCCAAGCTATTTCTTAGATGAGAGATTTGACCCTTTTGTTCCCTGATCTGATTAAATTCACCTTTTATGGAGTTTATCAGGCAAAAGACTAGTTTTGCAAGCAGCCTGCAGTAGTCTTCCTCTGTGCTGGTGCTTCGGGGCGATGGAAATCTTGATTCTTGTTCATGTACTGTGTGAGTCAGGGTCCACCACTGGTTGCAGACTCCTCTTTTCTCAGTCTGTGTTTCCAACAGTGCACGTAGAGTACATCAGGGGGGCATCTTGTGTGCATTTAAACAGTTTTCTACTAATAGTTCTCAAACCATATTCCTACACCAGGGGCACCAGCTGAGAGATCACACAGAGAACATAACACTCCCACTCGTCTCCGCCTAAGCAGAGCCTACATCCTGCCTTACATCCGCGTGTGCACACTAACAGGGCAACAAGAAGGGCAACAGGACTCCAGAGAAGTCTGACCAAACAAGCACTCAGCCGCTGCCGTACTGATGTCCTGACTCACCATGTTGCAACTTACCCGACGACGAGGAAAACAACGACGGCCAAAGCCAAATAATTAGTCTGATAATAAAGCAGGTTGCTGACAACTCTGTTGTTCCACTTCGCCAAGTCTTTCACATCCGGCTTGGCGAATCGGTCCGAGCCGGGGAAGAAGTCGTCCCACGGCCTGAGCGGCGTCAGCTCCACTTTAGCCATCTGCGTCCTGCTCCGGGCACCGAGCGGACTGACGGACTGACGGACACAGCGCGGACACAGCGCGGACACCGCCGGGAAGTCAGCTGAGGCCGCGGTCTCGCGAGAGGACACGGACGCCTCGCGCTCTCAAACCCCGCCCCCTGAGCCCGACGAGCCCTCGCGCTATTGGCCAGCAGCCGCTCGTCACCGGGAAACACTTCCGGTGAAGCTTCGGGGCCAGCGACGCTTGTGATGAAGCCGTGACTCCGCGCTGCGTGTCGATACCGGCCTCAGCTCTGGTCGCAGGTCAGTTGTGTTTGCTGTGTGCGCGGGTGGCCCACCCTCGCGTGTCTGTGTCACTCGCGTGTCTGTGTCACTCGCGTGCGGGCGGCGCGTGAACAGCGTGGCGAGCGCACGCGAGCACGACTCCGGGCACGCGCAGTTGTCTCGTGCGGAGCTGACAGGCTAACAACACGGGCGCCTGGCGACGTGTTTTGCTGTCGTTTGCACAGATGTGGAGCAGGATCGTGAGTCCTCGGGCGGTTGGTGGATCCGGCCTCTGTTGGAGGAGTCTCTTCACCATGCAGCTGAAGACCAGCGAGTTCCGGTGTCTCTTCAACGACGGGCTGAACGGACTAGCAGGTGAGCTGCGGCCAGACACCTGCCATGTGCGGTCACTTGAACTCTGTCAGCCAAAGGTAGGCAGTGTTTGAGAAATGAGAAGGCACCCGGGGAAGACTGCTGATGGTGTCATCAGTGTTATTTTCTCAGATCTGATAAATGTTTTTTTCCAGAGAGCCACAGAAGACATTAAACCCCCTTTGAGGCTGAGCAGTACTCCTCATGACTGTGATAGATTGGTGGAAGGCCCCTTTAATACGCCCTCACATGCCGTGGGCCTGGACGACATTCATTAATAGCCTGCAACTCTGCTGGACCTCTGAATGGAACAAGGAAAAGAGAGCACATCACTCCTGTTCCAGGTCACTCGCACTGGCTACCAGTGAAATACAGAGTTTCTCCTATTTGTTTTTAAAGCCCTGACTGGATTAGCTCCACATACATTACTGATCTGCTAACTCCATATTCTGCCCCCATGTCACTGAGGTCGTCGTCCTTGCTACAAGCCCCTCACTCATGTCTCAAACCCTAAGGTGATCAGACTTTTTCTGTCGCTGCTCCGACGATCTGGAGTAATCTCAAGTCCCACATTAAGTCCTGTTCCATTATTGACAATTTAAAAGCAAAGACCTACCTTTTTTTTCTTGTTTTTAATTCAGTCTGAGGTTGCCTCATAGTTTCTCCTTTTTAGGTGTTCTTTCCCTTTTAGTCTAGCATTGCCTTTATTACATGTACTATTGCACTGTTGTATTACATTACGTATTATTTTGTATGTATTTGTCTTTTAATCATGTATACCTATATAAACTGGTTTAACTCAGCCGGTAAGATTGTTTGTGGCTCCAGACACACTTCCTCTGAAATCCTCCTGTAAGTGTGCGTTTGCCCTCTTCAGAGGTGTTCGAGAAGCACCAGCATGAGCTGAGGATAGCTGGAGGCGCTGTACGCGACCTGCTGTCCGGGAAGCGGCCTGAAGATGTGGACTTTGCCACCACAGCCACTCCAGAGGAGATGAAGCATATGTTCCAAAGTGCTGGGATCAGGATGATCAACAATAAAGGAGAGAAGCATGGGACCATTACAGCAAGAGTAAGAGGCTGACCTGTTTGAGCAAGCTGGATGTAGCTGTCATTTTTTTTAAAATCACTGTTTGGAAAAGTGCTTAAACTATCTACTAGGTACTTTACTTTGGCAGAAGAATAGCTAAACTCAATCTCCAGGAATAGTTAAGCTAATTAAAGTTCATGGGTCAAGGAATTATAATAATATTGATATTTAAAATGAAAGGCATCAATTTAAAAACTACAGAGTTGAGTTAAGACGTGACCACAGACGTTCAAAAACAAACACAAAATGGAATTGTACAGATAGCAGCAGTGATACAAAAGACCGTTGTTATGGTTTTTGTTGTTGGACCAGCCAGGTGCATCATGGGAGGCTACAGTACTAAATGAGACATTTTCTTCTCCCACGTGCGATCAATCTGATCGATCAAATGAGTGGGTGTTAATTCTTGATTCAAAGATGCTAATGGGTAAGCCATCCTGATGGATTGTGGGAGATAAGCAGCACAGGAACAGGAGGCTCTACCCCTGACTGATTTGTTTATTCCTGGAAAATGTAAATAAGTTGCGTCTATTGAGCACAGGTTGTGGGCAGGATCATATGGCTCCATAAGGTTGGATGAATAATATATGTAAATATGCTTTAGTTTACTAATGGCATGAGGTACCTTTACCCTGTACAGGTTGTGACCCAGCTATATATTTCCCTATGAAAAACTGCAGTCATAGCTGTGCCTCTAGTCATCTGTATTTATCCACCTTCTTTCACAGATACACAATGAGAACTTTGAGGTGACCACGTTGCGAGTGGATGTTCAGACTGATGGACGACATGCAGAAGTGGAATTCACCACTGACTGGCAGAAAGACGCTGAGCGGAGAGACCTCACCATCAATTCCATGTTTTTAGGTATCCGTGTGTTTGTCCTCAACTTGTTGAGGAATTCTAATTCGTATTTATCTCTGTGTTTGCTTGTGTTGTGGAGATGCCCAGCATGTGGGATCAGTTCAGTCGATTCAGGGGACAGTATTGCTTATTTTATTACACTTTTAGCACACACATTACATGTCAAAGTTCTTTACCACATTTTGTTGACTTTTTTCCCTCACAGGGCTTGATGGCACATTATATGACTATTTCAAAGGATATGAAGACCTGCAGAACTGCAAAGTTCGGTTTGTTGGCAGTGCTAAACAAAGAATCCAAGAGGACTACCTGAGAATACTGCGCTATTTCAGGTGGGCACCCTCATTTCAACTTAGTTTAAACAAAAAAATGGGGTCTTTGTCACTCTAAGAAACTTTTTATGAAAAAACAAAATTAGCAAAAAAATCATTGTTTTACATTTGGTTGACATAAACTTGTTTTGACCTTGACCCTTTTCATTTCTCCACAGGTTCTATGGCAGAGTGGCTTTGGAGCCTGATGACCACGAGCCTGAGACACTGGCAGCCATCAAGGAAAACGGCCGCGGACTGGCGGGCATATCAGGAGAACGAATTTGGGTGGAACTAAAGAAGATGGTGGTTGGAAACCATGCTGCCCATCTGCTGGAGCTGATCTACAGTCTGGAACTGGCCCAGTACATGGGTGAGACACAAGGCAGCGATGGGCGATGAAAGGATTTTACACACAATTTCTGTAAAAGCAGTCACATCTGGTGGTTATGGTACAAACTGGTCAAACTCCAAACAGCTGGATCCTACATTTCCCATAATGCAACTCAGCGGCATCTTTCATTAGACCCATCCTGCCTAATAGATAGGCACTTCTTTCAAACCCCACACCACTCCCACACGTTTTCAGAGTCTGAGTAGTACTCCCTGTGACAAGTAAACTGAACTAAGTGTAAAATCTAAGGAGTGCCCCCTTTCAATTGCTTCCTTTTTGATAAATTGTTAGGTCACTTAATCTGGTTTAATTGCTTAATCTCTTGAGCAAAGATTACACTAAATAATAATAAATAAGTAATTAAGTAAGGTTTAAGTAAGTTATAACTAATAAAAAGAGCACACTGACTCTTTTGTCGCTAGTGGTCTTGAACAAATTGTAGTCTGAGTCTGACTAACAACATCTAAACTGATTAACTAAGTCAATATGTATATTATATTCTTATTTAAGGGGAACATGTCATGGCTCATGTGTCAGCATTAGGTTTTTACCATTCGATTTTTTTGTTGTACAGATATTTCATTTTGCCCTTGCTGCCTGCTTTTCTGTTTTGCCGTGGCTCAGATCCCCCTTGAAAGTGATGTGAGAGAACACGTACGCTGCTACTAAGTCATTCTCTGCAAAGTGCAGGCTTCAGTAAGAAGGATCAATAGGGTCGAAGCCCAACAATTCTCAAGAATCTGACGATTAGGGGCTGTTTCCAAATGCGGAAAGATTACATTTCTGTCTCTGAGATGGAGAGGATTCAATGCCTCTTGGCTTCTGTGGCTCCGTGAACTCCGATATTAGTCACCACTAGACAGAGATGATTCAGTGACTGTTGTTATTTTGTAACCACAGAAGACTTCTACCAGGATATCAATGCTCCAAGCATGTTATCAGCGTTATCCCAATCAAATGGATTGTTATCAGAACCTATATTATTATTTTGTGTTCCTTGTGCTGCATTTTTTCTCTAGCTGCTGTTAAGGGCAGCTCTGCTCATACGTCCTCTCCCTGCTCCTCCTCAGGTTTGCCTCCAGATGGCAATGTTGAGGAGATGAAGAGAGTGTGGCAGAACGCCAAAGACCACTCTCCCAAACCCATGACCATCCTGGCTGCTCTCTTCCACTGCCCAGAAGAGGTGGAAAAGATGGACATCCGACTGAAGGTGTCCAGGGAGGAGAAGACTCTGGCTCTGTTCCTGGTCAGATACAGACGGGAGCTCTGCCAGAGCGAAGACGAGCCCGACCGCCTCAAACCCTTCACTGACTTTATTATTGACGTGAGTTTCAGCCTCCTCCCGTTAGAAAAAATCAGATTTCAGATAATTGCTCATGTGTTATATTATGAAAAGGGCAAGAGTGATTTATAGTGAGACGCTCAGTAGAACAATGTGGTCATTGACTTTAGCCCCGAGCCTTCACCATGTGAATACATGCCATCATCTAAGCAGGCAGGATTATTCATCAGCATGTATTGTGTTATGCGCCAGTGAATGTATGCCTGCAGTAGCTTAATTGCTCTCGCCACCTGCAATGCAGTGAGACATTAATCCATTGTTCAATAAAATTCTAAATGTACTTCACTACAGAATAACTTGAATGCTTTAAAGGCCATGAGAATGTGTGTTCTCACGTGGTTTGTTGTCATAGGTGATGTGGTGCTACATGTCTACACACGTAGGACTTGTTTTTGTCTGTGCCTTACTATACTTAAAATCTGAAACCAAGTTGGTCCGGGTCTTTAATTCACGCACATAATGCATCTTTTCAGAATCGGGAGCTGGATACCCAGAGCAAAGTGTGCGAGCTGCTGAAGTATCAAGGCGAGGAGAAGCTTCTGGCAGAGCTCCGCACATGGTCCACCCCTTGCTTCCCCGTCAGCGGTCACGATCTGAGGAGGATGGGCCTCACGTCGGGCAAGGAGATAGGTGCCACCTTACAGAAGCTCCGCGATATCTGGAAGAAAAGTCACTATCAGATGGACAAAGATGAACTCCTCAGTCACGTGAAGCCTTAAATAAGCAGAAAAGTAGAGGTGTTTCTGTTTGTAAGACATTAATAGTCTGGACGCTCAACGCTGTAATTGTGCATATTGTTGTGAAAGGACACTACAAGTAATGACACATGCATGAATGCAATTTCATTCTACATCTCCCCAGAGCTCCTTTTGTTCACCTGCATCACCGTGTAAGTGAAGAGATCACACGCAATATGCTGTCAGCATCACAGCTGTCACCAGATGATGAGAAAATGTGTAATGGACAATTGCAGCTGCTTTCACACTGTGTTATTACAGAGCTCTGCCGTTTATGCAAATTCCCTGGATAAATGGCTGATTATGCTGCTGTTTGGCCAGTTGAAATGTTAACTCTGTAACTAGGTCACTAGGTAGACTAGTGTGATGAAGGCAGACGAAACATGAAGGCAGGAATCGGTGATAAATAGTGAAATGAGATGTCAGCTTATGTTTTGAACTATAGCTTAATTAGTTATTCTCATTATTAAAAACCATTAGAAAGCAGAAGTTGATCGTTTTTCGTTTTCTCTTCAGTTTAACTACAGTTTTGTAATATTTCTTCTATGTTTTCTGTAAAAAAAAAAAAAAAGTACTTTTATTGGAATGACTGACATAATGATTCTTTTTAAGTGCATGCACTGCAAAATCTAAAGATGTGTATAAATCTACTGCATATTTCTTTGGCACTGTGAGAAATAAACATGTCACAGCAGGATCAGGGTTGCTCCTCCCTCCTGCAGAGATGAGGAGATATAAAGCTCTCTGCTCTCCTTTCCTAACACCTCACTTTCTGCCTGGAGTCTCAGCACTTGTTGCTGATTGAAAATTCACTAAACTCATAAAACGATTTTTTTTTTTTCCCACCTTAGGAGTGACCTTTTGATGAAATGGTTAAAAGTTGAATTCAAGGCTGCATGTTTGTTTTTTACTCATTTCTTTAAGTGCTCCCCCTTCAGCTGGATTCACTTGGAATGGTTCTCTAGCGGGGTGAGAGCATGGCTTGGCTCGGTGTAAATATCAGTAACACCACTGTGGACGGTGCGCTGTTTGGAGATGAGCCGCGGGATGAGCGCTTGGCTCAAGTGGAGATAGCTCTTCTGTCCATCATCTTCGTCACTGCGGGGATCCTAAACTTCGGGCTCCTGCTGGTGCTGTGGAAGCGCAGGAAGCAGCTCTCCAGGATGCGCGTCTTCGTTTTCCACCTGTGCGTCGCCGATCTGGTGGTCACGTTCTTCCAGGTCTGTCCCCAGCTCATGTGGGACATCACCGACAGGTTCTTCGGTCCAGACCTGTTGTGTCGCGCCGTGAAGTACCTGCAGGTGGTCGGCATGTTTGCTTCCACTTATATGATCGTGGTGATGACGATAGACCGGTACCAAGCCATCTGCAACCCCATGGTGACCTTCCAGAGGCGCAGGGCGCGCTGGAACGGTCCGGTGTGCGCCGCCTGGTGCGCCTCTCTCATCGGCAGCCTCCCGCAGATCTTCATCTTCTCCCGGGTCGAGGTCGCCCCCGGCGTGTACGACTGCTGGGCGCAGTTCATCAAGCCGTGGGGACCGAGAGCCTACGTGACCTGGACGACTCTGGTCATATTCGTGCTGCCCATACTCGCGGTGGTCGTGTGCCAGGTGCGCATCTGCCGCGCCGTGCACTCCAACTTGCACATGAAGACGCAGCACGTCGGGGAGGCGGTCAGCAGGCCGCTGTCCTCCCGGGCCAGCAGCGTGGCGGGGGTGTCCAAGGCGAGGGTGAAGACGGTGAAGATGACGGTGGTCATCGTGCTCGCCTACATCGTCTGCTGGACGCCTTTCTTCACCGTGCAGCTGTGGTCCGTGTGGGACGCGGAGGCGCCCACTCAGAGTAAGATCACAGGGTCTGGGAACACTCTGACACTGGTTTGCATGCCACTGCATTTTAAGATAAAACCA
This sequence comes from Lateolabrax maculatus, assembly GCA_031216445.1. NCBI lineage: Eukaryota > Metazoa > Chordata > Actinopteri > Acropomatiformes > Lateolabracidae > Lateolabrax > Lateolabrax maculatus. The sequence goes on along the minus strand of CM062213.1, from coordinate 23,702,113 downwards.
GTGAGTCTCGGATGAAACAATATCTTTGGTAATTTAGATACAATACTGTTAACTCTTTTTATCCAACTTTGGAATGCAGATTTGATTCTCTGTAGGGGAGTTTAGGTAAGATTACATCTTCACCTTGAAAAAGACAGTAATAGATTGCATTTTTCACAATATACATTTATGTCATAATAATAATAATATACAGGAATAGGTGCCATCTCCCTTAAACTCACTCACTTTGATAGAAATTGTACATGAAGTCAGCCTTAGAGAGGTTATTGCTCCTTATTCCTAGAGATTAAAATCAGGGCAAACTGAGTTTAATTGATTACACTCCAAAATTAGAATATATCCATAAATAGAAATCTGTCCTCTCTAGTAAAACCGATCAAATTACAAGAAATAAAGGCACAGTTTAATATTTTTCTCATTGTTTCCAGCTGCAACCTTCACCATCTTGATGCTGCTGGCCAGTCTGAACAGCTGTGCGAACCCCTGCATCTACCTGCTGTTCAGCGGGAAGCTGCCCAAGAGACTGGTAGCCCTGATGTGCGCTGGTCAGCCCGATCTGAGGGAATCCATCCAGGAGGAGGCCACCATGGTCAGCTCCCTGTACATCAGCCTCAAGAGCCTGTCAGACAGCAGATAAAAGTACCGACGCCTCGTCAAGCTTTTCTCTCACCTCAGGCTGTTAAACGTGGTCTCAGAAGATGGCTCCCTTGTGGGACAGACTTCCTGAAATCTACTCTAATAAGTGTGAGGACAAACATCACAGCAGAGCTACAAATCCCTGTAGTAACATTTATATTGTAGTGAGACCACATTCTAGAAATGAACAATCTATGAAATGTGGAAACTCCCTATGGAGAACCAGACTCAGCACAAGTCTTTTCAGGGATATTAGAGTGAAGCATTAAGTATACTACGGTTGCTATGAAGTTGATATTACATAACACATACTTTTCAAATATTAAAGGGTTGTTTTTTTGTTTTGGCCATGCTAGTGGTTTGGTTCCATAGATAGTCTGTCGATCGATTGGTCCAGACTGAAATATCACACCAACTACTGGATGAATTGCCATGGAATTTTGTACACACATTTGTGGTCCCCAGAGGATGTATCCTAATGACATTGATGGTCCCCTGACCTTTCATCTAGCACTACCAGCAGGTCAAAGTTTCAGAGTTTTCACTTATCCAATGAATTATCCCATCATCTACGCAATGGATTGGCACATAATTATGTACAGACATTCATGGTTCCCAATGGGATGAATATATATCCCGACTGACTTTGGTGATCCCTAGACTTTTGTGTGAAATGTCTTGATTGGATGGATTGCCATGAAATTTGGCTCACACATTTATGGTCCCCAGGTGGGTTGGATCCCTGAACTCTTCTTCTAGTCAGTCAACATTTTCATTTGTACAATAGTTTGGTTTATTACCTAATACACTTGGTTTTGTAGTCACCATACATTGTAAAATGTGCCAACAAGTTGGTTGAGCATTCCTTTGGAAACCCAGTATCCATGTTAAATGTTGTTTTGACCTATCATTTGGCCCTGGAGTAGACATCAGGCTGTTTGTTCATAAATCTACTGGGTCCTCAGACAGGATTTTGAGTTGCCTTTATAGGCAACTCAAAAGATACATTTATTTATTATTATTATTTATTTATAAATTTATTTTGGGGAAGCAGCACAATATGGATCAGGTGATTTTGTCAGAAAGACATAAATGTCAACAAGAATCATGAAATGGACACACCATTTTGCATTATATTTTATTGCATGTAATCTTTTTTTGTTAATGTTACAGCTAATGAGCACAGCTGTTCTTGTGAAATTATGAGTAATAATGCTTTTCAGAAATTCATCTAAGTGTTTCACTCAAATGTAAATGTGGTTCATCCTGTAAATTTGTAATAGTTCATATGTATCATATGCCCTTGGAATGTGATTTTTCAGTCTACTTTACATCTGTATATATAATCATAAGTAAGATAATGACAGATATCTTAGTCGTTGGTTGAAATAGTCACAGATGGGTCTGTGTTTGTTAAATCTTGAGTATGTTGAGATAATGCAGCAAGATGCTCACTGATAAATGTTACAGCATGTTCCCTCAGGAATGATGGTCTCTGAGGTCATGCCAAATAAACTGCTGTGACTTTTCATGTGTCTGTTTTCTTTCTTCCCATAGCACTGTCTTGTTGAGAAAAAAGTCCTTCCGGATTTAAAGTTGAAATATTTATTTGCACTCGTGAAAGGGGCTCAGCCACACAGACTTCTGTTGACTGCAGTTTTTCTGGTTACACTGCAGGCCTCAGTTTTTCTGCAGCATGTCACCTGATCCTCATCTTCCATTTGGAGAACAGGGACATGAGGAAACTATCAGGTGACAGACAGACATCTTTCATGGATAATTGCTGGGTTTTGTCTCTGTGAGTCACAGACATTTCCTTAACAGCAGCATGTCACTATAACTATAACTTGAGCAAAAACTGGCATATGTCAACTCTTTCAGAAACGAGAAGGTAAAGTCATGAATTTCTGAATGTTATAGTGTGAATTTGCTTTCACCAACCTGCTCGGTGCTTGCAGTGAGTGCTCTGCTTTCATCCGCATCAGAGACTGCCTGGCAGCTGGCTGCCACTCAACTCTGACCTTTAACGCTAATAGAATGACAAGAAGCCACCACTGCAGCGTCCCAATCTGCTAGACACTCAGAGAGCCAGAGGTGGGGTGAAATGCTGCTGACAGGTCTTCTCTTCTTAACTGAAACCATGAAAATTACACGGTTTTCAAGAAAAAAAGGGCAATGCTTAGATTATAGCCTGCAAATAACTGTGTAAATATTTTTAAATATTTTTATTCAATGAAATACTTACTAGTACCTTAGTAAGTACAGAGGAAGAAGTAGAGGCAAAAGGTGACACGTTGCATTTAGAAAGCAACTAAAAATGTCTTACACTTTAATATAAAATATCTTATTTTGACTTTCATTGTAAAGGGGGGAAATTACAAAAGCTACAGAAATCAGAAAACGCTACCTATGATTCCCAAAATAACCCAAAAGGATTTATATCACTTAAAGAGTGTTGCTCTGTAGGTATGAATGTTAGCTATGTTGTTGGTAGTGAGTACCGTGCCTGGGTGAATTAAGAGAACTGGACACCAGAGGTCTTCAAGGGTCCATAAATCTGTGCCCGAACCCAAGAAGACCCAGAAATGTACTGCCCAGAACCAAATCAGACCAGTCTATTATTTGAAAGGTAGGACCTGGACCCATGCAGGACCGAGAAATGCGGGACCTAAAACCGGCCAGGAGACACAGACTCGATTGGCACAGATTTTACAGCTGATTGGTATTAACAAGTTAACGTTAATTTAAAAGTTGTCAAAACAAAACTTTGTGTGGCACCAAATGTAATGTAATGGTAGTAGCCTTCTCCCCTGTGCCTGGCCATGACACATATAATCCATCCTCCATGCTAAGAATGTTGGTAAAATACATCCAGGTTTTCTGTTATTCCTCTCTTGCTGATTGAATCAGCATGGCTAATCCACTCGTTATTTCGTTATTCCACTTGCTGTCATGGTTGTCACGATCTGGTCCTTTTGCCCCTTCGTTTTGGCCCTGCTATAGCCCCAGCATTCTGTTTTTGTTCTGTCTCCACATTTGGTCACTGCTCTCGAGCCACGGACTCTTTCCCTGTTCTCCAGACCTGCCATCTTCATACTCTCCACCAGATGCCCTCAGACATTCCCTCCTTTCCCCATCACCTGACTGCCCCACCCATCTACATACCTGTCCCCACTCCTCATCAGACCTGCACTTACCTGAGTCACTCCTCACCTGCAGCTCCTTCCCTCATCAGCCACTCTGCTAATATACCGGTCTAGTTGCTGAGTGGAGTGAAGTGGAATGGAGCTGAGTCAATTTGATTCGATTCAAATCGATTAATTTCAATTTGATTTGATTTGTTTCGTTTCGTACCGTACCCTGTGCCATGTTTCTGTTTTTTCCTGTGACCTGTTCTTTCACCTGCCTGCTCTGGACTTTGTTACATTTTGAATTTTCAGTTTATCTCACTTTTCTTTGTTAAATTAATCTGCCTGCACCGTACCTTCCGGCCTCCTCCCTGCGTTTGAGTCCTTCCTCTATTTTTCTGCATAATTTTGCCATGACAATGATGACAAACGCAATATTAGCCTATATATAATATTTTATTATATATTTTGTGTAGAGCATCTTTGCTTTCTCATCCTAATGTTACAATGTTGCAAGTTACAAACACTGCGTGGTTGTTGGGCTGACGGTGGCCAGTTGGAAATTGTATGGCACAAACCTTCTTTGCACTACTTTACAATGTTGAGCCGAGAGGAATAATCTTCACTGAACATTTAATTAACATGACACAATACAAAATATACGACTTATTTATTTGTTCTGGATGACAATTGAATACTATGGCAATAAAACTGTGACTAACACACAGCTAGTTGGTAGAATGAATTCATTGTTGGTTTTAATTTTTTAAATGGAATGATTAATAATAGAAATTGAAAATAACCCCTGCCTATTTTTTATGATGTAAGTAAAATGTTGTCATGAAAGTGATCAACATGTAAAGTTAAATATAATCTGAACATGCTATCTCTCATATTAAATGACAGGTCTTTGGACAAATACTGTGCTGTAAAAGGTTTGTTGTTCGTTGTCACAGGCAATTCTTGTAAATACAGGCCTATATTTTGAACAATGATCAGACGAAAATCAAACTCTTCAATTATTATCTACAATGTATGTGAAGATACCTCATACTTATGTGGTTTAAAAAGCATTTTATCGAGCCTTTAAGATGGTACGTGTTCAAATTACAAATGGTTCTACTTGACGGATTCAGTGTCCTGAATGTCTGAAATTGCTCTTTACATAAGAAGCCACTTACAGCAATGCTTCAGTTCAAAACAACAGGCCACCGCTTTTTTCAAAATGTTGTTCATTAGCATGGATGTAAATGAGGATGAACTCATGCCGTTGTCAGGGTTAGAAACATTCACGGATTATTAGGAGACATCTGTTTATACAAAGCATAATGATTAAATTTATTCCACACAAGTTTACAATTAGTCAAATAACTATCAAATGGCTCAATCTGCTTGATATTCTCTTTCTGTTTCTCTTGACTGTGTGTGTGAACCGAATTGTAGGAACTACAATAGCATGTAATGTTATGGTGTATGACTGTGCTGCTATTCATGCTAAACCCCCTTCTTTTTCCCTTTTTTTTTGCGCTCTGCGTTTTTGCCCCACTGTATGAATCAATCATAATAAAAACATATTAAACATATGTTAATCAATGTGTCTGGGTAATTTTTTCCAGGGAGCATTCATTAGCATGGCATAAATAATCAGACCGACGTGTATTGAGATGCTATAAAACATGGCATGTTTCAATAACATTTCACTATGATAATGCATATTTCACATATTGGATTATGTATACCAAAGGCATGCATCCAACAAGAGTGGACATTTTGCGCAATTGTGAGTTTCTCATGAAACTTTTAAAGAGTGCAAATATTAATAAAGTATTGTATAATTCATGCTCCTGACCAGCTTAATTAAAATGAAACAGGGCTGTGAGTTCATGATGGCTGCTAGTCCCAGGAATAGGTCTGAATCCTTATTATCTCCTGGGCCTGAGGGATTTGTCCATTTATCAGAGCTGCTATTACGCCCGGATGAGGCTTGTAGTAGCTTTGAGATATTTCTACTCGTGAGTGTAAGAGAAGGTAAGGTCAGGAAATTACGGCATGGGCATTGAATGTATGTCATATACAGAGTGGTATCATGTTTACTGGTAATTACATGCTAGTGGAAGTAATTTAGATTTTTTTTTTGACACAAATTGATAAATTAACTATAAATATAAATGACAAAACAGACGAGTGCTTAAGTATTTGTCCCTTGTGAGGGACCCAGCAGGCAGGCATGAGGAGTCACAGGTGGATACATTTTTTTTAAATTTATTTTATATATAATATTTGCCCAAAGAATGAAGAAAACTATTTACAAAAGATACAATAAAGTTCTGGGCCCAAAAAAGAGGTGAACTAAACTGATTTTCACTGAGGCTATACTAACTCAAAATAAACTAAATCAAACCAAAAAGATTAAGTGACCTAATGAATACAAAACTGACGTACTGAACAGGACATAAAGGGGAACCTATATATTGGCCGATCAGACCATTCTGAGCCAACAAAGACAAACACTACCAACTAAACTACAAATAGAAACAAAACAGGACAATTAGAATGTAGTACAAATGTTCTAAAAATTAACCGTATCCGTAACCCAAAAGCAAAAACAAAGTAACACAGTCTAAAGAAGTAAACAATCTCAAAAATAGAAAAAACAATTTCTTGCAGGTCACCGCTTTATGGCAGAGTGATGAAAGCACAAGCTGATTTTAAATAACACTCACATGACATTTAGATTTTTTCCAAAAAGCCTGCAGGCCATTGAAATTAACTGGAAGTTCTATGCTCTGTTGACAGCAAATTGACCATCATTTGAATATAAATGCCATGTTTAGCGGAAAGCTCGTATAGGGGAAAATGACTGAGGCAAAATACAATAAATAACCTGGAGGGAAACCAGCTGCAGTTTGCAGGAGAACTGTGACTTGGGAAATGGTTTATTTTCCATTTAGACATCGACCCCGAACATAAAGCCAAAGCTACTAAACGGCTTCAAAACAACAGTGTCAATGTCCTAGAGTGGCCAAGTTGGGGTCCAGACCTCAATTCACTCACACTTTCGTGGCAGGACTTTAAAACTGTGCTTCACTAGGAAAGATTCAAGCCTTAGCAGCTTTTGCAATAAAGGATATGGAAAAAAGTAGGTTTCACATGTGCAAATGTAATACAGACATATTATTAATGTACATATTGAATATTGAATGAGGTGAATACCTATACAATCAATAATTTTTTTTGTCTTAAATGTGTGCATAATTTAAAAATACCTTTTAAAATGTTTCTATTGATCACTGTGAATGAGTATTTTACAAAATTACAATGTGAAGTTCAAGCAGGTTAAATACACTTTACAGGTATTTGTATCTGTGAAGGCGGACATAGACCTGTACATGATATTTCTGCCATTTCTTATCACACTCAGCCAGAACTATTAGGGGACAGACAGCAGCAGCTCCTGCACCTGTTGGGTTCATTTGTTTGAGATGAAGCTCTGTGCGCTGTGTTGTAAAGTTGGAGGTAATGCCAGCGTTCCAGCATGTTGTATGCCGGAGTGCAGTAGGAGAGAGGTACAGATTGACTGGGCGATTGTTTGCTGCAACAATGGCAGGCAATCTGAGAGCCACAGGAGTCGGTGATGGAAAAACATCTTCAATCAACCTCAATCCCCTATATTTCAACACTGACTTCAGTATCAGTATTTTCATTGAAGAACTGTGTCTGGTAGCACGGTGCACTTTCAGCGGCAGTTTACCTCTTTCTTGGCAAACATTCTGTCAATTAAATAAAATGAGTTTATATAATTAGATGCTAACAACATCCCTAGAAAGAACACATGAAGGGGTTATAAATATAATGAGTATCTTTTTCTTCAGGATTCCATTACAAATTTGTTATTTGCACTGATCTGCAGCAAACATACACTTGATCTATTTGACGACTACTCACACAAACTGGATTACCCACTTTCTAATGTTGGTGTGTTATTGATGCAGATATTGGCAGAACACAAGAGAAAATAAGTGATCAATACGAGAACACCATGGGGATGTTGAACCACACTTTTCTTACACTGAACCCGCCTGTCGAATAGAAGTCATTCTCTGTGTTCCTGACATAAGAGATCAATCCATCCTGTCTTTGTTTGCATGGACTAGTCCAGCACTGCAGAGGATTCATTTACCAGCGAACAATTGAAGCAGTCATGGTCTTCCACAAGTGAAAGAAGAATGTGGTATTTTGATGAAAGTGTACGGCAATTAAAACTGCAGCTCAGTGTCTCTCAATAATTATACAGTCTTTAATTTTAACTGATATTCCCTCAAAGGCTGAGGAGTGCCATCAGGCTTTTGATACTATTGATCGTGACATTATGTTGAATAACACTGTTGTTGTGAATCGTTTCACAAGTCCCCAACTGGTAAAGGTGTCCCACAGGGAACAATATTAGGTCCTTTGTTATTTACTATACTTAAATTTTTTTTTTTTTTTACTATAACCACTGGAAATTCTTCATTCTGACTGGATTGTATGAATCTGGATACCAATGTCTGTAGAGGAAAGACAGGATTTAAAGCAGCACACACAAACACACACACACAGGTTAAATGTGAGCTGAGGCTAGACCGAAATACCCGCTGCATGTAAATTAATTCCTGTACCTTGCGGAACACAGGTTTATTGGTGCACTTGTGATCAAGTGCTCGTGTAGAGCCAATCAAAATGTCAAACCTCACGCATCTAATTCTAAAAGTCACTTTCACTGGTGGATTTCCCCCTTTTGAACACATTTCACCATAGCCTTTTTATGTATCTTCCATTATCATACAGAATCATGCTTGTTGCTTACTGTTACATACCCCATTTAGTTTGAAAGGCATATACATACCTGGATGTATGTGGTTGGCATGGCTACTGGATGAAATCCCATCCCCCACATGCCAGTGCTCTGCGGATAGAGAAGTAATAGTTCTGCAGGTGGTCTATTGCTTGTTAAACATTGTTGGACTTTTCTTTCCAAGCGTGAGGGTAAGCAGCACTCTGCAGGTTTATGCATGGCAAGCTGTAATTGCTGGACTGTGTTATGGTGTGGCATTCACATTACATCTACACCAACCTGTGGCTGAAAGAGGGCTATTTCTCCTGCATACTGATTTGACAGACACTCTGTAAATACATTTCTTTACATAACCAGGGAACATATCATCTGTTTTTCTGGTAAGCAGCAATATCAAACCTGCTGCTGTACTCATTAGCAAGTCTGCTTGATGGTTTTATTAATATAGCAGGACTCATTTAACATATCATATTTGATTGGCTCAAATTACCTTATGATATCAGCATATCTGTAGGGTCACAGGAAACCAGTGGTGATTCATTTCTCAACACATCCCTGGTGGACAGTGATCGAATGAGAGTGAGAGAGAGAGAAATGTAAAATGTGTAAAATGTAAATAACAGAAGATCCACAGTAGCAATACCTCAACGCATTCCAAAAACAAAAAATGCCACTGGTATCAAAGATACCATTTCAGAGCATGTAAATCAGTAAATTTTGATACAGTGTTGAAGGGTACTTTACTGTTCCTGTAAAATCCTTATGCTAAAATTACTGACACCATTGTTGATTCCATCGAGCCTGAGACTGCAGTATGGTGTCAATGACAGGTTTCTAGTTTGTACAGCTCAGATATGGAATGAGCAGTGCCTTTGTTTCATTTTTGTAAATTGAAATTGTGTACATTGTTATAAATACGTAAATGTCTCTAGATCCTCACCATTAACCCCACACATGTCACCAAATTAATGATAAAATGTGAGTTTCCTCCATCTAACTTACCCATTAAATGGCAAGCAGAGATGTGCATGGGCTCGGACAACGGACTCGACTGCCAGATGTAATTTTCAGATTCAGGACATCCTCACGTATCATCCGCACACAGAAAGTCAAAACTTCTGTGAACCGCTGTGATATACACATGGTAGCTTAACAAGGGAACAGAAGGGAGCATATGGATCTCTTCTTTTTCCTGTCAAAAGGAGGCAATTTGTGGAACAGCAGACTGTGATGTTCTTGTTCAAAAAGAGCTGTGATTACGTTTGAATGATTTGAAGGATTTTCTAAGTTGCCAGATTGGAACACAGTGGAAACTCAAAGTGGGATTTTATAAGAACTGCTTAAATGACTGTTTTCATGTTGGCCTTATCCTCTTTTCTCTTTAGTGCTATGAGAAGGGTCGTCTCAAACCTTTTTGGGGCCTGCACATAATTCGATCTCAACCACCTTGTTCCTAAAAAATGCCCTATACCGTATGTTGACATGTAAGGTCGTAAAAATGCCCTTAAGTTTAAAATTAAGCCATTCTTATCTGCCTGTGAAGAAGTTAACAAGGTCCACTTGCAACAGAAAATTGAAAAAATAAATCTCAGAATTAAAATTTACCTTCAGATAACAAATACAAAAATAGAAATACAATTACTGGAACAGTAATTAAAGTTGGGTGTGCAAAGCTGGATGATGTAACTTAATTGTTGGCAAATTAAATAATATGAAAGTAATAAGTCATTTTGATATGACTGAAATGAAAAATAAAGGAACTCATTTCTTTTTTATTTTGTGGGAAAAAAAATTGAGTCTTTGAAGCCACTGCAATCAGCACCAGCCAACCTGCAGTAGTCCAGGTTATGACTATGCTAGGGCCCAAGCTCAAGCTCAGGGGTCTGGGTCATCAGAGAGGATTATCAGAGGTCCCTTTTGTCACAACAATTTAACTTTTTCAAAAATTGGTGCCTGGCCACTTCAACATTACATGATGTGGTGAAAACTTTTGATTGGAGGACCTCCTGCTCTAAACTGATCATCTACTTTTCTTACTAACGGAGCTTAATGAGTCTTAAATGTTCGCGCTCGGGGAAGATTACAGAAAATGGCAATACATGGGCTTTTTGCATGGAACAGCAAATTGGTTGTGTTGTCAATGTGTTCAGGCTCTCTGATAAAGAAATGTTGTGTCAGCATAAAGAAAGGGTAGTTCTTAATATTTGTTCCAAACTGTAACTACAGCACAGACCTCTGCCAAGGACAATAGTCCGGTCTTCTAAGATATGCAAATCTGCAACCGCGACCTGCATTTGTTTTCTACAGTGATGTTTGAGGATGCTGTTATGTTTTGTTGCGTGTGTAATCAGACAACATCATTCACTTTGCCGTAGATACAGGCGTTACAATACTTTTGCATGTTCATGAGTTGGATCCGGTATCCCCAAATTGGCCCATGCTACACCCTTCCACAAAGGTTCATGAAAATTGGGCTTATAGTTTTTCCGTAATCCTGCTGACCACTGAAAACACCACCTCCTTGGTGGAGGTAATAAAGCCACATGTAATGTTTGAAATGTGAGACTGAGGAATGTTGAAACAAATGATAGAAAATGACACTCATCACGTTGTGAACCTTTGCTTTGTATTTAAGCTTTAATGTCATCAACTCTTTCAGATGCTGCTTTGCAAGCGTTCTAAGGGGAACTCCCAGCAGTTAAAGTAAACCTCAGTTTTCAGTCAAGTAATTTGGGCTATTTTGAGAAAGGTTGCCATTTTTTCAGGTTTGACTTAATCCATTAAAAATAAAAATATTAACGAAACAAAATATCATTGATGAAGAAAATGTCCAAGGAGTAGTCCATCAATGGGAACCTTTTTGCATTGTGATGAAACATTGACTACTTGTTTGCACTCGACATTTGACAATTACATTAAATGATAGAATAAAGAAATAGCTGTATAGCACAAGTGTTGATGGCAGTTCTACAAGTGAAGTGAAGGCATTAATATTTTTCTTATTTACACCTGTGCTTGTCCTACTGTGACATTTCAATGGCTCCATTTACACTCATCATTACAAGTGTCTGGTATACAGGTGAAATCCAGATGGGATTTAAGACACTTTCAATTATATGCCACATGTTTCCATTGGCCATACAGAACATTCAATGGTCAAACTAATCAGGGATGAGATATAAAGCTACAGGGGCTCAGAGGACCTCCTGTATTATTGTGATTACATATGGGTGGAGTGAAGATTATATCTCGTCTTGGAGAGATGGAAACATCTGTGATACATGTGGACTGTAGATCATTCAAACCCCTCTGCTAGTGTCTACCTCACCTGTTTCTTATACCTGATGACAAAAGACAATAATGACCCAGTGATGTAGTTAACATATTGTCAGTGCCCCAATTCACAAAGAACCTCGCCAGCTTTGGCTATTGGAAACAAACCAGAACTCACAGGGGGATTTGGAACCCTATAACCTCTAGAAAATCATGACGAAAGACAGTTTTTCTTCATAACATGAGTTCTTGCGTTGCGTCACTGGTCTCCACCCTGCTCTTGTCTTTATTTTGTCTGATATGTTAAACCAGATCATCTCACAATCACGCCTGGACTGACACTCCAACTTTGCCCCGCGGTCAAACTTTAGTTTCACCGGCAGTTTCTCAGAGGCATACATTTCCACTCTCACACGCTTTCTTTATTCAGTGATTTGCATGCTTCATGTAGGGCGCTCACATTGTTGTATCTGCCAGCATTAGTTTAATGGCTGTCAATCAACTCAATTCAATGAATCCTTCAAAAAGAACTTATTGCTGATTAGCAGATCATATGCAATGAACATGCACTGTCACATGTCTTTCTTTCTATTTTCTATGGTCCCATAGTTATCTATGTTTTCCCTTACCTAGATTCAGCCTAAGGCTAATTTATTTCTTGGAAATCTAATGTTAGTCTTTGCAGAGTGTATGATTATGATCACGGATTCTGTTTTTATCATACCTGTTCATCCAAACTTTACTTTAAACTAGATGTGCATTTAGCCTATAGGGGGTTTATTTCAAAACAGTGACAATATTACTGCAGAGAGAGAGAGGGGGCCTCTCATTGATGCTCTATAACCCAATCACTCCCACATGTATAACCTTAGGCATGAAATGAGCAGAAGCAACCCAGTTTCCTGCATTAAAATAATCACATTTCACCGGACTCCTTTTCTTTTTTTTCAGGTCCGCTTGGTCACCAGTATTGTTGTTACCTTTTGTTATTATCAGTATGAATATAATATTTGCACCATTATTACCCTGTTTCCAATATTTTGATTATTACATTTGTGTGTATTGTGATTGATGGTGATCCAGTTTTGGGTTGCCCCCCAAAACCATTATAGGCGGGAGCTGGTCCATTGTGAGCTTGGTCCCTTCCTGAACCCCTCCCAGACCATAAAGAGGGGGCCTGTTTATTAGGGATCGGCAGTCGAAGAGTTGTGGAAGTTGTGGATCTGTGTGTATTATAATGATGATAATAATATAAATAATAAGGGGTGCATTCCAACAATGACTGATGAGGTATTGTCATGACATACATACATACATACATACCCTTCTCTGTTTGTTCTCCCTTTATATAGGTTCACCAGTGTACTCCACAAGGAGTAATTTACTGTTTTTCTTGTTTAAAACCAATAAAGCTAATCAAGCTTTGGTACACTGACTGGCTAAGAAATTGTAGATCCAAAATGTGAATATCTTTAGAAACTGTTCTATATATAACCAGTTTTTATCTGATTGATTGGGGTGGATCATCTCTGACTTGCCAAACAAAAATGGTTTTGATTTTTGAGGAGTTGCCAATTCAACTGTGTGATTCCCTGTAGAATTTTGACATGACTGAATCTATGATGATTTGAGTTGTAATCATTGAAAATAGATCATCTATTTTAGGAAGTGTTTTCATTTCCTAAAACAGTAGTTATTCAGCACATAATGGATAGTGGTTCATCCAGCGCTGGAGGTCGCCAATAACGGTTTTGAGTAGTGGAGGGACGTTGAGACCCAACAGCTCTGACAGCCTGGGGGGAAAACATTAATGCCGATGTACGAGATGTGACCTGCATATAATGGGATAGGTGATGAATGGGCTGCCACATCCCAGCTGCTGCTATTTAGTCCAGTTAATATACTAGTTTGAGATATTGGAGAATGATTTGTTCAATCTTGATCCAGTTAATTACGATTCCTCAAAGCAAAATCTTTCTAATGTGGTAAAGAGATGTCCAGTTTACAATATCAAAGGCTTTTTCCGTGTCCAAGGAGGCTATGATGCTGTTTTTAAACAATGAATAATGCATGAAATTAAACAGTCAGCATGTGTTATTGGATGAGTGTCCACCTTTGAATAAAACTGGTTTGATTGACTGATTTGCCAAGAATCTACTAGATTTATCATTATGGTGGAACTGTTCTTGTCTGAGTTTGTGTGTGTCAGGATTTTTTTTAATCTATAATTTACTGGTGAAATTGATATTTTCTTAATTCATTCTGGGTTTCCTCTGTTGGTTTACTTGAATTAATATTTTTCAATTTTTGTTCCAGTTGAGCTTCATTCATTTCTATGAAGGACACCCACACTCTTTTAAAATAACTGTCAAGCTCAGGGTCTTTGAGAAGAGATGTGTTAAAGCGTCAGCTGGTGGTAAGCTTATGCAGACTGGTTTTATTCCATGGAAGTGTAATGTGGTCTTGGCTGCTAATGATCGGGTGGATCTTTGAGTCTGAAATATCTGATGTATATTTAATATAATTGAAAAAGTCAATACGTGAATATGAGTGGCAAACTGGTTAGAAAAATTAGTATTTTATAGTATTTAGGTGCTAGCACTGCCAACCATCGCCAAGACCAAAATCACTCCTGAACTGTTTTGTTGTTTCTGTGGACTGACCTGTAAACAATCTGTAAAGACAGAATACTCTTCAGCTCTATAAAATCACATGTTGTCTCAGTCTATCTAAGGTGACTAGTTCACAGTTTCCCCAGGAGCCTGCTTTTTATCTTGCTGAAATTACCATTTAGAGAGGAATTCAATAGAGTGCTTTTGATGACAATATACAACGAAATTTGCCATGCACCTCTTAAAACAGTTCATTTGACATTCCACAAATGCAGCCACACACACACACACATGCAACTGCCCATACAAATAAATAATAATAATAATAATAAAAACATGCAAAAAAGATAAAAAGAAGTAATAAAAAGGTGGCATATTAGAAACTACTATTGTACATTCCCAAATACTATTGCACCTTATAAAGATATTATTGCACTATATAGACATATTTACACATTATTGCAGATTTCCTAATTGTATTGAAATACTTTTCCAGTTTTTAGTCCTGTAATGTGGAGTGTTATGGTGAAATTGGGGTGGTGGTGGTGGGGGGACACTGTTTTGTGCAGTTCACTGATGGCTCTGTTGAATGCTGCTGGCTCTGTGGAGGCGGCGTGATCTGAAGGTGTCTTCCAGTGAGGGCAGTGTAGCCTTTTTGACCTTGAAACTTGAAGCTGGAAACCCTGTCCACTGCTACTCCTTTGATGTTTAGAGGATAGATGTCCTTGCATTGTCTCCTGAAGTCTATGATGAGTTTTTTTGTTTTTTTTATGTTCAGTGATAGATTGTTTTCTGTAAACCATCCTGCCAGTTTGCAGACTTAATCTCTGTAGGCTGTCTGGTTCCCACCTGAGATCAGCTCCACCTCTGTTGTGTCATCTGCAAATTCAGTGGTTGTATTTGAGAGATGTGTGGGTATGCAATCGTATGCATAAAGGGTCAAGCAGTTTGGTGAACAACCTGCTGGGGACAATAGTGTTGGATAAAGAGCTGTAGTCTATAAAAATCATCCTGACATACAGTATGGCCCCTTCTGCTCAAGGTGGGTAAGTGCAGTATGGAGAGCCATGGGGATGGCATCCTCTGCGGATCTATTTGCTCTGTAGGTTATGATAGGTGTGAGTGCCACTGGTCTATAGTCATTCAGACAGCTGGTATTGGTTTGTCTGGGCAATAGTATGATTATGGTTGATTCCAAACAGGCAGGCACAGTAACCTGGGAGTTGAAGATGTTAGTAGTAGTGTGAGCACTCTTCCTGGAGTCTTGTCAGGCCTTGCAGTCTTCTTAACGTTAGTGTATAACACAGTGCTGAGAATTCGCTGCACCTGCTGGGTCTGTATGGTAAATACGCAATTTGTGGTAGCTGGTGGGAGTGTAGCTACATTGCCTAACCCTTTTGACTCAAAGCAGGCAAAGAAGCAATTAAGTTCCTCATACAGCGGGGCATTGTTGCCTGCAGGTGGGTGATGTGCTGGATGCCCTGCCGCATACGTGTTGGATACCTGTCCTCAATCTTTTTCTTGTATGCGGCCTTAACACATTTGATGGCTTCCTTCAGGTTGTGTCTGGCAGCGCTGTACTGTCCTCTATCAGCAGGTCTGAAGGTTGCGTTGCGGTCCTTCACAAGGATCTGGACCTCCTTTGTCACCCATGGTTTGTCGTTTCATGCGTTTGTTGATGGTGACATTATCAACACGGGTCCCGATGTAGAAGAGCACTGTTGAGGTGTATTCCTCTACACCTTGATCTGAGATCAGGTACCAGTTGATGCATTGGAAAATAGCCCTGACGTTGAAGAGACACTCCTTCAGGCCAGTGTCTCAACAATGAAGACTCCGTCGGGGTACGCATTCTGTTATTTGTTTATTGTCATTAGCACGTAGCTGAGTTCTAGTTTAGCATTATCATCTGGTGGATTATACCTGGCTGTAACATTAACAGAAAACTCCATATTTAAATATGTCGCAACAAGTCAGTATATATTCAGAATGGATGTAGTTTCAGGGTAAACAAACCAACTCCAACTCAGTGTGTACATAAAATCTTTGTCTGTGCAACTATATGTAGTTGGGTTATCTTGTATTGAATCATCATAGCTGACTTTAGGAACAGAAACACCAACTGCGGCTGTAACATTTTGCCTGCTTTGTCATCAAGTTAAAATTATTAGGTGAGTCTATAGTCTGAATCATGAAGCCAAAAGGCTTATTCTTTTGTGTGACTCTTTCAAGTACGGTAAGACTCCGTTTACATTTATTTTCTAAGCCATTAAATTGGCTATTATTCCTACAATAGCCAGCTTAAGCATGAAAATTATAGATCATTATACCAACAGCCTTTAACAAATTAGTTTTGTATAGATGCAGCATTAATATTTGTTATTATGTATGTTCTGTTCTTTTAGTAATAAACAGATTTTGGTTTCATGTGTGACTTCAGGCAACTTCAGCCGTAGCAGGTGACACCAGCAATAGATATTGAATTGGTATTGGAGCAGCAGACTGTTTTTTTTTCATATTTTCATATTCTGGATTTACATGTTGATTTAGACATAAAGTTCTTATTTTCACCTTAAATTTAGGGGTAATCTCTGACTTTTAACTGACATTATCATTCAGCATTCAGTATCATTACAACAGGCAGAACTGAGCTCTGCACACCATGCAATGTATATACATACATATAGCTGTGTGTCATCAGTGCTGTCATTGGTGGAGCAAAGACGTGCCATTCATTCCTCCATGTCTCTCCCGCTCTGTTGGAAGCCTCAGAAACATGAGGCAAGGATGCAGAAGACACAGAGGCGGAACGTTAGCTAAATGTTAAGCACTCCAGGTGACAGTCGAGAGTGTGGAGATGGTAGTGTCCCTCCTCCTCCCTCGTTGTGGGTGGTTTGGCTTAGAAATCAATACAGAGTCAGGCAGGAAATCAGGAAATGGGCTCCAACTGGCCACTCTGGGCCTCAGACATATTTAAGTGGCTACACTATTAACCCACTATCCTCTGTTTTTCTTCTTTTCTTCTGTCACACCCACTGTTTTAGGTTGACGATGAACATGGTACACATTATACCGGCTTATAATCAGCATGTTAGTATTATTACTATTGTGAGCATGTTAGCATACTGATGTCACGTTAAAGTACAGCCTCACAGAGCCACAGTATACTCTTAGTTTTTTCATCTTGGTCTCACACATTTCACATCCCACTCATGCACACATTACAATTGTGACTGATTAACATACTCATAAATTAAGTAATAAGTAAGTTAATATTTAATTTCATTTTTATCCTTTATTCATATGTGACTCCCATGACATTTGTCTCTTGCTGTAGGTCATGTTTGTGACATGTGATAGACCTGAAGCTGACATATAGCCCTAATGCCTTTGGCACAGTGTTGCTATAGCAATGACAGGAGCATCATGAGGGATTGACCTTAAGGTTAACACACACAAAAAAAAAAAAAAAAAAAAACAGTGAAGAATCTAATGAAAACCTATGTGTAACCTTTAGGTTGTTCATGCTTGATCGCTAACAAAATCCCTTATTGACAACAACCTGTGCTAATCCCACTGGGGGAGAACCGCTGTCTCTTTCAATAAAGACAATCTCCCGAAGGGTCGTGTTTAGGTAAAAACAAATGGGTTAACCAGGCTCAAGTGGCAAACCCTTATTTGACTCTTAAAAAGAGCTTTCTGTCTTAAAGCAAGGCATTTACCATGTGGCGCACTTAACTTGGAGCATCAGATTGTTTTAAAGCTGTTTGTCATCCCTCATTTTTCACCTCCACAACTGTAAATAATGTTGTATGAATAATTCAACTGAAAGATATGCATAGCCACAGATTAATTTGAAAGGAGTCAGCTTGACTAATGAAGCTGTCGTCAAGGTCTGTGTCTGCCTGTTAGAGATAGACTGTGGAAGCATAAAAACCCGCCAAACTCAGCTGAGGAAATCGATGTACAGCTCTTCAAGCCAGCAGTTTGCTTTCAAGCCAACATTCTGTGCTGGTGAGTAGTTTTGGAAAATAACCTCTGAAAGTCAATAAAATACATATTTAAGGTAGGTGGTAGAGGCAGTGGAAAAAAAGACACCATTATCCCATTTATTATCATTAAACTCTGCAGATGATGGTGTTGAAACAGCACACTCGGCAAGACAAGATGCGTGGGTCTTTATGGGTAAGGTTTACCTGTATCACCCAAAGACACTCTTGTCTTTATGGTCTTGGACATGAAAACGCTGCACTAGACTGAAGAAAACAACCCTTGGTTATTCCTAAAAGTCTTTTTGATAGCTCAGTGAACATTGAGCCATGCTAAATATTAGTGTCTGCATAATTTAAACCCACACCATCCCACATGCACATGAAAGGTAGGCTACACTACTATCTTTACCACCCTGTCTGAATTAAAAAGAGGCCTTTTTGCTTCTCAGAAGGTCTTTCTGTAAAGCTTCAGATAGAATGATAATATCTTACCTCTTGTTAAATAAGACACTTCTTCATGCTTCTGTGGTCCTCAGCTGTGTTTGATCAGGGTCCACCAAGCAGTACTGCAAGTGTCAAGAATTCTTCCCATTTCCTCATACTGCAGAGGGAATATACATTTTCTCGAGCACATTTCCCAGTTGAATTCCTTTGTAAAATTAGACCAGAAACATTTTTATGAATGGGCACGTGTGATCAGGAATTTTTCTTTTAAACTTCATGAGTTGAAACTGGTATTATAATATCAATGCATAATAAACCAACTGTATATAATGTGATAAGTATCATAAAAAACTTACCTGCTTACAATAATATAGACATGACAATAACATACAGTAATGTAATATTAGGACATCTTCCCTCACTTGCTTCCCACCCATGAGTACAGCCAGTTGTCTTGGGTCAACTCTGTCCCTTAAAAGTTATGTTTATATACTAGTACTAATTTGCAACAGCAAATATGTTTTGAAAGAAATGCGATGATGCCAATAGTTTTTGTAGCCTTAACCTAACCACACACGGGACACAGCAAACCCCAGTATCTGGTGTCAAAGTCCTGCACTACTGATCATCTATCCTGACCCTCTCCCCATGACCTCTAAATGTCGTAAAAGAACGTTACTCCTCCTCGAATGGAAAATTGTTGCCTGTTAACCATAATCCAAGCAGTTATTATGTTATGTTTAAAAGCTTTTTTTCCCAAAAACATTCTCACCAGCCGTACTTTGTGTTTAGTATTAATTATCAAATGTTAGCATGTTCACTTACTAAGATAGGGAACATGATAAACATTATGCCTGCTGAGCATCAGCATGTTAACATTGTTATTGTGAGCAGGTAAGCATTAATCTCAAATCACCCGCTGTTCATACACAGAGCTCCGAGCATGGCTGTAGACTATGTTCTGATGCCTTTTTCAAATGCTTTAAGCAACACAAACAAAATTGCATTCACGTCCATTATATCTGCATGGCTAGACAACACAAGGAATAAATGGGAATATAATGTATACATTTTGGTGAACATTTTGATTTGTGTGAACTGACCCTTTAAAATGTTGAACATGCAGAGGTAATTGACTGGACTCGTGTCAGCCACCTCTTCCAGTTTGTTCTTATTTTTTTACCCTGCATCTGACCTGTGTGATGCTGTAGGCCGAGTATCCTCCATTAATGTTGGATGCACCATAGGATCTCAAATGGCTCAGAAGCTGTGTTGTCTGGTTACAGGGTAGAGAAGAATTCTGAATTAGCCTCTAATAGCTCAGTGGTTACGAAACCACATGAAAAGTACATTTTGTTGATAGATGCTATTTCCAACCTCCCCATCCACTAACACCACCGCAACACAGATTGTATCCTTCTTTGTGCTCTCCAAAATCATTTGAACTTGGAAAAACTGCCTCATTAAAGATGGATCTCAGCTTCAATTTCTCCTCTAAACATTCCCCCTCAAATTATTTTTCAATCCTGTATTTGGCAGCAGAAACGAATCACTCATTAACCAAAGTTGTTGTAACTGTGATTAAATTGGATTTATTTAAATTGCATAACTCATTTACCATACTCCATAATGATAAGGAAAAACATCATATAACCAGGATCTTCAGGTAGTGTGGGTTATACTTAATAAACAGTTCTCAGTTTTTTTTCTCCCTTTTTTAAATGATGGTTTCAATTTAAAGTAGGTGCTATACTAAAATGATATGGTGTGACTGATGAATCCCATACATAACAGGGATCAGGCAGAGCAATAATCGGTCATAGTTGCTAGGCCACCTGTTCCCTGACATTTACAGTTGAAATGTAGGCAGTGACCGCCAACAAATTAATTGCTGCATATAAAGCAATTTTATTTACTGATTTTTTTTTGTTGTATTTTTATTAAATTGGAGTCAAAGAAAATCCACAAAACCATAGCCCCCCTTTTTTTGAACACACACTGAGCTCTGGATCAACAGCTTGACTTTAATCCGAAAGTAAAGGCCTTAAAAGGACCATTGCACAGATTTTGTACGTTTTTGCTCCTTTACTGTGGTATGCTTATCCTTTTTATTGCTCCAAACAATTCTGAAAGCCATGTTTTTTTTCCCTTGAATGCTAGCAAACCCTTTCTCATCTGACAAGTTACTGTTGACTACTGACTATTTTTTCTGTTGTATGTTGCTATAAGGGAAATATTCTATAACTAAATCACATCTAGAGTGTATAGAGCAATGTATTTTGGTCAATGCTGAAGACAACAGCAGCTCAGCTGCTTAGATCAAGTTATGGTATAAACATTACAAATGTTGCCACAAAAACTCAATATTTTGAGTAAAAATCTATTCCTATGGTTAGTTGGTTATAAAGTATGATGACAAAATGAGAACATGACTTATTTTGTGCATGACAAAAGGCATTTTTCCCCTGAAACCTGTATTATAAGGAAGGAATTTGTATATAAAACAGTACACAACATTAGCCCACTAGAGATCTGGTTTGTAGCAAGCCAAATGGAAGCCTTCCAGAAAAACCAAAGAAAGAAATAAAGCTAACAACACAAATAAAAAAATATCCCCAAGACAAATCAGCCCCCTGATACATACAACTTTTCATGTCATTATCCTAGTATGGTCATCAGTGGCATTAGTATACAAAAAACAGTCAAAGAAATTAGCTCTGCTGCTACATGAAATCAATATTCAATCAGTACAGATGCAAATAATTCAGCAGACATTGCCCAAAGACATGCAGCATAGCAATAAACTCCAAGAAACTGTGCATATAATACACTGAATGTCAAGCACATTCAACAACACACAGAAGACTAACATTAAACTTCCTGATATTTAACCAAACTCTGTACCGTCTTATCTAACTGTTACCGCTTAGTGACACTATTTTCAAACAATCTTCCTGCTGCATAGAAGTGAAATGAAATCCAGTGGCAGCCTTAACAGTTTGATAAAGATATTTCTAAATCTAAAACAATACAGCATGTATTGGAGTCAGCAGTATACAAAACATATTGCAGTATTAGTGTTAGTATGGTCCTATTTATTGCAAAATGTTACCTCGATGTACAACGTTAGTTTTGGATGAAGTTCAGCTGTACTCATCAATAACAGCATATCCCCTGCTCTGTAAAAGAGGAGATAAGAGTGCCATCTAGGGGAAGTTTCTTGTCAACACCTTAATTTGAACAGCTCAATCCACCTTTCTGCAAAATCCTTTTCAAATGATCTTCTATATCAAAGGATGATTAAAATATGGAATTATTTTCTTAAGAATGGAGCTTTTATTGCCCAGTAACTATGCCAGGGCCAAAGAAATCATTTAACAAAATTTTACATAAAAACACATAAATATAAAAAAAAATTAAGATTGATTGTAAAGCTAGAATAGACTTAATCAAGAAGGACTTACTTGTAGATCTTATTTACAATTTGCAACTATGTAGTACTTGCTTGACTGTTCTTGGATCTGCATATTTTTATGTCCAGGCTTGCAGGTTTGCTCTTTGTCCATGAGATGTCAGTACTACCATTTAGAACAAGGGAACACAAGCAAACGTACTGTTATGAATTGGATGGTGATGAGAAGTGATGATAATTAGAGCAGGAGCCGTGGATAATTGTCTGGAAAATGGATCAGTAAGTATGATTATCCCTTCTCCTGAGCTTTTGTTGTGATCTTGAAAACAGCACAGGATACAGGAACAACAGAATCACTTCAGTTTCATATCAAACTTAAGCCTCTGTCAGGCTTTGTGAAGGCACTCTATGTTGTAATCCAACCTTTAATGCTTATTTATTAAATGTAAGGTAATGTTGCATTATCTTTGCAATAAGGTGCGATCAGTGCCTGTAAAATAAGATAAAATACTTTATTTTAATAAAATAGCAACACATAAAAAAAATGCGGTGTAACGAGACAAGATGATGTGATGTAAGACTTACTCTTTACTGTGACAGATTAGGGGGTCTCGGTCTCAGCGGGGATCAGTGAGTCCTGCCCAGATCGATCACTCTATCTTTGTTGTGCTTGGCATCTATCTGCCATCAATCAGGCAGCGGTAGACACCTCCCAAGGTCAGCGGCCGGGTTGTCAATACTAGACATGATTCAGCACTTTGTCAACAGCCGGCACCACCAGTGTGTCTCCATCAGATGCATATATATCCAACTGCAATGATATACTGTAGCTGACAGACACAGAAGTGTATTTACTTAAAACAGAAAGCTAAGTGATTGTGTGAAGTCCACAGCTACACTATAGAATTATCTCAGCCAGTGTGTTGGACTGTGGACCGGGATGCGGAGGCTCAGAATAATCAGCTCCTTGGATGGATGCAGAGGAGGCTCTGCTGCAGCTGGCAGGCCGGAGCTGCCACTTAGTGTACATTATTTATCCAGATTATTCACAGGGCTGCATTCAGCCAGCCACAGTAAGGAAACTTGTGCTGATCCTTTGCTGACCCAGCCAAATTCACAATGCACGCAGACAAAACCAGTAAAGAAAAGCTTCTTATCCAGCAGTCATTAAGTGATTCTGTGTGGAGGACATGGTGCTGATAATTTCTTATCCCAGATAGGCCACAGATTGTGGTTCAGTAACAAGCAATGAATTCATGGGAAAAAAATCTCAGTTCGAGATATTTATATCTTTGTGGAAGTAGCAAGATTTCTGCAAACATCCGTGGCCACAGACTTGGCGGGAGTAGCGACACTGCAGGATGTGGTGATTCTTGGATGTCTGGGAGTTTCACAGCTGTTCTCCCAACCTCTGGCGTCCTCCCAGCCATCCTGCAGCACAGTGATGAAGAGCCTAATGATGCTGCTTGTGATGCGGTGTGTGTGTGTGTGTGTGTGTGTGAGCGTGTTTGGATGTAAACAGTGGTGGGCGACCTGGTCTTTATGTCTCTATCCATTGCCTGCATCATGCTGCAGCAGGGTGAGGGGGTTGACCCTTTGGTACCCTACCTCTGTTGTCATACTCTCCTGTGACATCAGCTGTCAATCACTGCCAAGCTACCACTGTCCTACATGGTGATGAGATTCCTAACTAATTTCCTTCAGACAAATGTTAATTTCTCTCCACCAACATGCAAGTATGACACAACGAGAACAGAGATAATCGTGTTGAGGCAGATAATGCAGGGGTTTACGTCACATTTTCACTGCAACACTCGATTTCCAGGCAGGATTCTGATAAACTCCCATAAAACCAAGCATGGGTCCCGAAGTCTTAAGTTCTTATCAAGTTAAATCGCCTAATATCAACATATTGGGCTTTCAATATTATTCCCCAACCACAGAAAGCTTGTAAAACCTGGAAGGCAAATGGGAGCAGGAGGGGAGCAGTGGTGCTTGAGCAGCATGGTGTTGTAGAGGCTGCAGGGACAAAAACAGACTGGAGAAACAGAGAAAACTGTTTATTGCTTTGAGAACTTATTAGTGAATAAACAGCCCACATTTAGTTGCAAAGCTTTGTCTTATTGAAACATATGTAGTTAGAGGTGCTTGTGAAATGAAAGGTTCTGTAAACGGGCAGTATGGGATTTGTAAAGCTGTTTAAATGTAAAAACTGCTCTGTATTTTAATGGTATACAAATTCTACCTATAAAGCAATAGTTTGAGATTTTGGGGAATACGCTTATTTGCAGACGTTAGACAGAGGATTGATACCACTCATGTCTGTATGGCAAATGTTATGCGACATGCCAACTAGCTTAGCTTAGCATAAAGACTGATAACAGGGGGAAACAGCTAGCATGTCCAGAGGTGAAAAAAAACTGGCTCCCTGCACTAAATTTAACAAAAACCAAAGTTTAGACACAACACGTTGTGGTTTTACGGAGGGTTCTGTTTCCACACTTTCTCCATAGACAAGATTGCAGTGCAGAAATCACATACGTATAATATGAATTTCAAAACTGTCTAAAGATCAGGACACAAATCCAGCATTAGAGTGGATCGGAGCAGGCTGGTGAGGATTGAGTTGTGAACGGAGGAGAAGAGCAAGTAGTGGAGCGAATGAAAATGACAGCTTCATGCCCCCGTCACCCTGGCAGAGGGAAGACTGATGAGCCGCTTTCCCCCAGCAACCCCTGTCTCCATCCGTCATCTCCTTTTAAACTGATTTGCCGGAGAGAACATGTCTCTGTCATCAATTACAGGGGATTTTAACACAACAAAGCTGATCAGATAAAAATATTGCAGAAGTTTGCTCTCCTCCAGTGAACATGTCAAGCATCCCTCCCTGCTGCGAAGCCGCATGAATAAACTGATTTCCAGGATTTTCAAAGTCGTTGTGTAACAATCTGCCGCAGAGCTCAGATTAGACTTGTTTATTCATAAGCTACGATTTCCCTCCCTCTTTTACAGTAACACAGAGGCCCACATCTGCACCAACAAAGATCAGCTCCAGCAGTGCTATCATTTTTGATTATTGATGAGGCATTATTACAGCCAATTACCTGATGAGCTGATAATGTGATTAAATTTCTGACTCAGAATTCAATTTTTGCCCATTTACATGCAAATTTTTATGCTACAAGGCGTTGGTTGGTGTGACGTGCTGATTTGTTGATGTGGGAATTATTTATTGAAACCTTACAAACAGTAAACTCTTTGCTGGAAATTATGTAGTAAATAATAATTGTATTATTTTGTTTTATAATTTAGAGGATCTAATGGAGCTTTTGGGAAACGTGTTTAATAGTATTGCCATCAGTGGGATGAAGCTACCTGGGCTACGTTCCCAATGTAAGCTTCATAGTGGAACTAACCTGAATAAATACAGTATTAAAGCTGCACTAATTATTATTTTGTGTTAAAAAAAGCTCTAAACTAGTTAAACTAGTTTCCTCTGTCCACAGCAGAACCTAATTGATTTAAGCACTCTTTATATTAAAATAATTCAGAAAAAAAACACACATCACGGTAGAGTATGTGACTTATGTGAGTTTCAGAACGCCAAATCCACATCTATGTTGAACAACTGTTAAATTGAATGTAAGCAATCTCTGACAAATAGGCATTGTGAGACAAAGGACAATAAGCGTTTTCTCTGTTAATCCAAGAGTGAACATGGTGAAAAATAAGAGCTAATTACTGTATTATACTTTCGCTGTAATACATGTGTCAGAGTGCTACTCTTCTGAGATTACACATTCAGAACAAAGTAAATGTTCGAGGTGAGCAGCGCTGGCAGGGTTGCAGTTTCCTAGCAGCACCCCTGACTTTCAATGAAAGATGAGTAAAATTGGACAAAGATTGGATCTGACAAATTGAGCGGCTGAGGGTGAAAGAACAACATTCTCTCGGGCTCTGCTGATTAGATTTGTAGCTGTTGCAGGTGGCTACTAAATGACTTTACTATGTTCCCAGTAGAACTGTTGATTGCCATGGGAAAACTGACAGACGATACTTGCATAAGTCAGTCCTCATCGCAGACATCTTGAGGTGTTACAAAAGCACCAGCAAGATTTTTATGTAAAAATGCACATGTCTGAAAGTATCAGCCTTAAACACACAGGATGTTTTATTCATAAAATAGACACAATAGTTTTGCCAGTGTAACTTATTGACAGTTTAGACACCTTTGCTGTGTGCAGTTTGCTTTACTTGGATCAGTACTATTTGGATCCACTAATGTGTGAAACCGCCTAGTACTACTCTACAATGAAGGTTTTTGGTAGCAAGTTGGTGTGGCCTCATCTCTTTTTCAAACAGCAGGGGGTTTCATAATCCGCAGAAAAACGGATGGAGGGGTTGCTGCATTGAGCTGATTGGACTTGTTTGGGTTCTGAACTGAATTCAAACAACAGGATCAGGATCAAAGCGTTAATACCCAAATCACAAGGAAGGTCGGAGTGGCAGAAGTACACCTGCATGAGTATGATTGGACGTTAAAAGTCAGCTGATAGTAACACAGCTACTGTATGAGCCAGTGTTCCTGAAGGATGAATGAAACAACGGAGGCCAATCAGCTTACGCCAGCCGCCTGAACTAACATTAAGTGCATAGCTCCAAGTTGAACCAGGACACCAGGTCTGAAAACCGTCATGCATGTTTACACGGATGGATGTTTGTCTCTCTAGCAGCTACACCCTACGCTCTCTTCACCAGCTAGTCTCCAACTGAGTCTGTCCTGTCTGTGGTATGCAGTTTCTCTGAAAACAGCAGCCTGCTGGGGCCAAAAACAACGCTATGAGAGCCGTGAGAGTGAACCAACAGCTCAACAATGAGCTGCAGATTCAGCTGGTAATTCACTGTAGGTTCATCACTACGACTATGAGCGACCCCTTTCATATTGCCCATTGTTTTCACGTTGTCATTTGGTACATTGTCATCATAAAAATATAGATTACAGTCACTTTAAGGTTTCAGTCATTGTCCCAGTGGACTAAAATAATGTTGCATTACATGAAATTGGGATCTTTTAGCAAAATAGTAAAGAAAACCTTCATGGAGGCTCCCACTGTGGGCGAGCATTATGCCAGCTGTTACAAATGTATCAACCTTTGCCATGTAAAACATTGTTTATTTTGATATTCTTTTAGATTAAATTTTCATTGCCCATTATCCGATGATTCTGATTCCCACAATTACCAATTAGTATTAAGGTTTTTGACCAGCCAAATATGCAGATTGGCTTTTTGCCCCAAAATTTGAGACTCAGTAGTACAGTATGTAAACATAGAGTATGTGCAATGGTAAATGTGTTTCACTCATACTGGGATGTATATCAAATCTAACAGTAAAGCAGTGAACTTGCAGTAGATCAACAGTGCTAGTAAGTCAGCACTAAAGTAGTTTAGGGCAAGATTGTTTGGTTTCCTGGCATAATTTCCTGCTATGAATGCCTTAATTGTTCAGTCATGCTGTGATCCCCCACCTCCTACCCCCCACCCCCATCGCAGCACTGCCTCATGTATCACATGAATATTGATGAGCCCAGCAGTTTTCTCACCTTTTTCTTGCCTGGAGTGCAGAGACAGGTAGCTCAGCTTCCTGTTGAAATCACCGCGGAGGGTCCCCTTTGGATGAGTAGAACAGAACGCTTTCTGTCTTTTGGTGGAGCCATCGGGGATACAAGCTAAATTACATGTGGGCCAGGGTGAGATCACAGTGAATTATTTATGTGCTTCCTGCCCTGTGCCCTGCTCATCTCGGTATGGCATTGCAGGGGTAGCGGATTCAGGCCAGGACATGCCTCCAAGCTGTTATTACAACCTAGAGCTCCTCAGGCAGCCATCATAGCAATCAATACGGTCGGGTTTTTACTAGACTTCAAAAGCAATACAGGCGGGATGAGTAGAGTAAAAAAAGATGTTTGTAAAACATTGAGGTGGTGGTTTTACAAAGTTGTGTCTTCATTTTTAGTTCTGAGCAGGTGATGAAGTAATCGTTTCACTGCTGTTTACCGCCATCAGTCAGATTAGCCATTTATGGTGTGCAATTCAATTATTTCCTCCAAGCAATCCGTTGCATTTCAGAGATCATTGGACAACAGTTTCACCTCTCTCTGACATTGACACAGATACATTGTGGAAGTGATTGGATTGTTGGATGTGAGTAAATTGGTTTGGCTGCGAGTGTTGTGGCCTCAGAGCTGAGCTGGAGGACAGGCGCTGAGGGAAGGAGATAAGGGACAATGGCACCTGATGAAGATGATGGCTAAAGGGGAAGTCTTGGGATGGAGCACAACATGTTATGTTTGTCTTCTCAGGACCACGGCTAATCCGATTACCGTCACCATGCGCTGTGGGATGTCATTTGAGTTGGGTGCAATAACAGAGCCCAGATGTACGTGACTCAGGATTAAGGCTCTGTTTTGATGCCTATGTGATTTGCTTGGGGGGATTTTGGCTAATAATTTATTTAGCTGCAGGGTACGAACAGACCCACAGTGTTATTTCACTCTTAAAGGAAAATTCTCAAAATGGATGCTAACAGATGAATTAGCCTTAAGCAAGCCAGAGTAGATTAAGTTTTCATTGCACACAGAATAGCAAATACAGTTTATTGAACTTGTGAGACCAGGCCCAGTTTAGTTCAGCAGACGATAAATCATGTGCATGTATTTCCAGGTAAAATGTTGCCTTAGGGTAGTGTTTCCAGCCTTTTTGACCTGTGACCCCTTAACGCAAGGCAGTGTCACCTCATGACCCCTTATGTCACAGGTTGCATATATGTGCAGTATATAACCCTTTTGCCAGACAGAACGTTGATACTGAATGATTCTGCAACCCCCCAGATTACATTTAATGATTAAAATGTTCATTAAAACCTTTTTAAAATATATGGTATATGATATGATAAAATACATGGTACGGTTAGTGAAAGATTGTGGTCATGTCTAAACTGCATATCTTGTGTGTTACAATAAAATAGAAAAGATTAAAGAAAAGTCTGAAAAATAAGAACAAGTTGTATAGCAGAAAGGTTTTTCTTTTTTTTTTGCTTTTTATCATCTTGCAAGTGCTCTGATTTATCGTATGTCCCTTCATAGGGTGCTGACCCTGCGAATGCTTTAAGATATTTAGATCAACAGAGAGGTACATCTGACTGAAGTTGTTGTGTGCAAAATCTGCTTAATCCAAGCAGTTTTTGGAGTAATCAGTACATAGAGGATTTAAGGCCATTAAACACCATACACAGGGTGTAATGACTGAAACCGTTGACACCCGTTTGATATAAATTAATTAGACGAGGCAATCTTAAAGAGGTACATTCTTAAAGCTTCTCTTAACAATATTTTTATATTAACAAGGGATCAAATGACGTGTTAATGTGAAAGCGGTCGCTCATAGTGATGAACCCACAGATAATTACAACCTGACTCTCCAGTTTCCCTTAGCTGTATCGAGTCTTGTAGCTGTTGGGCTTACATTCATAAAGTGTCCAGAAACACGACTCCAATGCATGATAATGTTGCTCAATATATACTGGACGTGTAAATAAGCAACTATTTTACAATTTTACTAACAATTTTTGCCATATAGACCTTACAAGATGATAATAATTCAGGTGCTTGGTAGTAATTAGCTGTACTTAAAATGAAAAAATACTTGCACACAGCTGATTCATTTCAAGTGCTTGTTTTCAGTGTAAATGTGACTGACGTTTCAATTACCTGAGGAAGACCATCTGTGGTTAAAACTTTGAAACCAAGAAAAAATCAAGAGGCAAATGTTGAGCACATTAAGAAAAGCCACCAGTCTCAAGTGTAATGTGAGTAATATGGCCACACGGCTCACTTGTGATCTTTCCATCTTATTTTTCAGTTGATTTTTCATATGTCTGAGATAATCTGTCAGATTCACAACATAAAAGAATGCTGTATACTCAACCAGTGACTAAAACATTTCTCGGCATCTGCACAAAGAGCAAAGCTCAAGAAAACTTACCCAGAAGGTAAGAACAGATGATAACACCAGTATGTATCACTTCTACTTATAGAAAGGTTGGTGTTTAATTTTCACTTCTTTTCACAGAAAAACACAGGTCTCTGAAGATCTATGTCGAAGATCTGTTTAGTAAAATAGTATTCACAAGATCTTCATAATTACCCTCTGAGTTATAATTAAGTTGTTTTCAGCTGTTGAGGACTGACTGAGTGTGAACTGACTACAGATGTTAAAGCAAGAAATACAGACAAGACTCTTTTAAACTTCATTTATAAAATGATGATTTGGAAGTGTTGGGTTGTAACAAATGCTATGACATGCATCGGCCAGCTTAAGAAAAAGTTCAACAAAATGCATGGAGCGGCACTGCAAAAATAATAATGTTCATCTAAAGTGCTCTAGTCCTTGAGCCCTAAAAACAATGATTTATAACAGAGCAGTGACCCAAAGTGTAGGGAATGTGTAGTGTCGTAACACGTGCCTCAAAAGCACATACAGTACACACAGGCATACAGTCTGCATGTAAACTGTCAAACACACATGCAACACACACACCATCAGGTACAGTGAGACCTGGCTCTTTTCGAGAAGCCCCAGCTGACAGTTTATCCAATTACCGGTGCAGAAACACTGGTTACAAGGGAGTCGACTCTGAAATTGCCTGGCGTGATTCAATGTGGCCCACGCGACATGAGTAAAATTGACAGTGCGATTTCTGACTGGGCTCCCAGCAGAGATTACCTCCCACAAGACACTGCTGTTTCAGACACCTGGGCTGTGTGCCAGACGAGGAAGGTGAATGTTGTACAGTGTTGCCATTTGCTTCTATGGCAGAAATCTCCAGTGAAAGCCTCTTAAAAGCAGAGTGTGTGATCTTTATGCAAGTCATTATGTTAGGGATTGTAGACTGCAGCGTTCAGTGCATTCAGTCTTGAATGATGTGTCAAGACGCAGACAGTCTAAATCACAATTAAACACCAACCGCATTTGAGATGGTTAAGAGAAACTAAGAGCATCCTGCAGCAGATTATTTGGTCGAACAGTAATTTAATAAAAATGTATGTCAAATCTACACATGAACAATTCTATGTTACAATGTGTCTGTTCTCAGTGTTTTGTAATGTGCATAAATGTGCTCTTCTTAGTCAACTTGCCAGGTATAAACAGTGTTTATCTGCCAGAGCGAACATCTCAAATTGACCATTCGCAAAGCCTGTTTCTGTCTCTGTCCAAACACTAAGTCTACATTTTTAACATTATATAGGAAAAGATTTTAAAATTAGGACTAACTAGTGTGTCTGCCAAAAGAAGCGCTATCTTGTGTAACTTTGGCTGGGGATACTGAAGTGTAAACTTCCCCACATCCAAAAAGAGTTGTACAAATCTACCATCGTTACTCTAAAATTTTATAGCATCCAAGACCAGCTTCAACCCAGAGGGGAAGTACTGTATACTACATAACGGATGTGCTAGTCATGAACAGGGCTTTTTTTGTAACCTGTAGCCCCACAAACTAATGTAGTTAGTTGGTCTTGGATGATGGGTTGCCACTATAGGTAGTAGACTTATTAGCAGGTCATGTTAGTGTCTGAAGCTTACATTAGAGCAGATAAACACACAGATTAATCCAGCTCTTACACTTTGGCTCTTCTGGTTTTGATTTGGAAAAGCTACAAAACCTTTGGATACCAAGTATTTCTCTTAGTACAGCTGCATGCGTACTGTTTCGGCATGTGAAGAAATCCAAAGTTCAACCGGCCTGCGCATAGTTACCGTTGCTAAGCTGTGATTGGGCAACCACTGTTCGGAGGAGGGGTTTAGCAAACGGCCGATTCCTCTCCTCATCTTTCTGCTCTGCATCACTACTTTGCAATTGTAATGAAGTTGGGAGGAAGTTAAAAGAACAGACAAATGAGAAGCTAGACTGCTTAGAAATGATAGTCTTAACCTGGCATATAATATTTCAGCAGCACATCTTCTGTAAGCTTATTTAAAATGTATGCGTTGCTGTTCCAGCGGCCCTAAACTCCTGTCTTCTTTGGTAATAAATAGAGAATCTGCTTTGCTGTGAAGTTGACGTGCAGCGGGCACAACATACTTGAAAAGGCACCTTTTTTTGCCTTTGTCAAAGTCGCAGTTGCCATGCAGAATATTCATCAGTTTGCCTCAAATCTGACGCCCCTTTTGATGCGCCCGGAGCTTACTCTGATTTGCTGTGAAGACGTTCCTCTCATAAGGAACTCTTTAAACTCACAGCTTCAAATCGCATTAACCGAGCTTGTCAGGATCCCTGGTGATGCAACACTACACAGTTACTGTATGAGTACACCTACTGTGTGCAGCTGAAGAGCTATTTATCACTATGCACCCTTAGGAAACGAGGAAGTGTGCAAGGAAGTGTGCTCAGGAAGTTGTTTTGGTCTCGTCTCGTCTGTTTACCCTCTCAAGGTCAGGATAGTCAGACATGCATATTGATGATGAAGATGATAGGCCATCCCGTGCATTGGATCTGCCCCAGAGCAAGTGGTAATCAATGCAGGGAGGAAAACAAATTAGCTTGACAAAATGTGTGGCAATTGGAGGCAATCAAAGCGCAAATACGCCCTCAAACACTTGACCCCCATCCCCCCTCCAAAAATTATCTTTGCAAGAGTTCAAAGAAACACAAGGGCAATAGCGGCAGGTCCCTCTTGTTTTCATCAGACAAACATGGAAAACAAAGTCCCAATATATGTTCCAGCTTGCCATGTCAATAATGCATGGAGCTGGGTTAATAATTGATCACACACTTCATATACTTTCAGTTCTTCTCTGAGTTGAATAATTGAGGGGGGAATTGTTATCTTCTGGGGTACCTAAGGGTTCCTGCTTCCTTGCAGCGGCTGGAGATGTTTTACATTTCCAAGCATCACTTACAACAAGGAGCCCAGTGATTACAGAGTTACATCACAGTTGCAGCCACAACAGCCATGATCACTGGATAAGAGCGGGTCAAATAAGGTAATTTGTCAAATAAAGTAATTTGACAAATAAGGTAATGTGACATGAGATGCTGAAATCATACAGGGACCATAAATCTGTTTTTATTTAGCAGCTTATGTCACAAATTGACGCTATTGTTTCAGCGCTTAATTTTATAGCTGTATCAATACCCATTCAAATCAAACCATTGAATAAAAAAGAAGATCATTTATAAAAACATAAAAAAGTGCAAAATAAAGGTCCTCAAAAGTGGCATAAACATCCAGATTAACATGACATTATCCCTGCTACGACCTGTCAGACACTTCTCTTGCCAGCCTAATTCCAGCTGTTTAACTTATTTGCATGTTACTGGAAAGGTGTATCTTCTTCATGTAGCTCCCAGCTGTGAGCTATGTAATGAGGGCTTGCTAAATTTGACTGAATTGTGAGAATCTCCCTTGTAGAACATTTTACATCTTTACATTTTTACATCCTCTACAGATGTAGCTAATTAGCTCATCCAACTACATTTTCACAGTTGAGACATTAAGTTTTCTTTCTTCTTTCTTTAATGATGTGAGAAATCGTCTGTAATTACAGTATTGTATAGATACAAGTACATCATGCTGTCCTGCCTCTTCCAGCCTCAGAGCCTCTCTTCCCAGAGGCCTCTGCATTTTTATGGAAATTCCCAGATGTTGCCATTCTCCACCTGTTGCCCACCCCTTCTCCTCCCTGCACCCCTGTCCCTCATTCCCTCATCAGGCCACACCTTTCCCTGATCAACCCTGATACATTTCCCATTTGCCATTGTCTGTGGTGTTTTCTTGTCATGGCGTTTCAGCCATTCCAGTCTGCCAGCATCTCACTGTCCGCTACTCGTGTTTTCCTCTGGCTTCCCGCCTCTGCCCTGTTGGATTTGTTTGCTCGCTCAGACTGAACTGTGACACGTGCCTCGCTCATATTTTGCGATGGTCATCAATAATTGATCTGTCTCAGTGTCAAAGTCTGTTGGATGTATCTATATAATCTCTTGTTTGTGGATATCTGACAAAATATTTGAGCTATAGTCTCTTTCCAAAATTTTTCAATTTTTCACTGTTTCCATATGGGTGGGTATAATTCCCCCAAAAAGCTACAACTCTGAATCACCAGACCTGCAATATTGCCTGGTTTTTTGCGTGTGTGCGCTAAATAAGGAAGCTGTGGAGACGAGTGACCACAGGGTTGAAGTTGATGAGGGTCACAGCGCTCCGGCACAGCTGCTTGTCACAGTTGGTTGTTTGTTTTTGTGCATGTGCCGTACAAGCTTTCCCGAATGAATAAAGTATTGCACGTTTCTTTTGAGTGTGTGTTTTTGTGTCGGTGTGAGGGTTTCTCAATGGGAAGGTGCCAGTGTGTTGCAGTGTTGCATTTTTAGATTAACAAGAGCTTGAGGGGAAAATTGCTAGGCAGCTTGACAGGTTCTCACAGACGTATATTCACAGTCCATTTCTACACTTTCCCAAGTCTTAATTAAATGAAGCTACCTGTGAAATGTGCTTACAGAAGTGTTATGACTGCTATCTTACAGTGCCATCAACCCTTATTGTACAAGTGCTTATAAGTCGGCCTGTTTTCTTTATCAGTCACTACAACAGCTGTGGCACTGCAGTAAAGGGCTTTATAGAGCCATATTTGTCTATAATTTGATGCATTTAGCGCTGCCTGGCTCAAATCACAAATGCATGATGCTAAAAGTCACATAGTAACACCTTAAGATTCTCAACGGCAACGTCTACTCAATCACACTAGAGACTTGCCAAGCGTGGACAGTGATTTGATCTGTTGTTCTATGGTTTATGATACAATAAAATACTTCTAAAGGGGTGGAATCTATTTTCATCGCTGCCCTAATCAGACAGTTTATGATGACCTGCTGTGCTCCGGTCAGTCTGTGGAGTCTGTCACTGTAAATCTGAATGCATTCATATATATAGTACGAAAACAAGTCCTGCTTTCTAAAGATTTTCAGTGATAAAGCTTATTAAGTGTACTGTTTTCATTCCCTTTTTTAAGTCCAACTAAAATTTTCCCCACCATTGTATCTGCCAAGCATACAGAATAAAAGTCACACATTGTGGTCTTTCCTCATTAAAAAGACTGAAGATTTACAAGCTTTGGTCAGATACACCACTTTGGTTAATGATGCCAAAGTAGTCGCCAACACCACCAGTGAACCGGCTTGAAACACACTGATGATTATTCCTCATTGTTTCACGAGACCCGTCTCCCAATTCTCTGTGCTGCTGCTGTTCTGTGGTCAGCAGTGGCAGAGAGTAAACTGGATGGTTGCCAGGTGTGATTGTGTGTATAAATATCCTCCTAATCCCATCACATGTGTTTTCTTAGTTTTCAGGAAATAGGCTTTTCTTTTGATTTGTCACAATTATTTACTAAAATGACTATGTAGCAGACTGGTAGGCTTGTATAGGCCACAATTAAATTACATTTGATTATTAGAAATTCTACCTTATATTTGACCATGTATCTGTGTATAAAAACATGCATGTTAACACATCATATCATTACAGAATGTAATGAAAATTACAGACAGTTTTTAATAATTTTGTCAAATATCAAAGATGATGCAGCATGTGAAATAGGAATGTAGGAATGTGTTTCACATTTTAGCGCGTTTTGCAAATTGAAATTAAACTGCTGACATTTCTTCTTTTCCTGGATTACAGCTGTTTCATCTTTTGCAACTGCAAATGGAGTCACTGATGCAGTTATGTTCTTTTTCTTGAAAATGAAACACACTGGAGGTGGAGACTTATTGTATAAACTGTATCAATGAGCTAGCATCCATGCAAAGCTGAAATCAAACACACCAAACAAATGGCAGTCTTTGTGTGCTTTGTGATGTGTGCGGAGGCTGTCAATAACTATGCGGGGCTCTTGAAAAGCGCATATGGATTGCAGGGTGTTTAAAGCGACCAGATTGTTTGGTGGAATCTGTTAGCACAGAAGATATCACTCTGTTCCTTTCTCACAGATATCTTCCTTTCCTCTCACAGCTTGACTGATATGTAAAAAGGCCTTTTCAGTGTGTGTTGATTGCTCACTGGGGCTGTATTCTGCAAGAGTCATATGAATTGTGCTTGGTCTAATTGTTAGTCATTTAGGATCCATAAAGCCACAGAGTTTTCTTCTTTTTGATGTTAATGGATTCTAAAATTGCCTGAGTGTATAATAAAAGGGATATTTAAGCTTTTCCAGGAATACAGCCTTGTGGTCCGCTGGACAAACTATGCACCATTACCAGCCACCATGAGGGAGCTTTTAAGACACACGCTGCCTCAGTCCCTCTGCACTCCTCAACATCTCCCACTTACAGCGACGAGCTGCCATCATCTCGCTGCAAAACCGAGCCACAAACTAAGAGCCAGAATTTGTCTTCATTTGCGTACGAAAGTCAAAACAATGAGCGGAACAGGGTGTACTGTCCATTTCTGCCTGCTTATCCATCCATTATCCATTAACAGTAGATCTCTGTGAGTAGATGTACTCGCTCCTAATAAGTGAAGCCATAAGTTGTTCACTGACCACTTGTTTTGGATATGTATCTTTATGTTCAAGCTCACTGACTACATTTTGTTGCCTCTGCTATGCATACATTAGCAGGTGACTACAAAGATGATATTGAACAACTTTATTAGGAGTCATGACGTACAGCTCTTCAACCAAGCTGCAAAGATTAAAATTAAATTTATAATGGGGCTTTATTTACACTTCTGGAACAACAATGAAACTGCATATTTTGGTTTGGAGAGCATTCTGTACTAGATACTGCCATCAATCATCATGTATCTTACTTTTAAATTAAATTCAGATCAAGTCCATAAGGGCTTTTTATGATGTATGATGTGTGCACTTCATTATGTCAGAGGTGGGTATTTAATGTGAATTGAAAACATTTAAAACACCATTGAACCCCACATTTAAAATTAATCATCCAATGAATACTAAAGCATACAGCTTCATCAAATGTGAAGCCACATTGTAATTAAAGTTTTACAGAGTGCAGAAAACCTTCTCACACAGGCCAATATCTCAGTTTTAACTCTAACCACCACAACATAAAATACCAGAGGCGAGGACCCTCCTACACCGAGCAGAACGTCTTGTTAGTGAGGAGGAGGAAAGAAAGAGGGAGGTGCAGCATGTCACTCCAGCATAAGACCAGGACTAACACTACTAACTCAACAGGAACCACCAGACACATCACAGTGAGACAAAGTCAAAGCCATAGACCAAGAGTCAGTGAAAGACTAAGACGGCCATTCTATGTGTTGTACAGTAAAGTCTAGTTCTTGGAAGGTCTAATGAGCCGATACATATGTTCTGCAAGGAGCCTGCAAACTGAGAATAGTCCTTTTTGGTTTAATTACATCATAAATATAAGTTTAATTGTTCCATAATTTGGTAGCTTGTTGAGAAGACTTTTTAGGGATGGCAATGTCTATAAGCTGTCCCTTCGGTTGGTCCAACCTTTAAGTCCAGACTGAACAGCACGCTAACTAAAATAATTGTAAACAAAATACCCACAAAACCCCAGCATGTTAACTTTGTCACTGGGAACGGTGTCTAAATACAGCCTCACAGAGCCGCTGGCATGGCTGAGGACTCTTCATGTCATCTGGTGCATAAGTACTGCCATCTGGTGACAATTAAATACACACAGTTTCCAGGGAGTATGTTTCAAGCACATTGTCTAAACTATACAAGACAATTGAATTTGAACAAAGTGGCAGCACCAGTACAAAAATAGCCATGTTCCTATACATTTCAAAACCTTAGACACGCTTTAGTCAAGTAACTTTTTGATTATCTATTTGCGTGTTTTCGGTTTGACACTGTCATCTATTTTTGGATGGAGTTGATTTTGCCTTTCTGTTCTCCTTCAGCTCGTGTCGGTCCCATCTCTGTTGCTCTCCTTTCATGAGAACTTCCAAAGCCGTCAGTGGGACACAAAGTGGAAGACATCATTTGAATTTCAAAGGCCTGACAGAACACACTGCCTCGATCAGCCGACTAAAGGTCCTCTTGACAAGAGAGTGCCTTCAGAATTAATCATCCACGCTGAGAGTCCTCCTGGAGGCTGCTTCCTCTGCGAGGCGAACAGCCAAGGAGGTGGTTGGAGAGAGCAGGAAGCCAGAGCAGGACTTGATAAAACAGCTGAGACTCTCCCACCCTGCTAGCTGCTCCTTTGACAGGAGCTAAACATATGTTTTTATGTGACAAACAGCATGAGATCATCCTCTTCTCATTTGTGCTCTTCACCCACATCAGTGTATTTCCTCTGTTTTTCAAAAACAGATCTTAAACTGTCATTTTCATTGCACCCCGGGGAAACGTAAAATGACCCATGAAAACTCCAAGCTGGAGCGTCTCCTGAGCCTCCAGAGGTCCCGTTCGGGAGACATACGGCACCAGCAAGCAGCAGACAGCTTCCAGCCATCACTGCTGTGAGCTAATTAGCCATCACTAATGTGAATCAGCTTCCATTTTTACTCACATTGATTTACAGAGCCCGTCCCCATTACATCTCCATGGAGACAATGCAGTCATTATAGACTGTTGTAGGCTCCACTCACGGAATTATGTCATAAAATAGCATTTATGGCTGCTTAGTATCACCAACCCTGTGTGTGTGGGTGGATGTGTGTGTGTGTATGTGTAGACTGTTGAGATCAGATGTCCTCATCCCCCGCCAGATCTTCATCTGCGAGTTTGGGTCCAGATAATGAGCTTTTTCTACAAGTATGTTTTCATTCCAGCATGTTTTCATAGTTGCCTCTCACTCTGTCTCTCTTAACCCCATGTGTAAGAATGTGCGTGTTGAACTATGAGTATAATATTGGAGTAGTCACACAAATAAAAGACAAATGCAAGGTTGATGCGCAGGTAAAAAACACTGTTTTCATTTTGTGATGTAAGTAACCGTTTTTTTTGGTACAGATATATTCAAGTTTTGTTTGGTTTACAATGAATAAAATGCTTTAACATGTTTGCTTACACGTCAGGATGGATAGTTACAGTACTCCACTGATTTAGCATTGCACTCCTGTAATGTTGTTGGACTCATGACGGACAGTTTTT
The DNA here is from genome assembly GCA_031216445.1 of Lateolabrax maculatus. Taxonomy (NCBI): domain Eukaryota; kingdom Metazoa; phylum Chordata; class Actinopteri; order Acropomatiformes; family Lateolabracidae; genus Lateolabrax; species Lateolabrax maculatus. The sequence continues at coordinate 23,662,632 of CM062213.1, read as the reverse complement.
TTTAAAAAAAAGGACAGAAGAAACAGAACCAGAGAAATCGTTGTTTTTGTTCCATGCGTTCTTTTTCCTTGGCAAAACTGACGCCTACATTACCCAAAATGCAACGTTACCATTGACAGTTCCGTCAGAGATTCATGTGTTGTACTTGTAGTGGCTAATATTTATTCTTCATTTACAAACTTGCAGTCTTCAGACCCAACAGACTTAAGTGACATCACCTGAGGCAACTTTTCAGATTTCATACAGCTCCCTCTGGAGCCACTAAAGGCTTTATACAACTTTTTTCACATGTGCAGTAGTATTCCCTAACACCCGTGAATAGAGAGACAGGCACAGATTCATGAACATTTCAAATTCATTTTTGGCTGTGTTGCAGTCTGCAATTGAAATGTATGATAGCTTGTCCTAAAATGTGTATAAAATTGTATAATTAGTTTTAAATTCTCTCCGCTAATTAGTTGTTTCTCAGAGTTTAGTCTGGTGAAATTGTGAATTTGTTGACTGTTCCCATTGCTGCTGTGATGTTTGTCAAATTTTAATAAGAAGAACATCCCTCGGAATTTAAATGCAGCTTTGAGCCTAATGAGCAGCACACATAGGGAGCTGTTTACAGTTAATCTCTCTGTTGTGTACTCCTATAACCAGTGTGTAACAGCTTCAAACTTAATTTACAACGCTGTATCGTGTATCACGCTCTCTGCCATCTTCAGCTGGCCTTTCAAGTATGTTACACCAAATACAGCCCGCGTGCGTTTGTGTTTTCTAAATGTCAAACCTAGAGCTTCAGAGACTCTTCAGCTACTCATGTCAACAAGTGGAAAGCAGACTGAATGAACCACAGTCTATTCATATTTTAGACCATATTTTGACCCCTAGTTTGTTTACCTTGTGGATATGGCTCCAAATTTTAAAGTCCAAACTGACTTTTATTCTTTCAGTTGAAACCAAAGTTGCTTGAAACACTTTGTATCCCTCTCATCCTTCTCTCTTTCTACCTCTGGGGGGGCTCCTGTCAGGGGAATCAATCTACAGGACCAGGGGAGCGGAGGAATGACACAGCACCCATCGCTCACCCACACAGCCCTGCTCTGCTCCTGACGGTAAGTCCTGCAATGATGGGAGGAGTGTGTGACAAGACGGGAGAAGAGGACTGATGGGGTCTCTCCATCACAGCCAAGGCCCTGTCAGCACGTCTCAAACGCTTTCTTTCTCCCAACATCGACTTTGTTAAATCTTATATCTGCTTACAGCCAACCAGGAGTTCCACTTCTTTCTCCATCTGCCGACGTCTACCCTTCGATGTTAATGACAAAGCAGTTATTGGGGCAATCATTCAGCGCTGATAAAACCAGACTGCCTGGTGAGATCTCTTGTTGGGGGTTATGGAGGAATGAACAGCTGCTGATAACTAAAATCTAATATACTGTTTAATTCCCATGATCTTTTCATTCTCTCAAGGCTGTAACTCATCTATCCCGCACAGCGTCCTGCACCCATCTGGGCGAGAGGAGGTAATCATTTTAGAAGCACCATCATCTCATCTCTCAACATCTCCACCCTGGTGACTTTGAAAGCAGTATTTCAAGAATCACAAAACTGCGGACGTGAGGGGACTCCCCATTTCACACATAAACCATGATGTCTGCTGTTAAGACCAGTTTTTTTACCTGTCAATAAGGGAAGGGACCTTCAACAGCTGCATAATTTTTGGATTTTGAGAGCCAAGGTGGATTTAAAAAATATGATGAATATTCTATTTCATGTGAAGCTACCTCCTGTTGGTGTGGTGCAAGTAATCCGAGAGCAGTCTTTGCTTCTGAGTGCTTCTCTGTTTATGGGCAGCAGTCCATGAGCCCCAGCTGAATACTAAATGCTTATCAGAGATGGTGGCAGGCCAGAGGCCAGAAAGCAGCACAAGTAGCAGCTGTGTTGTGCTCTATCTGCCCACAAAGATCCTCAGAGCCACTAACTGTGATCCAAAGTCCAGCATTACCACTATAGAGCACTGTGTGTCCCCTTGTACTGCCATTTCTCTTCATTATGGCCACCCATGGACAGCAGAGAGTGGAACCACAGTCTGCTGCTGATTGGCCACCATCATTTATTGGCTGGGACAAGGAGCCACAGGAATCAAAGACACATCAAAAGAGCCAACCAGAGGATGCCAAGCCTAAATATAGAGTTGAAACACAAATTAAATATGCCTTAATATGGCTACCCAAACTCACATTAAATATCCAGACTGTGTTAATTTCATCAACAAAACATATGTTTTTTGACAACCTTTTTTCCATGTTGATAATAAGACAAAAACTAAATGAAAAGCATTTGGAAACTAAATAAAAACTATGATGAATTTTTCATTTAAACAACCTGCATATGTAACACCTCCGGTGTAAACGAAACCACATCACATTAACAGTAATGCTAACATTACTTATTAATTATTAAATTAATTTTATTTATTTATTTTTTTTTTTTTGCACTGTACACATAATCACATAGATTATTGTTGGCATATAGTGTTAACACAGGTGATTTTGATTAAACAATGCACACACTATGTGTGCAGCTTTTTTTTACTCACAATTAGCTTGGATTTGAAAGTTAAATTCAGCCGAATTCTGTGGCCCCTCCCTAACTGTGATGTAAAAGAAGTGGACGTAGCCTCCATGACGTCACCCATTGGTTTATGGACAGCCGTTTTAAAGCCGCAAGGTTGCCGTTTTTGCCGTCGCCATCTTGGTTTTTTGGAACCAGAGGTGACGTTATTTGGACTAGAGGGTAGCGCTGCCTCCATCCTGATTGGCGGTTGTCGTGGTAGCAAGTTGTTAATCACAAGGTAGCCCAAAGCATAAGCTACTTTATCGTCTGTTTTACTCTATCATTTACAAAATGAACATCATGCTGTACTGAAGAAGACTTGAAACTAGCGATTGGGACCATGAACTCATGAGGAAACCGTCTACTGACGTAATAAATTAGGTGAGTAGTAGGATCATTTTCTCATTGACTTCTATACAACACCGTAGCCCCAGGTTGACCCTCTCATACGTAGCTGCTGGTGATGTTAGCAAGCCTAACAAAGACAATGTTGTATATGAGATTTATTCCACTGCAGTGGCATTGAAGACGACACATGGCTCTGCCAATAACTGTACCATATTCAGAGAGTAACAAGATATTTAGGGCTGACGAACAGTAACGTTAAATATAATAAACTGTATGCCTATTTACTGGCACTTCCCACACACCAGGTGAGCCTCTCTATAGCTACAACACAGGTAAGTTTAGTTTTCTTAGTTTAGTTTCAGTTTAGTTTAGTTTATTAGTTTGTTTTTAGTTTTTTTGGGGGGGGAACTAAAACAAAAACTAAAGTCTCATGAAAAATCAGGTGCCAGAATGAACACTGTATCCAGACAAAGAGGAAAGACATATTTACATAAAAACAGACAAGGTAGTGTGACAGTTTCCAAAGGTCAGCCACAAAATCACAGTAAACTCATGTTATTTATTCAGTGCGTTCATACTGTAAATACAGTCACAACACAGTTTGTGATTAATATGGAGGGAGGTGGGCTCCATTCATCTTTGGTTGCCTATCAGTAGTAGAAACACCATCACTTCATGTGCAAATGAGCACCTCTTTGATATTAAAATGTAAAAAGGGCTGGTACATGTAGAATGCAGATTTATTAATTTATGCTATTTGGGTTGTGAATAGATACACAGTGGTGTCCTTTTAAAGTAGATAATCCAACATCAGCATTTCGTTGGTGGGTAGGAGGAAAGTGAATGTGAGGCAAAGAGAAGATTCCCCGGTTGTGAGGAGGATTTAGGTCTCCAGGGAAATATGAGGCCTCGGGCCTGATGAAACCAGGCTTTGACAGCAATAGTTTTGTTTTGTGTAGGTACAGTGTGTGTTCAGCTGTTTTAGGACCAATACACGGAAGTGTAACAACCATCACCACTAAACTATTTTTTTCTAAAAAACGAAATTGTAGAAAAGAATGAAGAGGAAGCTTTCTATGCCGTCTTCAGCAGAATAAAGACTCTCACCATCAGTGGTGTGTTTTCCAAACCGAATAGAGTCATACCACAGAAAGTCTGAGTATGGCAGGTGAAGGACACCACGTTGCATTAATAGTCAGTGTTGACTTGCAGAGATATGGATCTGGTGTGTGGATTCACTCATTCTCTGTATGTGGTTAAAAGCTCCATCGTTCAACTTCCTTTGAAAGATAAAATATGAAGGACATCTGCTCAGGTCTGCATTCAGCTAATTAAAGGGTATTTTTACTCTCATCATTTGTTTCCTTTGGACACGCTGTATCTCTCCAAGGCCGCCTCCACTGATGGATGCTATTTGCATTTCATACGCCCATTATTTGTGTGATTGTGGCGACACGTGAGCCAGAGATATTCGACACCTGTGACTGTGTGAGAAGAAGTGGGGATGACGGAGCTAGGGGGGCTTCTTAGTCAGTAGCCTGGTTTATTGCTGAGAATGAAAATGAAACAAATTAATAAATAACCTAAAGGAGAAAGGGAGTTGCTCCTGTTGTCACAAACCATGTTAATAATCAACTGTTCTATTCCTCACTTCAGTTCACAGCTTGCTTATCCAGTCTCTTAAAAACTACACAACAATGGTTATTCCTGCGGGGGGGGGAAAAAACTGACTTTGGATCTGGAAAGTAGGACAGTCAACAGATGAGCAGCAGTTACAGTATGTCCTTCCCCCAGGTAGGGAGGAGCTGACAGTGATGGTATTGATTATCAGTGAGCTTACCTAGCTTCTCTCTGTCACAGAGTGATTGCTTTAGCCTGTACAGTGTCCTTGGACGCTGCTGTCTTTATACGCTGTATATGTGCTGTGTGTATGACATTGTGACCCAGATAAGATGAGTAAAAAACAATTACTCATCATATGCCTGATGGATGAACAGCAGGTCAGTCCTTATGTACTGAAAATCCACACCATAGACTTCGTGGTCCAAGTCTATTGGAATTTAAAGCAGTTCACACAAGTTACAAAAAACTCACTTAACAATAGTGGTACATTACAGTGCAGATAGTTTTAGTTTTATTTGTAATAAAAGTAGCCATACCACACTGTAAAAATACTCCATTACAAGTAAAATTCTGATTGAAAACGTTACTTAAGTAAAAGTACATACATATTCATAGCAAAATGTACTTCAAGTATCGAAAGTCAAATGAACCATCTCATAATGCAGAAAAATAGCCCGTGTGTGTTATATAATATATTATTGGATTCTTTTTTTTCTGATACATAGGTGTGCGCAGCCTTTTAATGTTGTAGATGGTTGAGGTGGAGCTAATTTTAAATATCATATATATATATATATCAGTGGCGGACCTTGCATTTCACACCTAGGCCTTCAGTAGTGCTCGTCTGAATTAATCCACCTCTCTCTAACTACTTTATTGCTATTTATACACCAAGTAGATCTGACCGTGCAATCTGATTGGTCAATAAGACGTTTAGAGCATTATCAAATGAGCACGACATCAGCGCATCACTGAAAATATCACTCCGACCACAGTACCTGAGTCTTTTTGGTTTCCATGGCAACAATACACGCTTCCTGCATCGGAAGTTAGTAAAGAAGGACAAAACAAGATCCTCCATGAATTATATGGAGCCGTGAGGAACAGCCAGAGCCAGCGTTACTCAATCAGCAGCTACATCAGATTGAGAGCCGCGATTAACCGTTATATTAATGATCCACACACAATAATGCAGCCCGGCCCCAGACCACCAGTCCAAAGCGTCAGTAGCCTGTTTGACTCCCGGGAATGAGAACCGCGTGGAGTCAATCATTCCTCCAGAGTTACATATTGCCGCTTTAAAGAAACCATTATGCAGAACTGCAGTATAAAGGGCCGTTGCATCACAGACAGATAACTCGTGTAGCCTGAATAAATGCCTTTACTGGGGGTTGTAAATCAACACAAGTATATTTCTGCTCGTTCAGCTCGCAACAGATGCAGTTTGTTAGCTCTAGCTAGCACGCTCTCTGACTATCCAATCACAGGGCGGGAATACGCTGACATTACCATACGTCTGCTAGAAGGCCTTGGTGTCGTCAACTCAAAATCTGTTTGGTTAAAGCAACAGTCTGATCGACACTTATTTTATGCTACAGGGCCCGCAGGACTGACTGTGAAGGCCTCCAGGCAAACTTCTTTGATCCTAGCAACAAGTTATGGCTGAACTGTGATTAGATAAATGCTGTTATATGAATATACATGTTTGGAAGCAGCGCAACCAGGGGAAAAACTATGAAAGGAGGCGAATAGACCATTTGGAATTATTTATTAAGTATTAATGGAAAAAATAATAATACATTTAAAAATAATAATTATAATTAAAATAAGTCTGTAATTCAGATATTTCTTAGGCCAGCAGAGAAGGCCTTGCAGGCCCTGACGGCCCACCACTGATATATATATATCTTTTGGGTGGTTTATTCTACAACATCATCAAATCTTAAAATAATAAATCTTTTTTTATGTCATGATTTTATCACTTTTGATAACTTAGACTTTTTTTATTATCACAGAGGGATGTTAAAATAAATATTTTAACGTACTTACACAGAAATAGACAAATAAACAAAATTCCTGCCCGTTTCTTGGCTCCGAAGATGTACAAGTCATGGATGGAGGTCAGGCTGGCACCAGTGACTTTTTCTGCAGACCTGACTGTCCGTTCCTGTTCTGTTTGGTGACCCAAACCAGACAGTGATGGATGTACAGAGAACAGACTGGATGATAGTGGTATAAAACTGGATCAGCAGCTCCTCAGGCAGGTTGATCTTCCTGAGCTGGTGCAGGAAGTACATCCTCTGCTGGGCATTTTTGGGGATCGTGTCGATGTTGGAGGCCCACTTTAGGTCCTGGGAGATTGTGGATCCCAGAAACTTGAAGGTCTCCACAGCAGACACAGTGCTGTTGAGTATTGTGATCCACTGACAGGTGGAGGCTGGGACAGTGAGCTGGGAGAGTTAGGAGTGAACAATTTCCGGGATGATGGTGTTGATCGCCGAGCTGAAGTCAACAAACAGAACCCTTGCGTATGTCCCTGGGGAGTTGAGGTGTTGCAGCATGTAGTGCAGTCCCATGTTGACTGCATCATCCACCGACCTGTTTGCCCGTTAGGCAAACTGCAGGGGGTCCAGCAGGGGGCCTGTGATGCCCTTCAGGTGGGTCAACAGAAGTCTCTCAAACGATTTCATGACCACAGACGTCAGGGCGATGGGCCTAAAGTCATTTAATCCTATGATGGAGGATTTCTTTGGGACTGGGATGATGGTGGAGCGTTTGAAGCAGGAGGGGACTTCACACAGCTCCAGTGATCGGTTGAAGATCTGCTTGTAGATCGGGGCCAGCCGGTCAGCACAGACTTTCAGACAGAAAAGTGACACACCGTCTGGGCTTGATGCCTTCCTGATCTTCTGGCTGTGAAAGAGCAGGCTCACATCCTCTTCGCAGATCCTCACTGCAGGTGGTAGGGGCAGTCGGGAGAGGTCAGTGGGTAAAGGTGGTTGTTTGACATCAGAGCACTTGGAAGTTGCAGTTGTTACCGATTTTATGGATACTTTGGAATCTTTTAACCTTCCTCAGGCAATACAAGAACCCACACATTCGAAGGGCCACTCCCTTCACTTAGTTCTGTACAGTGGTCTAAGCCCTGACAACTTTGAGACTAGGGATATCTGTGTGTCTGATCACAAAGCAGTCTTATTAAGTGTAGTTTCATCCGAACTCATCCGTGTTTTTAACTCTATGTCTGTTAACAAGTTTTCTCTGCTTTTTACTGCTGCTTCTTTAACTGCCTTTAATCTACATTTTAACACAACGGAACTGCTCTCCCTTTTTAATCACTGTTGTCAGACTGTCCTGGACTCTGTTGCCCCCTAGACAAAAGAAAGACAAAAAGTCAAGCAGAACACCACAGCCGTGGCTAAACGAGTCCACCCAGATTCTTTTCACTGATGCCTCACAAGAGATGCATGAGAAGTATTTTATAAATAGAGTCAAAGATATAATCCCCCAGACCATGTTTTACATGCCAGCAGGGACATTCATAATTATTTTAGCAATTTTTAACCTTTCCTTTTTTCATCTGAAATCATATCCCAAATGAAATCCACCACGTCCAGCCTTGATATTATTCCAACAAAATGTATTATAACAGTTTTTAAAACATTGGTTTGAACCCAACTTCTAGCTTTTATGTGTCATGGGCATAGGACTTTGGGGAGAAAAGGGACTGAGTATACCGAGCCCATGTGTGAGGAGGGCCCACTCAGATACTTGAATGAATAGCCGTGGATGCAGAGAGGGACCCATAGAGAATACCTATGTACAGGGTCCAGAATTTTCTGCTACGTCCCTAGTCATAATAATTTTCAGTCAAGTTGTAAAGCTTTACATAGCACAGAAACTGCCCTCCTCAAGGTAACCAATGACCTCCTTTTAGCAACCGACAGGGGAGAGTGCAATTTAAATTATTTTAGACCTAAGTGCAGCTTTTGACATAATAGATATTACCATTTTAATTGACCATCTTAAAACCTGGGTTGGCATCAAGGCCTTTTACCTTTTAGAAAGAACCTATTCGGTCACCATAGGTAATTTTTCATCTTCTACAACTCACATTACCTGTGGTGTACCACAAGGTTCAATTTTAGGTCCAATTTCATTTTCTATCTACATGCTTCCACTTAGCCAAATCATCCCATGTCACAACGTCTCTTTTTATTTCTACGTAGATGACACACAGATATACCTTCCCTTGAGAAACCCTATCAGTGTCATTGAGAGTGGCCTTGGTCCCTTGTCTGCTAATGTGAAGCCTGCTGCCAGAAATTTGGGAGTACTATTTGATCAACTTGCAAGCTTTGAACCACAGATCAAACAAGTTGTCCAGTCCTGCTTCCTTTAAGTATGAACCATCTCCAGAATGAAACCAACCTAACACTTTGACCTGGTAAAAGTCATTTATGCACTTATTTTTTTCTAGACTTGACTGCTGTTAACTCCCACCTTTCTGGCATAAACCAAAAGTCTCTTTCTCACCTACAACTAGTTCAGAATGCTGCAGCTTCGCTTCTTACTAGTTTGTAACAGACAACATCACGTCACCCCAATTCTGGCTTCTCTCCATTGGCTCCCTGTTTGTTTTAGAATTGATTTTAAGATTTTACTGATCACTTTTAAAGCACGTCTGGGTCTGGCACCAAGCCACATAACAGAAAGGTTGACCCCATATGAGCAAGTTCGCAGCCTTAGATCCTCAGGTGAGGCCTTTCTGGCCATTCCAAAGTTGAGGCTTAAATCTAAAGGTGACCATGCTTTATCTCTTTTGCCATCTTTATCTTTCATCATCCTTCTGTCTTTTCTCTTTACTTTATCTTAACTTAACCTCATTTTGTCTGGCTTGGCCTTAACTGTTGTTATGTTGCCTGCTTTTGCTTTTTCACTCTATTAATTGTGTTTTTAAAGGTGCTATATAAATAAAGTTATTATTATATCTTATAAACTTACCATTTTTAATGTAAAATCTTAATCTGTGAAGTAATTATATCTGTCAAATAAATGTAGCATTGTACATTTCCCTGTGTAATGTAGTGGAGTAGAAGTAGCATCAAATAGAAATACTCAAGTAAATCACAGTAATTCAGTTAATGTACTTACTCACTTTCCCCTACTGCAAGAAATACACTGGTTGCATACCCAGACACATTTGGGGAAGCCTGTGAGATGGGACAGGTCTTTCCAAACTTTTATGATGTGTTTGGTCAAGAAAAGGGGACTTATGGTGATCCAGTCCCTCTATTGGGACACTTTTTATATGTTGGTCCTGTGACAAACGTGTCCATGCTGCTCCACCACCTTGTGACAATGAACTGGATACGTTTAGAAAATGGATGGATGGAATGTGTGAGAGCATTAAAAATAGCTCCCCTCTGCTTATTTTTTCATCTAATGTCCTGCTAAATCTACTGTTTATATGTATAGTACATATGGCACACAACATAAAATGTACTGCAGACACTAGTAGACACTGCCAGTTTCTAGGATTTGGTCTTGTTATCTTAATACGTATGTTACAGCAGCTGTGTCACCATCCTAAGATTACTGTCGTAATAGTTTAATTTGATTGGTCGTGTAATTAAATTTTTGACAGGCAGCACCTTTAAATGATTCAATCATGCCTGTAAGTAAAACATATCAACCCCTTTGATTTTCTTATTTACTCTGTAATATTTTCATTATGGAGAGACATTTGAGAAACTGGTAAGAGATGAGCTACAGGAGCCAGACTCCTGTGGGGTGTGGTGATGACAGGAGCATGATGAGACTGAGGCACCCCTGACTGGGCACACATACACACACACACACAGATATTCAGACCTCCCGCAGCACACAGACAGTGAAAATCCTATTTGTCACAGCATTGTGTGGGGGCTTAATTAATAAGGCTTGTGCTGGTAGTAAATTGAATTAAGTGATTACAGTAAACAATGTGGCGGTAATTTCACGATGGAAATGGTATTTGGGATGCTAGTATACTGTCAGCTACGTTAATTGTGGAAAAAATGCAGCACCTGTCACCAGTTATATATATATAACTGGTGACAGGTGCTGCATATATATATACCAAAAGACAACGTGTCCAGACTCAGTATTGTGAGTCAACTGAGCAACTGCAAGATATCAGATGTATAAACGACAATACTATCCTTTCCTCGGTCTCATGCATGCACACACACACACAGACATGCATGCACGCACACATGCACGCAGTGCTCAGTCATCTCCAAGCTTGTGTTTGCTGTCTCTTTGTTCTGCTTGCCTCAGCAACGTGACTTTTCAAGGAGACACACTCCTGCTCTCTCCACAGAGAACTTTCCCCCCGACTCAGGCTGAGAGGCAAACTTCTTGTTTTGCCGTGTATCACAATGGCACCATGCCCTCGTTTTCCCAGCCAGCTTCGCTCCGCAGAAGGATGCACGTACACGCACGGTCAGAGCAGAAATACTACCTCTTTCCACATGGGAATCCCTCGGTTACAGTGACTAATGTGTTGTCGGTGTGTCTGCGCTGGGAATACTGACAAATATGGTGCAGTCAAAAAAGTGATATACTGCAGCAGTTAAATAAAGTTAACTGTATGAATCAGGAGCTTATAGCCCATACAATTCTCTCTGAGGTGAGCTATAGGTCTTCATTAATCACTACAGATCCCTGGAGTACTGTATAAAGAATATGTACAATAATCCTCATGGACGCGGGCCTTATCAAGTCTTTATTTCTCTATAGCTGAGAGCTCCAGCTCAGAATAGGTCTGAACTAGTCAGAGGTCTAGTAAGAGATTGCCAGTTACACCAGCTCGTAAATTAAGACTACCTTATCAGTATGTAAGTATTTAGAACATGGAGATTTAAGACTTTGCCCTAAAACAGCAGTTTGTTAATTTGTCAATTTGTCAGTCTGTCATATTATCGTTTACTTTGTATTAGTTGATTAAAAATGCATTACATTTGATCATAGTTCTCATTTCCAATGGTTATTTTTATTTAGTTTTAGTCTCGTTTTCATCATGAGAAAAATGCTGTCATTGGGTGAATGTTGCTGTTGTTATATCATCAACACATTATGTGGAAGTCTATCAGCTGACATGCTTTCATATACATCGTTCACTCCTCTGCTGTGTCATTACGAAACAGCGTGTCACTGTGCCTCCATCTTTTTTATCCAAAGGTCACCTCCATTGGCATTCTGAGGCAGAGGGGCCTTTGAAGGCTGGAAATTAAATTCCCATCACCGTGACAAAAATCTATTTCCACAGAATGAACCAAACAAGGCAGAGACAGCCCTGCGAAAAGTTCATTTAAATTATGGATTGCCATCATTTCTGTTGCATTTTTCACTGTGATTGTTTTTAGTTTCCCTGGAACAGTGTAAAGGTTAATTGTATAATTAAGTTACTGTTACTGCCTTTCCTTTTGTCGGCATGTCAGGAGGGAACCCAAATGATGGGAAAGTATTGCACCATTGTTCCATTTCAAGTACATTTAGGCAAAGACCTTGCAGATGACGTAAAATATATGAACACAAATTTTTAATTATCTGTTGTTACAGGATGAACTTTGTGTTTAACAATTATTATTTCTTCTCAACACGTCTTTCTGAAAACAGATAATTCTAGTTATTTTTACCCTCCACCCCTCTCTGAAAGCTGTGCTCCCTTCCAAGGCACCTCCCTCCGATACAGAGGTGTCTTTGTGACATTTTCTCATGTCTCCTCCCCTCCATCCATCATTTACTAACATGAATTGCATGGGACCAGGCAGGTGTTGGAGAGCAGAGTGGCATTCCTCCACAGTTTCAATCACCGCCTGGAGTCGCGAGGCTCAGCCACTGTTCCCAGCCCCCGGGGATAAAGCCTTAACACCCCAGCTCAGACTGGTCCCATTCTCCTCCATTGAGTCCAAGGTCACAGTCCCATAGTAAGGGTCAAGGTGTTAGGCTAGCAGCCGCCTGCCTCATGCATATGGATGACAGACGCTCCATCTGTTCCTCTGCAGAATGCAAATACACAAGCCTCTTTCTCTGCTCTCTTTTTCTGCCTCAAAGGGCGACCCTGCCAGACCTTACATGGCATCAGTTCCACTTGTTGGTCGCAGAGTGACGATTTATGCAAAACCATGATAGAAATGCAAGTCATTGCCGCAAACCAACCCCCAGCTCCCAGAGCTGACTCTCCTCCTTTCCTGCCTGATCACATTTTTTGTCATCTCTGAAAATTAAAGTAAGACATCATCATTTGTATGCTATAGCTACAATTATTTATGGATGAAGACATGTATAGAACATGTATAGTTCAGTAACAGATTGTTATCTCATATTGGTATGACTCAGTCAGGGCAGAACAAACGTTTTCCCATACCTTGACATCTTCCACAGCCATGTAACTTTAAGTAAAGTGTCAGATTCTTTGTTATCTTTTATTTATTTAAGCAGGGTCGACTCAATGATCACAAATGTTCTTTTCCAGGAACACTCTGCTTGGAAGCTGCCCAGTGCAACCACAATCAGATTTGTTTGCCACTGAGCAGCCAAGCTGCAGTAGTTGGAGGTTAAGTGCGTTGCTCAATGGCTCCTCTGTATTTAGCAGTGAAAACCATGGCTGCGCTAAAGTACCATCATGTGGATAAAAAACAGCTTTACTGTCATGATCTGCCTTTGTCCTCCCATCTTGTTTAGCAGTTTTTCTGCAATGCCTCTTTATAGACATTCCCATGTTCTGTTTTGTTTTGTGGTCTTGTTGTTCATGATTGGTTTTCTGTTTTATTTTGTATCGTCCTTCCTTCTTGTTTCTGTCACTTCCTGCCTTTGTGTGTTTTCCCACCTCTGTAATTGTCTTCCCTGTCACCTGTTCTTTGTTACCCTCACCTGTCTGCACCCCTCTTCTGCAACATTTACCTGTCTTCCCACCAGTCCTTGCTTGTAAGTTTTATTTCAATTATTAAAACCACTTTTTATAACCAGACCATCCAGCTGCTTTGACTTTCTGCATTTCGGTCCTTTCCCCTGCTGCCTGCATGCACAACATTTACAAAACATTCCCTGGAGAAATGAATGTAGCCCTTCTATTGCGGTTGTAATTGTATGTAACATAACATAATGACCTAATGAGGGACATTTTAGTGAGCCAGTAGCAGTATCATGTTTGGTGCTGTCAGGTTATTTTCATTATCCACCAGAATGAAACAATTCTATAACTGCACTTTTGAGCTCTGCAGTCTTCTTTTTTCTTTTTTTTTTTTTGTCAATGTTTAGCCTTTTTAGCTTATAGAGATTTAAATCAGCCAGTCGGTTTGTTCCAGAATGAAATATCCCAACTATTGGATGGATTGCCATGATATTTCATACAGACATTCATGGTCCCCATGCAGACGAGTAATCCCACTGACTGGTGATCCCCTGACTTTTCCTCTAATTTCGTCATGAAGTTGACATTTCTGGTTTTGAGTGGATGAACTGTAATAACTTTAGGGATCCTCCGACTGATTCTCTGACTTTTTATCGAGCGTTACCAGGTAAAATTAAAATGTTCCAGTACTTTGGTTTATGACCAAATACCTGCAAAACTAATGAACAACTGTTAATTGTATAGTATCAGTTGTGTGTGTGTGTATATATAGGGCTGTCAAATGAATGCATTCATTTTGATTAACTAATTAAGATTAATCTTGAGAGATGCTTTCTGAGCACTCAGGGTGCCACTGACACCACTGGAGTGAATTTACAACCAGTCAGTGCAGCACATTGGTGCTTAGATGATGAGCTTATGTAAAATATAAAATAAAATAAACTGTTATGGCCACATTTAGGCTGTGATAGGTGAAATATCTTTATTTGGGGGCTTGTCCAAGCGATATATGCGATCATGTAATTAATAAGATTACAAATTTCAATGACAGCCCTCTGAATACACTATATATATATGTATAGTTTATTGTTAACCAAGAGCTGTTTAATGGCTTTTTGGGTGAGTGAGCCAATCTCTGCAACCATGGTGTTCATGCTATTAGCCAGGCTCCTACTTACAGGTCCGTAGACTCCCCATGTGTGGTCGACCTTTTAAGCTCCTTCTGCCTAAAGTGCCAGACAAGGGAGGGGGCTGAACATATACACAATCCTCTTTTGCAAATGTGTTTAAAAGAGCTGCATTGTGCTCTGCCCACAGCGGGCCAGCAGGTGTAATCACCACTTTTGTGTAGCATTTACAGCCTGCTTAATGGCAGCAGGCGCTTGCTCTTTATCTTATACAATATGCAACCTCAGACTTCTTTGAGCAGCTCCCTGTAACCACACATGGCTAAGCATGCTCACTTGTTTTCATATTAGATCCAGTGAATACATGACTTTTTTGTTTTGTTTTCTTGTTTTGGAGGGTGGTGGAAAGGAGGAGTAAAGACACTCAGTCATAAGTATGGATTCTTCGTTGGTATTTTGGCTTTAAACGATTCTGTCTCATCTTTTCTAAAAAGACCTTTCATGAAAGCAGCGATTCTGTCAGGGCCAAGTCTAAATACTAAATGTTCAGTGGAGAAGAAAATAGTGATAGCGATGACGTGTTGACTCTCTGGCACTGAATGAAAGTCGTCTGCGGTCAGGTGATGATAATAGGCTCAGGACAGTGAGATCCAGGCCCAGAGAAGGACAAAAAACCCCAGGAGTGAGGGTAAATAAAGGCAGATGACTTTCCCTTACAGTAACTTTAACAGACTTACTGTGAGCGCAGCTCTGAGTGGCCTTGAGAAAATCTAAATGTCACTTTGACCTGCTGAGACAGAGTTTATTTTCAAACATTATCTGTTGTAGGTTTTACAGCTTATCAATCAAACGTGTTGGCAAACAGTTACCTATTTACACATCCAGCAGGCACTGAGCAACATTAACATTCCTTTGGAGTCGTCTGATATTCACACAACTTAGAGCCCTAGCTAATCAAGCTAATTGGTAACTTTGTCGGGACTGTGGTTTGGAGCCGAACAGTCACACTGGGTTTTTAGAGCTTTTTTGCTGAAAACAGCTGTTTGCTGCAGCCAAAAACCATGCTGATGAGAGCGGTGCCAAAAACGGTTAAATTGTAGGCAAGAAACCAAAACTATCAGCTACTGTAGCTACAGATTATTGGATATCATTGAAGTAGACCAGGCTTGAATCCAGCATCCAAAATCCAAAAGTAGTAGGACACTGCCAAAAGTAACAGGACACAATAATGTCAAACAAAGCAATATTTACAACTGTAGTCTCAGCAGACGTAATATCACACTGATCAGATTATATGGATTAAAGATGTGTTTGCACGACATTTGGCTGCAAAAGAGGATTTCTGTTCAGTAAATTTGGATTTAAATACCCATAGCTGCATTTACTTACTGCATTTGACCTTTTTTTTATTTTTTTATTTTATTTTTTATTTTTTTTGCACATGCAATAATGCAAACATTTATGAAAAAACATGTATGGCTGTGGCTTTGCATTCTGCAGAAATTCTCAATCTTCCGAGGAGTAGCTCCAAAATGTGCTACTAGATTCAAAGAAAGATCTCTGATGTATCTGCACAAAGAATATATAGGAAACAGACAAAAACAAAGATATTTTGAGCGAGAACACTTCTCGAGCTGGGGAACTGTTCCTTGTGGGAAATTCCCATCTTCAAAGCAGCAGCTCTGTCCGAGGTGCTGAAATCAAAGCTCGCTCTCAGGCTCTGGGAACGCGGTTATGAATCTTAGAAGTGATTCCCAGTAAATGGACCATCCATTCACACATCAGCTTCACTCCCGACTTTACCCTGCAGGTGCTCAGTGATCACAGGAGGATATCCACTACTGTGTGTATTAAGAGATGGGGGCTGAAGCAGAGAAGGCAAGAGCAGATTATCAGTCAGCTTCTGATCTGTCTTTGGGGCTGCATGTGGGAATATATGAATTTCATAGATGGTGGTTTTATTACATTCTCCACCTCTTGATTTCCCCACCATAAATCCATCCATTTGAGTGAACAGCTGACCTTTCTCTCAAGCTTGACAAGCCTTCGCTGCTCTGTGGGCAACAACGGTAGCACCTCCCATGGAGAACTCATGTTTGGTTACTAGGCAGATGTTATTAATATTTAAAGACTGTGTTCTTGTGCATGTTGTGGTGTAAAGTCACTTCTTCAGTGGTGCAAAGGCTGCGCTCTCTCTTGGGATAAGAGGGGAGACTCCTCCGGATGCAGGGTTGTTCCTATGCCATTGTCACACACAGTTGACAGAGTACAGAGAAACCCTCTTACTATGTGTTTGCTTATTCATATTCCAAAGCCCATGGTCCTCAAGCAGATACAGCAAGATACTCTTCAGCTTTTGGGGGCATGTTTGGCAGTGTTTTTTCTTCCTATGCTTGAAGGAGATGCTAATGAATTAGTATTTGCAGCTTAGTTTGGATGGGTTTATATGCATGCCATATTGCTGGGATGCGTGACTGAAGCCGGTGAGGGAAGTGACTGAGTAATGAAACACCTCTCCAATCTGTTACATGGGGAGAAGGCTGCTACATGGGAGAGTAAGGAGGTGGCAAAAAAATAGGACAAAAAAAGAACAAGTGAGAAAGTGATCAGGTTGTCTAACCAATATGAAGCAGCTAAATCTGCCCGGCAACCACAGTTAGTTTGGAGACCATCAGCTGACTAACTGCCTGAGCGTGGTTCCTCCCTTTGACCTTTTCACCCTCCAAGCTGGGGGGTGGGGAGGTGGCTGAAGCAGAGAAGGCAAGGGTGCTCATTTCCAGAACATGCCCACGCATGCACATCCTCAGTGTTGATTACTGACTGCAAAGAGATGCAACATAAGCAGATGAATAGATCACTAAATGACCCCCAGTATGCCAGGGAAGCAAACACACACACACACACACACATACACACAACAATGATTTAACAGGCTTTTATAGAAAAGAAAAGTTTGGATGTGGACCAGATTATTGAGTGATTACTGGCACCATATTATATTAATAATCTTCCCAACTGCCTATTACTTCTACTTCTTTTTTTTTTCTTTTTCACTAAAACTGGACGTTGCCGTGGCATACTGATTATAAGCTGTTGTCAGTATGTTACTCCTTTGTATGTGTGTTGGAATTACTATATCAGTATGATTTGTTTTGGACATTTTTTAGATGTTTTTATATGGAACACTAATGAGACACTAATTTGGTAAATCCAGGGTGATACTGGTAATACAGGCAATAATGAGTCAACAAAGCCACACTTTGCAGAATAAGAGTTGTGGACCACTTCACTGTGGTCATTGGTCAACTTACATCTGATCAGGTAAAGTAATTGAAAACTCATGTATAAAGACTGTTCAAAGTCTACTTTTACTGTAAATGGACATCTTAACCATTTCATAAAGGCTCACTAGTTTAAAAAAAACTGAGATGTCAGTTGAAAATGAAATAATAGTTTTTTGTTGTTTGTGCTCAAAGGAGTTAACAAAAACTAAATAAAAAAAATGTTCTATACCTTTTTAATGGATGGAACCATTCATTGGTTAGTGGACCTATATTACAGCATGTGATGGATTATTAACAGGAGATGATGGTGAAAGTCGACAGCAGCATATCTGTGATTTGCACCAGCACAGCCTCAGGTGGCAGATTAAAGGACAAATTGGCCCTGGCATCCTTTAGTGGCTCTGCCTTCCGCGCTCTGTCCGACTTGCTCGTCTATCCTCTGAAAATTAAATCAAATTTCACCAGTCAGTGAGGTGCATTTTCACCTCTGCGCTGGTGCAGTATGAAGGAGAAATCCATGCTAAGCAGATAGGCAGATCCTTGAATAAGCCCCGGGAGGATCGTTTGCCTTGCCGGAGGAAATAGCAACGTGAGCTCTCTGAGGCTAACTGGAGATAAACAGAACAGAGGGTGAGGGAGAGGGAGGCCGAGCTGGGCGGCAGATGAAGAGATCATCATCTGGAGGCAGATGTTTTATGAAAGAATTCAGTCTCAGGAACATGGCTGGCGAAAGGTTTGGTACTCCCAGCCTACAGGGAGAAATGCAAGCACTTAACTGTGGGCTAAAAATACAAAAATAAATCACACCATTTTCACTCTCTCAAATGGGTACACATTTGGCTGGAGCGTGCCTTTTCTCCGTCCAGTCCTGCCTCACAATGAGTCACATTAAATGAGAGTTGGGACTGTGGTTCCGCTGAGGCTCCAGCCAGCCCAGCCGGACGAGCGTCTCCGGCTGCTCCTGCCTCCTCCCGGCTGCATCACTTGGCTCGTGCTCAGCTGACTGTCAGTTGTCCTGACAGCCTGACCTCCCGGAGGCTCGCCGGCCAAATGCCACGCCACATCGGGCTCGGCTTCGCCCCGGGTCTGGCTCTCAATCATTTTCACACCCACATCCACCTCTAACACCACCCTCCCTCCTCCCCCTTCCACTAGAACCTACCTGAAAAAAAGAACAATTTGTTTGTTTCTCTCTATTTTTAGCTCTCTCCTCTTCTGCAGTGTGGGCTGAGATGACTATTTTTGGTAGTGTGGAGTCTGCGAATGGAAATGCTAATATTAAACAATAAAGTACCATTATTTTACACACTGCCTCCACTGGGAGATCGTCCATGTTTGTTACCTGCCTTGAAACAAGAACTTCTACGGCTATATATATATATATATATATATATATATATTTATATTTATATATAAGCATCCCACACATCACATGAATCTCACTAATTTCATTGATGTTTCTCTTTACTGGCCTCTAAGTTACCATAAAACAAAACTGTTGTTTGATTGCACCGGGCAGTCATGAGAGCAAAAACTTTTTGTTTAATACAGTTCCAAGGTGAGCCTCTTTTGAAGCTGGTTATGTTATCTAAAGCTTAGCATGTGCAGTGTCTCATCCTGTGAGGAGATGACGGGGCCTGATAAACTACAGTGTTTATTGCACAAGTTAACAGAGGCAATCAATAGCAGCAGTCAATACCCTGAATATATGGAATGGCTGAAGCAATGGTGTATCACCGCCCAGCGTGATGGGGAGCAGGGGAGGTCTTCATAAACAAAATGTGTCCGATAGTCCTGTCTGGCTCTAGATCAGACAGGCCACCACCTCAACATAGATCCAGAGCACAAAAAGAAGGGACAGAAAGGGAAACGACGGACATGACGTGGTGTCCCAGATATTGTTAGTCCACCCATGTCCCTCACAGCAGCAGGCCCGATAATGACCAGTGATAGATGGTGGTGTGTTATACTGTTGGCAGCAGGCAACAAAAGTAAACTGACGGTTAACCAACAAACCACACCAGTTAAATTCTCTTAAAAAAGTCAGACTAAACCAGCTGAATCAAAGCTGTTGATTTATTCTCCCCAAATGATCTCTTTGTTGTTTTTGTTGAATGTCTAGCTTCAAAAGGGCCACTGAGGAGAATAAGCAACATAGAAAGAGCACAGCATACTGCAAGGCTGAGGGGACTGGCATACAATATTGCATGGGCTGTTTTAGCCGTACATTTGCCGCCCTTGGAGCCATACGGTAAATTCAAACAAGGGCAACTTTTTGGAGCTTGATGGGAGCGAGCATGTGATGGTGCAAGCACAGTGTCTGGCCATGTGTCAGAAAGAACTTGCTCATAGACCAACACACAAATGTTCCCTTGTACTCTTGAGATGTTACACAGCCTCTTGTTCTCCGAGGCCTAAAGCTCTAATGGGGAGCAGATCAAACAACTAGAAGTACTGAGAAAAGACTATGTCATACTACACTGTGTTTTACGTGCAAGACAAGGCTTTAGAGAGAGAGACACTGTGGTCATCAGAAGGAGGAGGACACATTTGCAGTCCAGTTTTCACTCTCACTCTCTCCATACTGTCACAGATGAGCCACTGTATGTGTGCTGTCCATGGTGCTGAACCAGGTGCTGGAACAGTGTGACTTGAGAAAAACACTTTGGTGTGCAATACCTAGAGTCTGATCTATCACTAAAACCAAAGATGAGCTGTAATTACAACTTGACCAATATTTTGTTCTTAATTATTATATATATAAAATCTGTATCACTTCAGGCTAAATATTCCTCAGTATGCTTGGACAAAAATGACACATTCTGGAGAGCAAGAGTAGTCACCTCTCTTTGGCTGCGGTGACTTGACTCACTGGAGACAGCATTTCAAACAGAATGTTCACAAAAAGAGATGAAACGGGCCCCAGAAATTATCATTACGTCCACTTGAGAGGACCCCTGCAGCTGCTTTGAGTAGGATGATTCATAACGCAAAAAGAGCACCTTTACCTTCAGAAAAAAAAACGCAGTCCTGAAACATGCAGACAAGCTGACATTTCCCTCTACCTTCACTGAAAGAATGGGTGTGTGCGGGTCCAGTTACACACAGACTCGTTGCTCTGACGGGGTCACAGCGGGCCATCTGTCTTCATCTCTCTCTGTAGATGAGAACCAGAGAGGAGGTGTGCAAATAAGATCCTTTCTCCCCACCTGCCTCCCACCCACAGACCTTTCTCTTCACCTCACCAAGGGTGGCTTTGAAGGTAGACAATCTTGGTAATTGGTATTTGACTAATGTGTCATATAAGCAAGTTAAAAAGAATGATAGAAGCCATGAGAATATGAGGCTATCGATGAAAAAGGTCTCAAGTTATTTTCTAATGTCTCAAATCTACAATGTGTGAAATTAGTGCCTGAAATGAGTGTTTGCAGTTGGGTTTTCTTCTTTCCTCCTGCTCCCAAGATTTTGAGAACCCGCAGCTCTATTATGTGAAGGAGTGCATTAAGACGGTGGTGCTTCAAAGTGAAGGACACTCATGGAGCAAATTGATTCTAGAGGACAGTGCACGCAGCTTTCCAACAAGACTGCACCAAGAAAAGGCAGGCATTCACTGAGAAAGATGGGTTTTTCACTATAGAAAGATGCCACAATTATAAGAAATGTCACCAAAGTTAAGATGATGTTCAGGCTACATGCTTTTTAAAATGGGAAGTTCATTGGTAGGTTTTGAGGCTGTGGACTGAACAATTATTCATTAAGGGGCTCTACTTCAACCCCTTCACATCTCATTTTTGCATCGTTGCAGTTGCCATGCACTTTGGGACATGGCAACAGGCCTGAGCGGGAGCGGTCGCAGCAAATTCAGCTCCTGCATGTATGGCAACACTGGGTTCATAATCTCCTTGTCGCACCGCAAGCGTGAGCAAATGGATACTTCAGATCGCGCTAATGCTTTACAGATGTCATCATACATGGTCGCACAAATGCTAATGGAGCCAGGATGTTTTTCAGCCTGAGCTCCGGTTTAATGGGATCCTGTATTCAGCTGAATTTATATTTAAAGGTCACTGCATGATATTACTTAGTCTGATGGCCTGTGCACATTTTGCATTCATGTTTTTGTGTGTGATTATGCTGCCATCTTATTATTTCATGTGTAAAATGAATGACTGGTGTGACTATGGCATTAATTAGACATGTTACCTGTATCTTTTAACAAGGAAATAGTTGCCAGTGTGTTGGTATTTTTCCATTGATTTGGACTGCTAAATTGAAAAGGTCAATGGAGCATTACCTAATACAATATTAAATTATTCATGAGCAACTACTTTGTTAGCCCATAAGGCAAATAAAAGTGATTGAGTGTGCTATGTTCGAAAATGAATCAATCATCTCCCAAGAAGCAAATGACAAATTCCACAAAAATTATTTCATAGTAAATTCTTGTGCCAGTCTTTGTGAATATATTGACTCTGACTTATGACTTATGAGTTACCACATATACACCATTTGTCCGTAAGACAATGATGGAAAATGTTCTTTTAAAGCCTTGAGTGGTGTGTTAGATTTGTGGAGTTGTTTAAGACATGTTATTACCCCCTCTAACCAAGCTATAGTGTTTACGTCCTGCTGGGCCACCCTGAATATGTCTGTTAAAGGCTTAGGATCAATTACTGAGCCACATACATTTTGAAGGTCTGTTTGAAACTCCTCCCTACATGCGCAAGATATATGGCTGATGGTAACTAGATCATGCCTTCATCAGTTATCAATGCTTTTGATAATGTTGACCACTACATTTAACTAAAGAAACTACACTGTCTTGGTTTGGATAGAACTGATGATCTGAAAGCATCCTCCATTTGGATAAATAAGGGGGTGCCACAAGGCTTTGTGCTGGGTCCTTTACTATTGACACTCTACATTAACATTATTATCACTCCAACAGAGACTTTTAATACCCATTTTTATGCGGATGATACAGTCATGAATGCGTTTGGCTCCTCTTCAACTGAAGCTATTTCAAGACTGCAATCTGCCTTCATCTTCTTCAGACGTCTTTGCAGAATCTCAAACTTGAACTCAGCTTGTTCCAACTCTTTGTTGAAATGTTCCAACTCGAGACTTATTTTGATTATTTTTTGTGGCTTCATTCCACTAAATGGAAATGGTTTTATACATATTTCACCCACAATTCATCCTGACATGTTTATCGTCATTACTATTTCAAATTAAGTTACACTGCATGTTAAGAGGTTGGTGGCTTGTGATTGTCAAACCAATGAACATAAATTTTGGGGTTTTGGGCATGCATGTAAAGTAAGCCTCAAATGGCAAATTGTAAGTTTTTGGAAACTGCATGAAGAGTTTGCTGAAACTATGTTTAAAGGGGAACTGTAAGTCCTGTTTCCAGTGTCTTGTGCTTAAAATAAGGAAATGTCAGTCAGCAACGCAGCATTTTTGAAAACTTCTACCTACCTACTTCTATTAATAATTAAAACAAAAAGATAATAATAGAAATAAGAAAAAATATCCAGAAATCACAGAAGTTTCGTTTGTGATTTTGCAGTGAACTCAAGGTTTGTGTTTATAGGAGCAGGCTCAGAGGGGAGCTGTCTTTTTTTTCAGCAGTAGCCTAATGCCATGTACCACCCCCCTGTCTCCTCACCCCCCCCCCATGCCCCGCCGCCCTCTCCTGTCTTTGTTCTCATCACAACAAGCCCGGAGCAGATGGTGCTCTGCTTTGCTTGGCCGGCGGTGACAGACAGGCGCTCTCAGCCAATAGCCTGCTGGGGAATCAGCTGACTGGTCTGGACAGCGCCAGGTGTTTTTATCATTTCTCTTCTCCATCCGTAGGAGGAGCAGGCGGCGGCGGCGGCGGCACAGCGGAGCAATACCGGGGTGACAAACCGGTCGGCGGCGGGTCGCAGCAGGTTGGAGCTCTCTCTGCAGACCGCACCATGCGTCTCCCCGAGGCGCCCTGGGACTGATCGGATACACGAGCGACAAATCGCTGTAAACAGCCGCCGGCTGAACCCCTCAGGATACCACCCCCACCCCCCTCCTTGGCACAATCACGTTGATCTTATTTACTGTTGTGTATTGACGCGTATGTCTGGATAAAGGACCTGTGCGCTCGGGAACATCGGACCGGAATGCCAACAAGGTGAGACCCCGCAGGAAGCCTCTTAGTTTCTTTTTAAGCTGCATTTATTTGATTGGGAAAAAAATTTATGTTTTTTAGTGATGTGATTGGCAGCCACATCATCTAAACCCTCAATCAAACGGTTTGGTAGTAGATCAGTGTTGTTTTGATGTGTAAAACCATGCATACTTTGTGAATATGTTTCCATTCACAACATATTTCCCTGCAAGGGCGATGCAATGAGTTGGGATATATTTAGGATGCAGACACACTCAAGGGCATGATCAATTCTTTTTTTATTTATTTTTTTTTTATTTTATAAATGCAGTCTGGTTTGATCACTTCAAGCTTGAAATCGGTTCCGAATCCACACTAGAACATTTCACCTTACAGCATATCCCATCAAATGTCTCAAACCTGTCTTTGTAATGCGTCAAATGATATCCCACAGAAAACAAACTTTGATCTGGTTGCGGTACTTGCCAGCGGGAGCTGCGTGCGGCGTGCGCAGCGCGCAGTGAATGTGATTTGCATGTTAATGTTAAAGTATGTCGGCAGATGTCTCGATTCCTCCGTTCCGGGCGAAAAGTCGCGGAGTGTTGTTCGGGGTAAAAGACGGGGCCCTCTGTCAGAGATGCTGCGGTGAGAATGGGGTTGCGTTGGCAGGGGGTCCATTGTGGTGCCGGAGCGCTGCTTCTGTCGCCGCAGCTGTTGCGCTTTTGTGATGGAGACTGCTGACTTGCATCACTCAACTTCGGGCAGAGGGGACACACTGTAGAAAGGTTAAGATGATAAAAGGATCCGTTTGTAATGTTTTAACGTGGGGGTTTGCTTGTCCTCTTCAGTTTCTGCCCACGGGACTCTACTCGTGACCTCTTTTAACAGCAAAGTGCTGAGAGTCCTCTTTTTCTCGGGACCTCGGGGTCACATAAGAGTGAGAGACACTTTCAGTTGAACACAGAACAGCTTAGTCTCAACCCTGTGCAATTGCTTCTTATATAATATATTGTGTAAAGACCAAACTGCTGTTGCTTTCCATACCCTCGCCATGTCACAGTGGAACAAAAGCTGTTTAATTCCTGCAAACTTTGTCTTTGTTGGTGCTGGGATGCTGTTGTCTCTCAAAGAGCGGATTTCTAAGCGAGCAGAAGACATGGATAGGGCAGGATCACCACCTACACACACACACACACACACACACACACACACACACCATGCTGCACTCTGAGGCACACAAATACACTCAAGATGTCTATATTCTTTCTAACTTGATCATGAGGATAAAGTGTGACAATGGGGAGCGTGTGTTGCAGGCAGGTGTCTGTCTGCGTGTGTGTGTGTGTGTGTGTGTGCGGGTGGGGTTGTTAGGAGACAGCAGGGGTAAAGGGCTGCACCCCCCGCCCCCCACCCCCACCCACCAGCAACGTTAGGTCCCAAGGGTACAAGGCAGGGTGTAGAGGGGGGAGCTTATTGAGCTCAGCCACTACCATTATGTCTATAAGCAGGGCTGGGGCTTTAACCCTTTGTCCTCTGTGGGCTGCAGGTCCCAAGAGATAATAGACACAATAACAGTTGAGCTCACATCTCCTGAGACATCAGTGTGTGTGCTGCAGCCAGTACAGGAGTTATGAAATGTTTCATGGCATGGAAGTGTGCATGTGTCAAAGGGACGATCAGGCCCAGCTGCCTGCCTCACAATCCAGACTGGCAAACCTAGGTAAGGTACCATAGTGTTGGTTGTTGGTGGTTCATGAATTGTCCTTGAGCAAGACACTGGACCATGAGGCACTTTCCGAATTGTTTAAATGTAAACGCACAAAACTATATATTAAACGCTGCCCTTCCCTTTCCACTTTAATCTGATTCAGTTCAACCTTTTTTAGGTTGAAAAATACGTTATGACTTTCTCTATTCAAAGGTACTGTACACACAAATGTGGCATTGTTTCCCTCTCTGTTGTGCCCTGGATGGGCGGCCACAGATCTACAGGAACGATTAAACCTGCTACATGCATTGTTAGAAAAGTATGGGCTCATTTTATAACTTCTGCTTATTTGAGACTCCTGCGGGTGTGTTATATTAAATCCTTGGAGGGAGGGGATGGAGAGATCATTAGAGGCAGGTGTGAGCACGACTGAAGGGATCACGACAACCCATATAAGGCACGCTGAAGGAAAAAGATATAGTCTCCAAGTCTGATTAGTGTTTCCCAAGAGGCTGTAATATGTGTTTTTTTCTTCATTTTTTCTGGTGTTAGGATGGAGTAGTACAGAGTAGTACACAGTAGGAGAGGATAAGGAAAGAGAGACAGTTGAGTTTTCACTACATATATATGGTGTATTTTCCTCTTCATTTAGCCTTGTCACAGTACCAGACCGTTCTTTACATAAGATATTCTTCTTTGTTGAGTTTCCTTGTCACTCAGGTTCTGTCATCTAACTCACAAGTGTTTTTGTCACCTCAGTTTTGTTAAGTTTGTGATAAGATGTGTTCATAGGCTCCCTGGGGTTGTTTATCTCACCTGCTCCACCTGTAATTTGTTTTCCCCTCATTTCTGTTTTATCTTTTTTGTATGTGTGTGCAGATGAGTAAACTAAAACTCAAAGGCATACCTGGTTATGTGTGCATCTCCCAAGAGAGCCCTAAGCACTTCAAATCACATTTTCGTTTTTTCTTATGTCACTCTCAATTCTTATCGCATTCAAGGAAGGATTTCCTTGACGATGAGCACGAGTGTCCTCAGACTGACTTTGGCAGGAATTTGGAAACTGAACCTTGGACTTAAAAGTCAGAGTGGTTCTGAGAGAGACTTTATCTAGTTTTTTGGAGATATGTGAGTTTGAGAAAAAAGGGCTTTCACATCTTCAATCACTCACATATCAACCAAGATTGTTTAGTGGGCTCATAAGACTGGGAAAATTAACTATACATATAGTTTTCTTTCTTCTTCTTTATATATAAGAAAAGGATTACTGTCCTCTCATCTGAACAAACAGAGACTTCTGGTAAAGACTCATATTCTGAGCACTTGAGTGCAGTTACTGTCATTATACACTGACACAATGTCAGTTCATTACATATTCATAGGTAAAATGGTTGATACTGCACCCAGGTGTTTGGAAATTTTAAGTCGATGTCTATCGGAAGTCACGTCTCTGAACTTTATGTAAACGACGTACATCAGGATGCCATTTGACAAATCACAGTCTGTCAAAAGGAAATGACAGTGATCTACTTTTATGGCATGTGATGAAACTGAGCATTTTCATGGCTGTCAGATGTGTTAAGACGGCCTTCTGTATACGATCATACTGTAGGTAGACCTTCAAATTAGGATCCACTATAGTTACGAGCAATACTGAACAAATTAATAAACAAAATAACACAAAACCTAAAGCCTAAAGTAACGCTGTTCTACTACTGTTACTTAAGTTGTTTTTTTAATGTACTATCTGAAATCCATATTCCTGCGGTATAAGTAACTCTAATTCACAGTCATTGCCATTATACAACCGCTATGGGCAAAAGGTGTTGATTCTTCAGTAGAAAATAGTTCACATTTAACAATTTTTCCATTGATGTAGATCATCAAGAGTAATCAAATGTAATTTGATAATAATGTAAGGATACTTTGGGCTTCTGGGAGAATAGTATCCATCAGCTGCACACTGAAAATTTTAATTATTTGTATGCATGGTGTCTGGTTTTGAGTTTACTTCATTTTGTCACTTTTAATAATAATAAATAACAAATTAATTAATCAGTGCATACTTAAATTTCAACTTAGCAATATTAAATAATTGTGGAAATATAATAGAAATCACCAGAGCATTGCATAGCCTTCAGTACATAGGCGCAAACGACATGCAGCTGTTCTGCACAGTTGCCTCTTACAACCCACCCATGAAAATTCAAATGCTCATTCACATTATTTCCTTTGACACTGTAAAAAAGCATTGCCTCACCGTGAGATTAACTAAATGCATTTCATCCAACCACAGGAAATAAAACATTAAGGGACACTGCCAAGATGTGGAATCTGAATCTTACATTAGCAGTAATAAGTTCATCATTTACCATTCCTCTCAGGACCACTTTGACTACCTACTGAACGCCCCATTTAACAAAGTCATACAAAGTGATCCTGCATCCTGCAGCAGGTATTGTTACATGGTGCTTTAGGCAACAGGCTTTATGTCTAAAGCTGTTTGTATTTATTTCAAGTACTTCCCATTCACAGGTTCAAAGGTGGCCGTGGTTAAAACCTCTGGGTTTTTCCGTTTCCTGCCTTCCTGTCTTTGGTGCTGTGTTGTGTTGTTGAGTGTTCCTCCACCTGCTGTGTGTTTGAAGCTTTACTGTAGCTCTGGGACTCTGATCACAATGGACCTGTGAAGCCTGTGTCAGGATGTCCCAGACAGCTTTTAGTTGTTGAAAAATCAACCAACAGGATGTTGTCACTGATTTTTTTTAGTCTTTTAAGTGCTCATAGTTACATCAGAACAGCATTTAAACATTTCAGCTAACCCACTTTTTACTTAATATTTTGTGTGTCCAGTATTAAATGGGATCAGAAACTTCTTAATCTTACACTGCATAAAGGGGAGCAGAGGCAAAGCTGTCAGCATTTACCGAATGGGGAGAATCTAAGATTAACCCCATTTGTGGTAAATAGATGAGGAAGAATGTGAGAGCCGACCTTTGTGTAGTAATACTAATACTAAACGAACTGAAATGTTTTGTTTTTGTTGTTTGTTTGTGAGAATGAACTTTCTGTGAAGGTATTTTTAATGGGATGACTGTGGTGTGGTAGCATGGACAAAACAAGGTACAAGGAGCAAATGTTGAAATATATCAGCTTCTGTGTTCTAATTTTTACATTTTCTGTCAATACTGTAATGAAATTAAATATTTAAAATATTGTAATGGAAGCAGACTATTTGGTCATTGACAAAACTACAAATTTAAGGAATTATAGACATTACCTATGAATTAACACTTCTCTTCTGTGCTGTTGGTGTCTTAGATTCCACTGATGTGTAGCTTTTAAATAAAGTGCAAAGTGACCTGTTTTTCTCCTCTGGGTTTGAATCCAGTACACTGCCTTTAGCTAATCTCCACTTCGGTATTTCCATCTACTAATCCTGACTGCTGCAGCAATCGTCAGAATATACAGTGCTTTAATTTAAAGACAAGATACTGTACTATCCCTGTTTCACCCATGCTCCGCCCTATACCATAGGGAATCCCCAGTATAGGAGGAGCAGAGACATGTTCCCGTCTCCCTGGTGCTGTTGCCAGGCAGTTTGCATTCAGATGAATTAGTCAGCTCTCTTGTTTGAAAGCCTCTTAAGTGCTATCTTCTTAAGCTGGTGTTGACCATATAGCTGTGTGGTGGAGAAGGCCTGTGATGCTGCCGTATGGCACTGTGCTGGTTGGGGTGCCTCCGTTAGTAAATCAATCTAATTGAGTGATGGGATCTCTTAAGTGTTGCTGTAGGATACTGCAAGTGCACGGGCTTGTTAAAGAAGTGCTGGCTACGTCATTCTTTTCATGAGCAATTGTGGGGGGTTAAAACTGTTGCGTGGACACACTATGTCTATATACAGTATTTGCATGTGAACAGAATTACTCAGTGAGTGGGACACATATCTTATGTAAATGAGATAAAAGGAATATGAAAGGCATGGTTTACTCAACAAATCTATTGAAATGGACAATGTTTCAATCCCAGTCGTATCTTCATCAGTTCAAAATGTTTAAAATGGTTACCATGTCCATATATACCAATAGGCTGATAGACACTATGATAACAGGTGTGCTTAACTATCCAGCCTTTCCAGGGGGATAAACATCTCAAGACACTTAACAATTCAAGTACACAAACTCTCTCAAAAACACATCAAAGTGTGGGAGTTCAGCAGCAATAATACATTTGATGTATCATGTATATCAAAAACATCTCATATATATCAGAAGTAGTTGTAAGGAAAGGAAAAGAAACATTAAAATAGCCACTAATTTCTATACAAATCTTCGTGCCGATCCATCCAATAGTTGTTGAAATATTTCAGTCTGGAACGACTGACAGTCAAAATTGCAAAATTGTATGACTGTGATGCCCAAGTATTCATACACAGTGAGAGGTTTTGAATGTAGCACTGGCAGTGAATAAAAGCTGTCTATATTGCTTGGCAGAATTAATGCTTTATCTTCCAAGTCAGGGGCGTAAGTGTTAGTGCCATATGGGCAAGCAGATGCCCATTGTACCTCTCAGGAGCTTGCATTCGCTGAACCAAGCTACTGGCCCAGATCAGAGTCTCTAGTCCTCTCACAACCCTCTCCTGAAATCCCTATTTGTAGTCATAAGTCTTCTTAGAGTTAAAGAATCCTGTTCAAAGTTTTGACAATTTTCCCTCTGTACGCAGTCACCCTGGAAAAGATCCTAGGCCTGCTGAAAACTTTTTTTTTTTTATGTTTGGCCTAAATTCAGAATGCTGAAGACGTTGCATTAAAAATTAAGATGTGCATCTTTTTTTGCTTTCTTTGAGGCATCGCTCATACCAATCTCTCATAGTTTTTAATGATGTTCGGAGAAGCTAATGATCAAGTCCTTATGGGCCTGTTGGATAGATGAAAGCCCTCAATGGAATTTGATCTGTTTCCAAGTATTTCAGAGCAGTGTTTTGTGCTTGCATTGTAATGAGCTGAACTTGCATTTTCTCAAAATTGTTGATGCTGCACATAACTTGCAGTCTCAGAAGGATAGTGGAGAAGCAGTTGTTGTTGTTAGTCAATCTGTTGTCTTAAGTAATGACTACATTTACAAGAAACATG
This sequence comes from Lateolabrax maculatus, assembly GCA_031216445.1. Classification (NCBI taxonomy): domain Eukaryota; kingdom Metazoa; phylum Chordata; class Actinopteri; order Acropomatiformes; family Lateolabracidae; genus Lateolabrax; species Lateolabrax maculatus. The sequence continues at coordinate 23,631,768 of CM062213.1, read as the reverse complement.
AAAGATTATGTGATAATTCAGTAATTGTTACATACAACAAGACTAAGAGTCTACAATCATTTTAGCTGCTCTGTGAGGCTGTACTAGACATTAAATCCTAATGTCAACATGCTATATGCTTAGAATGACAATGGTAAAATACTAAAGTTTAGCAGTTATAATGTTTACCATGTTCACCATCATAGTGAACAAAATCATTTCATTACTTTTGGAGGTATTTTGTCATAAACCAAAGTATTAGAGAAATTAAAAAATGCTGACCTGATTGTGATGCCAAATTTTATGGCAATCCATTCAGTAGTTGCTGAGATATTTCTCTCAAAACCACAAATGTCAACTTCGTACTGGTGCCAAGGGGATATTAAGATATTTCAGACCAAAGTGACAGCATGACCGACTGGCTTTGACATCCCTACGGCCTAGCAAGGATAAAGTATTTCACAAGATGCATGAATAAATGGATTTGACCTGTTAGTGGCACTAGAGGAAAGGTCAGGGAATCCCTGAAGTCCTTAGGATTCATCTTCTGGGCAACATGGGTATCGGTTCCAAATTTCATGGCAATCCATCAAACAGTTGTTGAGATATTTCACTAAAAGCCAAAAACATCAACCTCATAGTGGCACTAGAGGAAATGTTAGGGGATCATAAAAGTCAGTTGTATTCATCCTCTGGGGATCATAGATGTCTGTACAGAATTTCATGGCAGTACATTAAATAGTTGTTGAGATATAGTAAAATGGTGGACCAACTGACTGACAGCTATGCTGCTAACATGGCTAAAACCATAATTATGTATTATATGCCCTCTTCATTGTAAGAATAGGTTAGTCGCTGTTTTCTGTATACTGACATATATGTTTTGTATTTCTTTCCAGATTATTCTGCAGCTCCATGGTCTTGATGTAGAAATTCTACCCTCTGCTTCAACTCCTGAGCATTTCACTGGACTGAAAGACCTAATCAGTGGAAAGTCTGGTTGATGACTGTAACGCACTCTCTCCCAAAGTCATCTGCCCCTCCTCCTCTCCCTCGCCAGCATGGTTGGACGGAGGTTAGACTGCTTTCTTCTAGGGCAGGTGTTTGCTGGCCTGATCCTGGTATCGATAGGACTATCCTTCGTCCACAGCAATGAGTGCCCCCAGCTGTGTGTTTGTGAAATACGGCCCTGGTTTACTCCACAGTCCACCTACAGAGAAGCCATCACCGTGGACTGCAATGATCTTCGCTTAACACGCATCCCGGGGAACCTTTCCAGTGACACTCAGGTTCTCCTCCTACAGAGCAACTACATTGCCAGGACCAGTGAGGAGCTGGAGCAGCTCTTCAACCTGACTGAGCTGGACTTGTCCCAAAACAACTTCAGTAGCATTCGGGATGTTGGTCTTACCAATATGTCCCAGCTCACCACACTTCATCTGGAGGAGAACCAGGTCACGGAAATGCCCGATTACTGTCTGCAGGACCTCAGCAACCTGCAGGAGCTCTACATAAACCACAATCAGATCAACACCATCTCCACCAATGCTTTCTCTGGGCTCCACAGCCTGCTCAGGCTTCACCTCAACTCCAACAAGCTCAAGACCATCAACAGCCAATGGTTTGAATCTACACCCAATCTAGAGATCCTCATGATTGGGGAGAACCCTGTTGTTGGAATAGTGGACTTTAATTTCAAGCCACTGGGCAACCTTAGAAGTCTGGTTTTGGCTGGGATGGATTTGACAGACATCCCCGGAAATGCCTTTGTGGGACTTGACAATCTTGAGAGCCTCTCTTTCTATGACAATAAGCTGGTCCGAGTTCCTCAGAGAGCCCTTCAGAAACTACCTAACCTCAAATTCTTGGATTTGAACAAAAACCCAGTGCACAAGATTCAGGAAGGAGATTTCAAGAACATGCTGAGATTAAAGGAGCTGGGTATAAACAACATGGGAGAGCTGGTTTCCATTGATAGGTATGCTATGGACAACCTTCCTGAGCTCACAAAGCTGGAGGCTACAAACAACCCCAAATTCTCCTACATCAACCGTCAGACCTTTCGTGATGTCCCAGCCTTGGAGAGTCTAATGCTTAACAACAACGCCTTGAATGCCCTCTATCAATCCACAGTTGACTCTCTTCCCAACTTGCGTGAGATCAGCATCCACACCAATCCTCTGCGTTGTGACTGCGTTATCCAGTGGATGAGCTCCAACAAAACAACTGTCCGTTTTATGGAACCTCTGTCCATGTTTTGTGCAATGCCATCAGAAGTGAGGGGTATGCATGTGCGGGAGGTTCTGCAGAAGAATTTAGCGAACCAGTGCCTGCCCATGATTTCCCATGATACTTTCCCAAGCCACCTCAACCTTGATATTGGCATGACCGTGGACTTGGACTGCAGAGCCATGTCCCAGCCTGAGCCTGAAATCTACTGGGTGACACCAATGGGGAACAAGGTGATGATGGACACCCTATCTGACAAGTACAGCCTGAGCAGTGAAGGGACATTGAGAGTTTCTCAAATCCAAGTAGAAGACTCTGGCAGATACACCTGTGTGGCTCAAAATTCAGAGGGCGCTGACACAAGAGTGACAGCTATACGGGTAAATGGTACTCTGTTAGACAGCACTCAGCTTATGAAGATCTACGTCAAACAAACTGAATCTCACTCTATCCTGGTCTCCTGGAAAATAAACTCCAATGTAATGACCTCTAACCTCAAGTGGTCATCTGCCACCATGAAAATAGACAACCCACATATTACTTACACTGCCAGGGTACCTGTGGATGTGCACGAGTACAACCTTACACATTTACAACCGGCAACTGAGTACGAGGTGTGCCTCACCGTCTCCAACATCCACCAACAAACACAGAAGTCGTGCGTGAATGTTACAACAAAGCAAGCAACCTTCCCTGTGGAAATATCTGACCAAGGGACCAACACTGCTCTTGCAGCAGTCATGGGAACAATGTTTGCAATCATCAGTCTGGCCTCTCTGGGAGTGTACATTGCCAAGAGGTGGAAGAGGAAAAACTATCACCATTCTCTGAAAAAGTACATGCAGAAAACCTCCTCAATACCGCTAAACGAGTTGTACCCTCCTCTTATCAACTTGTGGGAAGCAGACAGTGAGAAGGAGAAAGAGGGCTCATCCGAGACCAAACCCAGTCAGGTGGACACCACACGCAGCTATTACATGTGGTGAGAGTTACTATTCAATGGGATAGAGACAGAGACATTTTTCTTTCAGGAGCACAAATATACGTACTTGCTTCTTTGTGTAAAAGTGATCTAAGTCATTTTTTCTTTCATGTTTCCTATTTGCTTCTTCGGTTCTCTCAGACTTGCTCTTTGAAGTGAATGATGAACCAAGATTTTCAGATCTTTAGTTTACAGATTGCCTTTTTACCTCGCGCCCATTTTGACACACAATATGGCAGCTTTGTTTAGCCTCCTGGACTTAGTAGTCACTGTGCTTTATTTTTAGTACTTGTTTTGATGAACACAGCATGAGCATTGTCACGGATTCAGCATATGCGAGCAAAGGAAAAGCTGAAATCTAACCCGTTTTTGACATGTTTCTCTGGCAGAACTGTTAGACTGCCATCTTTCTTTTCTTGTAAGACAGTTTCACTGTTGACTGTTGTGCACTGAAATATATATACTAATTTGTCTATCAACTCAAATATAAGCTGACAAAGTACGTTTAGACTTGATATACTGTCTATTGAATAATGTTAGCAATTCCTCTGTAATGTTGTATCAGCTATGATTTAATATACTTTTTGTACATTAAATAACAGTATGTTTAATTTAGACTTTAAGTTTGCAGAGCAGCTACTGTAAACCAGCAATAGAAATATGAATGTTATGAACTAGGTAAATAGATGTAAGGCTTTTTAAATTTCTTAAATATTCCTTTTCTTATTTTGCTAGAACATGTCTACAATCACTGGTTTTGTTGTGGTTTACACACACAAACATGTTGTTTATTGAGGAGCAAGTTAAATAAAATCTTCTTTCTTCTTATTTTTTAAACCTTGATTTCAACACCAAGTGTCATTTTTATAAAAAGTCTATAAGGTTAATTGTGTATACTGTATATTTAATAAGAAACAGACATTTACAGACTGAAAATAAAGGTTTCAAAGCTTAATTTGTTGTTTCAGGGAAAGATCATCATCTCATATTAATGTCTTACATTAAGATTTTATTAATTTCAGTGTGATGAGCGTAGCTGTAGGTGTTAGGTTAAATACCTAATTGTTGATAGCGAGAGAATGGAAGATGCAAACTGCAGTGTGTTTGCCTCTGCAAAGCAATTATCAGAGAATAATTTAAATTCTAGTCCTGGTACAATATAATTACTTCACACTATGCCTCGGAGAACATACAGTAACTTCAAAAACAAAGAAATTAGTCAATCAAAACCAAGACAGGGGACATAGTGCCTGCAATTTTTGTTTATTGTCTGTTTTATTATGACAAATCTCTGCATCTCTAAATTTTTAAGGAAAAAGCAACATAGGGAGTATAATGCAGCTGAGACAAGATTGAACAAGATGGTGATTATGGATAATGGACATTTACAGCAAGTACAGACTGCAGAATTATTTGGAACCAAGCAACCCTGCTATAATCACCCAAATATTTCATATTCTCAGCATTTTGTACTGTATGTGGTGTGGAATTTACAGCACGCCTGAGACTGCAAATTATTCATTATTGTGCCATGTTCAACTTTCATTTGATATAACATTGTAGGTAGCTTTTCATCACCTCTTTCAGTAAATTGACATGAAGCAACCATATGCTTTCTCTGCAAAAAAAAAACGAGTGAGACAGTAATATGTAGAGTTACTTGCAACTTATCAATGTCTCTGCAAGGTCCGTAACTCCAGCACAATGCAAATCCCAATCTCAGTGGCTCACTGTCTAGAAAAGTCGCTCTACAGTGGGAGCCCAGAAGCTCTGTTTGTTTCTGATGCTGACTGACAGCTCTGGGCTTTGTGGTGCAATCAAACAATCTCCGTTTAGTCTCCCCTGACAACAAGCTCATTCTCGTGTATGCGCTCCATGTGAAGTATCCGTAACTGGTCTATGAACAGTTAATGAATGATTAGCAATATAATATAAAACACCATGAAATGATTATAGATTAATTATGATGTATTATATTGTTACACTTTAAGTGCTTATTATAATGTATGTACCTATTTATTTAAATACTTCTTCACTCTCATGATAACTGAACAAACTCCAACTGCTGATGAAGGCCAGTTGATAGCTCCAGAAGAAGTAGAGAAAGTAGACTTTGAGTGAAATATTTTGTCACATATGCATTTATAAACAGTTTTGAACCCAAACTTAATTTGTTGACATATTATAAACATTTTAAAAGTCTTAAAATAATAAAGCTACATTATAATATGTTCTAAACACATTTATTTATTGTTTATAAATCCCTATAAATTTCTTATAACAGGAAATTAAGGGGGTTTAAATAAAGTGTTACTGGATACACATTATATATCCCAGATAGTCAATTGACTCTAATGTCACACTACTGTCATTAACTGATTTTGCAAGAAAAGCTGACGATGAAATGGGTTAAACACTGTTTTTCTGGATGTACAGAGATGTCAGGAGAAAAATGTCAGTGAATGTCATGGAGCCTTAAGGGAGACCTGTGTCCTGTGCTGAGAATGACAGAGAGAGGAGGGCAAAGCAGCAGTAGTCTGGCATTTGTTAAAACCTGCACAATGAGACTGCTACTTTGAAAAATCCGCTACTGTCCTTTTATCTGCACAGAGCGTACAAGCCTTTATACCGCCTCAGTGGGTAGCCTGGTAACAGACCGGAAATCAGCTCACTGGGACAGCTATCAATGAAGGCTTTTCAAAGCCTCTGCTGGAGCCTGCACCGTCCCATCCCAGTGGCCTGTTTCCATGACAACTCCTCCCTCCATCCACCTGCGGATGCTGGCAACAAAGTGAGAGAAGTCCCCGGAGCCTCAAATATCACTGACAAGGTCAACACCCTGCAGGTGGGCAACCACTAAAACATCATGTACGCTTTCAGAGGTGTGGAGTGAGAAAAGCTGCATCTTTGCAATAACGGTGACATAGAATGCCACAGAGTGCTGCTCAGCTGGGCTTCATGCCTCTATTTCTTCTGTCATGCTGGAGACAAACTATCTAAAGCTGCAGCTGCAGACATGGGGAATACTGTATGAGAAACATAATGTCATTGTGCAAATATTACTTTCTTTTATACTTTGATAGGTGGTAGAGCGCCCAGTGGCCTGCAGTATACAGGGGGAAGTTTTGTCTCAATTTTCAGCTGATTTCCAACACACCTGCTGCAGCCGCTGATAGAAATGAATAAAAATGGAATCTTTGTCCAGTGAGAGGACATGAGCAGAAGCCTGAGCCAGGACCTGAAGCTCCCCATCAACTTAAATCCTAAAAGATTGAGCGCCTGCTTTAAGAGCTGGGGATAAACCAAAGAGCGGGCGATGGAGCAGTTGAGCTTTGAGCACAGGAGACTGAATTCAAATGAAATCCCACAATTAACCTGCATGCACTGCTGGCAACGCTGCTCTTCTACTCCCAATGATGCCACAGTGGGAAGTATCTACTATGACCATCTTATTGACCATTCGCTAAGTGTCCCCCCCCCCCCCCACCCCCCCCTTAGTTACTGTTGCCATGCTGGCAAGCTTTCCACTCTCAAACAGCAGTTTGATGTTGCTGTTTAGAGTGATAATTGGGGCAGATTTACCACTCAAATGATTTTATTTTTGAAACAATAGGTCCTTGATTTCAGACAGAGGTAGACAGAAGCAGCTGTCTCTAGCAGATTTTATCAGCTGTTGCTGCCTAATTAAAAACTACGGTTAGCTCTGTGACTTGTTTTACATTTTAATGTTTCAAGCTGACTTATTTAAAAACTAAAATATGATAAAACTGGCCTTACATTTGCACTTGATGACTATACATGATATTATGATTAAGTTCCCAGGCAAAAGCAGAAGCCTATGTACTATGTAACTATGTAATCTAGTTTGTCCATGCATATGCTCCTTGGCCATGGAAGTAAACCGTGGTTACTACTGTACGCAGTAAGCGAATTAGCCAGACATGTTAATGTTTGCAGCTTACATCACAGCAGACTGTTAATCCATTCCTAACACTTTTGCTACGCATAAGTGCATATGCATATTCATCGATGGGTGTCTTGGCTCTCTCTTTGTAAACACCATAAGTGATAGTTGGCAGCTCCAAAGTCAAACAAAAAATATTATGCATTGCGTCTATTGATATGCATATGTTTCCATCTCTGAGATGTTAAGTTGACAAACAGGACACTCTGCCAAATTGTTTGTGTTTTAGGGCTCAATCTGGCATGTGCCATGTGATGTAAGGAGCATGTAAAACACATGCTCTCAATTGCTCTAATTTCTAGTGTAAAGTTCAGCTAAAAAGAATATTGACAGCTGGTGAAATACAACACGTGACATGATAAAATACTGTTGTTTATGACCAAACTGTGTGTTTCTCCTTTTCTCTTTCCATACAGCAGCCAATCCATAAACAAGACACACATTTGTCCGATAGTGGTAAATATTACACTCACTGCAAGCAGGGGAAACCACGTGGTAACTGCTGCCAGCTGGGACTATACTTAAAAAATGTCTGGCAGGCAAGAAAAAAGCCTAACTCCAAAATATTTGTCACTTTGAAAAAAAGAACAGCTTCTCAAAAAGCCGAAACAAACCCACCTTCATATGATACAGTCAGCAGCTGAGTGAATCCCACACACTGAGATAAGCTTTTACAACTAAGTCCTGATATCTAAAATCATTTAACTAATACCAGCCACTGTAAGTGAAACAGAAAGAGCCCCTTGACATGACTCCTACTCAACAGAGAGGGAATATGAAGTGTGTTAACTTTCCAACATCCTCTTCTGATTCCACTAATGACATGAATCACCAGATTCACCCCACACAAGGTCACTTTTAAAAACAAAACTCGTGACATTTTAATTGACAGGTGCTCTTTCTCTAAGGCGAGATCACCCTCCGGTGGGGGCAGGGTCGTGGGCGAAGTGATGATGTGACAGCACTCTTTCTTTTCTTGGCTTAGGGAGATTTCATATATGGGTTGATGACTTGGACCATCTGCTCTTTTTTACAACCAAAATAATACCGTTTCTTTAAAGGCTGAATTTTGAACCATTGTTTCTTGCTGAGGTTCCCAGTTAGAAGGAATTTCATTGTGCAGAAAACATTATTGTATATATACAATTCATATATGTATTTCTTTAGCACAGTGCACCCTTGCACACGTAGTTTCAGCTTAAAACCTGAAGTTGAAATTGTAATTTATTTTTTTTCAAAAAGAAATCCTGAGCTGAGGGCAGTCGTAGGCAGCTAAGTACAAACTGAAGTGCAAAAAGCAGAAAGCATTTCACTCCCTTTTGTGATCCACACAGCACTCAGCCTCTGATGGCTCAGAGTGCCCTGGCTCCTCACTCGCTGTATTTGGACAATGTGATGAGCTCCACTTTTTAGAAAAAGGATGATCAGCAACAGGGTTCAACAGAAGGTCAACTCACATAGACTGTTTGTCCAAGCAAATGAGGAGGCATGCATAACCACACTTATCACATCTCCTTGTTAGGTGCGGCGATCACGCTGGCCCAGCCTCGGTTATTTTCATTATTCTGGGGAGAGTGTGGGTGTGACTTCACACCTCTTCCTGAGAGCAACTAGCAGCACCTGTGAGCCTGTTCTCTTATTATTCCCAAACTCTCACACGCACAAAGATAAATTTAACTACTCTCAAAATGCTTTGGAAAAGTTGTTTCATTATTAAAAGATTTTGTTTCTTATATACCAAATCAATATGGCATCACTGCTTTCAATTCTAGCCACACTAACGGTGACTCCAAGGATGGCGATGTCAGTGTGTCGGCCGGTCCACCACTTTGGTCCAGACTCAACAGCTATTGGATGCGTTGCCATGCAAATAAAACTTGTGAAACATTCAGGGTCCCCAGACAATGAATCCTCATGACTTTTTGTCTAGGGCCACCTGCAGGTCAACGTTTTCACTTATCCAGTCAAATATCTCAACATTTATTAGATGGATTTGCACAAAATCATGCACATATATTCATGGTCCCCAGGTGATGTATCCTAATGACTTTGGTGATCCCATGACTTTTCCTCAAGTACCATCATGATGTTGACATTGATGATATTGAGTGAAATGTCTCGAACACTGTAGGATGGATTTCCCTGAAATTTGGTACAGACATTCATATTCCCCCAAACATTTACATTTTTCCAATACTTTGGTTTATGACCAAATACCTGCAAAACTATACTGACATCCATCTACCGCTGATGTCCTTTGTGTTTAGTGCTAATTAGCAAATGTTAGCAGGATAACACACTAAACTAGGATTGTGATCATGGTAAACATTACCTGCCAAACATCAGACCACTGTGTCAACGCCTGCTGGACGTCAAAATGTTCGACGTTTCTCAGAGGTGTACTTTCCTGGAACAAGAAGGCACGGAAATCATTTCTTGGCTTGGTAAATATCAATCTACACAAAGCTATGTGCATAGCGCGCCTTTGTGATGTTCTATTCGTTTTTCTATCTGAATGCAAATGGCCCATTCCAGAGATGGTCACTGAACAGTGGAAACGAGTACGAAAATGATGGTAAAACAAATGAAGTCTCTGCAGTATAGGGGCAATGAGGCAATGAGTTCCACCAGTGTCAACAAAACATGAAATCTCTCACTGAAGAGCAGGGGGACATCTTTCTACAGCCTGGAGAATCAGATCCAGACTTGAAGCTGGTTGGACATGTGACATTGTTTGTTGCCTTTACTAACACCAAAATTCAGTTTGAGCACAATCATAGTAGAGGAGGAGGTTAGTGTCACTGGTTGTTGTTGTGTGTCTCTTTTATTTGTAGGACTTAATTGTGATGGGATTATTGCTTCTATACTATCTAAATAATGGAGGCATGCAGTGGTAAAAACAATAGAAACACAATAGAACTGTGAAAACAATGAATTTCAGTGATGTTAATCATCTGTTAAATGCATAATGAATTGTTGGCTGGATTGTTCTGGTGTTTTCTCCTAGGGCCCAATTAAAGAGCTTTGCTTTTTGCCTGAAGCATACTGTAAGTGTGAATGTGTGTTAAGTCTCACTGCTGACACGGAGGCTTGAAGCTCATTTCCATGTTCTCAGATGTAGCTCCTACTGTTACGGTTGTGTCTATATTCAAACAGGCATATAAAGTGCTCCATAGTAATAAAAGTCCAAATCCATGGGAACAGTAGTCTAAATTCAGACACAGAATATACAAGTGTACAGAATAAACAAAATGTAACATTAATAAGCACACACATTACTGTTTCAATGGGAAAACAATTGTACAGACAATGCTCCACTTTGACATAAAGGTGAAACAATAATGGGGCAATACAATCAGAGGTGGCCTCACTCCATGACCCGATTGATTGCCTGGCCATCAAAACAGTGCAAAATGGGCTCTTATACTAATTGCTTGTGTGTGTGTGTGTGTGTGTGTGTGTGTGTGTGTGTGTGTGTGTGTGTGCGCGCGCATACAGTGACACAAACATGCATGTGCTATGTTTCGATTTGTGTATTATTGTTTCAATAAATGAAACCCAGTGGATTTCAGCCTTGCATAACAACAGTTTCAACACATTTTAGGGTGACCTTATGGTGCTTTTGACTTTTCCTCCAGCCCAATGGTGACATTAGAAAGCAGGTCAGAAAAGGTCAACCATCTGTTGACTTACAAAATCTTGCCTTTATGAAGGCCCTGATTTACATTAGAACATGAGAGGCAGCGAGTGTGGGAGTGTCCTCAATGCTTTGTTATTTTGTTAGGAAGACAGTGGGTAACTTTTATGAGACAGCAAAGTAGCTCTGAAGGGTCAGGTTCTCAAGAGCTGAGACAAAAGGACTTGGTTTTACCCATCAGGCATTTCAGAGTTTAGAGTTGTGAATGGACTGGTCAGGATTGAGGCTACAGATTTCTATTGATCATACATTCACATTCATGGTGCCCAGGTGATGAATCCTCATGACATTGGTAATCCCCTGACTTTTCCTCTAGCGCCACCAGCAGGTCAAAGTTTTCACTTTCTCAGTAAAATATATCAACATCTAAAAGATGGAATGGCACAAAAATGAAGTGGTGCCCAGAGGATGAATCCTAATGACTTTGGTGATCCCTAGACCTGTAGCACCACAATGAGGTTGACTTTCGTGGCTTTGAGCGACATGTCTTAACAACTATTGAATGGATTACTATGACGTTTGGTACAGACATTAATGCCCCCATGAGGATAACTTGTAATCACTTTGGTGTTCCCTGACTTTTCATCTAGTGTCACCATCAGGTCAAAATCTTGATTCGTCCATTATTTTGGTTTATGTCCAAACACATGCAAAATGAAGGACATTCCCATCGGCCTCATCCCGTGTTTAGTGCTGATTAGCAAATATGTGAACATGGTAAACATTATACCTGCTAAACCTCATGTTAGACTCCTACTCTGCTTGTAGAAGAGCATGCAACAATTTAGTTTTAAAACTATTACGACCAATGAAATTAAAGACTGTGGCTGTCTTTATTATAACACAGTAACTACTTGTTGACCAACTGTTTCTTGCCCCAGCCAATAGCAAATATTTGCCCCAGGGATCACATTAACTAGGTTCTATTTGTGTGAGGAAAAAAAGCAAGTTGCTTTCCATTATTCAGGAGTTTTTTCCATTTTATGTGACAATGACACAACATTAAAAAGTGTTCATTGCTGTGTGCTGTAATCATTCTCCACTGTGATTGGCGTAAATTGACTCTCCACGCAGCCCATTTCATGCCTGTGTGTGTGCTGAAGGAAGAATGTAGAGACAGCTCGGAGAAATGTGGAACCAGTTTAGTTGCATGATCATTACTGATGAGGGGCTGAAAATGAACAGTGAACAGCGAGTAGGCTACATACACTGTTGCACAAGAAAGAGACCGACGTAATGGGAAATATATGCAAACAAAGATGATGTGAAAGTTGTGTGCCTTTGCCGTGTGATCCAGGGGCCTCTTGTGTTGATCATGACCTGTGACTAATAGGTCGTACTACTGCAACACTGGACCAGAACTGACCAGCAAGATGTAAATGCTGTTTAATTTAATGTCTGTACTATCTTTAGTTTGACAAGGCATAGTGGACATGTCTTTTAAACAAAGCTAAACGCAAACAGATTGTCTGAGGTGAGACTTTTGTCTCCCCACAGCACAGGGGGTTTTGAGAAAGTGCCCACTGGTTATTACACCCCATTTTAAACAGAGACACTGACCCATAGCTGGGTAAGTGGAAACAGACAAAGAGCATTGATTGGATTGGAAGAAAGGAGCCTCTTGAGAGATTCAACATCTTTACAGAGAACACGCCTGGCTGACTTGATTTGTGAAAGCTGTGCATTGATTGCTGGAGACTGTGCATTGCTGTTATTCGCTGTTACTCTGTAAAACATTGTAAGACTTGTTTAACTGCATGTTATTGTTATGAGAGTGAAAGAAAACTAAATTATGAAATGTGATGTAAAGTCCTAAACTAGACCTGAACATTTGTAATCTTGTTTGTCAAAGTGTGCTTTGTCATTTAATTTGATCATGTTGTATATTCTAAATCTTAATCAATCCAAATAACTTTATCATTTGAAGAAAGCCTTGTTGCTTTTTTTTGGATGCTTAGGTTACCATGAGAAAATAACTGAACAAAAACTGCCTGCTAAAAACATTGTAGGGTCATTTCACAGCAGGGTCATTTTTGTTAGGGTACGGAAGACGATTGGGGCAACATGCAAAAAATGTATTTGAATTCTGACAATAAAGTCCAAATTCTGAGATTGAAGCTCAGGTTTTGCAGTTGGAGCACACCTTACTGTGGAGTGTCATTTAGGGCAAGAGGAGAAGCTTGCTTGTCTTGTAGCTCCAGGTTTTCACGGGTATGCCGATAAATCTGCTGTGTTTTTTTGCCTAGGACAGCCGTGGCAGAAAAGCAGAATGTTTTAATAAAGAAATACAGATTTTGTTTAGCTGTGTACAGTCTTGACTAACTTATCTTTTGGTAAATGTTTATCAAAAATTCATTCTTCAAACTCAGAGTGAAGAGCTAAATATGTTGCTTGCCTCGGGAGGCTGATGAACCCCCTTGACTCCTCGCTTAATTGCTTTGCAAAATCTTGTCATGTGAGTGAATCACACTGTCACCGCGGTTGCCTGGCAGCAGAGGAAGGCACCCGGGAGTCTCGTGGGATAACTGCTGCAGGGTGCGCGAATGCGGGCTGAAGTCATCCTCCTGTAAAACGTGTTTTCACACAAAAGTTTGAATGCAGGGAAGTTTTGTTCCTTTTTCTGAGGTGCCTGAATCTTTCTTTCTTTCTTTCTTTCTTTCTCTCTTTCTTTCTTTCTTTCTTTCTTTCTTATGTTTTTCCCTGTGTGTGCATCCCTGTTTGTTTCACTGCCTTTGATGGCCTTTGATGAACTCAGTGAAGCAGTCAGAAAAAGCCCCTTTGAAACCTCTGGGGTCAACTCATCATGATCATGCCTACTCAAGCTGACAAAGGCAGATGAGGGAAACCTTTGAAATTGTCCTTTGTTCTCCACTGTCAGACCAGACAAGAGTGCATCCACTGGGCCATGGCGCAGCTTTCCTCTCAAGCTGGGGGAAGCATCGCAGCCAATTTGAGGCCAAGTCAATCAGCGCAGTAGCAGAGGGAGTGCTGGACTGTTGTTGATAATCTCCCCAGAGAACATGCTCTATCATGCCTTTGGTTCATTAAGCCTCCAACCAATTGTAGTCGAGCCTCAAAGTTCAGCTCCTTTATGTTAGTGTGTGTGTCTCTGTGTGTGTGTCTGTGTGCGTCTGTGATCTCATTAAAGCAAAAGGATCCCTGACAACGACGCCCATGTAAGACCTCCAACAACATGCATCATCTGGAGCAAGGGAAGCTGTTTCACCCCATTGTCCACAACCACAATGTCAAGTCATATTATGAAATCAGGAAAGGCCCTTTTAAAGGCTACAAGAAAACAAATGAACACAGATATTGAATAATTCAATTAAGGGACACACCCAAAATTAACCTAAGAAAAAATTACATCATAAATGTTAGACAGAGCAATGGAAAACATATTACTGCTCTAAGATATGTGGCACATGAGGCAGATTATGCAACTATTTCACCAAATTGTTAAAAATGCAGTCATCAGAATTAGTAATTTGTGTTTAATTAAGGCCTTAAGACTTTAACAAACACAAGGATATGTGGGAGGAATGGTTTCATGCCCCTAGCCCCTTTTGAAAAATATTTCCTTATAATAAAAAAAGGGGAAATTGCTATTTCACTTTAAATTTGAAATAAGTTGTTTCCATATTAAACATTTTTAAGTTAGCGTTTTTTTGTTGGATATTCATACTGATCTCAGATTTATTTGTCTATGTTCATCAACAGTTCTCAGTAATGATTTTGTGGATATATGGCCTGGAGTCAACTTTTTATTTCCATTTTGACAGGCACCCCCCCCCCCCCCCCCCCCCCCCCGTGAAACTGTCTGTCAGTCGGTCGGTCCACCACCATGGTATCAACAACCGTTGGATGGATTGCCATGAAATTTAGTACAGACAAGGCTCCCAGAGGATGAATCCCAATGACTTTGGTGACCAGCTGACTTTTCATTTAGCGCCACCATCAGGTCGAAATCTTAATTTGTCCAAAACTTTATCAGATACCTGCTAAACTAAGGACATTCCATACAGCCTCTGTTGAGTCAAAACTATGATGGTGAACATCAAACATCAGCATGCTGACATTAGCATTTAGCACAAAGCACCGCTGTGCCTATGTATAGCCTCACACTTTTAGTACTGTTTAATTATTTCATATATTTGCATGTTTTTTCTGAGAGTGATAGGACAGTTACACAAAACACAGGTGGAAGGAAAGACATTACAGTGACATGCATAGGCTACATGAGACATGCTTTTTTAAATGTTTAATCGCATATCTGCATGTTAACCACAGGACAATCATATACGGTGGTTTACAGAACCACTGCATATTAAATTATACAGCTTTTGAAAATGTCAATTGATTTGGGGCATCTCACAGGGCCCCAGCTGATGGACTAAAGTGAGGCGGCCTGTCTGTACGAATGTCTGTCATGTATTTTGAAAGCTGTCTTGGAAGCGCTGATTGTAGAGCACAACACAACAGTTGAATCATGAAGCCCACATTCTTTTCAGCAACGTCCTCTGATGTTGTCGAATCAGTCAAACTGTCAATTAGTTTACTGTCAAATAATTGTACCGTTCACTTCTAACGTTTCAGCTTGTGATTGAGTATGCAATCTGTGCACTCTAGATGCCGGACTAACAACTGACAGCACTAATTGTGCCCAAGGACAAAGATGAAGGCTGATTCTCAAAGGAAAGTCCTTGGTCACTTGTGTGCAGCGTGGAAGTGCCAGCTGACAATGTGACCTCCCCCCATCTGCCTCAGATAGCCACCAGAGGATAAACCACTGCATATGACAGCATTGTCACATCGTAGAAAGGTTAGGCATTGAAACCCCTACACAACTTACTGTATACTGGAAAAAAAGATGTTCCAACAAATTGACTATTCATTCTCCACTCCTGAGACCCTTCACTCATGAGCAAAACAATTCATTTCACACCAGTCTGGAGTCATCTGCTGTTGTCTGACAGCAGATGACACCAGAGTTCAACAAACAGTTGAACTGTGTAACTGAACTTCATGTGAGAAAAGGCCTTGAATCGTGACTCTCAGCTGTGAACACAAGTAAACTCACATGCTTTATCTTGAGGAACAGGGAGAAAGGTGAAGAGCGTAAAAGAGGGCTCCATCATTAAAGAAGACTGGTGTAATCTTTTTAAGCAGATAACATATTTTAACCA
This sequence comes from Lateolabrax maculatus, assembly GCA_031216445.1. Classification (NCBI taxonomy): domain Eukaryota; kingdom Metazoa; phylum Chordata; class Actinopteri; order Acropomatiformes; family Lateolabracidae; genus Lateolabrax; species Lateolabrax maculatus. Next base: position 23,615,731 of record CM062213.1, on the reverse strand, counting down.
TTTTAAATGCAATTTCAAATGTTTGGCACATTGTTTAACTGATTAATAATATTGTTTAAGCATCTATTTCTCTTGATCACTACGCAAAAGTTAAGCAGTGGATTCAAAAGAGGAATACCAGTATTTTACCTTACTGTCCCTGCCCTCTGCAGGCCACATGACATTACTGCAGCTGTCTGAGTGCACTGCTGGTATAACTGAAGCTGCGAGGGCAAATACTGAGCAAAGACAGAAAGATAAACCAATGAGATACAAACATCTCTATACAAACAGGATACATGGGTGTGACACTGTGAGAGTAGCTGTATCTTCTGAAACAAGTGGTTTCCTCCAGCTTCACCCTGACAGCAGTTCGGATCAAACATGTATGTCATCCCGGGCTGTTTGTCCTAGATGAGTGAGACCACAACGCTTCATGATCACAGTGGAGTCGTAACACAAACACGCCGCTGGGGGGAGCCCGCGTGTTAAATCCCGGAAGTGGCGGCTCCAGTGCGTGCGTCTGTGTGTGTGTGTGTGTGTGTGTGCGCGTGTGTGTGTGGAAACCACGGACATGAACACCGAGGATGTGAGCGACGGCCTCGAGACTGTCCCTGTGTTGACTGAGAGGAGTTCGCTTCGTCCTCGCTTCCAGGTAAACGTGACTCCGCGGCTGAGCCCCGCGACGTGGACACGGTTCAGCCGCGGTCGCACGCATGTTCCGGCGGCGTGGACGTCCCTCCGGCCCGCCGTGTTTCGGGAGCCAGTCCGTCGCCGGGCCGGAGGAGTGTTGTGGGCTGTGACAGAGAGCCAGCGCGCACACCACCACGACCGCGAAGCTGTAGCGGCTAAAGGGGCACCCGGCCATTTGCGTTGTGTACACCTGCTTGTCCCACTACTGCTCTGGTGTGCAGCGTCGATAAGCCCGCGGACACGTGGACACGTGGACACCACGAGCCAGACAGGCTCAGAGTCCTGACAGTGTCCTCATGCAGCAGACACATCAGCTGTGTTGTGATCCTGCTGCTGTGTGTCACTCCCCTCCAAGGCTCTGCGATAGTTACTATATCCTGAATAATGTAGAAAGTACTATAGTGATGATTCGACTGATTATACACCATGATGCATGTGTGTACTGAGGTGGAAATTTGGTTAAAAAAAACAAACTTGTCAGTGTTTCAGTCAGTGCTGTCTTGTGGATAACTATGTAAAGGCAACACTGTTTTTATCTCAAGCATATCTTTATTTATCAGACAACATATACTGTACAGTGATAATCAATATATCTGCAGTAAACTAATATCAGCCGACAATAAAAACTCCTTCAAAGTTGTGGAAAACAAGAATTGTGGAGATGCTGAGATGCTGCTATAATGTAGAACCCAGAGGACATGAGACATGCTCAAACTTCAGAAAACACACGTTTAAGAGTGAATATTAATTATGGGATTTTTCCAAATTCAATTTCCCTGCATAGCACTACCACCATGCAAGACTGCATACACTGCAATAAAATACTCAGCTCACATGTGTTAGGAAAACATGAGATTATAGAAAGAAAATCACAAGAATTATTGGGCATTTTCTTTATTATATTATTATATCGAATGAATAATCCCAAAGTCATTCCTAAACTTTGTGTAGAAAACCTCTGGCTGTGGCAAAAACTCATCAAAACCTGGTGGTCCATCAAGTGAATTACATTGTTTCACCAGCAGGTGGCAGCAGATCACTACAAGCTGCAGCCACATGCTCTGACTACAGCACAGGGAATCAAATAAGAACTGCCTCTCTAGAACCAAAGGAGTTGTCCTAGTTAACACTCCTGATGCTCTAGAAGACCTTTCCTGCTGCATAACAATGCAGTCAGAAAGAAGGACGTGAAGGCTCAGTCATGTCATCTGCACAGCTGAATGTGGGGAAATTATAGTTGTATGTTATTAAAGTAGCTTGATGGGTCTCACGTTGGCAGTTGCAAAGCTGTGCTCTAAAACATGTTTCCCATAAATTCAAAAAACATTGGGAGTTAACTTGCAACTAATGGTTATTTTTATTGACGATTTATCTGCAGATAATTTTTTTAGATGAATCATTCAGTCTATAAAATGTCCGTCACAGTTTCCTAAAGCTCGAGGTGGTGCCTTTGATTTGTTTTTGTTGTTTGTTTTGTTATTTACAGTTTTGTTAGACTTTGCTCTTCATTTTTTCAGTATTCTCCAGATAATATTCAGGGACCAGGATGCACCGTTGACCCCAGTGAAGTCACCCTTCCTGGATGCTCCTGTCTTTCCCACTCCTGCTTCCCCGAGAGCTGCCCCTGCCTGCAGACACACGGGCAGGCATACGACAGCACCGGCACACTGCTGCACCTTGGCGGGACAGACTCCGGCTACTGCTCACCCGTGTTTGAGTGTAACGCCCTTTGCACCTGCAGCGACGCCTGCTCCAACCGGGTGGTGCAGAGAGGGCTAAGGCTCAGGTTGGAGGTTTTCAGCACCGAGAACAGGGGCTGGGGAGTACGGACACTGGAGGCAATCCCGCAGGGGGCGTTTGTGTGCGAGTACGCAGGAGAGGTGATCAGTTTTGAGGAGGCCAGACGCAGACAGCTCGCCCAGAGCTCGGTGGAGAATAACTACATCATTGCCGTAAGAGAACACGCGGGCACGGGCTCCACCACTGAGACGTTTGTGGACCCGACCGCGGTGGGAAACGTAGGCCGCTTCCTCAACCACTCCTGCCGGCCCAACCTGCTCATGCAGCCGGTCCGTGTGCACTCTGCGATTCCTAGGCTGGCGCTGTTTGCCGGACGGAGCATAGACGCACAAGAGGAGCTGACGTTTGACTACTCGGGAGGATACAGTAACCAACCTCCTGCAGAGCTGCTGTCCACACAAAGTGACACTGCCATACAGGCCAGTAGGACAGATGGGCTCCAGAGGAAAGAGTGCCACTGTGGTGCCAGCGACTGTGTTCAGTTCCTTCCACTGGATTTATCTATTCTCAACTGAAATTATTAAAATTTCATTTCACATCATGTTTTTTATCTGAATGTCTGGAGGTGGAATCGTACCTGAATGAATGATAGAGAAGATCTTTGTCAAGCCTTGGTGCTTTTTTGCCTGATTTTCTTTGTCACTGTGTCTTTGTGAAATCTTGGTTAATTCAACCATTCATTAGAACAAGACGATGCAACATGTTGGTGGCTCCATAAAGACAATCAACTGGATGAGTCATGTCTGTGCCTGTCATTGTCTCCTGTTTGGTTCCCCGCGGTGTCTCCTGATCTGCCGCTGTCTCCCACTCAGTGTAAGACGATGCAATGAAAACTAAATCTCAAGGCAAGAAAAACAGGTTTTATTTTTCCGAGAGAGTAAACTAGTTGACATTCCTGTCTGTTGTTTCACTTCTACAATCTATTTCATCTGTCAGGGAAATGCTTGTTCTGTGTAGGACATTTCCCACCAGATTTGGTTCCTTGCAGCTGTCATCTTGTCCTGGCACTTATAAGTCCCATTTCTCACACGACACATGAATCTGGAAGGAGCAGAGGCATCATTCGCACTGACAGAGAAGGGAGGGTGGATGTTTAATAGGTTTCTTTTAATAGCCACATAGGCTACAGAATTGATTGTTACACACTTAGAGTTGCCAGAAGCTTTTTGCAGTAAGAGGATGTCATGCAAAAAACAAAACACCAGAATTCTCAGTTGAAGTAACAGCTGTCATACGTTTCAATCAGCTTGACATTTCCTTTCTTCATCTTTGTGCGATGCAACCTCCCTTTGTAGATATTCTCAGCTTCTCATCGCACTCAAACCTCAAGAGAAGTGGGGCCAATTAAAAAGGGCCAGGGGGTATTTTTTTATATAGAAACAGACTTAATTCCCCTGTCAGAGGAGGGGCGAAGGTGTCCCACTTTAATGTCACCATTCTGAAATCAGGACCTTCTCCGTTCAATCTGCCCCGTTTCTAGTCTAGACCTGCTTTCATCTTATTAATATCCACATCTGGGTTAATTAGGATGGAGACCGTGTTTCATCCAGAAATGGGACCAGTGCTCCAGCCACACTGGGGCTGAGAGAGACTAAATGGTGGGGGTGGGGGGGGGAGATGGAAGCCCTCTGCCGTTTGGAGACCATTGTCAAGTTGATTTTTGTGTCACCCAGTGGGGAGGCGAATGGTGCAGGATGTTGTTGTTTTGACCCATATTTTCTCCTCTGTGAGGGTTACCTGAGATTTCTTTTTGTCCTTGGCATTGTTCCTGATCTGATCTACACTCAGCAATCTAAAAACTCAACTGAAGGAAAGAGTTGAACATTTTAGAAAAAAGATTCCACTGTCCTTTCACTTTTCTTGCTGAGAGTTAGATGAGAAGACTGATACCACTCTTGTGGTAGACATAAAGCCTGTTAGCTTAGCTTAGCTCATCCAAGTTCAGTAGAGTGTGATCGGACACATACAGCAGTGGTATAATACAACAAAAAATAAACCAAAGTGTATTGACATCTGCAAGGTGTGTACGATCCACCCTCAGTCTGAGAGAAAGAACAGCAGTAGAAAATAAGTTTTTATGATAGATGATAAGAGACAGTATAGTATATTGCAGTATATCAGAACTACTGTACTGCCATGTGGAGGAACGTGGCTGAATGTTAGCTGTGTCTGTGGCCTTGGAGAAAACTAGGACAGAGATTACCCAGGTGTTTCTCAAACCAAAGGATAGAAATGTATAGAAAGTTTCTCCCTCCACCATCAGCTAAATCATGTGCGCAGTGGTCTGGCATTTTTTGCCTCTGCTACCAATAAATTCACCATTTAATCCGAGGACAAGAAGCAGCCCTTAAGCCTTTCAATTTGCGGCTGTCTTTGTTGTGCCTTTGTGATAAACCAGATTCCAAGTCCTTTCAACAGACCTACTACGAGCGTAGGAAAGGAAAAAAAAAAAAAAAGTCTGTCTTCAAATGCATGACTCTTGTCATTTTTGAGTCAGATGTCCCTGGAATCCCTATGGCAACCGGCTGTGTGTACAGGAGGTGATTTGGACAACAGTGCTCGGTTCGGAGGTGCACGGAGGTGCACGGAGGCTGGCCTCAAATCCTGACTGTCGAAAGAGCCGGGCTGCAAATGAATGGCTCCTTTCCAGGATGGTCACCTAGCAACCGCCAGCTAATCACACGAGGTGAACTTCCCCGCCGAACCCCCTCCACACCCCTCCACACAAAAACAAACATGTTAAGGATGGTTTACAGTGCAGGAGCCTGCCTCTTGAGAGTGGCAACAGACAGTGTGTCTTGCATCTCAGAAAATAATTCTCTGAAGGAAAATAAATGTTTTTAGAAGACTATTGTCCTCATCATTTGAATGGTATTTGAGGCACACTTTGTGATGTAAACTTCAACACAGCAAAATGCCCCCAGAGACCTGACATAAATCTGTATTTCCCTTTTTATGTTTAACTTTTGTCAGTTAAAATTGGTGCAAACATAGACTAAAGGGAAACTAGCTTTTGAAAGACAAAATATTACATCTTCCTCAAAAATAGTTGAAGTAGCAGAGTTATTGCTACGTACCTGAAATGAGTTCAAGACTGAAAATCATCTGCAAGAATTCACGACCATTCTCTACTTGTTATACTGTCGCACCACATTTTAGCATGTCACACATAAACATTTCACTGGTTTTATTGCAAAAGTAAAACAAGAAGTGAACCCACCAGCTTGCTCAGAGGTATGTCAGTTGTTTCCTGCTTGTGGTCTCATTCGACTTGCTCTGGGTGAGGTTGCCTAATGCTGATGCATTTAAAGCAGCAGTTTGACATTTTAGAAAATGTTCTTAGTCGCTTTTTCGTTGAGAGTTAAATGAGAAGATTGATACATCTCCGTCAAATTTAAGGATTACGGACCAAAAAGACAAAAAAATTAAAGGAAAAACAATTTCCTATTATCCTTGCCACTTGTGGCTGCAGTAAAAGTTACATAGTCTGGCTGCAGGAAAAGATTTTGATTGTTGTAAATGGGATGTGTTCTGAATATGGAATCCCTTTGTTGCAGCCCCACTTTGATTTAGGCTAATAGGACTTTCACCTTAGTGTCTAGCCAAGTGTAGCTTGAAAGGACAAAAGATACAAAGATACTTATGAGAGCCATGCATCACATTGATAAAGGAGCGAGAGACTGTTTCAGGGTGAGTGACCAGTGGAGAAATTACAGCTGGCAGTCGATTTGTTCAAAAATGGAGCACCTCTCTGACGAGGGAGCAGATGTCCTTGCCATGAATCCTGCAGCCAAATCAAGCGGGGGAAAAAACAGCAGCTATCTGCTGGGCCTCAGCTGGCAAAGGCATTTCAAATTTCAATTTGAAACATTTTTTTGTTGTGACTTTGGCTGACAGGAGAAGAAATATTGGTACAAGTCTGTTTAGACAGCTGGGAGTTAATTACAACACCTCTTCAAAAGGATTTTAAAATACTGTACTACAAATATACGACACATATGCTACAAAAAGAAACAACTTAAATTAACCTCATGAATGAGATTATCATGCTTAAATAACATACTGAATGTGTAAAATCAGGTGTTTCTTTGATGAAACAAGTGAGCTGATCTTCAAAATAAAATTTCGGGAAGCTAAATCTGATTTCTTACTACACCCGGCCCTGTTTCGACAGCGTGTACAATGGAGAAGGTTGTATTTTGCAGCTTCACTTCAGTGTTAAAAGAAGGGGTGTTTTTTCAGATTGGCTCCTCCCGTCACTGATGTTGAGTTAAATTTGGCCCGGGACACCTGCACGCCGGCACAGCAGGAAGTTCAGGAGCCCAAGAAGCACCCGCCCCCACATCTGCTCTCACTTATCACACCTACACATACAGTATGTGCATACCTTGACTACACCCACACACAGCGCACAAATTCTTAACTAAGCAGCTTGGAGTGTAAACCTTTAGTCAGTAGTATGCTTGAAGCTGGCTGAGTGGAATGTAGAAACAATTTTTAAAGATGTTAATACAAAGGAAACACAGGTTAAGAATAAATATAAAGTGGTATTTTCTAAAGAAACCTGGTAATTATGGGTTTCCTCGTAACCTAACATATCCCTAAGATTTGCCTTGACTTAATCACTGTCATTATGCCCCACTGCAATCACAGTTGTGCGTATTGACCTTAAATGATCCCACTGAGTCCACACGCTTGGTGGGGCATGTTAATGCACTTGACAATGGTGTTGCAATTTGTGGAAGACACTTATTTTGCATGTCGGGCTGAGTATAATCACGTGTGAGCTATTTCACACAGAGATTTTTAAACCTTGTGCAACAGTTCACTGACAAATAGTCAGTCCCAAGTGTTTCTGTCCAAGCTAATCTGTGACAATCCCATTACCAGTCCTGTCTCACTGGTGCAGCATCCAGCACAGCCTTTATTTGGAATATATGCATTATATAATCAGTACTAAGTCATTGTTATATGAAGCAGCTGCATTTCATTATGTTAGATTTGTTTAATCATTAAATGTGCAAAAAAGTAATCAATTGTAATATAATTATAATATGTGTGGATCTAAATCAGAACAATTTTCCTGCATTGATGCATTTTTTACCTTTTTTATGTATTATAAACAATTTGCTACTTTTGTACACATGCTTATTTATGTAACCAGGTAGGTTATAAAGTGCAGTGAAAGTGAGGCTAGGAGTCCTCCAACCCAACTGATCCAAATGGATTACCTGCAGTTAAAGCAGCTTACAGAACATGTTCTGCAGGTTAAATAGGTGAGTTCAGACCACTGCCTCCTTGGATATTGTTCTCCTTCAACTGGATTAGCTCAAACCGTGTTTAAGTAGCAGCAGTGTGCAAAAACTCCACTCCTATTTGTCTCTACAAATAAAACACCTGGCAGATCCGTTCCCCTGGCACATGTGTACGGTGTGGCATATTTATGATGCTGTAACCAAGGGGATGTGGTGAAGTGATACTACCCTCTGAGCACCGTGTTTATGAAGAGGGGACTAGCTGAATGTAGCTGGGTATTTGATCAATTCTGCTTTCTATACACTGCCTGTTGTAAGAGACTGACAGAAAATAAATATCTGAAAACATGCACCCAAAATAAATACTATTATTACCTTTTTATGCAGATTGGCATACAAGATCCAATTGAATCCAAGATGCAGCACAGAATGTTAAACTTATTTTTCCTACATTGGTAACAAGTTTTGCCACAAAATCACAAGACCTAATTAGAATATCTCTGCAGCTAGTCTCATCAGATTATTTCCTTTGGGAATATGCAGGCCATTATACCAGCATAATTGTCTTTTATTTTTAGTGAGGTAGATCTCTACCTTATACTAGGGTGCCGTACCAATACCTGTTGTATGGCAGGCAAGACAAGAGGTGGGACCTCTCTTTTACAAGGGAGCATCAGCAAGAATATCAACTAAAAGGCTACAAATTTATAAAAGATGAGGAACACGGAACTCCTCACTGTATTGGTATCTAATGCCTGATGATTCAGCTGTATGCTCTCCTATCTTCTTGCTCAATGGTTGACTGCAAAAGAAGAAGAGGAAGCTTCCTTATTTGAGAAACCCGACTACATGCGGGGTTTCTTGGGAGGGGCTATTAATGTGGCAACCCTCTTGTCCATGTCTGATTCCTGTGTGTGATCTGGGTAAACTGAGGTGTGTTAAACCTCTTAAGCTTTGACTGTGCAACCGACTCGGGTCTATGGGGACGTGATGTCATTTACAGTCTGTGGATGACATCACGTCCCTGCCACAAACTCCAAACGGTTGGCGGACAAAAGGGTGATAACAGACTGTTGTTTGTATGACTTTTCCACACTACGCTGGAAGGTCCTGTGCTCACTGAGTGTAGTTTTATGCCATGCTTGTTCACACCACGTAGTTTTGTCCTGCAGTTGTGCATGTTACATACTGATCCTGAGAAAGCCTTGACTCATTGTCCCAGTTATCAGAGCTGCATTACTAGAGTCTGAATTGTCAGACTGAACGAATCTGTACAGAATACACAACAGTGGATGTGAGATTGAGGAAGTTAAAAAAGTTCTATCAGTACTCTACGTTTAGCTTGAAATTGCTAATAAGCCATTATGTATGGTTCTTGCTCCCAGCGGCATCATGTCTTCAGTGGTTCACTGTCCCAGATCCAGAACAGCAGTTAGAGGCCACCACATTGTTTGTAGAGTTACGGAGCCCTCGTTTCTCCATTTAACACAACTAGACTTGATGTGGACTTTGGAGCTTAATCTCTGATATGAAATCAAGAAATAATGAGGAATGATGAAAATACAAGAGACTCTTTGTTCTTAATGTATTTAGCTGTGCTCTGACATTTCTGATGAATGCAAGGATTAGTTTGCAGGCATGGCCCACACAGAGGACTATCAGAGCCTCAGACAAGAAAACTACCAACCATTGTGCCCACACATCGCTGCTCAGGGAAGGCCTGAATCCACACATGAGAGTACTCACTCGAACACATGCACAATGATGAATCTCACAATCTGTGCTCTCTCACAGATGGTCGCTGCATTTTGTCATCCCCCTGTCTCTGGTGCATTCCAAGCATGCAGATGCTGTATTCGTTGATTTGTTAGTCATTTGTTAACAAATCAACGAATAGGCCCATGTCTCTAAGTCAGCTACAAGTCAGACTACCAAACAGGATGAATCACCTCTACCTCCCAATGAACCTGTTCTCCCATTCATGACCCTTACAGTATGTGGGGAGGCAGTCTGTCTCCACACTGATCCCATCTCCTATCTATCTATATCAATGGTCCTATTGCAGCTATGAGGCATTGTGTGCGGAGAAAGCCCCCTGGCAACAGAAAAGCTCTTCAGGTTCAGCCAGGGTACTGTAATAAAACACTGACCAAAATAGAAAAATAAAGCATTATGTTTTCCAAACTACAAATCAAGCCATGTCTCACATCAGAATTGCTGCAATTCACAAACACAGACACAGTTGTGCTTAGTTTTATATATATATATATACACAACCTATTTTTTGCTCTGTGGTAAAATAAGCAGTCGTCTGTACACTGTATCCATGACAACTGAGTGCTCGGTGATCTGTATTCAACTTCACTTAATGTCAAATTTAACCAAAGCCTGGAAAAACTGGAATAAATGTTAGTCTCATTGGTATTGTGATGTCATAAATATGACATCATTGCATTTAGACACATGTGAGACAAAGCTCTCATCCTTCGTCCCTCCTCTCACATACATTATGATTCTACAAGGGGTGTAGCAGAGTCTGTTTTTGAGTGGTTTTTGAATGTACTTTTGATATCATTTGTGGTATAATTTGATAACAATGACTGATTGCATAACCAGTGAGAGAGAAGAGTGTCTTGCAGTACAGAAAGTGGAGTTGCATGCATAATCAGTGTTTTCTTTCCACTGCATCATACCAGAGCTGGATTTTATGTCAACACCAGGAATACAGCGCATTAAAGTATGAATCATGGTGTAGACGTTTTTTTGGCCTCAGGGCACACTACAATTTAACAATGTGCAGCCATTTACATCTTTAAAGACCTCTCTGTGCCAGGTGAAAATCAGATGTGGAATGTAGAAAGACAAGAGAAACACTTTTATGGTAATGGACAACCTGTGTAGCCCCACTTAGTCCTATCTCATTATCCCTCTAGATTCTGTAGCTAAGAAACCAAATTAACAGCTCATCAATAGGCTTAGTTAATGCCACTGAGGCCATTTGGGGATGAAAGTACTCTCTTTCTGTGTCTCTCTTTCTCTCATTCATATTGCAATTAGGAGTAATTATGAATAATCAAGCTTTTACACATTTTTCAGACGTTACCATCTACTATATGCATGCTTTGATGGAGAAATTAGATGTGTTTTGGAAGAATTACAAGGATTACCGTGGGGACGGTCTGCCTACACTTTATTTTATTCATATGGCAAGTTATTTGTGAGTTCAGTATTGTACAATGCTCCTGAATATTTCAGTACAAGAGTCTGTTCCAGTTCCAGTAGGTGAAAACGTCACAATGTAATTTTAATGGGTCAGCGTCAAATAAACCAGATCACTCAAAGTTGTGAGATTGAGGTTTCCAAAGTTTACAGTGCAGACTTGGAAACCTGGTGGTCCATTAGCAAAACCACAAGATGCTATGCATATGTACGAATATAGTGCATAGACCCTACAATATTCAACAATAATCTCTTTGTAAAATAAATAAATAAAGAAAAAAAGACTCCAAAAGCATGCCCTCATCACAAACCTAGGAATGTAACTGCCTGTCACTGAATCAGTGTTTCTGACAGGAGACCGCACACACAACTGATGTCTTTATCTCATGTCCTTTCACACTTTAGCATACACAGCATGACCCCTTCTTTGGAAGGCAGTATGTGCACTTCTGTTTTTGACATTATATACATGACATAATGTCGACATTAACAAAAGCCTCCAGTCACATGGATTTGACCATTCAGAGACATGTTCACTACAGTCCACAAAATGTGACACATCTGAGTTATTTGTACTTAGGAGCACACAGAGAAGCTACTGGGGATTCAAACAAGACTCAGAGCTTACAGGCTGAGGAACAGCGGTGCTTTGAGCATGCTAACATGCTCACAATGACTGTTGTCCACATACTGATGTTAAGCAGGTATAACGTTTACTGTGTTCACCATCGTGGTTTGTGTGGTCACCACAAAATCTCATTTGCTAATTAGCACAGCAGAGGCTGATCAGCTGAATGTCATTCATTTTGCAGGTCATAAACATAAACATAAACCAAAGCACTGGACAAAGAGGAACGTTGAACCGATGATGGCACTAGGTAGTCCTAGGGTACATCCTCTGGGAACAATGACTGTCTGTACATCATCTGCTGGTGGCGCTACAGGTAAAGCCAGGAGATCACCAAAGTCAGGGATTCATCCTCTGGGGAGCATGAATGTCGGCACCCAGTTTCATAGCAAGCTATCCAGTAGTTGTTGAAATATATCAGTCAGTGGTGGACTGACAGATGATTTGTGATCATAGCCTACTAGTTGTCAAATTGCAAAAAAAGCATCTTGTAATACATATTGCATTATTTTGTCCTATGTGTTTTATTGGGATGCGTGCTCTGCTGAGGATGCATAAAAACAACGTAATGAAACTGAACTGACTTTCTCCTCCGCCAAGATGAAGACCTCCTATCTAAAGTGTCTAAAGCGGTTTAAATGCCCAAAGAACTCCATTACCCAGGGTGCCCTGCTGCAGTATAAATAGTAACGAAAGGGGCGTTCCCTCAGTGACATGTGGAGGAGGTAAGAAGCGGATTGTTGCCGAGGACGCATTCAGCTGTCAGAGATAACGCCGCTCAGCCTGCTCCTACCTGGAAGTTTCACCACCATGGACTTAACCGAGGACAGCGCCGTGGAAATTATCCCGTGCTGACCCACTTGCTCCGCGCGTCCCTCTGCCCGTCCGCCCCTGACGCCTTCCCTCAGCCGTGCCAGGTAAAGTGCTCGCCCGCCCGCAGTTTTTCCCAGCCCGGGCATTGTTCGTGCCGTCACTGCGCCGCGAGCATCCTCGTCGAGGAAGTGGCCCACGCGCCTCGCCGCCGCGGCTCGTGCGCTGCGAGACTCCGGGCGACCTGGCGCCTCACGTCGCGAGCGGAGGCGTCCGCCCGCGTCCCCGGTGTGGCATCGCGGGGACACCGTGAAAAACGCGTCGCAAGGCGCTCCGCTCGCTTCCCGTGCTGCGGGACGAGACACAAACTTTACGTAGAGTGAGTGTGTGTGTGTGTGTGTGTGTGTGTGTGCGCGTGTGCGTGTCACGGCTGCGTGGGGTGGCGCGGGACCCCTGGATGTGGGTGAGCGTGACCTTCAGCTTCGTGCGCAACCAATTAATATTGCAGAAGTAAACCTAAATTTAAGCGAAAAAAATGCCACAGGAGACCTTTTCGTTTGGGGCCGCAGTGTCGCACACCGCGAGTTTGTGTCAAAGTTTGAGCTGAAATGATGGTAAAAATTGAAGTTTTGGTGGTTTTATCGAGAGAGAACAGGGATATAAAAAAAAAAAAAAAAAAGGATGGAGCTTTCACTCGGGCTTGTGTTCTCCCAAACAGTGCAGGGTGACCTGGATGTAAGCTGTCATGCATTGGTTTCACACAGCTAACAATAGCACGGTGCACAGAGAAACTTTATTCCATTTTTTCTTGGCAGGCATTTTTCATTTCCAATAGTTGTATGCAGGTGTGTTACACACAAGCTGTGAAGGGAAGCACTCATTCCTGGTGTATTAAATGTCTGCTTTAAATTGAAAAGGACAGAACCCACGTTAACAAAATGCACCAGACACATTCATGGAAGCTCTTATAGTTATTTATGTCTAATGTAAATAATAATGAATTTAGGCTCCACAATTGTTACCTATGATCCTACAGTAGGTGGTGCTCTGAGGATGGGCTAAAACAATTTAGATGGTCTGCACCCAGCTGAACACAAACTGTAGCAGTAGCAAAGTCAATGTCATAAACTAATGATGGATCCCCCTAGTGTGGGTGATCATAAAATACAATTTCTTGTCAACTAAATCAGCTGATGACAACATACGTGTGCAGACACCTGAAGCTGAAACAAGCAGTTCCTCCATAAACTACTTATACGACCAACGATGATCAAAATTGTCAGTGACTAACTGAGTGAAGTGTTTAGTAATGTTTCAAAGCATGTAGTGACTGTCTTAAAAACCTCACTTTTCTTTTTCAGGTTTAGTCAACCCTGAGGAACCATGTCGGACAAGATGTCTAGTTTCCTCCATATTGGGGACATTTGTTCCCTGTATGCAGAGGGCTCCACCAGTGGATTTATCAGCACTTTAGGGTAAGTCTGCTTGTCTTTTATGTGGGTTTTCATGAAAGTTTCACCCCCTCCACTTCCCCACTACCTCATGCTGCAGGATTCCAGGTGAGCTCGCTGTATTGATGGAGCTTCAGACAATATTGTCCAACTGTGCTAAATACACAATTATAACACAGTGCAGGCTACAAAATAACACAGTCACTCATGTAATGATCTACATGGTTGCTGTTGAGTTGAAGGGGTAGTACAGTATAATGGATGGTTTCACATAATGGAGGGATTTAATGCCTCTGTTTGCTTGGTGGCAATTACCAAAGTGTCAGCATTACCCATTTGTTCCTCCACGTTATAGTGAATTATAAGTGATCTGATTCCAGTGAAACAATGGAAACCAGTTTTAATTTGTGAGAATTTAGTTGAGGTATGCAGAGAGAGAGAGAGAGGCGGACTTGAATTAATAGTTAAACTAGATAGGGGAAATGAAGAATACTGTTCTATCTTTAAACACAGACTGGAGACCCACCTCCTCAAAGTGTATCTGGACTGTGCTCTCTTTAGACTCAAACTAAACTATTTATTTTGCCCACAGTAATAGGCAGAACATATTTGCTCTACTGTAATTTGGTTGCCTAATTTAACAACAACTTTCTTTGTCCAATCTTGTGTATTTTTTCTAAGTAAGAGAATCAACACAACACATTTGGCAGCTCCATGTACTGCATAGAGTATGTTATCCACCAGATTTCAAGTGCTTTTTAAAAAGAAGCTTTTACTGCAAAAACATCAGAAGCTTGTTTTTCAGCTATAAAGTTCATGACATCTCACATATGGATCTCTTTCAGTTGTGGTCAGCTAATCAAAGGGAAGATTGACGGCAGTCAAATGTCTATTTGCCCTTAATCTGATGGCATACTGTTTCGTATTCATAGCTATGACAAAACGTCTGCTAAATGTTGTAAAGAATAAGGCAGTCTTATTTGAGAAGTGGTGGATCCTACAGTAGTCATTGTCTCCTTTTATTTCCTTGATATTCTGTGCTCAGCTGGGCACTTAAATTGGTCAAATTACTCTTTCTCTCCTGCTACATGCTGAGCACCATTTATTTAAGGTCTTGACGTCTTCTCCTCCACCCTAATTGTAGGCAGCGAGTTAAAAGTGCCTCTCATTATGTGCAAATTGAGCAAATCTTGACATACAATTGACATTCACAGAAACAACAGGGGGCTAAAAGAAGAAGTGAGAGGGCAATCATTGACATAAATATCCCTGTCCAGCATATCTGACAGCATATCCGCCATGTAAGGCTCCCATTTTCCAGACATCATTTTCTTGCATCAAGACCGTCTCTTTCCACTTTTTCCTTTCTATTATCTACCTCAAGGTGTTGTTTTTCTTCTCCAGAGGTTAAAATGAGCACAGCATCTGTGCTGTTCTCTTCTTTCTACTGTAAGTGCAGCAATCTTCCTTCTCCTGCCATGTCACTATTCTGTTTGCCATTCACCACAGGCCGTGCAGATCCTTCCTCTCTCTCAGCTCTCAGAAACTATGCTCTTTCACAGTTCAGTGTTGTGCGTCACCCACCATGGCAACAAATGTGTGCACAGCTTTGAAGACTGCCACCATGACAGGGCTCATTTGTCAAATTTCCCATCTCATATTGTTATGCCTAGTAATCACCCCCCCTCCACCCCCCAACCCCCCCACCCCACTGCTCCTGTGAGCACTCACCGTTAAAGAGAAAAGCTTACAGGGCTCAACTATAAATAGCATTATTGTATTAGGTGAAGCTTTTGCTGTCACTGTACTGAATGTGACCCCCGAGAGACAGCTGCAACCACCTGGACCACTGCCGGCTCAGAGAGAGGATGCCACACAATGTTTTGATGCTGTATCCCAGAATGCAAGATGAGGTTTCTTCTTGACCTTGGATACAGATGCCCCTTGAATCTCCTGTTCTTCTTGGACCTTCGCCCAACAGTGCATCATTGTGATCGAGGCTGTGGCTCTTTCGTGCCTTTTTATAAGAGATTCTCACACCATGTGCTTTTTTCCTTCATCATTACAGTGCTCCTGCAGTGCAGTGTATACTGCATGAGCTATAAAAAGATGTAACTGACTGGACCGGCAAGAGCATCCTACTGTGTGTTGTATTTGTGCTGATCTACTATCTGCTAGTATTCCCAGGGGTTTCCCCAGAATTTATTATTATGATGGTGCTATCAAGTTCAAAAAAGTATTTTACTAACATTTTTTGTAAATTTTTTGGATGAATTGCAAGACAAGGTGGATTAGCTGAGCTACAGTATAATGAAGTAGCACTGTTGTTGCATTCTTTAAGAAAGACCCTGCTTTCTCTGTTGTTGTCATATGGTACCATCAATCACTCGTGCCCCAGCTGAGTCCTCTCAGTCCTTGGTTGACTCCACATATTTATTTTCATAACACTTGACATATTAATTTCAGGTGAGAATGTAGAGGAAACCAGTTACCCTTGCTCTATTATTTTTAAACTTCAGTAAACTATGTTTGTGTAGCCTTTTTTAGTGTGGTGGATTGCATTATTTCAGTGGGTGGAAGAGGTTTAGACAGTTCAGACTGCCTGATATAAGACTTCAAACACAAGAGCCTCTCTGTGTCTCCAACGTAAGGTTTGTTGTCAGGACAAAGAAACATGTCTTTATTCTGCTATTAATCTTTGCTCAGTTTCTACAGCATGTCCAGCACACCTTTTTCACCGTAGACATTTAAACTTGACACAGCAGGAAAAGCAGAGGTGTTACTAATACTGTTAACAATGGCGCTCTTCCATTTAAAAGTGCCCTGTGGAGTTTTCTTATTAACATATTAACTTATTTTGTTTAACACCAAAACTCATCGTGTGTATCCGTATGCATCATAAAACATTTGCAAATCTGTGGAAGAGTTGTGACACCATTGACAGAATTTTCAATTGTGTCACCCACATGCACATGTAATGCGGACCCGCTAATAAAACACCATCTCCATAGCGCTACTAATGGTCAAAAACTAGACAGGATATCTTTAAGTGTCCGAGTAAGCTAAGCCAGTTATAAGCAGGACCCTGAAACTTCCTGGAAAAGGAATGCTGGCATTAATGGATATTATTAAATACATCTAGTGATTTTCCTGCTTTGACTTGTGAAAATGCTGTGAAAAAGGCTTAGTGACCTCGGTGTACACTTGTTGGGACATGGTTGTTATTGTAAAGGTGTCTTGTCGGTTTATCCGTCTGTGTATTGGACATGTTCTTGTGAACAAAATTACTTGAGAAGAACGTGATAGAAACGAGAAGCTAAATTAGCTAAATCAGTACCCTCATTAGAAAAAGGATTATGTTGTAATATCAGTTTGATTGTTTGTTCTTGTATGTGAATGAAAGCTTTTAAAGTGTGTATTAAGGCTTAAAGTCTAGTGATTGATGGTTGATCATAATGATGGTTGTGTCCCCAGGCTTGTGGATGACCGCTGTGTGGTTCAACCAGACACAGGCGACCTCAACAACCCACCCAAGAAATTCAGAGGTAAGGCCTTATAATCACTCACTTCTCACTTAATGATATCTTGATGTCTATGGTATAAGTCAAGATTTTCAGCAGTTTAGGTGTATTATACATTATTTACCTGCTGTCACTGTAGTAGTTTTACATTTCAGCAGTTTAGGTAAAAGTTATTGTTTTTATTTTGAAGTAACTGGCTGCTAAGGGCTCCTTTTGTCTTCAGAGCAGCTTGGATTCTTTGAGGTGTTTTCTGTTCAGTGTGTTTGAAATTCTCGGAAGTGATTTTGCTTCATGCTGGTTTCATATTGTTGGATCAAAACGCATTCATGCTGTTACCCTCCTATTCCACCAAAAGGTGGTTTACTGCGTTAAAGTGTGGAGACCTTGCAGTGCATTGGATTGAAATAAAGTTCCTTTTGTGTTCCTGAAACCATGTTGAGATGGTAATGGTTTTATTGGCTGGTTGGAAGCATATAATTGAAAAAAGGTGTTGACTGTAGCCATCATATGCTCACTTGGAAAGAAATGGCCTAAGAAAACATTTGGGGCACACTGTTACACACCCAACTGCCATCTGTTTGACACAAGACAGGATGGATACATTAACTTGCTCAGTTTTTATAGCAAATGACAGCAGAAATGGATGATCATTTGACCAGATGACAACAGATGTAGCTAATGTAGCCACTGAGTGTGTCCAGTTGAATGCCACTTTTTAGCAAATGCATTTCTAGATGTTTTGGCAGGTTTCCGAGGGAGGTCTTTAGTAAATGAAGAGTGAAATGACGCAATTTCCAGTGTAATTTCCATTTACTTCGAGCAGTGTACTTTACAAATTGATTAAATTCAGTTGACCTTTTTTAAACATGGGAAGCCTTGCAGGACCTTACTTAACAATTCCCTGTCATTGACATAATTCATGCTCTGTCTTTCATCCTTGACTGATGATAACCAGGAAGAGGATAATGCTCACTGACTGTGGAGGACTGTTTTCTCTAAGATCTTTTTAGTAGAACATAGATTCATAGATATATTTGTTTGATAGATGGTAACATTTTTTTACTGGTTAATTGGGCCTGTATAGCTGTTTTCTTTAAACTTTTGCTCACAACCTGAATTGCATCACAGAATCAGAATTGTGTAGTATGAAACCAGATAGTACTTCCCAAAGCTAATAGCGTATGGCTTAAGAGGTCCATAAAAAAGAATAACTTAGAAGAGAAGTAATTTATGACAGCACGCTCTTTAACATAGTTGTTAGCAATCAGTGGGTTAAATATCACAACTCCACTTAATAGAGAAACTGCTGTAAAATGTGGATATATAAATCTTATTTAAAATGGGTCTGTCAGAATAAGTCTGTAATAACAAACTAAATTAGAATTCTCAATATTATCCTGTAATGTAATGCAACTGTAAAACTACTACCATGTAGAAAGAAATGACAGAGCCCTTACTGTGTAAGTGTATTTATAGTTAAACTGCTTTTGATAAAGACAGACATTTTTATTTTATGGTGAATTGGTGGAACTGTATATTATGATTTGACATGTGGCCGTCTTGGATGTTGTTGTCTTCTAGTGTCTTGTAAACCCATATGGGCTGGGCACCATTAATGGTGCAGAACACTCAAATAAACACACATCAATCAGTAATGGCCAAAGATGAACAGTTTCCCAACCAGAGGGACATTTTTAGATTAAATTCTTCTTGTCTAAAAAGACTAATTGTTGTATTGTGTTTGCCACATGTAGTGTTTTTGTTTGTAGTCCTGGATCTCTGAATGAATGGTTTATTTCAGGCAGAATGCCATGCATGACAGCAACCTGGCATCACATCTTAACATCTAATAATAGGCTCCAATCTGACAGCGTCAACATCTGCACAGATTAGCTAGCAGCTATGTGGCTAAAAATACAATATATTTTGCTTTTTTGTGAAGACCAGGTGCAGTTCTGTTGTTGATTTGTTTCAGCTTCCCTTAATATTTCAGTTATTGTACCCCAAGATATGCATCTATGAGGCAGTTGTTCTATTGATTTGTCTGTTCTGACGTGTCAGTCAGGGTGTGCCCTGTTCATATCATTTTGTGGTTACAGTAATTATGCACTGCTCATTGGTTCGCAGCAGGTGCAGAGTATGACTGCTCATCGAAAGTGGAATTATTACACATTGATTTTTTCCTAGAACTGACAGCACATTAACAAAAGACATCCTTGATGTTTGAACAGCACAGTGTGCCCTGCTTGAGCTTGATCAATGCAGGACCAGTTATAGTGTAAACAACATTATTTTCAACAATTTTACATTGAGTTCTTTCTTTTAATTTAAAGAAGCATTTCTTTGTTTCTCCACAGAATTTGCTTTCCGCATAACATGATAATCACAAAGTAGCCTATTTTTCCTAAGCCAACAAATTAAATCAAGACCAAAATGAAGGTATAACACTGTGGAACAACGCAAGGTAGATTAAATTAACAGAAACAAACAGTCTTCACCTTTTGAAGTAACTGAGTCACCACAAGGTGGGTCATATCAGGTTTCATGCAACTGTGTAATTTTCATTTTACTCATCCACATCCACATATCCACTCAGTGGAAGACTTCTACTAGGAACTGCTCATGCCACTTAAATTATAGTTATAACCAACAAGACCATATTTGTGTGTTTAATACATACATAATAAACAGGATATCTTGATCCAGACCATTGAAAAAGGGTCATGTTAGCTGTAATTCAAATCATAATTTTGTCTCTATTGAAAAGAAAATAAATAAGAAAAGTTCTCTTTTCTCTGTTGTGCCAGTTTTTAAGCACAGATGATATTCCCTCATGAGCCTCTGTTATTGCTTTTAGAACGGCTCACTGTTTTTACCAGTTCATTGTAGAAAGATAAAGTATAGCACCGATCAGCAGACAGTACCCAACAGAAAGAGTCCTATAGATTGGGTGAACAGCAGATAGGTAACAATGTGTTGTGGATTTAAACAAGACACTGCCTTTCCATTTGAGAATGCAAAGAAACTGCTTCACTTGTCCGCTTCTAACTGAGCTATTCAAATCATATTCAAAGTGGTGGTTTAACACCATAAAACAGCTGTAACAGCAGAGTCACCCTGACTAAACTAAATGTGCCATTTGCCACCTGTAAGTCATCACATGAACATGGAAAAGCAAAAGTAGACCTTCTTAGATATGCAACACCAAATACATTTACATTTAGAAATGTACACCTAAATTACAGATTATTCATGAGTTAAGTTGGTTTTCAAAAGTTTTATAGGTATTGTGGGAATATGTTTAACCGTACCACAGGTTTCAGTTTCACCTCCCTTATTAAGGCCAGTGTTAAACAGAAGCAAAGTGTACCAGGACTAAATCCTAACCTGAGTATTAATAGCACACTTAAGCTATTTAGAGAGTCTGTATTGCAGGGAGCTCAAACACAGCGTTTAAACCTTACTTCTTTCTCTTTGATCTGAGTGACTGATCACTCTGAGTGCAGTAATATAACTCTGGCTTAATGTTGTCACAAATATTAAATTACAAAGATAACACATAAATACCTATCAAGTAGAAAACCCAAATGAGCTGCCCTGTTCTCCGAACAATAGACAAAATACTTTTTGTTTAAGAAGAGTCGTATGCAAGGTGATCTCTGCATTTTCTTGTTGATCAAAATTTGCAGATCAGTTTTGCAAGAGACAACATTGCATGCAAGGACTGTTTAAAACAAAATAGACAGAACTTCACACTACAGCTTTACACACCACCTCGGCCTGGAGCTGGTTAACAAGGCTAGATCTAGTATCACATCCGTGTGTGAAGATTCAAATTACTGTAGCTATATTTACAGGGGCACTTTAACCAAACTACAAAAAACACACACACACACACAAATTCCCTATTTACCCTTAGTGATATCAAGCAGGCACTTAATCTTAGGACACACCGATGAGATGAACAGGACTCAGACAAGACATGACCCTGTCAACTGTTGTTTTGTACACATGGCTGCTAATAAATGGATAGTGTTGTTAGCTTCTTATAAACAGAACTGATCATGGCTGGGAAGCAGTTTCCCATGGAGCATTTAATGAAGGTAAATGAAAAGTAATTGGGTGGAAAAAACTTGCTACCACAAGGTTTGTGTTTTGTTTTATAGAGGAAGTTATTGGTACAGTGGGATTTTTGGGAGCCAGTCAGTAAACTACAACAGTTAACAGCCAGCGGACTGACTGACACAGGACACAGCGGTTGTGACCAATGAAAGATCCATTGTAACCAAGAACTGTGAAGGAGCAAACTACAAACTTTTAAACTGTCTTTCAAGACTGCCATCAGTAGTCAAAGTTAAACTTTTTCAAAGGTCACATTCTTCAATCAAGTATCCCTGAGATGGAGGAGATGTTTATATGTTATTTGTGTGACAACCTCTATTCTGCAAGAATAGCATTTCTCGCAGCAGTAGACCTTTTTCACATCAGACAATTTGACATGTTAAACAGGTGTAACTAATGCCATTAATGATGGCTGCTTCCCATGTAGGTGTTATGGAGCCCAGCCATCGCACGTGTTGACATTGCTTACTGACACTTACGTGAAATGGGACCATCACATCAATAATATTATTACATCCACCTGTGCTTTTTCTGTTATGATAGTATTCATAATGACACCTGATACAGGTGTCCGCAAAAGTTTAAATCCTCATTAATTAAGCGTGCAGCAAGAGCCAGAACGTGCAGATCAGGTGGGCGCTAGCGTTGAGGCTTAGATTTAGAAACCTTGGCTCACTCCGTTGTTCACTCATTCACTACTCCCATATAATAAACTGTCACTCATGGTGTGGAGTCAGACAAGTGAAATCTTTGCAAATTGCAACACAATATATTGTGGGACTTTTAGCATAAATTAGTGTACATACCATGGATGCTGCTTTTTTCACTCCCTGCAGAACTTCTAATATGTAAGCACAGCATCATCATGTTCTTTTATTATTAGTGACTCCAATGTGTTAATATTTCCTGTGTCTTGTCATGTGTTTTTGTTTTTATTTGTCTTCTGGGTTAACAGTTACGTTGGAAAACATAATTTAACAAATACATTCATTAACCTGCATTATTTCTCATCACTTATCAGCTTTGTGCTGTAAACTTAACCTTTGCAATTTTCCTCCCTGCTCATGAAATCCACATACTTCCTAATTTATCTTCTTCTTTCCTCCATAACCCCAGTTGCTCATCCCTGGCAAACAGATGTTCTTCCAGTGACCCATTTTCTGCATCGGCCCTTGGCCTCCTCTCTTTCTGTCCTCCTCCCCTCCAACCCATGGTCCCAAATCTCTGGAGATTCTTTTATTGGCCGCATTTCTAATGGCGGGTGCCAGACTGGCTATTTTTACCCTGGGTATAGCTCATCGGGTCCCCTGTACCAGTTAACATAAAGCTATACTGTATGTATATGAAGACAATGACCATTAGTTAATTAAACATTAACACTAACACTAAATATCTTGACTGAGTCTGACTTGACTGAGTCTCCATTGTTAAAATGTGCATGTGTGAGATGAGGTGTGAAGTTTTAGCAGGAAGTTCATACTGACTGTGGGGTGAGATGGTTGGGTGAGAAAGCATCAGCAGTGCAAATTCGGTGACCCAGTAGCCGGTTAATCCACAGTGTTGTTGTGTTGTTGAGATGCCAAAACTTCATCAAAGATGTTGCTATCTTTAATATTTAATATTCTATTATTTCTCCTTTTATTTGGTATCAAATATGTTTTGTCATTTGTAATAACGCATTAAATCATTGATTAGGAAAAATATTTACACATTTATAAATAAGTAATATGAAATTAATTATTTAACCCATGTGAAAATTGAGGCGATAGTAGAAATCAGTTTCAGCATGAATTGCCCTTCATGGCCAGAACCTGATAGGTAGTCCAGGTCTTTGGCCCCCCAAAGAGCAGTCACCTGCTTTGCACGGTTGGTAATCCTGCCTTGATGCCCTTTGAGGGTCACACCATCAGACCTGCACCTTTTCATGGCTTATTTTAACATCATAGGCCTGAGCAGAATAATGTAATTCACAATATTTTGGCCTGAAGGAAGCGCTAGAGGAGAGCCCATGGAGGCTTCAAAATAAAACAGGTTTCTCCTGTGGGGAGCATGTATGTGCTCAGTAAATGTCAATGCAATATCTCCTTTTGATTTTGATATTTCGTGTGTACCAGTGGATCTTTTTGCCCAGTAGTGAATCTAGAGAAAGAGCTTAACACAAACATTTGGATTTATTCTATGAAGCAAATTTCATGGCAGCGTGGGCAGTAGTTGTCAAGACAAACTGACCAACGGACCAAAATTGTCATCCTTAAGACTCGCTGCTAGCGGGGCAAAATTTTTACAATTCCTGCCTCGAAGATTGGTATGATATTGTATAAAGCAAATCTTGTAGAAACTCCAGTACTATTTGTGCAGATGGGACAAATATGTTTTTATTATTCTAAAGCAAGCTCAGGAGTACATCTGGTCTGACTGGTTGAGATGTATGTAGTCTTGTTTTTATCAGAAGTGATTTATCATTTCTTTCACATATACTTAAAATGTACACTCCGTTTAGTCCTATAGTTAAACAAGCTCTCATTTTGTTACAGTTGGGATCAAACAAGTGGCCTGCTATTACTGATAACACAGTGAATGTCAAATTGTTAATATGAACTGCCAAAGTACTGTAAAGATAAATGTCATGATTTCTGTGTCTGTTTTTCCATTAGTAATTTTAACAGTGGGTCAATTTCCCCAAATGTTGCTGTTGTCTTTTGAGAAGCACCTCTTTAAGATGAGGTCAGGCAGTCTGGTATTTGTTGGGAGAAACAAAACTAAAAACTAAATGATGAGGTTCAGTTCTTTACCTTTCTTTTCTCGCCTTCTTTCCCCAGACTGCCTTTTCAGACTGTGTCCTATGAACAGATACTCCGCACAGAAACAGTTCTGGAAGGCCGCAAAACCTGGAGGCAACAGCACCACTGACACAGTCCTCCTCAACAAACTCCATGTAGGTGACCTCTTCACCTTAGTTTGTCTGCTGTGTGACTTTTGCTATGGTGAAAATAATGGATTATTGTGTTAGTGACATAAAGCTACTGCCTTGTATTGATGCGAAATGTGGATGTAACATCATTCTTTCCAGAGATGGTAATTTTTAAATGACTGCTCTCTGATAAGTGGGTGTTACCTTGAGCATCTCTGCTCCCTGCTCTGTGTTTTAGCATGCTGCTGACCTGGAGAAGAAGCAGAATGAGTCTGAAAATCGCAAGCTGCTGGGAACAGTCATCCAGTATGGAAATGTCATTCAGGTGCGTTCAGGAGACTATGAGATAAGGCGCTTTGGGCAATAGACCTGCAGCACCGTGTATGACACTGTGTGCTTGATAATACTGACTGGAATTCTGTTATAATCAGAGACGAGTTTTAAATAATTGCTACAGCACAAAGGTGTGCTATGAGGTTGCCTGTTGTAATGTCTTATCTTGCTTTGCTCATTGCCCAGGAATGGTTTGCACAGAGGTATGAGATCAACTGAAACCAAGAATGGTAATGCATTTCTGCTCAATGACGTACACAAGGAAAGACCGTACATACAGTGTAGGATATCCTAGTTGCAATGAACTGTTACTCCAGTGAGCCTCAAAGCCTCATTGGGTCTACTCTATACTGCAAACCTACTGGTTCTGACACCATATATCATTGTAGGATTAAAGTGGGTGCTAAGCTATGTTGGCTGTGGGCCCCAAAAATATGCAGAGTTTATATGATTCCAGTCGGTTGGTAATAGATTATTTTTGACAGGTCCGGGAACTCCTGGTTAAATGGGTAAACCAACAGAGGTCATGAGAAGCATTTAAGGATAAGATATTTTAAGTATTTCAATCTCATTGAGAAGAAATAAAACAGTTCTTGAGATGCATATTTTAGTAAAGTGTTCCCGTTGGGTCCAGTTGTGCCAGACATATTTCCGTTTTTGTTCCAACGTTTTGTTTCCACCGTCTGCATTATGTGACTAAAAGTAGCCATCTTTTTTGTAACCATGTAATGCCATGTCTCGTTTTGCCAACAGTTGCTGCACTTGAAAAGCAATAAATACCTGACGGTCAACAAGCGCCTACCTGCACTACTGGAGAAGAATGCCATGAGAGTGACTCTGGACTCAGCGGGGAATGAGGGATCCTGGTTCTACATACAGCCCTTCTACAAGCTGCGATCCCTGGGAGATAGTGTGGGTAGAGTGGAGTTTGGGATTCAAGTTAATTATGCTCAGAAGGAGAAATTAAGGATCTATTTTTAGACTTTTCATAGAGTTTTGAAAACAGAAGTCACATTGACTCACATTTAGCTTGTTTTTAAAAGACACAATTAATTAAAAGTTAATTAAAAATAAAACTCCAGTTCAGGCTGCAGTTCCTTTTGTTCTGTTATGCTCCACTTTTCAAGCTGACAAACAAGCTATCTGTCTTTAAAAGTTCATGTTTGTGAGTTATTTTTGATAGTTGGATAATATTTAAGGTATTCTCAGAATCCTTAACACGTTCTGCAGTTTGCTAGGGACAGAACTGAGAAGGGCATTTTCAGACAAGTTTCTGTTGATGAAGGAAAAACAATAAAAATATGTAATATTTATTTAATACCTGGTAATTAATTGTTTTATCAATAACTAAAGGGGAACTCCACCAATTTTTTGCATCAAAGTCTGTTTACAGGTGTTGAGGAGTACTACTGCTAATGGGGAAAAAAAAGTTGTGTAAAGCGTTTTGTGGCTCCAGAGGTAGCTACACAAAATCTGATAAACTGCCTCAAGTGGCGTCACTTGAATTGACCCATCTTAACTATTTAATAACATAGGGCAGGTAATGTACAAGGAACGGGGACCAACTCCAGTTTTTTGGCCAGTGTCTTGGTCAAGGGCAGTGGAGAGAGATGCTGCATGAAAACACGTCAGTTTAAACTCCAAATGTGCACTTGGATGGAAAAATTACACAGAATACCCATTGGTTATCATTGCCACACATGCACATTAATCGATCAGGTCACTGGACTGAAACAAACATAAAGTAAATTTTTTTTCAGTTGCTCGCCATTTGTCCTTTGTGGTTAGTGAGTGAAGCTTAGGGTCAGGGCTACCCATGATCCTGTGTGATCCAGTCCTTTCACGCACAATATGGTCTACGACTCCCTCTAGTGCTTAACTGGAGGCTAGCACGATCCAATGTAACCAGATCTATCATTGCTACGTGTTATGTTCACCTTGAGAGGAAAGGGAATTGCAGTGTTGAAGAATGATGGCTAATATCTTGGGACGTGACACACTTCCAGATTAGGATTCAAATGGAGTGCTCAATCACACACAGTGGTCCTAAGAGCAGCAGTATTTCATATTTTAATTATTTTGCCCTTCACTGAATGAGCCTGAGGTTAATTGAAAAGGACACTTAAATTCCAGTCTTTTGATTTTATTTAATTTATGTAAACCAAATGCTCATTTGAATGCAGCGTGTGTGTGTGTGTGTGTGTGTGTGTGTGTGTGTGTGTGTGTGTGTGTGTGTGTATATATATATATACACAAAATGCTCCTGCAGGTGGTGATTGGAGACAAAGTGGTCCTTAACCCTGTGAATGCGGGACAGCCTCTACATGCTAGCAGCCACCAACTTGTTGACAACCCAGGATGCAATGAGGTACATGAATACATGACCGATTCCAGGGCTGTACAGTAAATAAGACACAAGATAAAGTGGAATATGACACTTTGGTTTATTATATAATGAAACATTAAAGTCCCTTATGAAATTGTGTTTTCCAACCTTTAGATTTCTCTGGTTTCTCCTCTGACTTTCAGGTTAATTCTGTAAATTGCAACACAAGTTGGAAAGTTGTTCTTTTCATGAAATGGAGTGACAACAAGGAAACAATACTTAAAGGGGTAGGTACCCTCACACTTATGTATGAGAGATTTTTTTTAAAAAGCAAGAGAGTAAAAACTACAATCAAATATAGACGTGTGAAACATTTTACTTATCAGTTACACAATGTGTGTTTGTGTGTGTGTGTTGTGTGTGTTTGTCTTTGTATGTGTGCGTATGTATTGGCAGGGGGATGTAGTGCGGTTGTTCCATGCAGAGCAGGAGAAGTTCCTCACTTGCGATGACCACAGGAAGAAGCAGTATGTTTTTCTCAGAACAACCGGCCGGCAGTCTGCCACTTCTGCCACCAGCAGCAAAGCGCTGTGGGAAGTCGAGGTTAGCACAACAAGTTCTTCAGATAAAAGCTGATTCACTTTTTCATTGTGCTTGTAGATAACTAAATGCCTAGTCTTAAAAACACTAACCATGGGAGAGAGAAAGCATAACGTTACTCAGATAACACAAATTTGGCATACTGATTTATGCCTTGTTTTTTTTTTTTGTTTTTTTTCCACAGGTGGTCCACCATGACCCATGTAGGGGAGGTGCAGGCTACTGGAACAGCCTGTTCAGGTTTAAACACTTGGCCACAGGGTGTTATTTGGCTGCTGAGATGGGTGAGGTGTGTGTGTCATCTTCTCTTCCTTTTTATCTCATGCTGTTATAATTCTGTACCCATTGCCTTTCATACATTATGAATTTTAAGTAGTAGCATTAAGTGCAATTTTAATCAGCAAAGCACTCTGAAGTGGTTGACCTAGAGCCATGTGGTGTAGACATACAGATAAATTGGATGACCAGTGCAGTGACCACAATTTGAAATCAGTGATGCTCAGGAGGATATTTAACATGCGGGTGTGTTTCCCAGGTGAATGCAGACTTTGAGGAGGAGAGTGCTGAGCAGCGGTCCTCGGTAAGACTTGATCTCTTCTCCACTGAGTGCTTTGCGTCATAGTGGTTGCCAGTGCTCTGCTATTGATCTAATCTGTTCAATTCTGTGCTGGGTTTTTGCTTTCTGCTCTAGGTGGTGGACTTTACACCCTTTAATTTCCAGGTACTGTTATATAATCTTTACTTGGCTGCAGCAACCTAGCACAAAAATCATTGTCATGTCTTCAAATGATCATCATACTGCGTTTGCTGCTTTGTTGTCCAATTTCTTTTTCGGCACCCTTAATCATCAATAACTCTTTTCAACTAGGTCGAGTGTGCCTTCATTTTAGTAGCACTAGATTACCACTGGGTGTCACCAAGCCATCATCTAAGCTGATGTATGTCTCACTGAAAATCCCCATTAGGCAGCAGTGTTGTACAAACCATTTGACCGTAACAGGAGTGTTGTGTGTATCTGTAGTTCTCAACTATGTGCCAACAAGGCCCAACAATCTGCAGTTATGACCGAAATTTATGTTCCTGATTTGCACTACTTCTGTCGATAGTGAAAGCTAATCTGTGCAATCGGCTTTAGTGGTGACTAGTAGGTTAAACTAAAAAAAACATGCATACTCCTTGGCCTCATCAAGGTTGAGGATCGATGGCGTTATTAATCGGTGGTCTTTATATATTTTGTGAACTTCACGTACGTTTGTAGCCAGTGCTTCGCTCCCTCTCAATGCTTTTCTGTATTCTTGCTCTAGCTCGATGCAGATAACGAAGCTTTACGAGGTCGTCTGCGAGCCCCGCAGGAGAAGATCATGTACACCTTGGTGCCAGTTCCCGACGGCATGGACATCTCCTCAATCTTTGAGCTTGACCCTACAACTCTGAGAGGCGGGGACTCCATGGTGCCAAGGTATAATATACAGTATACCCCCACAGCAAACATACAGTACTTCTGCCCTAGATTAATTTAAAATGTACTTAACATCCGGATATCAGAGAAGTAGAACATGACTGAAGGACATGTAAGGATATGAACATTGATAATCTTCACTCCTCCTCCTACAACTACAGAGTGAAAATGATGTTGATTTGTGTATGTAAAAATGCTCAAGGCTGTGAAATACCTGCAGTGTACAAACATGCCTGAGACTGTTACGTGATACTAAAATGTCAGAGACTCCTCAAGGGAACACATGTTTCTGCCCTTTTTAATGGAAAAAATAACATCATGGATGTTGGAAAATATGGTGGGAAATGGGTACAATGACAAATATCTCAACACCCCAACACCACGTTGTATAGTCAGAAAGACCACAGTGATGTCAACACCATAACAAATCAAACAGTGGCAGTAAACATTTGACTCATGTATTTAGTTGAAGGGGAATTTGGAACATTACTATGAATGCAGTTTTTGAGGTAATGAGGGTTTGTTTGGTTTTGCAACTTTGGACAAAGGACTCTTTTTGTAACGTATGATCGGTTGTGTCTTGGTTACCAGCTGGCTGTTATGGTCACTCATGGACTTGACATTAAAATTAGAGATTGTTGCCCAGTGTTTGGTTGAATCACAGATGGCAC
The DNA here is from genome assembly GCA_031216445.1 of Lateolabrax maculatus. NCBI lineage: Eukaryota > Metazoa > Chordata > Actinopteri > Acropomatiformes > Lateolabracidae > Lateolabrax > Lateolabrax maculatus. Next base: position 23,585,953 of record CM062213.1, on the reverse strand, counting down.
GAGAAGACACTGTTAGGAAAAGTGTGGTCACGGTATTTTATTTATTTATATTCTTTGCAGGAATCAAAAGTTAATTACTTCTGTGGATTGGCTAAGTGCGTGTGTGTGCGTGTGTGTGCGTGCGTGTGTGTGCGTGTGTGTGCGTGTGTGTGTGCGTGTGTGCGTGTGTGTGCGTGTGTGCGTGTGTGTGCGTGTGTGTGTGTGTGTACTGGTTGGTCATTGGTCACCTGGATTGCATGATACCAGCCAAGGAGAGAAAGGAAAGTCCCAGCATTGCATGACACAGGAAACCAGTGTAATCAGGCTGAGAGTAGGCATGGATAGTGGGCACAAGAGGAGGAACAACTAGATATCAAATTACCATGTAAGGCACTTGTTATATGTCTGAGCTAAAACCACAAACTAGGTGTTGTGTAAACACTGCATATGCCTTCACACACAAACACATAATCTGGCAGATAAATGTTTCTCTGAGATCTGCTCTTTACTCCCAGGTTAGTTTCAAATGAGTCATACTGAATTATATATTTGATTTAGCAAATTGTTTGTCAACAGTAAAAACTCACTTTAAGTTGTATGTGATATTTCACGTTCTTAAACTGATTCTTTGTAATGATGTGTTGGCTGGCTTGTGTACCTGGTTGACTGTACACCTGTAATAAGCATCTGTTTTGTTCTTTTATTCTTGTAGACAGTGTTGTGTGAGAGGGGATGTGTAGTTCTTAAATTGCCATAGTTAATTTGTCCATGTCACCACATATCAGATAAAAACACGTTGTGTCAAAGCCTCCATTGTGTAATATCGTCAGGTGCGTGCCAGCGTGCTGACGGCTACTACCGCAAGCACCTCCCATTCCTACCTGAAATAACCCTGTCCCTCAAACTTTAGCCAGGGGACTAATTAATGCCTGGGAGAACTGGTACACAAAGGTAAGCCTGTTAGCTGCAGTAGGCGTTTACATAATGCCTGCCAAGAATATGGCTGCGTTCTGCTGTCTGTGCTGAAGGCTGAACACACACTCACACCCACTCCTACACGTGCAGCGGATATGAAAGACGCAGGTGGTTCAGACTTTACTATGTGTAAAGGTTTAGTGCTTAATGGAGGAGACATGATGCTGTACAGGTTACTACCGGCTAATCTGTAATGCCACACACTTGGCTGAGGAAGCCATTGTAAGCAGTCTCTATTATACCACGGAAGTTTGTTTACATATCTTTTTTACTTGTTACTTCTGAGCAGCAAGGATAGAAACTGATATACCAATAAGCATAGACTTACTACTTTATTAGCTGTAGCTGTCTAATGCAACACCTAATAAATCCTATCTTTGTGTTGCTCCTAATCTTCCGTTTTGTTGGCGCCATTTCAGAGAGGTGTTGATTTATGATCATTTAATCATCATTTATGGCCTCAGAAGATTGTGGTGGAGTGTTGGACTGTGTTATGATACTCTGTCCCCTTCATGTATGTAAATGAAATAGTCATCATGTTTTACTTATAGTACAGTACAGAACAGCATATCAAGTGAAGGTTAAGGAATTGGTTACTGGTTAGTCTGTTTAAGCCACTAGGTGGAGGCAAATAGACAGCATCATGTTTCGGCCAACTCTTACTCTATGTCTTGTGGTACATATGTTATATGTATATACTTGAAGCTGCTGACCTTTGAGACACACAAACAGATAGGTCATGAGATATCTTGTGTGCTCAGTTTATGTTTTGGCATGAGTGTGCCTATAGAGGAAAACTCATGAGTGTCTAAAAAGAAAAGAAAAAATCTTACGCACAGTGCCCTCAAAAAAATCCAATGTCAGCCCTCCAATAGAGTTAGCTATCTTAATGGGCCAGTTAAACCTCCCTAAATTTGTCTGCTTGTTATTTAATTTGTTTTTTTATCATCTCAGAAAATGTCCTCTTTTGCTTTTAGGAGTTCCTATGTGAGACTAAGACACTTGTGCACCAACACGTGGGTTCACAGCACCAACAACCCCATTGACAAAGAGGAGGAGAAACCTGTTATGTTACGGGTGAGTAGCTGATGGCTAGATCAAGGTGTATAGCACGGCTGAGGTTTTCTGAACAGACTAACTTAAAACAATTGATTTTTCCAGATTGGAACATCAGCAGTAAAAGAGGACAAGGAAGCTTTTGCCATTGTACCAGTGCCACCGGCTGAAGTGCGTGATTTAGACTTTGCTAATGATGCGAGTAAAGTGTTGGCATCCATAGCAGGCAAACTTGAAAAGGGCACCATTACACAAAATGAAAGAAGGTATGTGAGGGAAAATATCTGCTGCAGACTTTAAATACTACATTATTATGTGTTATGTATATAGTGGTACTGTGTATATATTGGTAAATATCTGATGGAAGGAAACCCAGATATTGGGGGTGTGTGTGTGTGTGTGTGTGTGTGTGTGTGTGTGTATATCGATTATAAGAAATTCTGTTTTTAAGGCGGCCTGTAATGTTTTACTGTTTGTGTTTCACTCACATATGTGCACTCAGGTTTGTGACCAAGCTCCTGGAAGATTTAGTTTTCTTTGTGGTGGACATCCCCAACAGTGGGCAGGACGTTTTGGAGATCATGGTTAACAAACCCAACAGAGAAAGACAGAAACTCATGAGAGAGCAGAATATCCTGAAGCAGGTTGGTCTTAATCCTTAGAGACTGTAACTACACTGATTTTAAAGTTTATGATTGACTACATTTTTGGGTATTGACATTCTCCATTTCCATTTCAGATTTTCAAACTTCTCCAAGCCCCTTTCACAGACAGTGGTGATGGTCCCATGCTGCGACTGGAGGAGCTTGGGGACCAGCGGCATGCTCCTTTTAGACATATTTGTAGGCTTTGTTACAGAGTTTTACGCCATTCCCAGCAGGATTACAGGAAGAACCAGGTAGGTGGACACAGCAACTCCACCCTGACCCGTGATAATAGTATCAGGGGAGCTTTTCTGTGTAGTAATCATCCCCTCTATTGTTCTCTTTACAGGAATACATAGCCAAACAATTCCGCTTCATGCAGAAGCAGATAGGATATGATGTGCTGGCAGAAGACACAATAACAGCTCTGCTCCATAATAACCGGAAGCTGCTGGAGAAACACATCACTGCTGCGGAGATAGACACATTTGTCACTCTAGTGAGGAAGAACCGGGAGCCGAGGTGAGGCTCAAAGGAAGGGACATGCCCTGGCTCGTATCCTAAACTGGCATAGTGGAAGCGGCTGTGGCCAGTGTGGGTCAGATTTGTTTGTATAACAGCTGCTAAGGAATGTAAATCTATGTAAATGTATTCAAATGCGAGCAGAGAAGCGTGAGTGGAACTGCTTGTGCATGACCTTGGCATTGCAGGTAATATGCTGACAGTGTGTGCTAGTGTTGTGTTAAAGTCCTGTCAAGTGCTGTTAATGATGGGAATCAGACTGATCCAAAAGATGGACAAGGGAGGCCCTCACAGTTTGAACTGCTGTAGTGCTGAGTTCTTCCTGTACTTCCTGCCATACGCTTGTAATATATTCTGAAATTGACCATGCATATTTTAGTGCCTTTTGATAATTTAATGAAAAATTGAATGTATTGTAATTTGTACCCAGGTTTCTGGACTACCTCTCAGATCTCTGCGTGTCCATGCACAAGTCCATCCCTGTGACACAGGAGCTCATCTGCAATGCAGTACTGGACCCCACCAATGCTGACATCCTCATCGAAACCAAGTTAGCTACTCATTTTTCTCAATTCTAAAAAGTTTTTGAAGAACTGAAATGAGAATTTAGAAATAATATTTATGCTGTTCACCAGATTGGTCCTGTCGAGGTTTGAGATTGAGACCACGTCAAATGGAGAGAGTCCAGTGGAGGCCGAGGACGAAGAGGAGGTCTGGCTGTTCTGGAAAGACAATTGTAAGGAGATCCGGAATAAGAGCATCCGGGAGTTGGCCCAGGATGCAAAGGAGGGGCAAAAGGAGGACCAGGATGTGGTCAGCTACTACAGGTGGGATTTCTTTGATTTTACACATATGAAAACAACAACACTGTTGTAAAATCATATTAGACTGATTTTAACATCAATCTGAAGGGAGTATTGCTCAAAGTAAGGTGACAGTTCAGTATAATCCAAACCAACCACTTATCTGGTTCAAATAGGCACAAACTTGGAATTTCAAGTTCAAGTATAATTTTGAAATGTTGTTTATGAAAAATCTGACATGATATCTGATCAGACTATGATCCTCTGCCTTCGCTTTGAAACATTTTCTGAAAAACTAAACCACCAGACAGGAAACAAAGTAATATTCAAGGACATTGAATATGACAGTAACTAAATTCATATAAAAAATCGCAGCTCTGATAATTCCAAACTCACATAGTATTTCCTCACAGGTGCCAGCTGAACCTCTTTGCCCGGATGTGTCTGGACCGTCAGTATCTGGCCATCAACAAGATCTCCTGTCAGCTGGATGTGGATTTAATTCTGCGCTGCATGTCTGATGAGGACCTGCCCTTTGACTTGCGGGCATCTTTCTGCCGCCTCATGCTCCACATGCATGTGGACCGTGACCCTCAGGAGCAGGTCACACCTGTCAAATACGCCCGTCTTTGGTCTGAGATTCCCTCTAAGATTGCTATTGATGAGTGAGTTTGTGTCATGAATACTTTTAATTGACTTGTATTATCATACCAAAGATGTGACAGTATCTTTAAATGCTTTTCTCCTCTAATTATCTAGCTATGACAACGATGGAACCACCAGAGATGAGATCAAAGAGCGATTCTGCCTCACAATGGATTTTGTTGAGAACTACCTGAGAGAGGTGGTGTCACAGAACATTCCCTTCTCTGACAAGGAGAAAAACAAGCTTACCTTTGAGGTAATGCCTCGTTGTGGGTGGACACATGAGAAATCACATTGGTTTAATTAAATCATAAGTCATGGTTCCAAATTTTTCTCGTCCATAGGTAGTGAACCTGGCAAGGAACCTCATATACTTTGGTTTCTACAACTTTAGCGACCTACTTCGACTGACCAAGATCTTACTGAACATTTTAGACTGTGTCCATGTCAGCACTATTTACCCCATCAACAAGATGGAGAAGGGAGAGGAAAACAAAGGTAAACATCCAGCTCCTTCGGCTCAACTAGCTTCACTGTACATCAGTGAAGAGTGTTTTCCTTTACTACCTCAGATGTTGTATTAAGATAATCAAGATTTTTACAAGTAATTGTAGCTGTCAGTTTCTTTCCCTTAGTCTCAAAATGTTTTTGCAGGAACGTTCAGGGACCAGTGTATTTAATTACGTACTGGTTAACTTCTCATTTTCGCTGCTATGTGCCAACACAATACTGTTTTTTTTAAATAACATTATTGAATGTTATTATTGGTCTTTTTCTGCATGTACTGTAGCTGGCAGTAATGTGATGAAGTCCATTCACGGAGTCGGGGAGTTGATGACCCAGGTAGTGCTGCGAGGAGGCGGCCTGTTGCCTGCCACGCCAACTCACCAGCCGGAGGGAGAAGTGGTTAAAGCACAGACAGAACCAGAGAGAGAAGACATCATGGTCATGGACACGAAGCTCAAAGTTATTGAGATTCTACAGGTAAGACATCAGGAAACTGGTTCTTCCTTGACAGTTTTTTCCTTTTTTTTTTTCTTTTTTTTTTAACTCTTTGATCTTTTCCTTCAGTTCATTTTGAATGTACGCCTAGACTACAGGATCTCCTGCCTTCTCTGTATTTTCAAACGTGAGTTTGATGAGAACAACCCACAAGCAGACAACATTGCCAGTCAGAATGGATCCAATAATGTCACGGGTCAGATGCCAGGTATGATGCCGCTTGATTTAACAGAACTTTTTATTGAACTGCAGAGGTTGTGGCATGAAAAGCAGAAAAAGCAGAGATCTAAGTAATAACGAGTACATAACGAGTGCATTACATTTAGGTGAGCTAGTTTCAGGGTCCTGGACTTAGACACTTGATGGAGCTGAGCCAGGAACAAATTGTGTTTCACCTGTGCGTTATTTAACAATTTGTCTCATAGATGTTGAAATTGATTTCTCTGAAATATTGATTCTTTCATTATTTTTTTAAATGACTCTAGGAAATCTTGACTTTGAAAACATTGAAGAACAGGCAGAGGGGATCTTTGGAGGAAGGTAATCCATAGCTTGCTGGTCTTTCGTAAGCTGTTTTGAAGCAAGATAAAGCAGATTTAAAGTCTATGTAATTTTGGTTCCAATTACCTTTTAGTGAGGAGAACACTCCACTAGACTTGGATGACCACGGTGGTCGTACCTTTCTAAGGGTCCTGCTGCACCTGACCATGCATGATTACCCTCCTCTTGTGTCTGGAGCGCTTCACCTGCTCTTCAGACACTTCAGCCAGAGGCAGGAGGTCCTCATGGCCTTCAAACAAGTAGTTCTTTCTACTCTTTAATATTCAATTTTAATATCTGACCACATCTGGGCTAGAACTCACAAGTTCACAAGCACAAAACTAGTAATAAAGAAATGTCAGGATTTCTGAGATTAAGTTTAAATTGATGCAAATCTACACTTTTCACATACATTTAGGTCCAGCTCCTGGTGACCAGTCAGGATGTGGATAACTACAAGCAGATCAAGTCAGATCTGGACCAGCTGCGTTCTATTGTGGAGAAGTCTGAACTGTGGGTTTATAAGAGGCAAGGAGAAGATGGGATGGACGGAGATGGACCTTCAGAGTCTGACAACAAAAAGAAGGTACTGTGTATGAGAAACATAAAACAACAGAAACATAAAACATCTGCTGAACTGATGAAGAAGGAAAGTTCTTATAGATCATATTGTAATGATATAAGCTTAAAGACTTCACCTTATTGCTCTTTGTTTTACAGGGAGACTCACTGTCTTCAGACAAGAAGACAACAGAAACCACCAGCAGTTACAACTACAGGGTTGTTAAAGAGGTATGCTCATTTGTATTTTAATCTTCTATTTTCATGTTTGTGATTTGTTGCCTGTAATTAAAATCCTCCTGCTGTGTGTGTTCAGATCCTGCTGCGTCTCAGTAAGCTGTGTGTCCAGGAGGGAAGCTCGGGGAAGAAGAGTAAGAAACAGCAGCAGAGGCTGCTGAGGAACATGGGCGCTCACAGTGTAGTGCTGGAGCTCCTACAGATCCCCTATGAAAAGGTGCAACACTGCAACTGAATATTGTATCGCATGCAGAATAATTAGGAAGCTTTAAGGCTCTGCATATAACAGCTCTATTAATTAAAAAAGGCTCTGTGTTATCTGCATTAGGGTGAAGATGTCCGAATGCAGGAGATCATGAAAATCGCTCATGAGTTCCTGCAGAATTTCTGTGCAGGGAATCAGCAAAACCAGGCTCTTCTCCACAAGCATATCAACTTGTTTCTTAACCCAGGGGTGAGTAGTACAGGCATGTCAGGTTTCCAAAAGACACATTTTTGGGTAAAAAAAAAAATCTGAAATCCGACAAATTTTTAATTTTCACAGAATGTCCTTCTTGTCCCCTCTTTTTCCAACACCCTCAGATCTTAGAAGCAGTCACCATGCAGCACATCTTCATGAATAACTTCCAGCTGTGCAGTGAGATCAACGAGCGAGTGGTTCAGCACTTTGTCCACTGTACTGAGACTCACGGTCGACACGTCCAATATCTCAAGTTCCTGCAGACCATTGTGAAGGCAGAGAACAAGTTCATCAAGAAGTGTCAGGACATTGTCATGGCTGAGGTAAGTTCTATGATCTTTATAACAGACGAAAGAAATTGAGTAATGCTATTTAATACCTAGTGGTGATACTAATTGTAACCGAGGTTTTACGATGCTGACAGATGTACTGTACTAACAAGTTCGTTCAGTAATAAGACTGTACTCTCTACCGTGACTCTCCTCCCACTCAGCTGGTGAACTCGGGCGAGGACGTCCTGGTCTTCTACAATGACCGTGCCTCCTTCCAGACCCTAGTCCAGATGATGCGTTCAGAGCGGGACCGCATGGATGAAAACAGCCCTCTAATGTACCACATCCACCTGGTGGAACTGTTGGCCGTCTGCACCGAAGGCAAGAACGTCTACACTGAGATCAAGTGTAACTCCCTGCTGCCACTAGATGATATTGTACGGGTCGTCACCCATGAAGACTGTATCCCTGAGGTATGATTAATAAGTTTTTTAGTAATTTATTTACAGCTGAAATGTGTCTTATTTAATATTCAAAATCGTTGTGCACTGAAACAAACCAATAGCAATTAGAGGTAAGGTTAATGTGTGTGGGTGTGTATGTGTGATTCAGCTTTTATAACACGTACAATGTAGACTCTACGTACAGTATTTACCCAGTGGCACAGATGTTGTTGTTTTGCTTGGTACGTTCCTGTTTGGTACATTTTTAAGGCACAAGAACACACAGGTGCACTCAAGAAGAGCAAACAACAGGGTACACTGTGGAATAGAGCACTGTACAAGACAATGGTTTTAGTTGTTAAGATGAACCCTCCTTCACTTTTCAACACATTAAGAATTCTAAAGGATGTAGGTTTAGCATTATAACTAAAATGAGAAGAAGACTAAACCATCAAAATGTTAAATGCAAGATACCAACTTGTTAACAGATGAACACCAAATTTGCTTAAAAAGAACTGTTAAAAACTGGACTGTTCTGGACTGATAACGAGTATTAACCTGTACCAGACTGATGCATAGAAAAAAGCTGACCATGAACAGTGTTTTTACTTTTATTTTTCTCTTAGTTTATCATGGTGGAGACAGTGTTATAGTTTGGTCATGTATGGTTGCCACTGGAACTGGCTTTTTTGTCGAGATCTGAATCATCGTGTAATGCAGTGCTTGTTATTTAGATACCCACGTGGCTACACTGATTAATTGTGTAGCCACGCGTCTCTCTGCTTATTTATTTTATTAGATCTATTATATAGCAAGTTTAAAAATAGGTCTGCTAGATGTGTGTGTGGAGTAAATTGGCCAATTTGGGGGGACTTTGTGAAGTTCCAAACTAAACAACAAATGACAGAGGTGAATGGCTACACTTGGTTTCAGCTAACAGGGAGGCCACAAGTAGGCAGTTTTGTACAACAGTATGTAGTGAATGCAAATAGTCTCCTATAACAAAACCTGTTGAATACTCAGGTGTATGGGTTACAATACCAAGACATGTCAGGCACAATAGTGTCAGGGGTGTTGTTGTGGCACATATTAGACCAAAAATCTGTATGTGCTTCATGTGCTTTTAATTTAATTTAATTTAATTTAATTTTTATTCTATTGTATTGCATTTTATTGTATTCAATATACCGGCTGCTATGACGACTTAATTTCCCTTCGGGGATGAATAAAGTAATCTGTCTATCTATCTATCTATCTATCTATCTATCTATCTATCTATCTGTGTGTGTATCTATCTATCTATCTATCTATCTATCTATCTATCTATCTATCTGTTTTCTAAACACATTGAACTGTAGAAGGACAGGAGACCTCCTCCACCACAAGGCACTGATCAGTTTAATTGCCAAATAAAGTTTCAGTTTACTGTAGTGGACTGCACACCAGGTACAGCAAAGGCCAACAGCATGAATGTGCAGCCAAATCTACATTTCATAATTTATACATTACATACATACATACATACATACATACATACATACATACATACATACATACATACATACATACATACATACATACATACATTTCATCATGTAGCATCATGCTGTTGAATTAGCAGGGACCAAAACTACTAATAAACATACCCAGCACCTTGTTAAATGCATGCTGCCAAACATTCAGATGAAGCCTACAATAAACTAGGCAGGTGTTCCAGATAACAGTGAATGAAGATAGTAATATATACAATGGCACAGCACGTGTGTCTTCCTGTTTTGTGTGTTCTGATCCTTTTTATTAAAATGGTGAGGAACTAACACATCTTGCTGCATACATGCTGTATTTCAGACATGTATGTTTATAGTAGGTATTTGAGAGCTAGTTTCTGTACGTAGATCACCAGTCCACCCCTGATAAATGTGCCTCATTACGTTTGTTTGTTTGGATCCTAATAGGTGAAGATTGCCTATATCAACTTCCTGAACCACTGCTATGTCGACACAGAGGTGGAGATGAAAGAGATCTATACCTCCAACCATATGTGGAAGCTATTTGAGAACTTCCTGGTAGACATTTGTAGGGTAAGCCGCAATGTATTTGACGTCTCAAGTGACTGTTATCGGACAATGTAATCAGTAGATACGGAATGCTATCCTGCTTTATATTATGTCAAGGGTTTGAGTGTTCATGTCAACAAAGCATGCAGTGAACATATGTTACCTGTCGCTCGCATGCAGGATGTGTGATCCAGTGGCTGTGCGTCATGCTAATATCTTTTCTGTCCTTGTCTAGGTGTGCAACAACACCAGCGACAGGAAGCATGCGGATACCACACTGGAGCGTTATGTAACTGAGACAGTCATGAGCATTGTCACATGTTTCTTTAGCTCTCCTTTCTCTGACCAGAGCACAAGCCTGCAGGTAATCTGGATTGTGGCGTATAGCATTTAAAATGCCTATGACAAGGAATCTTGCAATTGCCATTTCAAGTCATTTTAATCATGTAAATGCTGTTGTTTGGCAGAGAGAAACCCTGTTCATATACATATACATATATATTCTGTAAGATATGATTCTTCCCTCTACATAGATGGCACGCCGTGTGTATGTAAGTAGTGGTGACTCACCCCCACATTTTGTTTCCCAACCCCTGGGTGCTTATCATCAGGCTCTGAATGTTAATAAGTGTCTTCTCTGTGTGGGTTTTCACGTTTTCATAGCTTAGTCAGCACACAGACTCTGTTGTTCCCAGATCTGTGGGTGTTTTGCACAAGGTTTTGCTGGGACATGGTGCAGATGATGTACTCGCGCAACGTGGTCACTCCGTTTCTTAGACCTTTATGTAGCCGTGTCCTGCTGCCCACGACTTTCCCAAAAAACCATGACCAATACCTCCATAGATTGCTAAATCCCTCATACAGACACTTTGTGGTGTAGTATTACTTAAAGTTGCCCACTTGACAACCTGTTTTCTTATGTGGAGTTGTGTTGTTGGCCCCAGTAGAAATTGTTGACTTTAGTTTATGTAAGCCTTTGCACATTCTGAGAAATCTGCTTGCTGAGGTTTACCGAAACATGATGACATCACAACCCTCTTTCTCCCGCAACAGGCCGCCATTCTTGGAAAGATAACTGAGGTATTTATTGTACTCTAGGGCTGTGTCCAGCTAATAGATTGCTCTTCCATCATGGTGGTAAAAATCCGTTCTCTGTTAAACACTGGTTTGGTGTGATGTGTTGGGATTGCATATGATTTTAAACAACTGACCTACTGGACCCAAAGCTGTAGACACTTCCACCATAGGAGCTTTAATATCCTGACATTGACATCTCTAGCACACATTGGGTTATGCGTTCCATGTAGTCAGGGAACACGATAGCCACATTGTCAGTTAATAAATTCTTAATCCGTTTTCTCCTCCATCTATCCTAAAAAGTGTTTTTCTTTTATTATTTGCTTTCTGTCTCTGTTTTACAGACTCGTCAGCCAGTATTTGTACAACTGCTTCAGGGAGTGTTCAGGGTATACCACTGCAACTGGCTTAACCCTGTTCAGAAGGCCTCAGTGGAGGCTTGCATTAAAGTACTCTCAGACGTGGGTAAGATACTGGTCTAGCACCAACTACCAATCTCTGTTTTGCTATGAGAAATGGCATTGTGGCACAAAATAAAAGCATTAAATAGAAGTGTCTCCATTCTTTCCTCTTCCCAGCTAAGAGCAGAGCCATTGCCATCCCAGTGGACTTGGACAGTCAGGTCAACAACTTGTTTGTCAAGTCCAATAATGTTGTGCAGAAGAGCATCCTCAGCTGGAGATTATCTGCTAAGAATACTTCCCGAAGAGACTCCGGCCTGACTTGCTCCAAAGACTACAGAAATATCATTGAGAGGCTACAGGTCGGTAGAGAGAGACATACTGTACTTTTTTTCTTACAATTTCAGTTTAATTCATTTAATTATTTTTTTCTCGAATTTTCGATTTATTTCATAATTTAACCAGACATCACATCTAACCATGATCCCTCTAGCAGGAAGGTGGTGGGAACAAACACAAAAATAATATGCTGGTTAAAAAGCAACTGCAACCATTAATTAAAGTGTTCTTGATCTTTGTATCTCTCCATCAGCTGTGTGTATAAAGCAGGCAAGTTAATGGAGGAGAACCAGGAAGTAGTACTGGCTATTATAAAGTGCATTAGCAACACATTTGATGGCAAAATGGGTCCAGGGCATGAAGTTCTTCCAGTAGGGGCAAAATGGTAATTTGTGCTGTAGTCAGAGTTGCACAGAGAAACCTGAATTGGAATAAATAAGGTGTAAGTACTTAAAACCACCAGGCACACAGCATGCAGATGCAGCTTTTGTTGTTTGTGTCTGTATTGATTGGATACATGACCAAATAATAGTCCTTTTGTTTATACTATTTTTTTCATTTTAGCCAAATATTTTAAATACACGTGACGTGAGTAAAATTAACAATCTTTCATAAAATAAAACAGTTTTGTAAGTGCAGTCTGTCTGCTCATGTGGAATAGTAAGTCAGGTTGAGTTATTAGTAAAACATCATATCCATAAGTCATTTTATTGCACTGATCACATACGGTATTTGGAACATTTTTCAGAACATTTCATTCACAGAAGAAATCTGACTGGTGTGTATTTCAAAATATAGATATAATATAAATACTTTTATTTTTTTTTACTGTTATAATGCTTTTTGGAGTCTTTATTTATTTATACTGTAATTCTTAGGTTGGGTCCAGGCTTCTCCTTGACCATAAAGTTGAAAATAATTTTTCACTTTCTTTTTTATGCATTTGCTGTGTGATTTTACCGTGTCAGAGTACCGTGGCAGAAAAGGTCAACAATGATTAGATAAAACTCAGTCTGCTGTAATAATATAGATATAAAAAAAGTGGTGTGTGAGATCACCATGGGCCTATCAACACTCCGCACCAATGTCATTAATTGATGGTATTATGGGGTGGTAATATAAATATATAAATATAAAAAATATATATATATGAGTCACGTAATTCTTTTGGTAACTGTAAGGCAAACAAATTACTGTAAAAGTGAGTCCTCACTGTGTCCTGGGAAAAAAAATTTTTTTTAGTCACAGACCATGCTGTTACACCCTATTTTCTTGTAACGCATGACTCAGTGTTCACTGGAAGTCTTAAAAATCTCTGACCTGTTTGGTTCAGTTCAGCGGTTATCTTATCTTATACTTCTTATCTTACACAGGAAACCTCTAGGTTTAGCTGAAAAGTTAATAGTGTTTTAGATTAAACAAAGAATTCCAATTTGACACCAACCTCATGTATCACACTATTGTCATAGAGTTTCCCAACAATGTTTCGGGTTATTCACCAACCCTTTCCTGGACCGAGTTTTCTGTGTTTTCCTTGTTGGAGCCATTTTCACTTTCATAGAATTATTGGTTGATTAATTGTCTGATGTGTGTGAGATTATATTTACCTAATTATTTGAATGACCTATTTACCGAGGTCTAATGAGTTCAGAACTAAAGTTTCCCCCTGCTGCCTTTTTAATATGCACTGTGGCCGCGGTAGGGCAGGAAATGACACCACCTATGTCTGACTATATAGATCAGAGTAATTGAGGGACAGGTGAACATGTGAGATGGGGGAGTGGTATACTCTTTTGACTGCACGCTCTTTTTTCTATTGTATTTTCAGATAAAGTTAATGTTTGTACGCTGTATGCTTGGACAAAACAAATTTGAGATGATGTAGCATAACAAGAATCTCAGCAAATTGTTTGGAAACAAATGAAGCGAGTCCGAAACCACAACCACCCTCGACATTTGTTAAGAAGCCACACCACTCCTAATAGCCCTTTTGTTCTACCACTCACAAGACATTCCACACAGTACTATAATCACCACCAGACCGGCAGTCTTCATGATGCAACTTCACTTATTTGCATATTCTCTATATTTCTATAACTCTCAGAAATATTAGCTACTGTGTTATTTATACCAAATTTAAACTGTAAAAGTAGTACCTTTTTCAAGTATGAACATGTGATGGTAAATGTCCTAAATGTTACGCAAGAAAAATGGGCTTTTTTTTCTTTAGCTTTGATTTCTTTATTTATACATCGATATTATGTCATAGATGATTTATTATGTTAAGATTAACTGTGATTAACAAGTGTATGTTGGGATGTGACAATAAATGTGGTTTAATTAGGCGTGAACATGCAGACTAAAATGTAAGCCTCAGAACTTTTGTAGTAAAACCACAGTTTCTGGTCATGTCCAAGCTCTGGTTGTGTGTCACTATGCTCTGTAGGACATAGTGTCAGCGCTGGAGGACCGTCTGAGGCCGCTGGTTCAGGCTGAGCTCTCTGTGCTAGTGGATGTCCTGCATCGTCCAGAGCTGCTCTTCCCTGAGAACACAGAAGCTCGCAAGAAATGTGAAAGTGGAGGATTCATATCAAAGTAAGTCTAAATATCGAACCACCAAGGTGTATTTGTTTGCCCTAGGCATACAAAACATTTACAGTTATTATTCACTTGTTAATATACTATTTAGAGTATACTTTTAGCACACCTTTTAGATATACTACATTATTTGTATTGTGGTGTGGTCCTTCTTTCCGGTCAGCCATCCATTTTCATCCATATCTCTACCGTGGAAAAATCAATTTGAAGATAGGCAGGGGTTGACTTAGGCAGAACTGCACCCTAGCAGTGTTCTGTGAGTGAAGCCAGTTTGGTTATGGAACTTTCTTACCCTTTACTGACCAAACATTTTAGATGATATATGGTTCAGGTTACAATTTGGCCCACCATTTTATTCTGCCAGTGTAACATGGGATGGGACGGAAGTGCTAACTGAGAGGCTGAACTGGGGCAGAGAGTGACCATATTTGTTTTTTTGTTTTGTTCTTAGGGCATAACTTTACAACAAAACAATGTACAAATACATTTTTGTAATAAATATTCTGGAACTTGAACTGAATGAAATCAGAACCAGGTTTATTGCCATGTAGGTTTTCATATACAAGGAATTTGCTTTGGTGTAACGAGTACAGACAAGTAGTGCAAAAGTCAACATATGCATAATAAAAAGTTGTATTAAAATACTAAAGTACTAGTACTAAGTAGTAATAAATATAATTTACAACATTTTTTGGATGAAAATTAAATAAAAATAAAACTGTGCAGGAATGTGCAAAATATCGTCCAGGGATTTTCTTAGGAGCTGAGGAGGGGTTGTGATATGTCCTCATTTTTTTTTTTTTCTCTTCTCCTGACCAGACTGATCAAACACACCAAGCAGTTGCTGGAGGAGAATGAGGAGCGCCTGTGCATCAAAGTACTGCAGACCCTGAGGGAAATGATGACTAAAGACCGGGGCTATGGGGAGAAGGTATGTACCTTCTTGTGTTACTGTTTCTCATCATCTGCTTGTTGTCGTACCCAAGATTCACCCACACACAAGATAAAACACTTTACTGACATCTCAGGAAACAGTGTCCCTGTCCCATTGCACCCACATTACTGAAAGACATAAGATCAAAAAATGGTAACATAAAAGAAGAGGCTGAGCTCTGCTTCTTGCCTCAGGAGCATGGATAACACACTGCATGGAAAAAATCCATATGTATGTCTTTTATTTGAACTCACTGCAGCCAGGGCAGTTCATGAATACTCTCTGTCCGTCTAGTTTTATTTAACAGTGAGTCCAAATGATTGAAGCAACAAATATCAACATTATTAACACTATTAACAACATGCATGCTGACTTGACTCTCTTGCCCATTGTACACAAGATTCATTGGATACTAATGACCTCTTGTACTAATCTTTAATCAATTCTTCAACTCCGTCAGCTTATTTCAACAGCAATAGCAGCATGACTTCACAGGCTGAAACATAGTCATCCCGCAACTCCTCATATAGGTTTTTACCTGTTTAAGAGGCTAGAACTGGACACAAAATGAAAGATAACTTTGACTACACATACAAACACCTTTTGTTTGGGTCTAGAAAGCACTTCATACTTCATTCATGCATATAAAATATTTTAAAACATTTGCACTTAAACCATTAATGAGCATGAGTTAATCACAGAGCATCCTTCAGTAAACACAGCCCAATTCAATCAATATGTAATGAGAGCAAAAAGATGGTCTTACTAAACATCTAAACCAGAATATCTAATTCTCTCATTCTAATTGTTGACTTAAATGGTTCAGGCAGCTCCATTGTCTTCTGAATCAATTTTGTTGAGGACGCAATTCCATTTTCAACTTTATAGTCCCTGTAAAAAGTAGTCAACCCCATGGACTATGTCATGTTTCAATGTTCAACACCATTGAACCACAATGGATGAAATCACTTTATTTTTTATTTTTTTTACTCTGATTAGCGAGAATAAGAGTCTTAAATGTCAAAGTGAAAAACAAATCTCTACAGCTTGTGCAGCGAGTTGTTTTTAGAAGTCACATGAGATGTAGAATTTAGATGTGTTTGCAATCAAGATGTCATTTTAGGTTAAACAAATCAACGCTACTGGAAGTTCCAGTTAGGCAGAGGCACAATACAATGAGGGATCTCAACAAGTGTTTGCCAGAAGGCATGAAGGATTGTATACTTTTTAAAAGACATATCGCCTTGCATGCCTCTACTTAATATGTACTTTAAGGTGGTGAATACTTTCAACTATTTTTCCTGTAAAATCAACGTCAAACAAGCTTAATATCGTATGTGATTTTCAACAGTAAAAAACAATAAAACATGAAGGTGGGAGGGTTTACTTATCATTAAATTCATACGTCCAAATTTGTTCTGGTTTTGAGCTTTAACATGCTATCCTTTCACTGTTTTCACTAACTTGACATGCTGCATGTCCGTTTGTGACAAGCTTTACATTTGCACACTTGTGACCGAGCTTTAACTCCCAATTACTCACATTCTACTAACTCTCTGCCTCCTATACTTTTTCTCTTGCAGCTGATTGCCTTTGATGATGAAATGGATGTGGCTGAGGTTGATCATTTTACTTACTACTGTGATGTACATTTGATTTGTCTCCCACTAACAACATAGACCTGCTTGTGTTGCGAGTAGACATTTTCTAGCATCTCATTCTCATCTGTGACACCTACGTGTCGGTAGCTTAGTCCATCCCTCCTTGTTTTGTGCCTGTAAGAGTTGCCCCTGATCTCCATGTTCGAATGTAGCACACTGCCAACATGTCTAGCTCACATTATGCAATATGCCTGTCTGTTGTGCCTGTATATGCTCATGTACTTACTTACTGCATTGAAGAGCACTCTTTAAGGTAGAAATTCGTTTTTAGAAGAATACTTATTTACTGAATACATTCTGGAGAATGCAGGCATACAACATTACTGCAATTCAACCGATTTTTGGTGTCTTTTAGTTAATCCATTGTAAGAGATTTATTTGAAAGTCTGTAAGAGAACAGTTTGGTGGTAACAGCAGCTGTGTGCAGCTAAGATTGCTCATCACAAATTGTGTGGGACTTTTGGGCCCTGGAATTTCCGTGGAGGGACAGAGGGTGATTTTTTTTTTTTTCTTTTCTTTTTTAATCCAAACACTGTCACATATTTTGTTCATGCTCTAACTACAAGTTGGAATCTTTTTCTCTTTAAAATGTATACTCCTGTCCCACTTAAGGAGATTCATACGTTCTCAGTCACGCCATCTAATTTTTCACAATTGTCTCAATTGTCTCAATTTGTCACTCAGTCTACATGCCGTAAAGCCCCCTTATGATGGATGGTGGTGGGTGAGAGAGCATATTCTTCTAAGCCCCTTGCCACAATTACAAGAGCAGGTGTGTGTGTGTGTATATATATAGCCAGGGATACTCCATCTAACAGATCGTGCATAACACATGGGGCTGGCCTGCGTGCGGCAGTGTGCATGTTATGCGTGTGCATTGCAAAAATACATTTGTGGTCATGACCTGTGGTTCTTCAGGAAGTGGATAGAACTTCTTTCTGTTTATGATAATGAGGGGTCAATGGAGATTATGGGGTTCATATGACACTGTTGAGTAGTATCACATGATTTGACATATCCTACACAAATCTACAGTATTTATAGTTCAAGGGGGTTTTGTACTTTCACAACTAACCTGTTTGGTTAAGTTCCAACGAACTCTGTATTACATCAGCGTGGGTATTTTTCCTAAGCATAGGGTAAAGGAACTTTGCGAGTTCATTAAGTACATTAAAAAGTGTGTGACTGCGATCCCACAATACTAAGCCTGAATCATTACTGTACAACACGCCTGTTTCTACCTGTTAGTCATTATTCCTAAAGTGCTCGATGTGCAGTCTAATAATGCTAATCATGCTTAAAATCAGTTACTACTTCTTTAGCTCCTTGTGACACCAAAGAACATAAGTATACACATCAGAAGCATTAAACTGCTGCATAAACTGCTGTCAGTCACCAGAATTTGATTTCCCCACGTGGGTCCTGGTGATGCGGGATGACAATCGCCAAAACTGTCCAATCAAAGAGTTACTTGTCTAACTCCATGCGTATTCCTCTTGGCCCGTTTAAAAATCAGTGTAAACAAGAACCGGACCAGAACGAAAATGTAACAATGTCTCATTTTTTGCTCTTGGTCTGGACCAAACCGAACTACAGGTGTGAAAGCATGAATTTTATTTTTTTAGTGTTTTTTTAATTCTGTGGGAGTGATGTTTTTTAGGATGAAAGGATTAAAAATTCAACTGGTACTACTAGTATATTTTGTATAAGTTTAAGAGTATTGTATTAACCAAAGGATCAAATTATTTTTAACACCCAGAGATCTTAAAAAAGTAGTCCATGTTTCTGTTTCCTCTCATTAGGACTGCGGCAGTTCTTTTTATTCAGACCAGAAGTCAGTCCGACACACCTTTTTAGCTGACTCAAGGAAGCCACTGGTCCTTTAACTATTTCTAGAAGATTTCTTCACCAGCTGCTTGTACGTTTTTAGAATCAAATTTAAGACTTTATTGATACCTTTAGGGTACTGTGTGGTCAGGCTTCTGGGCACAGGTTAGTCCCATATGTGCCATAGTACAGCCTGATATCCTTTCAGCATTTTCTTTTATTTTTATGTAAGGTACTTACTTAGCTATGTTATTTAAAAAAAATTGTACAATAAAATTTGATAGAACAGTCTTAATTCATGGTCCGTTAAGTTTTCTCTGGAGCTTTCAAACAAAATATTCACGAAGACTGAAAAACAGGCCGACAGTAGACGAGTCACATAATCAAGAGTGTGGTCAGAGCAAGGGAAGTGAACAATGATGTTAGTTGGGTAAATGGAGAAATTTTCGGAAAGGGTCTTTCCAGAGTTGCCAGGAAGCAACAAGCTCTCAGTTTCTCTGTTATGTCTGTCCGTCTTTTTTTCCCTCCTTCCCTCCCTCCTTATACATGCGGCGCGGTACTGTAGCAATGGAAATCCCCGGCTTCCACAAAAACAGGGCTGTTCTCAGAGACCAGCGCTTTGTTCCATCAGCTCCTCCCATATGCATCTTAAGAATGTACACATACTCCCTCACCCCCGCAGCACATGCTCTGTGTCACTCATTCATACACACACTCATATTAACAGCAGCATACAGTGTCCTGACTGTTAGGTGTGTGTGTGTGTGTGTGTGTGTGTGTGTGTGTGTGTGTGTGTGTGTGTGTGTGGATACGATTGAGGGAAGGGAAGACAGGCAGGCCAAAACCTCAACTTCCTCTCAACAGCAGCAAGATAAACTGCCATGATAGCTGTTATGTAACCCCAGAGTTTAGCCTGCTGCTGCTCGCTGACCTACCATAACACACCCAAAGGTCTCTAGGAATGAGTGCAGCTGTCAGTTTCACTACTGTTTGACAGACCCCATCATACTTCTAGTTGGTGCATGCCCAGTCTGCGGGCTGGATTGTGTGTGTGTGTGTGTGTGTGTGTGTGTGTGTGTGTGTGTGTGTGTGTGTGTATCCGATGCTTGTACAACTATCTTTGTGAGAACCAGTTTGAGTTTTAGACCATGGGAGTGAGGACATTTTTGGAAAATGAGGACATTTTGGACGGTGCTCACTTTCTGAAGGTTTTCTTTGAGGGTTCAGACTTGGTTTTAAGGTTCGGGTTAGAATTAAGTTTAGGTTCAGGTCAGGGTAAGGGTTGGGATCAGGTATTTAGTTTTGATGGTTAATGTTAGGGTAAGGGGCTAGGGAATGCATTATGTTAATGAATGTCCTCACAAGTATAGCTGTACAAATGTGTGTGTGTGTGTGTGTGTGTGTGTGTGCGTGTGTGATGAGGGAGCAGGATAAAGCGGAGTGACGCTTCGCCCATTAGCAGAGGTTATCTCACTCTCCCAGAAATAGAAAGGTGATAAAATGCGGGCCTGGGAAAAACAAGACATGATCAGCCAGCCACCCTCATTGTCAGGCCCGATAATATCATTCACTGCATGTGTTTGCATTTCCTTCACGTGCTCATTCACTTCTTTGTTTGTGAGACTGCGGGAGGTCGAAGGGGTCAGATGGAGATGATGTCTGTGTCTTATTCTGGTGATATAATACGGTTTGCCGAGGATGGTGCTGAGCACACAGCCCATACATGTAGTTAGGCTTATATAAGGGACTATGCTTATTTGAGATTATGTCAGCTCACCACAATTTCCTCATTATCTTGACCAATTACTATTTGTTTAGCTAGAGATTTCTATATTACCGTTTCCTCTTTTTTCCTCATGTATTTTCCTGACCAGATCCCTTACAATATTTTAACAAATATTATTGTTTTGTCCATTTCACTTTCTCAGCCATGCTCTTTTCTTCTCTACTGTCTGCTCTTCTGCTACTTTGCCAGTGTAAAACTTATTCAGCTGCCACTCCCATCACTGACTCTGTCAAACTGCCTTAGGGAGACTCTGCTTGTTCTGGTTTATCCCCCTGCCTGCTGCTGTGGGTGAAGTAAGGAGACTCTGGGCTGTTGTGTTTTTTCTTGGTCGACAGGGGGAGCTGCAGACGTTCCTCACTAACAGGCAGCACTGTCCCATTTTTCTTAACTTAATGCTGCACGATTCTTGGGCTCCAGCCAGCTCTCAGGAAGCAGTTACATAAGAGCCAGCGATTTTCTTTTTTTCCCTCCATTTTCCTGGAATTTTAAACTTTCCACTGATGTGTGACCTTCGCTGGTAATTGGCAATAAAAGTGCAGCAGAGATGTCTTGCAGGAGACAGTAGCAGTGGTGCACCTCGATCTGGGCCTGGATGGGGGGGGGGGCGGGGGGGCATGGGAAAGTCGGGGATTTACTTTGGGTGGTGAGCATGCACGTCAGCCGAATAACACTTAATTATTTGATGTCTGCCTCTGTTGCAGGCTAATTTTATATTGTTGGCAGAGCGACACAAACCCGTCCTTCTGGCCTTTTCCCCAAGGACTTGTTTTCTTTTGTTATGAACAGCCAATTCGCTTTATGACTTCCAAGTGAGATGAAGTAAAGCGGTGCTCACTGTTTCTGGCTGTTTTGGGGTATGGATTAAGGCTGTGTTAATGTAATCAGGGGGATGAACTGACTACTGGCAGCCCCTTGAAAAGATGCAACATCCCCGGAGAATATACAGATTTTTTGTGTCAGTGAGCTCATATGACCTTAACTGCCTCTGCGTTCACAAATGTCCTGAGTTTCATTGTGTTTATTTGTATGGCAATGCCTCTATCGAGATTTTATCACACATTCTGGGAAGCAAAACAAGTGAAACTGATGCTGACAATTATGGGTCTAAGCTAATGCAATTTTTTTATATGTCAAACAATTATACGTGAGCTGTTGGCAAATGGGGTCAGATTACACATATGGCAACATTTCATCATGTTCCACCACCCAAAACAGCGGTTGCATTTCAAACTGAATTAGGAGTTAGTGATGGATGTGAAGTATAGCTTCGGTTGCATGTGTGATGCATCATCATTTTTCAGTGGAAATCGAAGTGTTGACGTACAAGGGGGCTTGATAAAGGGAAATTCCTGTCCAGTTGCACAATTAATCAGCATAAACCACCATGACTAGGTCACAGAGGGAGACATATGCCCATGTTAGGTTGCATGTTTGTTATTCAGTTTTCTCTCATTCGCTGTAAGGTTTTGTGTGTGTGTGTGTGTGTGTGTGTGTGTGTGTATGTATATATGTATGTATGTATGTATGTATATATGTGTGTGTGTGTGTGTATACTTTATCAGTTTAATGAGTTGTTTACTTTCTTGAACAACTGGAATTTGAATGCCTCTGTGTTCTGTAGGCTATTAAATTCTGTTTTATTCTGTTTTTTTTTTTCATTTTAAATTGAATTTTATAATGTTTAACGGTATTATTTAATCTGTTTTATTTTTCTCAGACTACAACAACAGCAACCCACAAGTTAAATATTAATGCTTTTATTTATTTTTCCTTTTAACCCTTTTTTTCTGAATTGTTGAAGCTGTTTTGTTGGTTCCAGCACTTTGGGAAGTGCACTAAAATGAATTGTTTTTATAACCCAATGCAGCTCAGTCCGTACAAGCCAACATTTGCTGTTCAAAGATTGGTTGTGCTTCTTAATCAGATCAGTTTGGGGGAAAATTGAAATTTGGTGGAAAGGGAATTTATTTTTTGTTTGTATCACTTTGATTTTACTTACCAAACTTACCAACAGCAAAAATATGTCAGTAGTTAAACTGAGCTGTGTTCTCCTGTGTGGTACTGGCAGGTCAAAAATCAGCTGAATTACAAATAACTCTCACGTGACCGTATTGGTACTCAGATGAGTGTGCATGCTTTTGCTTTTATTGGCACCTATTTTTCCTGTCATATAGGGGATTAGTCAGCAACACTTTGCAGCAGGCTGTTAACAGTGAACCACTGAATACTAAACACATCACAGTGTAGCACTGTTGCCAAAGGTCTATAGTGAGGTGAAGTCAAAAGGTTAAATGCTGTGCATCAGCCATCCTGTCCCATTAGACTAGCTCGAGGAAAAAACACTTAAAATGTGAAATTAAATTGTTTCTTACAAACAATCCATTATGACCGAGATCTCAGCGAGGAACATGTTTTTATCCACTTTCTCTCTGCCCCTGGCTCTTTAAGTCACACACATTTATGATGTGCAGTTGTTCATGTGACTGGTAATCTTAGTGAGCAGTAGAAAGCCAGACACAGATAGATGCAGCAGTAAATAACAGCCTTTAGGGATGTGAACTTTGTTAGGTGGAGATTGTAGGGAGGCTAGTCTTTGGAGGCAGAAGCAACATAACTAATTCAACATTTTCAAATTTTAACTAACGTCATCCTTTTATTTCCAATCAGCTGGCACCTCCACCCGAGCCCGAAGTCCCTGCCGAGGTGTGTTTAAGACCCATCCTGCCCCGCTGCCCTCTAATATGGGTCACTGTTGAACAGAGATCATCTGTCATATTTATATTCTAACTCCATCCCATTACATTACTTGTGTTCAGTCTTAAACATCCCATTATCTAAATAGATAAGAGTCACAACTCGTCCCCATGTTGTATTTTCTCTTTTGAGGGCCCCCTGTGCATATTGCTCCCTTTGTGGGACTTGAATTGTGCTACACATCGGTCCTTGTTTGTGCACCGCCTCCCAGTGGTCCACTCCCCTCTTCCCTTCCTCCCTCCTGCTGTTCGTTCATCTTTCCTTCCACCTCTTGGTTTTTGAGCAAAGTCCAATTTCCTGACCTTCTTTTAGTTGGGTGGGGGTGTCGAAGTCATGGGTGAGGTGTTTTTCCATGCCAGATTGGTGCTTACAGTGTGTGTCAGTAGCTCAAAGCTCCGTTATGTAATGCGGACAAAGCTGTTTATTTTTTATTTTTTTAAATGCTCCCATCATTCTCATGGCTTGTATTTTTCCCCCTCCAGCAGCTTGTCTTTCTCTTATGTAAATAATTTGGGCTCTTTTGCACTGTGACTGTAAAGTAATGAAGGAGTCACAACATGCCAAAGATGACAATGTTTGACATTTCCCACACTGGACAGTCAAAAATGGGCATCTAATTTCTTTTAAGTTGGGGAAAAAAAGTTGACAAACATTTTTAGATGTTTGAAATAAGCTTTTAAATGTTAATTTTCCTTGCATGAAGCCTTGCATGACTTTGACACAACCTCACCATCTTCCCTGACACAACCACTTCCCTCTTAATTGCATGATCTAATTTGCACCCAATTTCCTGCAAGCTAGTAAAGTAACTAATTTGCACTGTATTAACACCAAGTTTTGTTTTCTAATTTCTTTTCCAAATTTCCTTTCCGACCTTTTTATTTATTTATTTTCTTATTTTATTGCTTTCTGCTAACTCACCTCACCTTTTAAGGAGCTTGATCCCAACCAGCCACAGAAGCAACTGGAGGATCAAAGGAGGGTAGGTACTGAGTTTGGTTCGCTGTGGTCTGGTCCAGGCCGATGACAACTGACTGACTGTCGAGATGCCCTCACAGTCACACTGCTTCCACAGCATGGCACTCACTCACTCCCCTGTCAGTTATACGATATGTAACATGTGAGGCACATCAAACGATGGACAATCATTTTGGGTGTTCATCTCTTCTCGACGGCTTGTGACATGTTTGGCCAGAGGGACCATGTAGGCGACTGCGCTGCTCTGATTTACACCAAACTAATATGTGGAAACGCTGAATGTCAGCATGTGTTCAGATGACACAGTGTCTGCTTTTGAACATTGCTGACTGAGGTCAGAGTACGAGGGTCAAATAAGAAGATGCTTTGTGGTGTTTTGACTAAGTTAGGGAACATGTATGGCACTCTCACCTTTTTCTTTTTTGTGTATTTTCAGTTTTTGTATTTATTTTATTTTTATTTATACAAATTTTTCTAAACAACTGCTGTAATTTTAAAACGTATAATTCAGTTGCCTAGAGCAGCTCTAAAAGTACCAAAATAGGATGAAAAACAAAGGGCGAGGCTTTCAAGGGGAGCAAATGTAATCTTTAGAGGAGATGGGAGATGATTAGGACTTTTTTTACAATATGTTTTTCCAAAAAGGCTTCATGTTTTTTTTACGTGTCCATGTAACCTTTCACAGCTTTATGTTGTGGGCTTCTTGATGTTGGACTTTACAACTGTTAGTGTGATTAAATGTTTTCTTGCATTCATTTTCTGGTCTTAACATCCAATTTCTGCTGACAGGGCGAAGCTCTGCGCCAGATCCTGGTCAATCGATACTATGGTAACGTCAAACCTGGCCAGAGGAGAGACAGCCTCACAACCTTCAGCAACGGTCCACTCACTCCTGGAGTGCAGGGGAAATTGCCTACAGGTGTGTGTAACAATAGAGTATCTTTGTGTCTTTATGGCTACGCTCATAAAGATAAGATGAGATGATTTTGAAATGATTTACTTTGGGAAACTTTGTCAGTGCAGCAACAAGCTCAACCCATCACAAATCTTTAAATCACACATTAAAATCATTTAGTTTATAGCTGCCAGCTGTAGTATGGTAGTCAGAAACAGATTTGTTTAGTTATAAATAAAGAAAAACGCTTTAGTCATGCCATTCAAACTTTATAGATTAAATTGTTGTATTATATAGTTACACCAGCCAGGAAACAATGTTCATAATGGGCGTTTTATAAAGCTTTGGGATTTTTCAGATTCGCCCACTGTCCAAGAAAATCTTTTGAACCTTGCTCATGGAACGTGGAATCTGCATAAAGAAAGATCTAAATTAGTCAAAATGCTCAAAAAGTACAAAAAGCTTTACCATGGATAAGTGGAATGATAATTTTCATGATTACCTAGCCAAATTGAAGGTTTTATTGGTAAAAATGTAGACTTTACAACATACAGTGCACCATACCATGCATTCTCTGTTTTTTTTTGTTATTTATTATTTAGATTTTATGATGGATAATCTTTTTCCATTCAGATGATTTACACATTAATTAAATCTGTAAAGAGTTATCCAAAATATCCGTGTATTTTTCTAGTGAAGAAATTCTGCCCAGTGAGAGTTTTGACAGTCATTTGAAATGGTACTGGGTAAACCTTTGGTCAAAATTATTTGAAATCATTGAGTGAATTTCACAGAAAAGTGTTTACAGATAAGTTCCTTGCATGTGGGAAATGTTTTTGTATTAGTTACAGAGATTACAAAGAATAGTCATAGTGATAGATGTCGCTGACAATTTCCACTTGGTAGCAGTAAACACAAGATAACTTTCACGTGGGTCGACATCGCCTACCTGGATAATACCACATTAATCTCCAGCAGTATACATTTTGTGCATATGTGCACTGGGTTCACAATTTACAACACATTTACAGAAGCCCATACATATTTACAGAAAACAGGTATTACAGACTAAAGCAGTTTGTCCATCCATCCTGTCTCTCAATCTTTGTCCAATCGAGACTGACATTCAAAATGTAATATATTGTTCGTAACTGACATTTATTCATTCCAGCGAGTCGCTCAGTGTCTCTCATCACAGCTATGACTCATCGTTCATCTCTAATGCTTTAGAGTGAAGAAAAAAAAAGATCTTATTCACAGCCATGGCCTTGTACTCCTTTAAGCCCTTAGACCTCGGCTGTGCTACTGAGCATACTGCGGGCCGTGTTGTTGCCAGGCGACCAGAGAGCCATGCTCCGTCTAGAATGGGTTGTGTTGTTGATTCAGTGGCTCGCCCAGCCAGAGATGGCTCTGATGGGTGCTGTTATCTCACCACTGCTTCCCTAGCTGGCTGTGGTAGCCAGCAGCAGCAGTACTGTAGGAGTTAAAGTAGCTCCACAGATTAAAAGACACATCTGATGTTTGTACGCTAGAAAAAATACCTGTGGCTCATTCCATACATCATAAACTGCTTTTATCAAATTACATCCTATATAAACCTGATTTAGACATCCTCTGGACTCTTTATTTAAGAAGTAGAGTTAAAATTGGTGCAGTCTATGAGTTGATTGCAGTCGTTCACCTCAGTTTCTTCAGGTGGAATCAGTGGAGGGGAAGTGGCAGCTTGTATTGCTGTTTCCTACAGTTGTTTGTGTTTGCTTTGTTTTTTGATCGATGCCACTGGGGGGCATCACATTTAATGGCTTTTAAATGCTTTTTCATTCAGTATTAAAACACTGTGACTTATTGTATTTAGGTTTTGCCATTGTTTCACTTCATTCATTCAGTCTGATATTGTGTTCATGTTATCCAATTTTTCTCACTTTCTATTTTTGTTGTTTGTTAGTGACGTATCAGTCATTAGTAGTTGACACTAAAGCTGTGGTAGCAGTTGCTAGGAGCAGCTAACTTAAAGGTCTTCACACTGATCGAAGTGATATGTTGATTTAAGAGTTGTTATTTCTGTAGGTGGAAGTTAACCTTCAGATGTCATGGTAATAAAGTGGTATTACATAGAATGTTGTATCACATGTTGCTCATGTTGGACCTTTCAATCATAATCAACCATTGTATAATTCAGTGCTGATTAATTGATTAGGCCCTATAGGCTACATCCTCGTATTGTATGCAGTCATTCACTTGGCTAGCCTACTTTGTATTTTTATGTAGCCTAAAGAAACAGTTTGAAAAATTCCAAAGTGGTCTATATTTTCTCTTTCGAACTTTTATTTAAAAAAATAAATATGGTGGGTGGGTGGGTGAGTGGTTGGTTGGTTGGTTGGTAGGTAACAGTTCTCAGAGTGAAAAACATAAGGAGCAGCAAGCCCTTGTCCTTAATTTCTGATGTAAGAACACACAAGAAATTTCTCAGAAGAATGCCACTGTAGAAGGCCTTGCACACTCACCGCTTGTTGGACCACTGCACACAAAAAAAAAGCTGCTACCAAGAGAAGAGAATGCATTTCTTACCATATTTTAGTTGTATAAAAACAGTAGGCTAGGCTGCGATTTAAAGGAAGCTGATGTGAAAAAGTTCACTCGCCTATTATGTCGTCCTAAGCCATTTCAAAACTGGTCCTGGCACTGGTACTCAAACTCTTAAAATTGCGTTAAATATGCAATTAACAATCAACTATGATAGAAGATTGTGTCCATGTTCTATTTTGTAACATGTCTGAAATCTGAATACATCTGTATTAATGAAGATGGCAATCATTTCACTCCTGTTACCATAGTTGTCAGCTCTGGCGTCGGAGGTCGAGGGGAGCTGAGTTTGGCGGAGGTCCAGTGCCACCTGGACAAAGAAGGGGCTTCTGATCTGGTCATTGACCTCATCATGAACGCTACCAGTGACCGGATCTTCCAGGAGAGCATACTGTTGGCCATCGCACTGCTGGAGGGTGGAAACACGGTCATCCAGGTAAGTGGGGGTTACTGGGTTGTGGAGTACACAGCACAAACCATGAAGAGAAGGGTGGGTGGAAAGTGTTAATAAAGCCCACCACTCACACGTGTAGCCTGCAATTAAATGAGACAACTGAAAGCATTGCCTTTAGAGCAGAATCTCAACAAGGAGATGTTATCTCATGGGTTCAAAGCTGTGGTGTGAAGAATTTAAGTTATTTCCCTGGAGCCCCATTCTGTCAATAGAAGTGACCGAGGATGACTTCAAATGGGAAAACAAAAGATAATCAGTTGTCAGTGTATCATCCTGGGCACATTTTAAAAGCTAGAGTTAACAGTCGGGTGCACAAAGCAACCTGACATTTTGAGTTGTGAAAAAAAAGGGAAAGTAAAGGAGAAGAGGAAGGGAAGTCAGAAAGGAAGAGGAACAGTAGTCTGCAGGGAGAGGTCAAAACTGTGCAGCCAAACACGTCATCGCCTCCCCACAGCCAGCCAGGGGTTGCTAAGGCAACGCTAACTCTTTGCAAACCTCACAGCAAGCAGGTTAAGAGGGTAGAAAGCTGCTGTGTTTGCAACTGCTTTATTTCAGCTTTGCAGGCTGGTGTGTGTGTGTGTGTGTGTGTGTGTGTGTGTGTGTGTGTGTGCGCTTGTGTGTACTTGTGTGTCTGCATGCATGAAATAGAATATGTGTATGCATGTATTTGTGATCAAGTGTGAGAGTGCGTGCTGCTTGTAAGCCATCTATCAGCGTATTATGGTTTTGTGGTTTGTGTATTTGTGCTCGTGTGTGTTCTCTTGCATAAACAAGCCTGTTGCATAATAGGCTCCTATTTGCATAGTGTTGTTACAAGGGGTGGGAATGTTTGGGAAGCCTACGTTTGATTTGATTTGACACTATTATCCACTGTGTTATTTATTGCCAGTTATTGTTAACGTCCTGTCTCCAGTAGTGGAAATCAGCCTCTCTGCTTCAACATTAGTACCAGGGAAAGCCATTGTTATCTATAACGCTGCACAGGCGCAGGTCTTATGAAATGAAACAGACAGACTTTGGCTCCAGTTATTTATTTCACCTGACCAGAGTTGGCTGGGAGTTTTACTGCAGGGTGAGTTGGTCAGCCGGTCTTGTTTGTTGGTGCTGGAGTTTGTGGGCTCCACTCCGCTACCGTTATCTAGTGTCTGGGTGAGTCCCAATCGATTGCCTTTTTTGAATATGAACTACACCTTAACTCTAGTGTCCACGCACTGTACGTTATCAGGGTTTTCTCCACCCCTAGTTGTTACCTGACAAGGCCTGACTTCCCAGAGTGTACACAAAGGCACTCACATGACTCATGTTACATAAGTTGCTGCCTGCCTCTCTGCCTGGGTGAGTGACGCCCTGGGCCTCCTAAAATTCCAACCGGATGCTTAACTGGGTCATGCTTTGCTGGTGGAAAGAGGGCAGTAAAAGGCACAATCCCCTGACAGGCCTCAGGAGAGATCAAATACTGTAGATTTCAGTTGCTCTCTGGTGGTTACCTGAAGACAGATCAACTCATCTGACTCAACTGTCATTTCATGTGCTGATTGACCTTTTTAAAGGTCAGGGCATGATGAAGAAGCTCTGGGTCCACTGCTGGAAGTAGCCTGTGGCATCCATTTTGAATTGGGTGTGGGACTTTTTTGTTTGTTTTCTGTACCTCAGGGCATTGTTAATGTTTGCAAAGTTCTACGTCTTGTTTGAGTCACAATTTTTAATGTAAATGTTTTACACATTAGAATATCAGAGTATTTAGGATGTGAATAAGGGCCATTATTCAAAGGTATTGCACCACCTAGGGAAACAACACCAAGTTATTTACATAAAATTACAGATTCTACAGTAAGTGTCTGAATTTTTACCTCTGACTCCATCTGTAACAACCCAAACCTACTTTACATTTGCTGGTATAAAAGTGAACTGTGTGGTGAAGTGAACTTTATAAGCAGAGCAGTTTATAGGTTTAAACAAGGAGGAGACACAATTATAAAGACACTTCTTGTTTCAGGATTTAAGTTAGGTGTTTTTCTCCTTCTTTGGTATGGTACAGGGACAAGTGAGCTTTGTTGAAGGATCATGCATGGTCCAGAATGAATTTACAACATATCAGCAGATGCACCACATTTCCCTGTCTTACATAACGATGGGTTGCCTGCCCCCTTTTCAGGACAGAAGGGTTCTTGTTGTCTAAATGAAAAGCAGGACAAAAACATGCCCAAAGATTGCTCCAAGCAGTTTGTTTGTTTTTGAGGGAATCCAGGGTCATAGCCTAGCCAACAAAAGTTCTGTAAAAAAGCAAGCATAAGAGAGAGAGAGAGAGATGGAGAGCTGTTAGATGGCTTTAGAATGAATTCATTAGGGGTGTGAATCTTTGGGAATCTCACGATTTGATTCCGATTCTTGGGTGTCTGATTTGATTGATTTGAATGATTCTGAATCATAGTAGATAAGAATCGCACTTCTTATGTGAATCGATTTTATTTTAATCTTTCACAACACCCCCAGAATTCATCCATGGCCCAGAGCTCTGTGCTAGCTGTACTTGATACGGCAGCCCTGAGGGACAGGGTGAGTGTGTTAGTGAATACAACAAGAAATGGGTCAGGACACACTCCTACCAGCCTTTTCCTGGCTAGTGTAAGTGTAAGAGTAACACACTGAACAGGCCACGACTGCTTCCCTCCCCAGAGATGTTTATCTGCTGGCCAAAATAATTAAAGATTTCGACATGGTGCCAAAGGTGGAGCATAAAGTGAAGAATATTAAAGAATCATGAAGTGAGTTGCAGGATAAAGCCCTTTCTTTCTTATCCTTCTCATTAAATCCTAATAATTGAATTCGTTGGGTTGTCTGGTCCCATCCTGTACAGCCACAAACATGTTGTCCTAAGACTTTAATTAGGCTGTAATAGTAGATTACAGCTTATGTTTTGCTCACACATTTACTTGTTGTACTAAAACAACAACAAATTGCACTTGTTTGTCCATTTGTCCATCCACATGTCAAATTCCCTTCATTAAGTGTCTAAAACAGTTTCAGTCACAGTAGTGCCTTGGGTTAACACAGTTGATGTGAACACGGACCAAAAAGTCAGTTTCAAAAACTAGAAATGTCCCCCGGCATGCAAATCATTGAGTCATGAGAGCCTGTCAGACTCATTGGTGACACCATTTTAACAGAAGATAGCATACCAACAAATTTTGTCTTTGAAAATAATCTGGCAATAAATGACACGGTACTTATACAATGACACACAAATATGTCAAACATTAGTTATTGACCTACATAATTGTCCATAAATAACTTTCCATAACCTAAACCAGGGACAAGAGAACAGCACCATCCAGGTTGTTCGGTGATAAACAGCAAATACTGTGACACTACTCGTGTAACTTAAGCAGGCATGTAGCACATGTACTGTATCATAGCATAAAACCACTCTTGCATACTCATCTGTACAACCCATTATCACATGCACACAAGCGTGGATATAATTAGAGGCTAAAAAGTTTATTCCAATAACAGCCCCTAGAGAAAGAGTGTGTTATGTAAGTGTAGAATCTCTGCTCCTCCCAGCCCACCATCCATCCACTCACCACTGTCTTCATGACCTCAGATCCTTTACTGTCACAGGAGCAAACAGGTGCCACCGCTCTTACTCAATAGGCTTGTTGTGGCATGCCGCTACCCTCAGCCCCATCCAAACATGATTTACTCCCCCCGCCCCCCCACCCTCTGCTCTGTTCAAGCTCACTTTACAGCTACCTCTTGGAAAGCTTTAAAAAGCTTCTGCAAAGTGAGTTTCCAGGCATCAGCGTCATCAACATACCAGCTCTAGTCTAACTACAGAGTGGGCATGGGATTCTCCTTTTAAAACCCAGTTTATAGAAGTTTAATTATTTCAGTCCTGCCCGGTGCAGCTTTTTAGTCAGATCAGTGCATTTTTTGTTGTTGTTGTTGTTGTTGTTGTCGTTGTCACTGGTTACATTCGAAACTTTTCTTGACTTGTTGACTGTACAGAATCCCGAGAACACACGCTCATGTGTATTTCTTTGTCTTTTCAACCTCTACCTGGCAGTCTAGTCGTAGCTTCAAAGAGCAGATCTCTGTGGTTACCAGGTGGGCGTGATAGAAAACCTCCAATAAAAATAGAGATGGCTTTGTCACTCACCAAGGTGTCAGACAGGAAAGGCGGGAGACGGATAAAAAGAAAGAGAGAGCTGGTGGTATAAACAGGCCTTACATAACTGGCCCGTGTTGATGCCAGGAGCCGGGGTGGCAGCTCACAGGGAATGAAGAGAAAAGTAGAAGCGCAGAATAATCAGAAAAGAGGCCCCGCTGTGCGGCCAAGTTGAATCTGTAGAGCAGGAGAGTGAATTATGAGTCGACCTAAACCTGCTTTGCTGAACATGACTGACAGCCTCAGGATCAGCTCCCAGGGGGACACGTAGACTGCCAAGCTGCCTCAGGGGAAAAAGCTGAGGCTAATTGGGTGACTGACCATTTTCTTTAAAGAATAACTCGGCAGTCGGTGGGCAGAAGTGGATACATTTGATACACATTGTTCACAGTGGTCATAAAAGTTGTTATCTGAACCTGTTTCCTCATGCATTTTTGAATTCAGTCTTATCACACTACGTGATCTATCGTCAGCTCTGCTAAGCAGTGGAATCATATTTTAAACAAAGACAAAAGCAACACTGCAGCAGTTAGCTTCTGAAGTACAGCATGGACACTGTCACTGGACCTGTGAAGTATTTATTAATTTACTCAATTCAGGCCTGAGATCTAAACATGCTGAAGCAATTAGAGAACTCACTGAGTATATTACCTATAAACCCATGTTCTCACGTTAATGACTAGGCCAAAAGTGTATTTTGTATGTCAGCCATAAGCCCTATGGCTAGCTTTTAAATTATTTTATACTGGTGCTGATGCAATACCTATGATTCGTTGCATATGCTAAACTTTTTTTCAGTACCTTACTTTAAGAAATATAACCATTGCTTTTCTATAGATCCTTTTTTCCTTTTAGTTAAAAGAAGTCAAACTTCTAAAAGGTTAAATGTTTTTTAAGTACATGCAGCCATGCAATAACTGAAAATACTGAAAACTGAAATTGACAAAATAGTAATTTAAATCTATGTGAAACTATGTGTTCAAAGAGTAGTACCAATCTGAGCAAGCATGTTATGCCAGCTTTTAGTATTTGACAGTTTTTGATACTCTGTGACACAGTGACATTTTGGTTAGTACCAAAAAGTACTGAGGTTTGATACCCAGCCCTGATTTAACTGACTCTGCAGGCAGAGCGAACGGCAACAGTTGTCACATGCTGTTCTTATATCCTTTGGCATATATGACAGACAAGTGATGGCAAAATTATTCTCTTCACATCAGTGAAGAGGTTTTATGGCCATAGTCATGAGGTCTATTTAATATGGTAATCTTGTAAAGCTGCTATCCTGGAGCTGTTGTTTGGAGAAGTCGGCCTGCTTGCATAATTCTTCTGCTCACTCTTAATCAGATCACTATCAGTGAATGACCCATCTTGTCAACAACATGATCTTAACAGCTTGAAAAACAAGCAAGAATGAACTGTTGCATAAATGAAAGAAGGAAAACAACTCAGATTTGCTTAATGCAATAAGTGTTCTGCATCCCTTAGGACGCAAGTCAGGTGACTGCAGAGATACTCACTAAATGGGTTTCATATTTTCAAAGATTTTTTTTAGCGGTAATGTCACTTCCGTTTGCACTGCACTTGCATGTTGTTTCACTGCTTGCATGTCTTTCCCCTCTTTCAGAAAATTAACTGAGTTGGGCTAAACCTGGAAAGAGTCTTATGTAACAGGCTTTCAGAACTGCCCCAGAATCTATAACTCCTGCCATCAACCATCAACCTCACCTCTCCTCCCACTTTCAGACCCTCCCCCCTCCCACTCACGCCACACACTCACTTCGTGCTGTCCTGGCACTGAAAAGTAGGGCAGGGTTTTCCTCTGTCTCTCCCTTGCTCTCCCTGTCCGTCTCTCCAGTGCTCGCCCTCTGAGGGCTGATGTAACAGTGTTAGAGCTGAGGCGCTGTGTACCCTCACTGTAACCACTCAGCTGATTACAGGTCTTATATAAGGAGGGATTGTCGAGAGGAAAATGGGACAGAACATATGAGCCTGTTGCCGAAAACAACAGCTCCATGCATAGAAGGCTTTGAAACAAGATAGCCCTTTGTGTAGTTCAGTTATGGGCAGAACAATTCTTCCCTTACCTTGACTTCAAAAACCTCTTACTCATGCTGGATCAAACGTTTACTTTTGCATACTTGAAAAGCTTATAAAAGCAGAAATTTGTGGTCTAGTACAATCACACAAATTATTACAAATTTATGGCAACAAAGTGAGGCAAATTCTATAAACATGCTTCTACAGTGGTGTGTTTATCTGCATTTGTAAATGTGATGTGTTGGCACGCCTTGGTTTGTGTATATGCACGTGCATGTACAGTACTGTGTCCCCCCAGCAGGGTCACTTTGTGTGTGCATGCATTTGTGTTTGGTTTGCGTGTAAATACTGAATCTTGTCTTTGTTTTGGCCGTCACTTGCCTTTTTGTATGCGTTAACGCCCAGCATAAGTCCTCAGGGTGCCAGAACTGTGGTTATGCCCAGGGAGCAGAGAGCAGATGGTGTAAAATCAGGTAAGCATGGTGAGGCCTTGCAGCATGTTTTCCTGGCACTGTGAGTGGAGGCTTATGTAACTGCTTCTAACAGAACCTCTGGCTGTCAGCACTGAAGAAACCATAAACGGGGACATTAAGATAGATTATGATCGGAAGTGGCTACAAGAATGTATTAAAATAAATAAATAAATAATTCATCTTGATAAGATAAAGGTGAATTTTGAGAAGAAACATTGCTGGTAAAATTTTGGTGACACCCACCTTGAATCAGCAGCATAACATTAGTTTACAAAAAAAAAGTGCAGAAACTGGTGTGTAAATTCATTCCATCTGCAGCAGCCGACCAGTAACCATTCTTTCAAACACAGAAGTGTGAGGCACACTGGAATCAGGCTGAAAGCGAAGAAGACATTACATCCATTGTCCCCTTCTTCCTTCATTTTCTCCAGCGGTCATTCTACCAGCGTTTAACGGGGGACAACAAGTCCGAAAAATTCTTCAAGGTATTTAATGAGCGCATGAAGCTGGCTCAGCAGGAGATCAAAGCCACCGTGACGGTCAATACTAGTGACCTGGGCAGCAAGAAGAAGGATGAGGAGCCACCAGACAAAGACACGCCAGCACGGAAGAAAGGTGAGGGGTCGGGAGTGTAGGTCACCAACAGGAAAAGTTAGATCATATTTCTTAAGGGAATCACACGAGACAATCAAACTGGCAAAATAAACCTCTGTTGCCTTCTGTGTACATGGCATTTTTTTCTCTAAAAGCCCTGTTTATTAAAAAAGGAAACTGCCACATCATTTATTTAGTTTCTTTATACTTGTACATTTTCTATAGGCATTGATTTAAGTTCAATAACAACAATGAAAGATGATAATATTTCCCTGAAAAAAGACTGCATGTAAGTGATGATACAAAACAGTATGTGACTACGTGACTTGTCAAATGAACATCCTTCATAACACTGTCTTATCTACAATGGTCTGTGTCTGACTCACTTTCCTGTACCTGTGGCCAGTTAAAGATGTTCCGGTGGTGGCAGTGGTGACTGAGGAGGTGAAGGAGCAGCTAGTGGAGGCCTCCGCTGTCACCAAGAAGGCCTTCACGACCTACCGCCGCGAGGTGGAAGCCGAAGAGCACCAAGCGGCTGCTGATGGCTCTCCCGTCCCGACCGCTGATAAGGGCCAGGAGGAAGGCGAGATGAGCGTCATCATCACCATCATGCAGCCAATTTTGCGCCTCATGCAGCTGCTCTGTGAGAACCACAACAGAGATCTGCAGGTCAGCCTTCACACCAGTTTGTTTTGCCTAACCCCCACCGCCGCCCGTGCCCCGACCCATGACATACTGTTCTGGATTTCTATCATCACACTCCGTTTTACAGAAATGAAACCATGTAGAAAATAGGCACCATTTGCAGAACTTCCTGATGCAGCTGTTTCCATATCTCTTATGTCTTGGTCTGGTTTCACTATGAGGAGTGTGTTGGCGTTTAGTAATGGCCAGCCCCAGCAGCCCAGACAGAAGACTTCCTTCTTGCACTGATTCTGTTTACACCCCAAACCAGTTAAGGCCTTCATTAAGTCATGGTTGGCTCTGTGCTGAATCACTCTGTCTCATCCATCCTGACCCAGCGTGGGTGCAAGATATTGATTTACTGCTAGCCATGCAGCACATGTTTCTGTTCCTTCCAAAGATATGAAGTAATTGTCTGGCTGCTGTATAGGCTTACATGCTTAAAAAATAGACCAAAGTAGAATGAGCCTCAGGACTCTTTACTTGATATTTTTATTTCTCACTTCAGGGAAAGAAGGAACATGTAAGAGTAGAAGCTCAAAAGAGTGTGTCTGGTACCAATCGTCCCCTCAGACTCTGAGACAATGGCAAATCAGCTTGCATTAACTCTGTTGGACATTTTCTCAACATCAAGTTGGACAGTTTTGGTTTTTCTTCTTCTTTGTAGTTTAAAGCAAGACACTGTCTCGATGAAAGATATATCACACTGTCACTGGAAGAAATTGCATCCTGAGAAAGAAGAATGTGCCTATTTAGTGTATATTTTATCTCCATCCATCTCCAGAACTTCCTGCGCAACCAGAATAACAAAAACAACTATAATCTGGTGTGTGAGACCCTTCAGTTCCTGGACTGTATCTGTGGCAGCACCACAGGCGGACTGGGGCTGCTGGGACTCTACATCAATGAGAAGAACGTAGGACTCATCAACCAGACTGTGGAGAGCCTGACTGAGTACTGCCAAGGTCCCTGTCATGAGAACCAGGTGATACATGCACACACAGAACATGAGTGTGCAAGTGTGCACACCTTAGATGTGCTTTTAACGGTATGTTTAGTCTGCAGTTTGTCTGTGTTATCATTTACCTTTTATGTCATTTGGAGGTTCAGATGTGGTTGTCTTCATACACTATTTTAAACTGAAAAGGTGACTCTGACGTAAGCTGATAATTTCATAATCACACTGGTGGTTTTGTGTGGGTAGTACTGTAATTAGTCCTGAGCATTTCTCTTTTCATGCCCAGCACTCAGCTGCCGCACTGAAGCTATGCAGTCGCTCGTCTTTCTTCAACAGTGTATCACCAGCCTACTCTGGGCAGTATGCCTGTGTTTGTTCTTTGGTGTGGATTAGCATTGCTTGGTCTTCTCACATGATGGTGTGCGGCTGTGGGGTCATTTTATGGCAAGTGTGGAACTGGCATGACTAAACAAGCAACTGGCTAAATGCAGTCGCTGTTTGAACTGATTTCAGTTCCCCTCAAACAGAGCTAGAAGGGAGACTGCCAGACTCAACAAAGCTCCTTCTTCATATCTACTGAGAGCAAAAAGAGACGGACAAGTGCTGGAATTATTTTTGCTTGTGTTTTGTTTGTGTGGTATCAAGTGTCTTTGTTAAACGGTGTCAAGATACTTGCTTCCAATCATTTGGCCACCCCAAGCTATTGTTTAATTTTGGGGTGTGGCACATAATAAACAGTAATTTGTAAGTACAAAGCAAATACTCATGATACTTAACCAATAGTTATGAAATCTGACCCACCTCACCAGCACATGACTGTGCCAGGGTTGGTAAACTTAAGTGACTTTGATCGATGTGGGGCACCGCAGAAGGAAAAAGCTGTCTTGGACGGAGGTTGTAAGTCCACTTGATCAAGGTTGCTGTAAACCAGTAAAATTTCAGCAACCGAAAAACACGTGCATTTTTACCCAATTTTCTTAAAACTCAGCTTGTATATTTTACTGCTTTCCAGAGACCAGTGTGAGATTTTGATGACTGGCCAATATAAGGCCTTTTTGATTCGTTAGTGGTGACACTCCCATATTATAGTACTTTAATTAACTTTCATTTCATTTCTTACTCAGAACTGCATTGCAACTCATGAATGCAACGGTATTGACATCATCATCGCTCTCATCCTCAATGATATCAACCCACTTGGCAAGAAGAGGATGGATCTGGTGCTGGAACTCAAAGTGAGTGATAATTGGTTAGTTCAGTTAGCTCTGTTACGAATGACTTAACAGTGACGCATGGCAAAGAAAGAAAGAATATTTACAGTTGGATTTCACAGCCTGGGATGCTGAACATCAGATAGAGAATGAACCTGAGTTGATTTTGTTTTCGCTGTTATCTGTACTCTCTTATCTTTTTTGTAGAATAATGCCTCCAAGCTTCTTCTTGCCATTATGGAGAGTCGCCATGACAGCGAGAACGCAGAGAGGATACTGTACAACATGAGGCCTAAGGAGCTGGTGTGTATGACACCATACAAGTCATTAGAATATTAAGTGGATGTCATCTGACAACCTATATTCTTGCAGGTGGAAGTGATCAAAAAGGCCTACATGCAGGGTGAGATAGAGGTGGAGGAGCCGCAAGAGGGTGAGGATGGAGAAGAGGAGCACTCGGCGTCTCCACGCAACGTTGGTCATAATATCTACATCTTGGCACATCAAGTAAGCCACCCTCTATCCGTAAAATCAGCATGGTCACAGACGCACAAATGAGCAAATGCTCTAGCACATGCACGGCCACATAATATAGTACATAGCCAATGGATTTTCAATGGCCTGACTGTTACTGCATGTCTGTGTCATTCCCTGTGGATGCTAAAGACATGTGATACCTGCCATTCTACACTCACCTCCTCTTTTTCAGCCTGCAGGCTGTGCGCTGCTCAATAGCAGACTGTCTGTTCAAACCATGATTTAGGTTAATAACAACAATTATAGTTGCGCAACATCCACTGTAAATCCACATCCTGCAGCCCTGTGATTGAATGGACAAAACATCTTGCATTTATACAAACACAAGATACACTTGAGTATTGCAACACATAGCAAGTTAACGTGTACACATTGAAAGCAAACCTTTCTGATGATAAAAATTAAGACAGTCTTTGTAATGGTTTTATTTTTTTTATTTATCTGTCTACCATTGATTTGATGGTGTGTGTTGTCATTTCAGTTAGCCCGTCACAACAAAGAACTGCAAGCTATGTTGAAGCCAGGGGGGACGTATGGAGAGGGTGACGAGGCCCTGGAGTTCTATGCCAAACACACAGCTCAGATTGAGGTCAGTTGTTAGGTCCATGTCTGGACTAGACTGCCCCAATTTGGATCTGCTACTGTCATTATAGTATTTTATTTTTTAAGCTTTACTGGGAAACATTCCCACAATTTCACTATTGCCTGCCCACTATCAGACGTCTATGACAATACGCCTGTGTTAGCAGCAGATTAACAATTGACTTGAGGCACGTGATGGTGTTTTTCTTGGCCTGCTTTTGAGTCACATTGTGTACCTTGACAGAACGGCGAGCACCTTTTGGTATGTTTGCACGTTTTCCTGTGTACACTCAACAAGAAGAAGGAATGCTGATTGTACAGTGTTCTGAACTCAGGTTGTTGGTTCAGTTTATCGGCCCCTTTGGTAGAGAAAACAACCCTTTTATTTGTATTGCTTAGTACAGTTTGTGACAATAACCAGTCAGACACTTCAAATGAATGAATGATCTATAAACACTAAAGACAGTACGGGGTCAAGATGTATTTGCCCACCACAATGATAGAGAGTGTGTGTGATTATTGGCTGCCTCTCTGGTTGTGTCCAGATTGTACGACTGGATCGCACAATGGAGCAGATAGTCTTTCCTGTGCCCAACATCTGCGAGTTCCTCACCCAAGAGTCAAAGCTGCGTGTCTACTACACCACAGAGAGGGACGAGCAAGGCAGCAAGATAAATGACTTCTTCCTGCGCTCTGAAGACCTCTTTAATGAGATGAACTGGCAGAAGAAGCTGCGAGGTACTCAAGAGGCTACTGGTAACACAAACACAGTTCCCTGTACGTCGTTCTCCTCAACTCTTCTCTCCTTTTATCTCCTAGTTCCTGGTTTGCACGCTGTCCTCTGGCATCCTTCCAGGCCCCTGAGTCCCCCCCCCCCCCCCCCCCAGCAGATACTAAAGCCTCTTTCACACGTACACTCCATAAATGTTGGGTTAAATCTGCATCATGTGTGAGCGGAAACAGAATTTCCCTCCACGTCACTTTGGCAGTTTGTCAACTCATAATCAAGAAAGATTTCCTTTCTTCCTCCACACCTCTAATGTGATCAAAAGACATAGCATGCAGCACAATATAGAACAAAAAGGCCTCAGCCACCAAATAAATCCTGTTTCTGATGTTACAATGGAGCCGTCATTATTAAAAGTGGTAGGGCGGGAAATTGTACTTCTCCTCTGAAGGTATTTTTGTGGTGTCTAACATGTTTGCAACACTGAAAGCACCATGGACGACCAGCTGTGATTAAAAACCACACAGCAGCAAGAGCAACCACAGCCACTGTGCTTGGCACTGCAAGAACTCCAAATATGACAAAAGAAAAAAAATCAGATGTTAGACAGATGTCAGACAGGTGTAACCCGTAACTTTAAGTTTCAGTTGTGCCAACCACAAAAGTCTCAGGTTTTTGCTGCAAAATAAACAGCAGGTGAGCAGAACAGGATTTAAAGAGCCAAAACTTGACTTTGATGTCTTATTTTTATGTTTAATTAACTTTTGGAGCATCATCAGACCGAGTCAAACTAGGCTTAACTCACAACAATTACACATGGTCTCATTTAGCTAATAATAACATCTATTAGTACAAATTATCAAATGGGTCATTTGATAATTTGTACTAATGGGGGACAAGCCTGCTACCAGTGCTGCCTGTAGTTGGCAATGTATGCATTGGTCGTCAAAGTATTCACCTAGCCACATATATCTGTAAACAGGCTCAACAGATGTTGATAAATTGTAAAGAAAGACCACTAACTCAACCTGATAATTGAACCCAACAATGCCCCATGTGTGAAAGGGGCTACAGTCTGCTTCCTTAACTCTGAACCCTGGAGGGATGGAAGTGGAGACAGCACGTAATCCTTGATAAGTTATCAATTTATTTAAATTACAATAAAGTATAAGTTACTTAAAGGTTGAAATATGATAACAAAATGGGTGTTTTCTAGTGATGTCAACGCTGTGTGATGTGATGGTGTGGATGATAAACACTATAGTTGTGGTCAGTGCGCAAACCCTTTCACAAAATGTTCTTTACTTTGGAATTTACAGGAATTTCCTGTGTTCTGTTTGTCTATATATTTTGTAAGGAGATTAATGCCCAGTTCCTGTATTTTGTCTTTCTGTAAATGGAAAACAGAGAGGCGAAGCCAAAAGAACATTTCCTAGCAGGATTTCACTCACCCCTCCTTTTCAGTCTGGTGCTACAGTGAATCGTGAATTTAGAGTTCAAACAGTGAACTTGCCGGTGTGAACGGCGGATCAGCTGGTGTTTGAAAGGTCACAGAATGTTGTGTTTTGTCCGGAGGAAGAAAAGCTATGGATGGAACGTTAAGCCTGTCCCCAGCCTTTAATCTATTTTTTGATGTACCTGCTTTATTATGAGCAAAAATTGAGAGAGAAATAGATGACACACGTGATACAGATCTTGGGCTGGATTCACTCACACTGAGGGTGTTTACATGTTGCATCTTAGCCAGCTGAGTTAACAGAGTGCTTCAAGTCCGTCCCATCTTAATGGGTCGAGCCGCTCAGTCACACATTCTTTACCTCTGACATGGCACAACTTTACTGAGGGAAAATCAAGGATAAGTCCTCTTCATTTTAGAATACCTATATATATACTACAACACTATTTATACTAAATTGAGTTTCCCTTTCAGCAAGGCTGTTGGCCCCCTGGCTGATTCTCTGTCATCTACCGGTTTAGTAGCATGTTGTGGCCTGTCCTATGGTAGTGTGATAGCACGTGACAACAACCACTTCTCTCCTATCTGAATGAATCAGCACAGCTGGAGACCATATTGTTCCACTGGTGCTAACCACTTGTCACGAATATAGTGACTTCTGTTGCTAAAAGTCCCCACCCGCAGTTCCACTTTTCTAATGAACAGTTGGGCTCAAAATAACGTTGGCCACAATGCTAATCTCCTGACCGAGGACTGTGTGTGTGTGTGTGTGTGTGCATCCAAGTTCATGTTTTTGCTCTCCTCAAAGTACAAAATTGTTTAGTAGATGCTAAATGTGCATGACAATTGGTTTTGTGTACTTGAATGGATTTAAGTTTTTACCCCTTTAAAGTGAATTCTTTACAGTTTTGGTGCTTATAATGGCACTTGAGACCACACAGACCCTTCCTGATTCTGTTTGATTAATGTGTTTCACCCCAAATGTTGTATATTTCTCAAGTCAGTATAATGACTCCCCACTTGACTTTGGAGTGATTCATATTAAAGTCTAGTGAATAAAACATGGAGAAAAAATTCTGTAGCTGTGGAGACCGACGTTTTCCACTGAGACAATTTATTTCACGCCAAGCACAAAAAGTTTAAAGAAAGTTTATCAACATGGGGTAGCTACATCATTACATTACAACAGAAATGCCCAAACCATATGTGTCTTATCTTTGACTACAATTAATCGGATATTTCATTAATAGCAATTCTATGCATTTTGCTTCTCCTTGGTGTGAAACACTGATCAGTCATTGTGTGTTTTACTTTTACTGTAAACTAAAGTGACCTGTGTACATTTGCTGCAATAACCCTCCAGCTCAGCCCATCCTGTACTGGTGCTCCAGGAACATGTCTTTCTGGAGCAGCATCTCCTTCAACCTGGCTGTGCTCATGAACCTGCTCGTGGCCTTCTTCTACCCTCTGGAGGGTGTCCGTGGAGGTCAGTCGGCAAAGTCTTTACCTTTTACCTTTTCATTTTCTGTTTCCTTTAGCCCTTTAACACTTAGAGTACACCAGTTTAAAGGGGCCCTGATTGTGATCTTGTTAGTATGTTTCCTGTGGTTAACCCATTAAGTATGACTTATAGAACAGTGAGTAAGTGGCACAAACATTAAATGTTAAAGCAAGGAGGCATATAGTACATACTTTTCATTACCAGAAACCTGTATGGCAAAGATGAACTAAGAAAGAAATTGGGCTTCAAAGAAAAAATGCATCATGTCCATCTGCTTTAAGCCATCTTAAAAAAACTGAAAATCCAAAGTAATCAACACAAACTTTTTCAATTTGAGAACTGACTGCAGAAGACCATTTGCTTTCCTTCTTGACACCTGGTTCTTTAAATACCTCCTGAATTGGTTGGAGCATTAGCATCCTGGCAATCACACATGTATTTATAGCAGTTGGCATGTGATCAGATCATATACGGTAAGATGCATTATTAGTGTTAAGTGTGCACAAGACTTTACAGAACACAATGTGCTCTCGTGCTTGTGGTTTGGGTGTAGTCCCACACCTCCCTAACCAAAGTGAGTTTCACCACAAGTGGAGGTGTGATGAGAATGCAATCCTAGCTGTAGATTTGGATCTTCAACTACGGTGCTGTCACATAAGACAGGGATGGATTTTTATTCTGAAAGTGGCAACTACCTGATGAGAAGAAGAAACAAAAACAAGCACAAATTCGCAATAGCTGCGACCATGTACACTACTGCATCCACACGTGCGTGCATTCTCACACGCACACACATACACACACACACACACACACACACTCATTGACATAATGCA
This sequence comes from Lateolabrax maculatus, assembly GCA_031216445.1. Classification (NCBI taxonomy): domain Eukaryota; kingdom Metazoa; phylum Chordata; class Actinopteri; order Acropomatiformes; family Lateolabracidae; genus Lateolabrax; species Lateolabrax maculatus. The sequence continues at coordinate 23,541,703 of CM062213.1, read as the reverse complement.
TTCCCTAGCCCCTTACCCTAACCTTAATCATCAAAACTAAATGCCTGATCCCAACCCTTACCCTGACCTTAACCTAAACTTAATTCTAACATGAACCTTAAAACCAAGTCTTAACCCTCAAACAGCCCGTTGAAGGTGAAGGGAGGACTGGCCAAAATGTCCTCAATTTCCAAAAATGTCCTCACTCCCATGGTCTAAAACTCAAACTGGTTCTCACAAAGATAGTTGTACAAGAGCACGCACACACACTCACACAAACACTTGACTTCTATTGGAAATTTCAGCTTCATAGGTAGAAAGTTGCTGTTGCTATAGGGTGGGCACATCTTTGTGGACCAATGAACATATCGATTTTTGTGGACTAATGAACTGTTGGACCAACAGAACGAGCAATCCCCCATCCAACCAACCAACCGACAGAGTGAGCTATAGAACTGCTGGTTGCAGCTAAAAACTGCAAAAAGTCAGATGTCAGATATATTACTTTATCGCTCATATAATCCACAACATTGGATCCTTTAATTAATTTAAAAGGTTCTGTAGACCATGTCACACATCAAATCGAAACTTTTTTAATGGTTTAGGATTTTATCTGTTATATTGGTACAAGAGAAGGATACTGTAGGTCAGTGTCTTTATACAAGCATTTAAAATGCATTTTTAACATTGTGTTTCATACTTCGTCAGCATTTAAGTAGTAATTATGACATTCAATTATACGAAAGTGCCCAAACACCAGGCAGAGTCCATCGTGCAAGGTAATTGAGACCAAATTAAATGGATTCAGCATTATATTTTTCACACAACCGACTCTGCATACAAACATCTTGAGTTGCGAGATTATATGGACACTCATAAATCGTAAAAATGGAAACCTTCTACCATCCACCACACATGACATGAAGGTAGCATCAGACTACATAATTGAACTGAAAACCCTAATTTTATCTGTGGTCAATTTGGATTTCATCATACAACAAAAAACATTTTTTCGATAATTTGTCAACCCTGACTCATTTTAGATGTCATTGTAATCTCCTATATTGTTAAAAGAATATGTATAAAGAACATAGAGTTCAACAACTCTCCAACACTGAGTGTAGACAATAGTAAACAAGCAAAGTTCTTGGTTTAGAATAAACTATTTTACCAGAAATTCCAAAGGAAAAAAACAGGTAACTGAGTTCCTTGTGGGATCTACATATTTGACCTTGTTGCCCACACCATATTAACCCCTGGTCAGTCAGGTTCTGTCATGTGGTCTCAATGTAAAGATTTAAGGTTGGGAAAATCTGCTGTGGTGTTGGGTCACTGGGTGCAACAGATTACTTTAGAGAGAAAATGTTCCTTCAAAAGGAATTTGTCTAAGCAATACTAATTCCTGCATGACAGGGTTTTTTTCACAAACTAAAGGAATGAGTGACAGACCTGAGTATGTTTTTACGTCATTTTGCTTTCTTTTATTCCTTTTCTTTTTTTCTCAGTTCTCCTTGAGGGCAGTATTTGTGGGGATGTGAAAAGCCACAGCCGTTAAGGCCTGCATTGTTCCAGTGCAGAGTAGCAGAGAGAAGACACACATTGTGATTCGCATAAACTTTCAATTGTTCTGTCTGGGGTCAAACGGCGAGGTCCCTTTTGTTTGAACTTCCTCACAGCAGTATAGAAGAGACAAAAAAAGAGGTTGTTAGCTTAGCTCTAGAAACTCCATGTGGTTTTCAGTGTCAGAGGTCTTCTGAGAGCTTAGCAGTTCATTCCAGGACACGCCAATGTTGGCTTCAAACCTAAGCCAGTTATCAAGTAAAAAGTAAAAAATCTCTGCAGTTCAATTGCTCAGTGGTTAATATTTACACACACACACACACACACACACACACACTCACACTCTCTCTCTCTCTCTCTCTCTCTCTCTCTCTCTCTCTCTCTCTCTCACTCACTCACTCACTCACTCACTCACTCACTCACTCACTCTCACACACACACACACACACACACACACACACACATGTTTGTACAGCTATACTGTCAATGTGTAGGACATTCATTGACATAATGCATTCCCTAGCCCCTTACCCTAACCTGAACCTAAACTTAATTCTAACCTGAACCTTAAAACCAAGTCTTAACCCTCAAACAGCCCGTTGAAGGGGTCTCAGAAAGTGAGGACCGGCCAAAATGTCCTCACTTTTCAAAAATGTCCTCACTCCCATGGTCTAAAACTCAAACTGGTTCTCACAAAGATAGTTGTACAAGAGCACACACACACGCACACACACAAACATTCTCACACTGTGTCCTGGATTCATATTAGCTCAGACAAACTGTGTTAATATTCAGGCAAGCTGCTTGTAAACCTTGAATAAACCAAATTACACCAGTGGACGTCACTTGGGCATGAAAGGCATTTACTGGAAGTTTGACATTGAGACTATAGCGTTCAAGGTATGCTTAATTTGCAGATTGTACAGACAACTTAAAAACTATAAAATCCCCTTAAACGTTGTATCAGCTGCACACATCACTCACATGTCTGTGAATGGATGTTTCCTCTAGGTGGTTTGTTTGAAGTGAGACTGTGGTTGGAAACTTTTCCCAGTAGTGGCCAGATGTGCTGAAGTCTAAGAAAAAAGCACCTTGATTAACTCCAGCCTGCAAACCTTCTGTAGGTTAATGCTGCAGTTCAAGTCCGGTGGGTGTTTGTATGGGCTCAGCTAAGCCTTAAGCCTCCGCCCGCTCACAAACTTAGATATGTATAGTAAAATCTCAATTTTTATCATGTTGCAAACATCGGGCTGTGTGTAGAATTCCCTCTGGATGAATGACCTGGGACTGTAGGTGTGTGACGTACAAGATATTGTGTCTCGGTTGGCTGCCAAGTCCGAGCGCCCAGGCGGCTTGTTACGATGCAGAACCCAGGACCATCCCTGATGAATTTAACCGGAGCCAAGTGTATTTTTAGCCAACCGGGGGTTATGTAACGAGCACCTGTCATGTGATCTGTACACAGAGAGGCGCAAAGAAGGAGACCTCAGAAGGGAGGGGATGCAGGGACATGTTCAGAGCGGTGTTGTTGGTGCCTCAGTGAAAATAAAACCCAACTGACCTTTTCCAACTTGATAAATGCATTTGTGTGTTAACACAGAGGAATAAGATTACCATTAACAAAGTGATGCAGCCGTTCGGCTACATGATGGTCAGGACTTGGCACTGCGCTAGTGCCTGGTGAGCTTGTGATAATGCTTTGCTGACCTACACTGATTGATGTTGGATACATAACTGCTTGCCTAAAAACCAACAAACACACATACACACACACAGACACACACACACACAGACACACACTCACCAGCAAAGAACACTGCTTATAATATACAACTTCAAAACTATTGGATTCATGAATGAAACCACTGGGATATCTTTGTCCTGGAAACATATACAGCCCATCAATAAAACACTGTTTTTGCTCACACTTCGTCCTCCTTCATCCTCAGGTACCCTGGAGCCCCATCTGTCTGCCCTGCTGTGGATGGCCATGCTGGTTTCTCTGGCTATAGTCATCATCTTGCCTCAGCCTCATGGCATCCGGGCGCTCATTGCTTCTACCATCCTGCGCCTGATCTTCTCTGTAGGCCTGGAGCCCACGCTGCTCCTGCTGGGGGGTTTCAATGTAAGTGTGCATCAGTGTGTTCAGACGGGCGATCAGCATTTGTACAGAGCTCATGTGCAGCGTCACATTTAGATATGCTTTATTGCCCATTAGATGGTTGACTGGAATTTGCCTTGGCAAAGGCGCAGTCACATGCCAAACATTAACTAAACAATAAAGTGGTTGGTACAGGCCTGACGTGTACACAGTTCAGGAACACAGGGACTCATAATAGCAACATCAAGCTTTCAGACAGATTTCACATTCAAGTGGACACACTGGTTTAACAGCTGAGGAAGCATCACCGCTGCCAATAAAAGTGTCACTCATTGCTGTCAGGTTTTGATGCATAAGCCCAGAAGATTTCACTCCCCGCCCGGTCAACCACATCCACTTTATTTTTAGTGGTGTGAGCATTTTATAAATCCTTTCCCAAAGATACTAATACTGCTGTGTTAGCTTACCCTTCCCAGATTGAACATTGTATGCATTATCATAACATGGCTGCTGCCTCTACATGTCGTCTCTGTGGTGTCCCTTGTTCTTCAGTTATGTAATAAGGTCATCTTCCTGATGAGCTTCGTTGGGAACCGGGGAACCTTCACACGTGGCTACAAAGCTATGATCATGGATGTGGAGTTCCTGTACCACCTGCTCTACCTAATTATCTGCAGCCTGGGGGTTTTCGTCCATGTCTTCTTTTACAGCTTGCTAGTACGTGAGGGCACACAAAAACATATGACCTTAACCATATATACACATTTAGACACATGTACACAGACACCCTAGGCAGTGGTATACTAACAACAATGTCCAACCTGTCCTGGATAAAAAATATAGACCGCATAGTGTACAATTCTTCATTGTTAATTTACACTGTAACATAGAGAAACATGAGATTTGAATAAAGACAATGATCCATACAACAAAATGTGTTTTCTTGCACGTTTTCCACACACATACTGTACACGGATCTCTGAATCCTTCCTCTTTCTCCAGCTCTTTGATCTTGTTTACCGAGAAGAGACCTTGCTGAACGTCATAAAGAGTGTGACCCGCAATGGCCGCTCCATTGTTCTGACAGCCGTGCTGGCTCTTATCCTCGTCTACCTCTTCTCCATTGTGGGCTATATCTTCTTCAAAGACGATTTCATTTTGGCTGTCGATCGGATACCCAACAAAACACTAGGTATGTTGAAGTACAGATTTCTTCTTATTCCCTTACAGGGACTAACATTATTACTTGCCCTCCCTGACCCAGACAGTCAAGAGAGTGGAACATGGAATTTTTTTTCTGTAGCACAAACACACACACTGGATGTCTGTGAAAATACATGTGGTCAAAGTGAAGCTAAGGAATACAAACTGTGTGTCCAGTTGAATGTACATGTTGAATTTACCTACTATTTAATTACTTATGACTATGCTTACCTTGCTTTTAGCATCACTAACAATCTGTACATATAAAGAATGCACCCATTAATATTCGTTGTGAGACAATAATTGTACAAATTGTAAATACAAATCAAAAAGTTGCATAATGTCTTTTGTTCCAAATTGAATAGAGCATGGAGCCAGTATGGTGGGAGAGTTCTTCTCTGGTGGAGGGTGCCGGAAAGAAAATGGGGAGAACTGTTCAACAGAGACCGTGATGGATGGTAGGTTGAAAAAAGTGAAAGCTAACTTTGTGTGTGTGTGTGTGTGTGTGTGTGTGTGTGTGTGTGTGTGTGTGTGTGTGAGAGAGACTGGGATGGGGGGTGGGCAACAGGGTTGAAGGGTTCCTTTAAGTTTGAATCGAAGTGTTTGTGTGTGACCATGTGCTTATGTCTGTCTTTCCGTGTAAGTGCAAGCTTGTATGTGTGAGTATGTGGAGGAGATTCATCCCACTGAGCTGTAAATCTGGGCGGCCGGGTGGTCATGGATTAAACCTGGCTTGGTCAACTGGGGGTTTTCAGGGAGATGGGAGAAACACAGTGGGTTTAGACTCCTTGTGGATCTCAGGGGACGGAGCCTAAGACCTGATATAGGGGCCTAAGATTGAAAGGTCAGGGATTAATTACCAGCAGGTACAAGCAGGTCGATGGGTTCACTCATTGATGGCGCAGAGAGCTTCTCACCCCAAATAACATGTTCTTGCAAACCTACTGACCTTAATGGGAAAAGCCTCCAATCAAAGATGAACACGTGTGCCACCTTGAAATTGATCAGCCAACCATGTCGAATCCTCAAACTGCCAGGGGCCTGACCCTGTCTAGGCTTCCTAATCCATCATCATCAGGCTGGCTAATGATGGTCACTTGTTTTTGTGTGGTTGGTTGAGGACATTCCCAGTTTTGTTATGCCCTCAAAGACCCCTAATGGGGCCGATTCAACAAATCAATAGTGTATGTAATTGAGTATGAAATGAGGATTCAAATGCGTATATGGTGTGGGTTGTTTTTAGCGTAGCTGTTATCTTAGTGGTATCTGACTGGTAGTAGTAATGCGGCTGACGGAGAGGACAAAGCTTTGCAATCAGCCTATACACGAAAAAAATGACTGTCTGACAGTATTGGTGTGTCTTCATAGCTTCCCTTGCCGTCCAGCCATCAGCGGTGGTGATCGAGGACAAGGAGCGAGTGTGTGACTCCCTGCTCATGTGCATTGTCACAGTATTGAGTCACGGCCTCAGGAGTGGAGGAGGTGTTGGGGACGTCCTGCGGAAGCCATCCAAGGAGGTACAGAGAGCACAGGAACGCAACAACAAGGAGGAAATCACACCCAAGTCCAGTTTAAATTGAGTGTAAAAAACAGTATTATTAAATTTCCAAAATGATACTCTCCCCCCCTCAGCCTTCAATTTAATTTACAATCTATTGGATTATAGTAAACTTGGACATTTTACCACTCTGATAATGAAATGCAGTACACATCAAACATGCTTGCACAACCCCCTACCTCACACACAAAGATTAAATTAAGTTGAATTAAATTAAAGTGGATGGAGAAAACTGATAAGAGATCTGAAAAGGGCATTCATCTTTTAATGAGGCCATGATTTTATTTAATAAACTCTAACTTCAAAAAGTACATAACATATCTGACCCAATGAGCAAAAAATAGAATGGTTGGCTAATTCCACAGCAAAAGGATGAGGTGGCTCGTGAAGGCTACCGTATGTCTAAAGTGGCTCTATGTGAGAGAAAGATATGCTCTGCTGTTAGGGCAGAGAAGCTGCATACAGGACTTTGATCTCCAAACATGACAGAAAAAGCATTAATGGTACTTATCCAGAATCAAGAGAAGCTTGTATACTACCACAACTTGGGCTAGATGTGCAGATTCACCCATACAATGAGGGCATGACGCATACATACTTGTATAAACCTCAGTCAGCCTGACATTCATGTGAATCCTCTGTACTGCTTTCAGTTGTGTTTGACATACACGGATGGCTTATGTACAACTGGATAGTACCCTGTATGCAAAGAGGCACTATGAGTCACTCCAATGTGTTACCAGTGACAGCAGTAAAATTAGATATAAATGGGCTCCATATTTACATGAACATAGCTTTCCCCCTCTAGTTTAAAATAAAACTTGACATTTGATATATGGACAGCTGAAATGTTAGATTTAGAATAGCTTCTAAGATTCTGTTCTCGGTTTTCAGAATTGCTCAACAGATCAGTGTCTATATATAGCTATACATGAAGGTATGAGTTTGTAAGCTAAAATTTTGAATACATATTACTAACTTAATATTTATTTAGTGGATGCCCCTCTACTCACCTTTTATATAATGTCAGTTTTTTTTTTTTTATTTGTTTTTTTAATTTGTTTTTTTATAAATTTGGTCAAGAAGCAGCCTTGCTATCATATCTACAAATGCACATACTAGAAAAAAAAATACTATAAGTGGTCCAATCAGACATTTGTGACCACTGGAGAACACAAACTTGTAAACCTTGTAAAATTTGTGAATAACATAGCTCAATCTTAATAATACTGTACATTGAATTTCTATTCCCACCGTGACAATGACATTCACACTGTGACACCAGCTGATATTGCTTGTTGTAACAGTAAAGTTTTCTCCTGTTTGGCGTCAATAGGAGCCCCTTTTCGCAGCCAGGGTGATCTACGACCTGCTGTTCTTCTTCATGGTCATAATTATTGTCCTCAACCTCATCTTTGGTGTCATCATCGATACATTTGCTGACTTGAGGAGTGAGAAGCAGAAAAAAGAGGAAATCCTCAAGACAACGTGTTTTATTTGCGGTGAGGAAATAAATCAGATGCATTTTCAGTGTTGTTTTGTTCTCAAAGTGAGTTAAAAATGCATTTTTGTAAGACCATTTAATCATTATCATTGTTGTCTTGATCACATTTTGTTTTACCATTAAAGGCAATCTGCCTACTCAGCAGTTCAAAACCCAGTGTTTCAGCAACATTAGGGGAATCTGACTCATGACCTTTGATACATCTTTTCCTGTCTTTTTCCCATCATCACTGTATAGTAGTCGTACTCCCTTTTTAAATAAAGCGGAAATGCCTTGCAGTTCTATTCGAGTCGAAGCTGCAGTCAATACTTGACACACTGCTGTATGACAAGAATTGTGCAGTCTGATCAGCAGGTGTGAATGCAGAGGTTTGCAGATGCCGACAAAATTAAGAGAAATCAAACAAGTGGTCTGCTCTGAGCCTGCTCTTGCATATGAGCGTGCGGCTGCTGTGTTGCAGCTTCGCATCAGGGCTCCGTGCAAAATGGGGGCTGTTTTTCTGGGTAGTATAAACAACGCAACGCCTCCTCTTCCCAGAATGAATGGTTAGTCATGGCAGGTGCTGCTGTGGAGGAGGAGTGTTTCTTCCTGTTGCCATATGGGTCTTGACCATGTTAGACTGTACACTCACTCAGACACTGGCGTCATCCAGTCACTTATTGGCATTTCATCTGAACAATCATTGGTCAGTTTTGGTCATTTTTTTTTTTTTGGGCCACACTGTTAAGGATTATTCCTCTTTTGCAAATGCAATGCAATAATGTAAAAGGATTACAGGCATTTGTTATGAAAAACAGTATGTGAACATTGAACTTTTTTAGCAATTCACACCTCTGATGTTTTGTCTGCCCATTCCCATGCGACTCCATTTCCTCTTGTTTTTTCAGTCATCCTCATTTAGGTCACAAGAATGATTGTCATGTTGCCACACAAAGTGCATTTCTTCACTCTTCCAAAGAAATGAGAGCACTGTGTTTATTACGGGGGTGTGTGTATGCTTCTGTATGTTGGTTTGTGTCCTTTCATTTTTAGGTTTGGAGAGAGACAAGTTTGACAATAAGACAGTTACCTTCGAAGAACACATCAAAGTTGAGCACAACATGTGGCACTACTTGTTCTTCATCGTCCTGGTGAAGGTCAAGGATTCCACAGAGTACACTGGGCCAGAGAGCTATGTGGCTGAAATGATCAGGGTAAGTATGCTGCACTTTGCTTTTTAACTGTTCAGGACTCCTACATACAATCAAAACCTTCAAATCTACACTAGAGGTCCTATTATAGATAAACTGAGAGTTGGTCATGTTTGGAATGATTAAAATATAATTGCTGTGAACAAATCCTCAATTCTCCTCAATCTAAGCTCCCTCCAACTTGTTCGCAAGTACCATGCAACACTGCATCAGCTACTGTTGTGGTCTTTATTGAACTTAACCTTCTCTCCTAAACAACACTGAAAAGTGCTTTGACTCCAGCGATCAGGTTTGTATTGGTTTGGACAGAGTTGATTACTGCAGCAATACGGGCCATGGGCAGTATTTTTATTTTTACCTCATCTGCCCCAGATTACCAGGTCTGCATTATGTAATCCCTGCCTCCGTGACCTTGAATCCTTCCAAAGTATTATCACATCGGTCCGCTTTGTGAATGGAGAATTAACTTTCAGACAGAGTCTGCCGTTGGCATAAAATGTGTTAATCCCACAAAGCAGCCATGCTTTGCTTTAATCGTTAAACACACACACACACACACACACACACAAAGACACACACTCTCACACACACATGCGCGCACACACGCGCACACACACAGACAGGTCTCACCCTGCATATCACCTCATGTTAGGCACCTGGGCAAACCAGGATGTAGCCTCATGAAGCAGCAGCATGAGGAAAAGTCAATAGTTTATTGAACACAAAACATTTGGAACTATTTGTCTTTAATAGTTTTTTTTATATTATGGTGTGTGTGTGTGTGTGTGTGTGTGTGTGTGTGTGTGTGTGTGTGTGTGTCTCTGTGTAGATAGATAGATAGTGATATGTGTATTATACTTGGCAAAGTTTTCCTTTTCCATGTTGAATTCAAAAACATTGGACAAAACGATGCAAGTTCTAGCAATGGTTACATTATCATAAAAAATTGTGTTTGTGTTTGTCATTACAAATACGAAAAATGAGCAACACATCAGATACACAGATGCGCGTCCAATACGTTTTTTTATGTCGCAATTGATTCAACCAGACAAACTCTGTGGAAACTTGCCTTTTAGAAGAATAAAAATCAGAAAGAAAATTGATTGTTTGATTGTTTCGATTGTTCATCATACTCATAGCCAGTGAGCAATTAGAAAGCTATTTTAACTGCCAAAGGAAAGCCCCTTCTTCTGAAGTGGTTGCTTCCCTGACGCACTTGTGCTGCTGTCAGTTACTGACACAGTTTCTCATTAGATGCCATTTAGCCCACTTCGCTGCCTTTTGCCTTGATCTGCTACACTCAGTCTTGTGAGGAACCACCTGATTTGGGATTAACCCCATCCTCTCTCCCATTAACCTTACACCCCACTGAGCCAAAATTAGTTTGTCAAGGGTGTGTTCTGACCAGCAGGTTGAGGGGGCAGGCCGAGCAGAGCACATGGTGTGAAAGACCCCGATGACCCATCAGCTGACCTAGTCATCCTTAACATTAACTCTTAAAGCCTCACATGCAAGTCTTTGATGCAGGGCCTCCATGTTTTGTTGTCTACAATGACGGCAGTGTTAACAGAGCTTCTCTTAACACATTTATTCATTCATGGAGATTATGTTACGTCCTTTAAAGTCATGAGTCATGTTTCAACATTTTTTTTAATATTTTTTTTTGGTTTCATTTGATAGTAATAGTAGAGATAGATAGATAGATTACTTTATTCATCCCCGAAGGGAAATTAGGTATAAACAGGTAATGCACAGCGAGACCAAGAGGGACAACATGCAACATTTTTCCATTTTATTTTTCAAATATTCAAAAGTGCCTGCAGAAATACAGTGTAAAATGTGTAAATAATATCCCAATTATTATATTGTGTGTTTATGTTTTTTGCCCTTCTTAATGAAAATGTTCTATATACCTATCTTGCTGTCTATCAAGATACATATTTGATACATGTATTTTATCTAATTAAACAGTAGCATTCATTTACTCCATACTGTTTGTATGCAGGCCATACACTTTCTCCAAAATTCCTCACATTTAAAATTTGCGCACTGTACACGCTGCTGGATTTTACTCCATTTATTAGATACAGATGTATCCCACAGAAACATGATTTGTAGGCCCAGTTTATACAATCTATACTGTCTCTCCCACCCTGTTTCGATTTATTTGATGCTGCAGTAACATGGAAGAAGCAACAGGACAGAAGGGGGGGTAGAAATCAAACTACTCTGACAATGACTGGGACTGACGTCAATGGTGAAGGGCTCTGAGTGAAGTGTGACATCTAAGGTGTAAAAAGATGATGCTTGGCTCACACTCATTGCCGTCATTCCTATCACATTAAACACTGCGGGATGCCCCAGCTTCATGAGCCGATTTGAAACATTCGTAGCCACAAACATTCATAACAGTTATTATCTGAGCATAGCAGAATATGCTTAAACAATATCTGACTGTGTCTGTTCGGATGTGTGATGTTTGTTTTTTTTTGGCATTTATTTGCATATTTGTTGACTGAGTGGGCTGTCAGCTCGTCAGGTGGCTTGTGGCATGACTGTGACGTTTTCTGTTGCTGTTTTAACCACACAGCATCCTGTTTCTCTGTTATGGACGTGCGGTTTTAATAATGAAAAATGCACTTCCGTCATTTCCATTGAACCAGCGTGATGTAGAGTCTTAAGTCGTGGCTACACTTCTCCGTTTACTGGAAGCGCTTTCATTTGTAAACACTGGGGATGGAAAAAGGGCCGGGCTGCTGGTGACAAAGTCGTCAAACAAACGCACGTGTGCCTTTGGCAGGCAGGCAGAATCCAAAATGGGGAAATGGCCTCAGTCATGAGTAGTTCATGTGTTTTTTTGACAGCATATGAGTGTGGGAAACACTGGTGACAGATTTTTTAAAAATTATTTCTTCTCTAACAGACGTGTAGGAGAAATGCATGGAATATAAACATGTTTTTCTTAAACATGTATTTATCAAAATAAGTAAGTATAGTAAGAAAAGTCTATGCTGTGTTCAGATATAGTAGCATGTGTGCTGGAGGACGGGACTCAGGTGAACTAGGTAAACACAGCCTCTGTCTCTTTGCATTCAGGAAGTGGAACCTGCTCACAGCAATGTGTCTCATCCTCTCAGAATGAGTGTGTGCTGCTCATTATCTTAGTGTTGTGTGATTCCCCTCGGGCTGCCGTCTGACCCAGGACCGGTTTGTGGTTCGGTCGGCCACCCTCACTCGCTCCTATGTCTCCAAATCAACCACTGAAACCGAGGGACTTTTCCAGACCAGTTCTTCGGCACTGCACTATTTCTAGCCAGTGACCTCAGTGGCTGCACAGCATCCTCCGTTTTCATTCAAGCTGCATTAGGACTGATGGTGATTGAGGGCACATGACAGTGACATGGCTGTGTGGGATGTGTGTTTATGTTGCGAAGAATTAAACCTAAATGCGTTCCCATGACTTTGGCTTTTTTGGAAGCAGGTTCACACAGAGCACAATAATAATGGCATGTGGTGGTCAAGTGGCAGAGGACATAGACGCATGAAAGAAAGCAGCCGCGTGGTCCTCAGCCCTGTTTGAACCCAACGACCCCTGAGGTAGCTGCTGGGTTTAACATCTCTGCAACTTTTGCATATGTTCAAGTGCATTCTGAGGGCAGCAAAGACTCGCTTGAGCAGATTTTTGATACACGATCACGCTAACCTCTGTGTCACAAAAAAGTGACCCTGTTCTTCAGCAGTTAAATGCTTTTAATGTGAAGCAGCTGCAGTTACTTCATACAGCTCTGATACAGCATTGGGAGAGTGACCAGTAAGCAGTGGGGCTGATATCAGTGTAACCATGCATCGCTCGCACATGTGAAGAAAATTTGAAATCCGTTCATGAATGAAGGACTCCGCCACTAACAATGAAAACTGCTATATAGAAACTCATTTTTTAATTACCGAATGTAAATACATTGAATGGCTATTGCTGAACAAATGTCAATCACATACAGTATCAAAAACGGTATGATTTTATTTAAGTCTTAAGGTTAGTAACTTTTTTTGGGGGGGGGGCCTCATTATTTTATTAAGCATAAATAATGGGTTCAAACTATCAAATTTTCAGCTACAGCCAATATTTAAATAGTGTACTGTTTAGTTAAACAAATTCTAACCCTCCACCCCACACTTTAAAAAACTTCATTTCACAAATGACTGCAGCAACAGCAAAATAACTTACACCAGCTCAGGTCCTTAGTTCCAGCAACTGTGGCTAGTATACTTGATTTGAGCGCTTGGCGAAACAGCTTATTACAACTCTTGTCTGTGGTTCACAGGAGCCTTCGAGAGCTGTGTGTTTATCTCAGCGCTGCATATGAGGGGGTGTGTGTGTGTGTGTGTGTGTGTGTGTGTGTGTGTGTGTGTGTGTGTGTGTCATCAAATGAGGAAGTTTGTTTCTCTGTCTTTAGTTTGCAGATTTTTGTAAGTTTGCCAGTTTTTGGTGTGTGTGGTATGCTTAGACGTGAGGGAAACATATCACCGTTGAGTGAACTGCCTCATACGAGTGATTTCAAGAATGCCCTCATATCCCATGTGATTCTAATATGGAAAGTCCCTCATGATTAGTTTGATTCCGCTTTTAGAGTAGGCTTCAAATCACAGCACACAGCCAAAGAGACAAAACAGGGCCTGCACTGAAGAACACAAATCAAATAGGGACTTGGCAGATGTAGGCACTTGATGCCATTTGTGTGAAGCATTTTCAACTGCACTGAAAGATAAAAATTAGACCAGCTTATTTGAAGAATTAAATTTAGAACAAACAATAATCGCTTCTTAGAAAATTGCTAAACTTACAGCATATTTAAGAAAGTACCATAAAGCATGTGATTCATCATTTTCATTATGTGTTGGTATACTCGCCATAACCATTCAGATTTGTGTTTACCAGGACCACAACTTGGACTGGTTCCCACGGATGCGGGCCATGTCCTTGGTCAGCAGCGATGCGGACGGGGAGCAGAATGAGATCAGAAACCTGCAGGAGAAGCTGGAGTCCACCATGAAACTGGTGTCCAACCTGTCAGGCCAGCTGACTGAGCTCAAAGAACAGGTGGGTTAAACTGTAGCGAAACACTGACAGAGACAAAGACTCTGGCTCTGATGTCTCTGACATCATCGTGGGGAAAACATGAAGACTGAGAGAAAAGTTTTTCTAAAGATGTGGACAGCAGACGTTGCTCGAGGTTTGTTTGTTTGCCGCTCAATGCCCTTTAGATGCAGAGCTTACTAAATGCAAAAGATGATGAGTCATAGTTTACAACACAATGAGGCTCTCAACCTGATTTTATCTGGATCATTGAGCAACAAACTAACTTTAGTTTCTATGGATTTCATTTTTGATCTTTTGGCTAAGGTGTGAGTTTTGTTATTTGTTTGATTTGTGATAATAGAGATAGAAATTTGTTAACTATTTATTGATTGATTTTGTTTGCTGCATTAGGCCTTTCTCTATCTTTAAAAGAGCACAGAATTATAAAATTAATAAAGTAATCTCTCAAAAGAATTGCTTTTCATTAGACTTGCTGGTGAGAGTTATTCTGTGAGAGAACTATTTTTGCAATAAAAACACTTTAACTTAAGTGCTTCTAAGTTGTGTAAGAATACATTCTGCTGATATTGCATATGAAGGCAAACAAGCCTTAAATTGCACAATTGCTGCAACCCACTGTTTTCTAGTGAACAGAATTGTAAAAATGTCTTTACCCTTGAAATGAGAACTATCTGTGAGGAAGTGAATGTGACTGAGACATTTTGACCCAGACAGGAGGAAATGATTATTGTGTTGTTGAAAGCTGTGAATTGCACAGTGGCATCAGTCACATTTCAGTCCAAAGTCAACATTTGTAAGGCATGCTGGGCTTTATTCTATTGAAAACATTTCAAAACATATGATTGTACAGATGTGCAGATGCTTTTAAATTCTCAATCTTCTCAGGAAGAAATTCTTTCAGATTAGAGCACAAACAGGAAAATTGTGCTACAAGCGTTCTCTGTTTTGTGTCATTCCAAAGAAAATTGGCTCAATTACAAAATTTAAGTGTAAAAAAAAGGCCAGCATTCTGCTGCTAACTGAGTTCAAACTGTTCACTTGATGTGTTTTAAAGATATTTTTCTCTAACATGTCCCTCTACGCAAAATGATTTCTCCTGGAACACTCATTACAAGACCACTTTGTCGTCTCACTTTTAATATTGTTGTGTTTCAGTGTTGAGGTGCAAATTGTTAGTATCCCTATGTTACTTAAAGATTTCTTAGCAGAAAACCCATTTTTATTCCTGCTGGTATAAAGGTTAACACCTATGTTATGACTCATGTGCTTTGCTTGATCTCTGAAATTTCTTTTGACGGAGTTTCAGTATTAGTAGTTTGTATTCTGCTGCTTTCGTCAGAGGACACAACAATGTGGACAACAGGGCTGGCAGGATTTCAAAAGCCTCCGTTTCAGTTCAGCAGCGTGCAGAGATTGTGCAGCATTTGTTAGTTTCTGTGAAGTGAATGAATCGATGAAGACTGTAGAGCGGAGAGGCTGCCAGCGCAAGAGGACGCGCGTGCCAACAGAGGTATAGGTGAAATGATTTACATCTTTTCTGTGCCCTTCAGATGACAGAGCAGAGGAAGCAGAAGCAGCGGATTGGCCTGTTGGGACACCCTCAGCACATGAATGTCAACCCCCAGCAGCCTGCGTAAAGTGGACCGGCACGGACGGCGTGTGCAGTCCTCGCTCAGAGGTTGTGCACGGTGTGTACTGCACTGAGTGTGAGTGTAACTTAGAACGGTAGGGAAACACTGTAACATAGGTAGTCATAAGGCGATGTGTAGCTCTACCCACGCACGTGTTGCTCCAAACGGTAACACTCACCCACCTCGTTCTGTTCAGTCCAGTTGGAATTGGTGCCAAATATTTTCTATGTAGAAATAAATTGGGTTTTTCAACACATGGCCTTTACTGGTTGAACTTGAAACACGATATAGCTGACTGGACAGGAGGAATTAGTCCCATTTGTTTTTCATATTTTTATTTTATTTTAATGTTTTCTATTTATATATTGCTGGCATAACGAGCAGTATTAAATGTCTTATTTTTGTATGTTGTGCAATATATTAACTTAAATATGCAACCTCATTGGTGTGTGGATTTAAGTTCCTTCAGTCATGTCTTATTTAAAAGCGTGGGCCAATGTTTTTGTTTGTACTTTACTGCCACTGGATAAAATAGGGAGTAGTAGGTTGTCTTTACTTACGCAAATATAGAGATAATATTTAATAAGCTGGCCTTCTCAATTTTACTTTTTTCTTTTCTTTCTTGAAAATGTGCATACTTCTTGAGTGTCAACTGCACTCAATAGAGATAGTATATTGTGTGAGAACAATATATACAGATAGTTTTCCCTCACCTGTGTAAATCAAATGGTGTCCTATCTGAGTGCTAACTTATTTTATGATAAATTTGCTTTAACTGGGTTCTGAAGGACATTTAGAATGTTTCACTCGCCAGTCAAATATACTGTATAATTTATTCGGGATCACTCATGCTATTACAATTTGCTCAGGAGTTGTGTTACTTTTACTGATTACTTTTACTAATAAAAGTCATTAGCATAATTTCCTGTTCTGCAGCAAATTTGTTCCATTTGTGCCTGTTTTTGTCCTCATTTTAAAGTTTGATACAAGTTTGCTGCTCATGCAGAGTCACTAACTTTTATGGTCATGTTCACTAAAATGTATTAGATTTATCTCTTCTTTTTTTTGACTACTATGTGTACATAAAGTTTGTTGCTTATCTTTGCTTTTGTATAGAAAAATGAGATGGAGAAAAAAACTGTTACTCATGAATGGTAAGATTAACTAAAAATCTAAGCACTGTCAATTTGTATATTAAAGTAGAATTATTTATTAAAAATTGATGTAATTATCCTTTACTTCATGTTGTGTCAGTTTATTGTTGAGGTGATTATTATAGGAAACTTATTAGAAATGATCCATATAAAGTAAATCATTAATGTGCTTTATTGTTTTAAAATGTCCAACAATGCATTTGCCTCAAAGTGAATTTCTACACCCTCATACACTATCACCCACGTAGTCATTGGTGCGTCTAAGACGACTTACTTCTGTTAATACTGTTGTTTTACCATTTTCAGTTCAGTAGCTATATAAGGCTGTGAAATGAATCAACATGCCATAAAAAGCATGTAAATATCACTGATAGGATTTCGAGGGAAAAAAATAAATTGAACACATCACACTTGATGGTAGGAAATTTGAGGTGTCCAATATGCACGCTAAGTAACGTTTACGTCATAACTACAAATGCCACCTATTGACAATATACAATATATTCCATGAGTCAAATGCGGGAATTTCAGCAAAGTTTTTCCACTTCAGAAATTAAACTAGGTCGCGTCCTGAATGAATCTTTTGGCTTTCAGAGAAACTACTTCTGTCAACTGGAAACGTGCATGTCTGAAACCAGCAACCGTCAGCTGTATGAGTGGAATGTGTGTAATTCGGTGGGTCTAAAATTGCATATTTCCTCATTAACTTTCTAAAAATATTCTCTGGATGCTGAGTATTTTATCAAGCTCTGCCCATCTTCCGATCTGCCTTCAGTCTCATGCCATGTGTCTGGCCCCCATTTACCCTATTTACTTTTTAAAGTAATGTTTGACAATAACTTTCTTATTGTCAGACTAAAAGTGATACAATAGTATGACAACGATGTAAATCAGTGTGTCACTAAAGATCAGTTCAGATCGATATGACTTTCTTCAAACTTGTAATCTCTCCACATGCTTACTTGTAAATGTCAGTGCCACTGACTCGCATCAAGTCTGCTCAGTCCCCTTCCATAATGTCTTTCACCAACTTATTGCAGCTTTAATTGTAGGGAGCAAGGGTGCAACCTTGGAGCTCCACTCAGGGACTCATGAGCACAATTAGCTAACTAACATTGTTAATTATTACTGTTATTAGTACGTAGAGAACATTTACTCCAGTACTGTGCCTAAGGACAATTTGAGGTAGGCTACTTACTTCTCTATTTTACCTGAGTATTTCCATTTTATGCTACTTTATATATATACTCCATTACATTTCAGAGGACAATATAGTAGCTACTTTTTACTCCACTACATTTATTAACTAGCTAATTAATAATACTTTTACATACAAAAAGTATGATCAGCTCTTAAAATATGATGCACTGTTATGGATTAAACTGCCTGCACAGCGGGCTGTATGAAGCAGTTCACCTGAGACCCACCTCAACCAGCTACAATAAAGCACACTTGACCTATTAACTATTTTGCACATTAACTTTCAAAATACTTTTTTTTTTTTTTTTTTTTAAATACCCTACCTTTTAGAGTGCAGGGCTTATACTTGATATAATGTGGTTATTATCACTCTTCCTTAAATAAATGACTTGGATACTTCCACCACTAAATACTGGGGACAGAATGTTTCCATATATAGAAATGTACACACACACACGTAACACTAACCCTAAATATATATATATATTTAAAATGAACCACTAGGTCTGGTATGATGAAAAGGTGCACAGAGCCGGACCCCTCGCTGACACCGTGTTTTTCTCCTCGAGGGTCCTTTTCCCCTCACAACAACAGTTTCATTTTTTTTGTTCAGGACCCGTGTGAACAGCTCTCCAGCTCCTCTGTACAGACCGCGGCCGCTGCGGGACGTCTGCGCGCGTGTGTGTGTGTGTGTGTGTGTGTGTGGGGGGGTGGTGGTCCCGGAGAGCCGCGTGACGTCAGCGGCCGGGATCTGCTCCTCGGCTCTCCTCGCGCCCATGAGGAGCTCAACGTGACAGCCCGCCGGGTGCGCACAGCTTTAATACTATCAGTACAGCAGCCGGGGGGGGGGGTTAGAGAAGCACAACAGCCAGTGTCATCCCGCTGCAGGTGCACGTGCCGCTCAGCAGACGGGTACAGTATGAAATTACACGGAGTCCGTGCTGAGCGCGTGACACTACGGAGCGACGGCGCTGGCCTCAATAAAACACACACACACACACTCATCATGTTCTGAGGGTCTCATGCTGTCGTTTGTCTCGTTTCTATTAAAGCCCATATAATTCCATTTATAGGGAGTATTAATTTATATATATAATATATAAAAGTGCTGTTAATAAGCAATGTTAGAGCAGCCAGCACCACTGGGGATACAGATGATTATTACTGTGTAGGTTAATTGTTCTGTTACTAACTTGATAAAAACGACGTTAAGCTTGAATGTGTCCGTGTGTTTGTTGCGGAGCTTCGTCAGTGTTTCAGACTCTACCAGCAGAGCGCTGTGATGTCTGCAGTAACCTCTCCCCGCGGTGTGTTCACGTGTCGCCGCCGCGGCTCGGTGCGCGGAGCCGCCGCCGCCGCTCCGCTCCTCCGTCGGTAAACACGTCCGGCCCCGCGAGTGCACGGCTCGTCTCGAGAGCGGGAGCGTGGTGGCACACGGGACTCGGCGGGAGGGGAGGGGGGGAGGAGGAGGAGGAGGAGGAGGAGCGGGCTACTACAGAAATGGGTTGTACTCCAGCGGGCGGGGGGGAGGGGGGGAGGGTGAGTTGAAAGCGCCGTCCAACACGTGAGGCTCATGTGACGGTGAGGAGCCTGAGTCTCCAGCAGAGAGACGTGCCTGCAGTCACAGGGTTTATTTAACACGTAGTCAGAAACCCACCCAGCTCTCACACGTCCAGCCGGCCGTGGAGCCTCCGCAGACACACCACTGAGCCCGCAGCGGGACGCACTCACACACTGGAGAGCAGGACATACTTTCATTATTATTATTATTATCATTTTCTCCCTTTGTTTTTGTTTTTGTTTTTCTTCCATGTTTGGCGTGATTTTTTCCTGGTTTTGACGCGCGGCCGCGGGACACATTTGGACCGTTTTGAAGGCTTTTTTTTTTTTGAAGTTATTTTATTCGGCTTTTACAATTGAGCGACATGGAGAGGATTACCAGCGCGCAACCACCTCCCTGTGTGCCAAAACACCCATCACTGGATATAGCTGAGAGGCAAGGGTAAGAGCAACATTTCTGTTTAAATTTGGCTCTGTTCTACTCTGTCCTGCCACAAACAAAGCACTTTATACTGAACTCTAACCAAAGACTAACTCATGTGATCTTTTTTCTCCAAAGAATGGACATTCCCATCTATTTGTACAAACAGAGACGGGGCATGAAGAGCAAGGATGAAAGCAAGGTAAATTCAAAATTCAAAATTCAAATGCATTTTATTCCTGCCTTTATCATTTCAAACTGAGCTCGACTGGATTTTACTGACGACATTTTCAACCCTCTCCAGGAGACGTACAAGTTGCCCCACCGACTGATCGAGAAGAAAAGACGTGACAGAATCAACGAATGCATTGCCCAGCTGAAGGACCTGTTGCCAGATCATCTTAAGCTTACAGTGAGTATTATCTCCAACATGTGGCATGTCTGTTAACAGCCAGGGAACCTGAGACGACACATGGGTCTGCGGAGCAGTTTGTTCCAGCCTTTGGATTCAGTTTTTGGGACACTCAAAAAAAAAAAATTAAAGCTTTGGATTTTAAGAGGACACAAGAGATGAGCAACATATTTAATTTTTATTTATTTTTTTCAATTTTGTAATTTTTTCAATTTTTATTTTCTAAATTCTAACAAGGTTTTAGATCTGAATTTGGGGTTGAGCATTTTGTGTAAGTGGACTGCATGACTTCCCGGGTGTTCGGCGGCCTGTCCTCTGCTCCGCTGCAGAATGTGTTACATAAGAAAGATCAACATGCTTATCGAAGGTCTTCCTGTTTTAGACGCTGGGTCACTTGGAGAAAGCGGTGGTGCTGGAGCTCACTCTCAAGCATGTGAAGGCCCTGAGCGGCCTCCTGGAGCAGCAGCAGCAGAAAATCATCGCGCTGCAGAAGGACCTGCGAATCAGTAAGTCTGATGCCGTGATGTTGTGTGGACGTGGAACGCAGACTGTTTTTTCTCAACAGACTGAGCGGAAATGCTTTAATGAAAACTGTGTGGTAGAGATGATTTTTAACCTTGTGGTTCTACTTGACCAGGTGATCATGGAGGTGACGGCGCAGAGAGCAGCGAGGAAATGTTCCGCTCCGGCTTCCACTTGTGTGCGCAAGAGGTCCTCCACTATCTGGACAGCCAAGAAAGCAGCAGGGACCTGACTCCCTCCCATGTCATCACCCATATCCAAAAGGTTGCAGCTGAAGTCCTGCAGCACCGGAGCAGCCAGCACCCAGAGGAATCCGTCCCACATGCTTCGGAGAAACTGAAGAAGCCCGCCGGACAGCCCCAAAGGGCGTCCGAGGGCCCGGCCAAGAACTGTGTTCCCGTCATTCAGAGGACTTACCCCCACGGGATGGGGGAGCAGAGCGGCAGTGACACAGACACTGACAGCGGCTATGGGGGAGAGCACGACAAGCGTGACCCCAAGGCCCAGTGGTCAGAAGGCCATGCAAAGGAGGGGGAGCTCAAGCGCGTCGCGCCCGAGAGGACTGCCGCTGCCATTAAGCAGGAGGGCGATGAGCCCCAGGCCAAGAAGTCGAGGTGTGACTCCTCGGAGGACGAGATTCTCTCCGGTCACGCGGCAGGGGGCAGCTACATGAGCTTCTCCCCCAACCAGGCCCCCTTTTGCCTCCCCTTCTACCTCATTCCCCCTGCGGCCGCGCCAGTGGCAGCCTATCTGCCCATGCTGGAGAAATGCTGGTACCCCGGGGGCATGTCGGTCATGTACCCGGGCATGAGCGGCTCGGCGGCGAGCTTGCGCCCGGAGGGGCTCCCCTCATCTCTGGTGATGTCCCCGAGGGCAGGGTCTCCAGTACCCCACCAGAACCACATGGACTCCCCTGCTCTTCACAAAGCTATGAAGCAGGTCCCCCCATTGAACTTGGAAACCAAAGACTGAGCAGACGTGTTTCTGTCGGAGTCTCGCCCTCTGAATGTTGAGAGGGGGTCGAGTGGTCGGCCCGCTGGAAGGAGGGCAAAACAGACGCACTGGTATCCCTTCAAACCACAGCCGCAGTGACCCCAGCAAAGAACCCCAAATGGCCGCCACCGTCCATCATCAGCTCCTCGCACACTGAAACTGGACTTTTGTGGGCAGCCTGCGGCGCCCGCGTGAAGGCTCATAGATCACCTGCTGCACGGTTTTGAAACACTGTGAAGATGGTCAGTTTAAAGACGAGTGCGCAAGAGATTGCGAGAGGGTTTTTTTTTTCGTCTTCTCCGCACTCTGTTGAATGTCAGAGTTAAACCCAGAATGTAAGGCATAGATAAGCCCCCCCCCCAAATTATTTGGACTTACTTTTTGCACACACACACCAGTCTGTAATGAATGTAAGGATTGAACAAAAGCCCCTTGTAGATGCTGCTTGAATTGTTATTACCTGCTGTAGATCTGTGAATGGAGGACCCACCTTTGGTGTTTGTCGCTCCCGAAGCTGCAACAAACCTTTTGTTAAGACTAGAATGTTACCAAAAAAAAAAAAAAAACAGTCTGTTTCCTGTTGACCGCCGACATCGCGGAAGACATTGCTCCTTTGACCCTTCAGCTACCTTGAAACTCAGTGAACACAACAGAATTCAAAGAATTCAGGGCGTTGTCGCTGTACGGCATGTGTCACTCGTGTCTGCTGAGGAGTGATGTGGCCATACGTGCTTTTGCGATTTAATTTTTTGACTCATGACTATTCGTGCATCTAGATGGAGTTCCTGTGAAGTCATGTCTTGTACTTATTTTTGTTTATACTACTCGTACATCTCTATTTTTGATACGTGACCCACTGAGTGTATTTGCATCGCTACCAGAGGAAGGTTGCGGTAGTCATTTGCTGTATGGCGAGCGAACGTGTACAGTATAAAGCATTGTGCTCAACCAGATTTGCATCTTGCCCTCAAATTACCAGTCAAGTTAAGGCCTGACCTTAGCTCGTGCTGTTGCCTTTACTCATTTAACGCAGACACAACCCTGGCAGGTGTTTAAATGTATTTGCTTTAAATGTTGTTGTCTGTGGCAAAGAAAGTGAATGTAAAGTTCAAACAAAAATAATAGTTTTGTATAGAAAGAGGTACTTGGGATTTTTATTTTGAAATGTAACACAATGTCGTTTGTTGTACATATTTTGTATATAAAGTATTATTGATATATATTAAAATATTAATAAAGCTTTTTTTCCCCTCAGTGGAATTTGTGTTTCACTGCCTGATGGCTAAAACGTGTTCTAGGCAGCCAACCTGACAGCTCCTCATAACAACATGTACTTACATAACACTTACATAACCCATACAGCAGCAGTGCTGTAATTCAATAGCATGTCTTAGATTACAGGCTGTAAACATCTCAAAGGGTCAAAAAGGATTTCCAAGGAATTATCTATAGGACATTTATAAATCTATTTTACTGTCTTAGCTCATCACAATCAGTGATTTAGTGAAATACTTTGACTAAATCCAAGTCTAAAATCTTACTATTACTTACTAATACTGTTGTGAATTTTATACATTACTAAAAACTTTACAAACACGAGACATAACTTTTAGTTTTTCTGTGAAAATGTAGACTACAAATTCACTGAATTATCAGACTTTTACTTTTGGGGTTTAGTCATTTCTCTCCCGTACAGTTTATATATGGTGTACATACTGTATGGCAGCCACTGTAACACTACTGAAAGTGCTGAGTAGGAGCAGAAAATGTGTCTGGCAACTTGAGAACACCACAGTGGATGGAAATGGTATTTGAGGTTGCGGGGGAAAGGACTTTATTTCTTTGATTTACTTTCACATTTAATAATATGGAAGACCAGTCTCCACCAACCTCCTGCTGCTTGTTTTGGGCGTTGTTTCCTGGGTGGTAACACTGCTTGTAGTAATAGTGAAAGTAAAAAGGCCTAAATAGTATTCTTACCACCCACCATGCATCCCTGAGAAATGTGGAAATGGCACCTTTTCTTTTCTTGTAATCACAACAGTATTCTGTAATTTGGTCTGCTGATCAGTGAAATAATTCCAACATGCCTGTTGACAGTCCCGATGTGTTCAAATATGCAGTGCCATTGCCACCTGGTGGAATTACTGCTTCATACAGCACTGGCTACAATTTTCACACCAAGGACTCTGGTATAAATTTTCAATACACCACAACTCATATGACCCCGCCTAACCTCCAACTGAGATATCTGTAACAATTTAGTGGAAGTATATAACTGTCAGTGTGAATCCCCTCATCAAAATATCGAGCTTGTTGTTTCGTTCATTGCCCTGCAGCGATGGGAATTCCCGCTCTCTTCAGTGAGCCGGATCACTTGCAGCAATAAGAGCTGCCAAACGGCTCTTCATTTAGTGCCACTTCTGGCTTTTACAATTCAGCCACATTTAGCAATGTTTTGACCTATGATTGGTATGTGTGCTCATATATCACAATTCATATTTAATGTAATTATACCAATTTCAATGTAAATATATTAATTTCCAGAATACAATCATTTTACATCATGCTTCATATAAAAACCTTGAATAATGTAAAAAGATTAAAAAAAAAAAAAAAGATTACAAATATGTGTTGAACATTTGATTGGTATTGAACTATGTTTTGCATGTGGCGACTGGCAACATACAAAAGTCTCACCATGCTGGGGTCTTAATGTTATTACCAAAGTGAGACAGTTTTGGATCATATTTACTGTAGGATCATCCTATTATTTTGTCTTGTATTCATTTATAAAAAAGAATGAAAAGGGAAATCGGCTCTCAGACGGGAGCTGGTTCCTATTGTTCACTCAAAGGAACTGGCTCATAAAGCACGAACAACACATATCCTCCTGAGTATTAAATACTGTTGAGTTTAAAGAGAACAGACGTGTATGGTAAAAACATGACAATGTATTGTCTACAGTTGGTTTCTGCTGCCCCCAAGTGGCCAGAAAATTGGTGAATGTAGGTTTAAAATCTCACAGGAGCACAGAGATAACTGACGCGATGGATGAGGCCGCTTCATCCGCAGACGAGCCTGGATAACTTCTCTGGATGCAAAGGACATGAAACCAGCCAAAGCCACTGTGGCGATAGTAAACATACAACATTTGGCTGCTGCAATGGGAATCATCATCCCAGGTTCTCACCATTTCAGTGTTTCCGGCAGAAAAGTTGTAGGTCCGTTGGCAAGAATCACGTGCTCTTATGCAGTTTTCGCAGGTCCATCGATGCGGCGGCCCAGTGGGAATTTGACCCGGTATGACAGATGGCCAGTACACCACAGCCACGCAATGTGTCGTTATAAGTAAGTCATTTAGTCAACACACATTTAAAATCATCAACAACTATAGCAGAGTATCGGTTACTGACTGTATCGGTTGCTAGGTAACGTTGGCTTGTGATAGTTTGACGCGTCATGTGTTGAACGTCACTCTACGCACAGTGAGGCACCTGTAGTGCGTTCAGGTATTGACCATCAGATGTCGCTGGTGAGCTGTCCAACTATTAGCTAATATATCTATGTACTGTAACTGCAGTTTAAAAACCATCTTAGAAATATATTTAAAAATTAATAAAAAGATTCTCAGATGCTTAGGCCCAGGGAGGGGATGAGGGGCAATACACTGGCGGAACCCTGCTAACCATTAGTCTACAAGCTGCATTTTGAAAGAGTCTCTTTATTCAAATTGTTTGTTTTCTGTCATCTTCAATTAGTCCACAGTCCTGTGTGAAAGTATCCTCGACTGACTGGAAGGGAATTCATAAATGAACCGAGGCAGGATGTGGCCTCTCTGGAGCCTCGCTGCCTGAAGTGGCACCTTTGATAGCTTCTGCAGAAAAACACTGTCTCCATTGTAAAAGAGGGAGCGGAAAAGATTGTGGCGAGATAGCATCAAAAGAATGGTGCTGGATGATAAACGTCTAACTTTGAAAATCGGTTCCACAGGGGACACAAGGGCTGGGATGACTTGGGTGTGTGGATGTGGCTTCTATGCTTATTAGTGCTGAGAACAGTGTGCACCCTGTGAATGAGGCAGCTGGCAAAGCCTTCCCGGCTGAGAGGCTGATTTCTCAACAACACTTAACGAGCACTCTTCAAAGAAAATGATGACCTTAAAGAGAAGGGCCAATAATCTCCATTCACCCAGCCACATGGAGGCCACAGCAAGCGTTCAGAAGAACCTGATGCAGAAGCAAAGGTTCAGCGTTCAGCTATGTGATTATTGTATTAAATCATATGCAGTGGGTGTGATCTGTCGCATTATTGTGAAAGAAGATTTGCCGTAATCTTGGGGGCGTCTCACCCCGGTTTGCCTGTCCTCCAATCACTTACACTCACTAGCATATAGACCTGGAACTGCAGATCCTAATTCGTCTACACACAAATCATAAAGCAAGTTTGTTCCTGTTCCTCTGTTGTTCCTCCATACAACATATTAGATAACATCAGTTTCAGCTGAGTTGTACAGTTGTGACACTGCAGAAAGATTCCTGGCAGGGCCTCAACAACTGTGACATGCAGAAGTTCCTCTTCCTCATGAAAAGTACAGTAGCTTAGCCTATGATTATTATTAGTACTAGTAGTAGTAGTAGTATTTGTTATAGTGGTTAGATGTGAATAAGCACATTCAAACAAGTACTGTAAACTATACTTTTGAAGTACTTCTACTTTACTTGAGTAATCCAATTGTATTGTAACCTACGTTATAATTCTCCACTACATTTTTAGAATAAAATATTTCCAATACTTTTAACTCAACTAGTACTGAACAGCTATGTTTACTAGTTACTCTTCACAGTAAGATTTTACATACAAAACACAAACCCAGTTTATAAAATGTAATGCATTGTTGTATACTGTAATCTCTACAGTACCCAACCGTATATGCAGCAGTTAAAATGAGCTTCTCTTTGACCAGCTACAACACCACAGTACCGCTCACATGTTGATAATAATAATAATATCAGATAATATAAAACTGACAGGAGCCATTCTGCATAATGAGCACTTTTACTATATAGTAATAGTTCTGTTATTATTTTCCGTGCTTATTATTATTATTATGATTATTATTATTATTAAATGCCATTAGTTTGCGGAAGCTACACATTCGTGCGAGCCTTTATTTTGCCCAGCTTTTTATTCTGAAAAACCCCGGAGCGGAAGTGCGGCTCTTCCTCGCCGCTGTGACTCCGGCGGGCGGCGGAGCCGCCAGTGTCGGGCTGCGGCTGTCTCGGAGCGGGGCCGTCGGGATGGTGCGGGTCGCGGTGCTGCTGCTCGGGCTGGCCGCGTGGTGCCGGGCGGAGCTCGCCCCTCCGACCGTCAACATCAGCCTGGACCAGGAGCCGGAGGAGCGCTGGCGGCCCCTCACCCAGGTGTTCGACGTGGACTACCTGAGGAGAGCCGCCGCGGAGGTCATCGAGTAAGACTGTGTGTGTGTGTGAGTGTGTGTGCGTGTGTGTGTGTGTTTTTCGCCCACCACGTCGGTGAATGTGATGGCAGCGATGGAGTGTACACACAGAGAGAGTGATTTGACAGTGTTTTATTTCCAGAGAGCGCTCATTACAGCGTAATGCTGCGTTTGTCAGCTGTTGCAGAAGCTGGCCATCAGCTGTGAGTAATGCGCGGAGAAGTGCAGCAGTGACACATAAATAAAGACTTTTGTAAACGAGATGATCAGGATAGGAATATTAACTTAGTAACTAAGTAAGTGAGGGAGTAACTAACTGGCCACAGGTGGCAGGGTTTCACCTTCTATTATGTATTCAGTTATTTCTGGTATTACCAGTGACAGTGGTAAACAAAGGGTGGGAGCTATAATAATCTCCCGGGACATAACTACAAACAGAGAACAATGACTTTACATCCAGCAGTAGAGATGACACACAGATATGTTTTTAGTTGAACTTTTTTTTTCCGGTCAGCTCTACAGTTCCAAAGTGGGTCCATCATGCAGTGACTCCCATCGTGATGGCCTTGGAGAAGTACGTCCCCCAGCCCTACGCCGGGGAGATCCGTGGCATGGCCTCGCACCTGGGAGGGAGCCTCTCGGACGTCATCATTCTCAACTTTGCCTACGAAGTGTCCGCGTACGTACGGCTTCCAAATCCTAATTGCATGTTTGTGATGGGAACTTGGTGTGCAGAGCAGAAGGCGCACCACGTCTGTCGGGTGTGCAGGATGTAGGCAGATGCTCCTCTCATGCATGCAAACAAATTCTATGCATTCCTAGATTTTGCACTAGCGTCATAGCCCAGGACAAAAATGGGCACGTCTACCACGGCAGGAACCTTGATTACCCACATCCTGTTCTGAGGAATCTGACTGTCAACGTAGTTTTCCTCAAGAATGGACAGGTACAGTGCTCCTCAACCCTAAACCCTACCCACAATAACTAAGACTCGTTTATCCGGAATCGCCAACCTCTCAGTAAATTTTAACGGGTGAAAAATGTAATTCCCTGCATAATAATGAGGTCAGGGTTTTTGTTGTTGTTTGTTGACCCGACCACTCAGGTGGCGTACAGTGGAACTTCATTTGCTGGCTACGTGGGCCTGTGGACGGGACAGAGTCCCAACAAGTTCACCGTCTCTGGGGACCAGCGCGGTGAGGCTAAGTTCCTCCTCTGCAGTCCTGTTTGTCCACAAGTGTTTCGACTGTCAGATTTGACTTGTTCTCATGCTCGTTTGTGCTCGTCAGGCACCGAACACTGGTGGAACTGGTGGAAGAATCTGGTGTCGGCGTTCCTCTTTCGGAGGTCTCCAGTGAGCTGGCTGGTGAGGGAAGTGAGTATCTCCCATGAGTTGGTGTTATGAGGATATTTATTGTTTTGGGGAAGTGAAACGCGGCTAATTGGGCGTGACCTATGCAGACACTGGAGGAAGCAGAGAACTTTCAAGATGCAGTGATGCGTCTGTCCAAAATCCCCATCATCACCGGAGTGTATTACATTGTCGGTGGGGTGCGAGCAGGGGAAGGGGCCGTCATCACCAGGGACCGGACGGGCCCCGCGGATATCTGGCCACTGGACCCTGTGAATGGAGGGTAGGCAAAATAAAAAACTGACTTAAGATGAGGAGAACCTGGTATATTTAGGCTGCATGTTGCACAGCTGATGACACACAACACCGTGTGTTCCTGTTTTAGTTGGTACAGAGTGGAGACGAACTTTGACCACTGGCTGCCTCCCCCGGCCCGGGACCATCGCAGGTGAGTCAGCTCACATGGTGAATACACCCACGACGCTTGCCGTTGTTGTTACTGTTATTATCATGCTGTTATTATGTGTTCTTTTTCTTAGAGACGCAGCCAACAAAGCGCTAAATGCCACAGGCCAAGATCAAATCAACATGGAGACTCTTTATCAGGCGAGTGTGGCCTAGTGCACCAGTGTTTCAGGGGGCCAAAGTACACGTGATAGCGAGAGAAATTGGCCTCAGGCTGCACATTTTGAAAGTTTGGAGACAATGTATGGATTTGTAACCGAGTCTCACCCTCCAGGTTTTGTCGCTGTATCCAGTGTGTAATGGGTGAGTAGAATGTTATCTGTTCATTATGCTCCCATGTCCGTTTCAGGGAATCACATGACTGTTCATGTTGCTGAGATGGGGCAGCTGTGTGCGTACCAGTTTCGGCTCCCTTTGCCCCACCTCATCAATAATGTCAATAGGCCTTTGTCCGACACCGTACCTCAGCACATAGCAAGCAGCATATAGAACAGCAGTAGCTGAGTTTCAGTCAACAGTAAAGGTGTTTGACATTTTGAGTGCATGACGTGCAGTTCTACAGACTCATTATTTATCTGTTTATGATTTGCACTTATATTTTTAAGGAACCTCTGCATAGCTTGATGTAATGAAGTTCATGTAATGAATGACATTTGAGAGTATCTGTTGTCCACTATGTCTCCCAGGATTACCGTCTACACAACTACAATGAGTGCTGCAGCCCCCGAGAAGTACAACACACTTGTCAGGCCACAGGTGAATAACATATTCAATGCACATATTTGTTTGTTCTCTCAATTTTTAATAATAATAATAATAATAATAAGCAAGTGGTGACATGTTACTGAAAATACGAGACCCTCACTCATTCTTTCTAATCTCTTTCAAGGGCTGCCGACCAAACTGACAAAGCATCGAGCAGATAACAACAACGCACAGATGATTGCTGCAGAGTGTCCTTTTTCTGTGTCTGACCATCACAGTCATATGCAGA
The DNA here is from genome assembly GCA_031216445.1 of Lateolabrax maculatus. Lineage (NCBI taxonomy): Eukaryota > Metazoa > Chordata > Actinopteri > Acropomatiformes > Lateolabracidae > Lateolabrax > Lateolabrax maculatus. The sequence continues at coordinate 23,511,349 of CM062213.1, read as the reverse complement.
TTTGTAACCATGTGGAGATGAATCAATGAGTATGGAAGGGGAACTGGGCTAATTTTTAATGCTGACACTGCTTTTCTGCCTCTGATGAACAAATGAACAAGAAACAAATGTGTGATCTTTTTTTCGCCTTATGTACCTGTAATTCATATGTCAAGCTTAATAAAATTTGGCTACTTTAACGATTGCGATCGTCTGGAGTCTGCTGAAAGGTCAAGTGACACAGACTTTCTGGAGTAAAAAAAGGGATGACATTTATGTAGAGCACAAGTTAAAGCCTAGGGCAGAATGGGGTAAACTGAGCTTATCTGACCGGTTAAAATATCCTCTAAATCTCACCTCCCAGAGTTTGACAAAGGCAGGCTGGACATACAATAGGAAATATGACAGTGACAAGAAGAGGGAAGGAGCTCTCGCTGTTTGTAGTAGTAGTAGTTTTCTGTCAATGCAGTGGATGACATGGAGGACTGAGCTGTAATTTTAAAAGAATTTAAGGGTATTTTACATCCACATCAATTGTGTGGAGTGATAAATGAATAATGTCTATATGCAGTTTTTGCAGCTATTCAAATGCAAAAATGTTTGTGGTTTTTCCTTTGTGAACTATAAGATTTGGCTTTTGCTAAATGACAGTTTTATTTATTATTGAGACTGCCTTTCGGTTAAAACTGCAACTGCTCTGCGAGCATGCTTAATGTAGGTACTGCGTCCAGAGACTGAAGAAGGCAACAAAACTCCCTGACAGTGAGCAGGCGATATGAGGGGGGATGTTGGTGAAATGAGCGACATGCATCCCCTTGGTTACCTGCCCTCCCTCCTCTCCATCCCCTAACCCTACTATTTAACACGAGTAAACTCTGACTTCATTGTAGAGCTGCGCCCAGGGCATTGATTTGCTCAGGCCCTCCTTGCCCCTCTCTCTCTCTCTCTCTCTCACACATTGACAACAGAACGTCAGTATAGCGTCCACATTCATCAAAGAACAAACCCTCAACCACGAAGAGTTTTATTCTGTGGTAAACTCTATAAGTCTGTCTGAGGAGATGACGGACAGCTGAGTTTAACTGGAGAACATCAGCTGTACATCACTGCATCTAAATTACACCAATATAACTCAATCATCTCTCACCCCTCTGATTTAGATGTGACCTAGAGGAAGGAACAGGCCTACATCCCACGTGGTATAGATTGAACTGGAATTGGATTGGACCCTGAAAAGTTGGCTAACTTCAAGAACATAGACCTTAGTCACAGTAGTGCTGTTCAGCTTACAGAAATTGTTTGTTAATTATTGCCAAAGTGTGTCACACTAAAATTGAAACCAGAACACCTTTCTGATTGCAGAAATGAATAATACATACATAATACATTCTCTTAGTTGAGAAACGAGATAAAGAAATCTTTAAAAACATATGGCACCCCCTTATTAGTTATATGAAAGACATTGACATACCAGTTTGACTGTGCCTTTATGTAAATCTAGTTTTATTACATCATTAGGTTTTATCATCCCATAACAAAAATCCCCATGAATAAACCAGTATCTCTAAACTGTTGTACTGTTACTGTCATCCAAATCTTTATTTTCATTTTTAAGTAGTTTTTCCCTTCACTGTCTTAGGTGTGGTAGGTGCTCTGTACTTTCTGTATTGTTTTTTACAAGAAAATGTTTCGTTATGAAAAAGTCACACTAAGCTGTTCTTTGTGAATTAAATCAAAATTGAAAGTACAGCTGCAGTATACATTTTTTACAAACAATGAATCAAAGAACTACACACAAAGTGAAAGGGGCTGGCCATAGTGATGATCATCTGACTTTGCTGTTCCCCTCAGCTCTATGGAGGGTTTCAGCATCTTTTAGGACATTGTTGTGGTTTTCTGGGCCACAAATCCTTTCTCATCATCATCGATCCCAGCAGCAGCAGCAGATGGCTACTTTTAGGTCTGAAAAGGCTCTGATAGCCCTGCTAACTGCCCCCCCCCCACCGACTTCACCCTGTCTGAAGCTCCAAGCAGGTTGCAGGCCTGAGCCAGAAGCTTTCCTCATCATGGTGTTCTGTGGTAATGGTAAATGAATTTGAAACTGAATCCACACAAGGTTGAGTCAGCCTCACTGTATATAGAAATATTATAAATGATATATTAGAGTTTTGTCAAGTCTAAGAAACAAAGAAAGCAAAGAGAGTCCACAGACGTTCACAAGTAAGATCACCAGAGCCAGGATCCCACTAGAAAGTATCTTTTGAATTCCTTGAATTGAATGACCTTTTTAAATTGATCGTGGAAACAGTTAGCATTTCTTTCATTTAATTTCAGCTTTCTTTCTTTTTGAACACAGGGGGAACATTATCTGACAGTTCTCTGCTGTCAGGATGCGTTTTTTCTTTCTTTAATGGAGGTGGTTACAAGACTGGGATAAAACCTTAAAACCTGTGTGAGTGATGTGATGTGTGATTTTTCATATCTACAATTTGTTTTGAGCTTTTCTCAGTAAACTGCAGTGAAAGTGTACTTGTTGGGACAGAAAACCATCAGATACAGTTCACGCTCAACAGCTGAACTAAAGCTGGACAACAGAGCTCTCTTGTGGCCAAATCATGCAATTGCATTTGAAGAGAAAAAACAAAAGCACTAAGGTTAAGGGAAAAAAATAAATTTGCACCTCAATGGAAACAGGCAGAAACTGCTTCTTGTTTTTATATTTTGGTTAACAAACAAATGAGCTATAGTGTTAGTTAGAGTTAGAGGTGCTGGGAGGATTTTGTTACCTCTGGACAGAGCCAGATTAGCAGTCCACCCCCACCCCCTTCAAATCTTGTAAAACAAGAAATTCACCATTCAGTGAATGCTGTTTATGCAACAGTACCTGGGTGTACATGTTTAGAAGAGTGTAAGCCTGTCCTAGTCAAACCAACAAGCCACAATAGTGATAATATGACACTACACAGTTACAACACAGAACGGTTTAGGGTTCAGTAATACTGAGCCAGTAATGTGTCACGTCATTCTAGCGCCACATTTTAAGCAGGATTTCTCTTAACATTTTATTTTATTTCTTTAAAACCAAACATCAATAAAAAGTCTTCAAAGTGCTCAGAAAAAATTGAACCTCTACACTCTTAAATCCATCGGCCGAAGACTCAATGACAATGAACTAAAATGCTCCACTTTATTACTGCATCCATATTTTTACCGTTTCAATTCTTCCACTCCATGTTTTAATCACGTAGGTGTAGCAGAGAAAACAGAGTGGAGGGGATCGTTGCCAGAGAATTGCAACTACAAGTAAGACAGCAGAATATAAGCTGTCGTGCGTCATTTGTGTATCTATTTTTACTGAAGAGACAATGACAAGTTTTCCAACAGAAACACTTTGCTCCTTTATTGAGTGAAATGAAATCCAGACAGGTGACTTTCAAGGTCACAACACCACAAACACATGGCATTACAAGTTTGCATTCCTGCTCTTATGTCCTTTTGCAAGACCCTGTGCCAAGAGCTTTGGCAACTTCATTTGTAAACTGAAAATTCAATTTAAAATGTAGCACACAAAAAAAAATAAAAAATGAGGGATTAAAGTCCAAACTAATGAGAAACAGTTTTCGGCAATTTGTTTCTGTCAGTTCTAGTAAAAACGGAAAGCTCAAACAGAGGGCGGGGAAAATGGAAACATTTCAACCCGGGTTAAAATCAGTTAACGTTGTATATTTCAATTACAACTTTCATGCCTGATCCATTCTTCTACCCACTACTGACATTCCTGCGAGGACATCTTTTCCCCCAACAACAGAAAAAAAACCTCTTTACCTTATTATTTTGTAATATTATAATTTTTTTTTAAGTGTACATCATCTCAGCCATGTGTGACATCTTCTTGGGGATGTAGAGATAATACTCCATGTAGCCAGAAAGGTCCTCTATTGTGATGTCGTCAACGTAGGCCCGTGCCTGCTCCGAACACGAGCGAGGGGAGCCCGACGACAGTGCTGGCGACGATGATGAAGGTGACAGAGCTGTGGTGGCATTGCTGCTGGTGCTGGGAGTTCTGGGGGCGTTCGGCAGGCTCCTCTCGCACTCTGAGATGACACTGCGGAGCCCTGTGAAGGAGTACACCTCCACGCCAGCCCAGCCCTGGTGACTGGACTGGCACTGGCACTGAGATTCGGCCCCCGGCCTGCTGTCCTCCTGGGAATCCGAACTCTTTCTCCAGGCACAGGAGCAGGGGACGTGGGGGCCTTCTGCGGCGCCGTGGAGCTCGGATAAAGCTCGGAAGTCAGCGGCTTCTGCAGGTCCGGCTATCCGGGGTGCTCCGGCTCCGGGCTCTGCTCCGTCACAGGCACTTTTCTCTGGGCCACTCTCTTCGCTCGACTGGGCGTCTCCAGAGCTCCCCCCGTCCTGCCTGGATGATGTCGCGACAGCAGTAATGACAGTGGGGATCTCTCGAGAAGGAACCACGGCTCTAATATGTGTCTCATACCCAGCACAAGATCCAAAAACCAGAGGAGAGATGAGGTCGGGAGCGCCTGAAGAAGAGAGCTCTTTCTGGGCCGGGGCGGCTACAGAGGAGGCCGTTCTTCCATCGACTGCGGGACGAGGCTCCACGGGCTCGGGCACGGCCAGGCGCTGGTGCTTCAGGCAGCCACTAGGGGTCGACAGTGCAGCAGCTGTGGCGGTGCTGCAGTAGGTGAATTTCGGTGGGTGGAGGATAGGGGACTTGGACCTCCGACGCCGCTGGGTTCTGGATGCTCCTCTAGAGGTTTTCCTCATACAGCTAAAGATGGACGGAACAAAGAGAAAGAAAGGGCAGACATAATGAAGGGAAAACATGAAATCACAATTTTAAAAAAGAAGAAGAAGAAGAAGAAGAAGAAGAAGAAGAAGAAGAAGAAGAAGTTGTCGTCTATGGAGCTAATTAGACTACATCTACATTAAGCTGTTGGTAAACAAACACAACTGCATCACAGCCAACACCTGAAGAGGAGAAGGCTGACAAATTATAATTTTATTGTCTCGACATCGTCTGACAAAATCAACATGACCACAGGTTAACGACCACAGCTGTGTATCGATATTTAAAATGAGTGATCTCAGAGAAAGTTGGCTGTGAGAGGACCGCTACAGACACAACTGCAGCCCCTTAAACCTCCGTTCAGTCTCCTCCAAATTCACCATGTAGTTGTTCTCATTTCTTCTTCTGTCTGTGTAGCGAGACAGCTGAGCAAGTACTTTGGATGTTCTCTATGACTCTAAAGCACATACATTCATGTGGCTGTTTTCGGCGCTATCAGAACACACAGTTTTGTTACAAGTTAGTAACTCAAATATGACATGAATGTGACATTAAGTGTATCTTTGGAGAAGTTTAATCCACCTTAAGAGGCAGATTCTGCCAGCATGTCAGCTGTTCTGTCTGCTCATAAAACTGTTCATAGGTCAGTTTGTACAGCATATAAAAGCCTTTACAACATATTCACGGTACGTACCCATGAGTTATGATTTCATAATTACAGGTTGCCATATTTCTCAGCAGGCTGCTTGAACTGCACATAAAATTATATTTTCTGTGTATAAAACTCTGTTTTGCATTTTATACTACCATATAAAGCTACAAATAAGATGACTAATGTTCGTGTATGTTGTGGTGCATTTTTATCACAATCCTTGTCTAAAATGTCTATGGAAATGCTCTACCAAAAGACATAAGTATGTTATGTTAATAGTCTGGTTTCCCCACTGTCAGACAAGGACAGTGGTACTTTATCACACCCAAAACTCTAATCAGCCAGTTCATTATTTCACAGGACACAAAGAGGGTTTCAGTACTTTAACAAATATTTTCTGCTGACACAGAATAGACCTGTCTGGACCTGCTAGGTGAAACTAGTTAAGGTTTTGAGGTCAGCCAGTCCTCAAGTTAAAAAAGTTAGAGTGGAGAGTTTGAACACCATCCACCCAAGGCCTCAGACAGAACAAAACCTACCTCCTCTTCTCTGAGTTCTTAACTACATCAAAATGATATGTCACAATTTCTGTCAAAACGATAAGAACTTGGCTTTATAATCTAGGTGAAAATGAAACCTTCGGTTCACAAGACGACACATCTACCAGAAGAGAGGTGACCGACTCAACGTACCCATGCCAGTTGTCCTTTGGGCAGCTGAGTTTGGGCTTCATTCCGCTGGTGTCAAGACAAGTGCGAGATACAACTCTGGGAGCCAACGCCTCTGAAACACTCACAGCTCCGGGTAAACTGGAAAGACAAGAGAAACATATAAACCTTTAGGAACTTTATTGCAACAAGTATGCCACTTACTAATCACCAAGCCCTCTGCACCAAAACATACATGCTCTTAAAACCCAAATATGACTATAAATTGACTTTCAGAAGTCAATATTAATTGAAGTTCACATATACGTAAGAGTGCTGTGTGGAGTAGCTAATTAAACCCAGCATGAATTACTTGCTGATTTCTTGCATTGACAACCTAAACACTGAGTGAAAACTGAACTAAACGTTGAAACTTTTGTAGATTATAAACTTTATTTTAAAGGAATTGGATGAGTTTCCACATATGACCAGCTCTATGGGATCTTTTGGACAGCTTTCTTGGTAAAAGCGAATAAAGATCCTTCACATACATTACAGTTGTTTGCGCAGGCTTACAAGTGAGGTGCCATCGCAGTGATTTTGGCTCGGCTATATCATGTAAATAGTCAATGATGACACAAACAACAAACTCAAGTAACAGAAACAACCTTGCACAATAACAAGTCAGTCACTAGTTTAGTCTCGCCTTTAACTGAGGTGAATAAAACCATTTTCTAATATGGGTTCATAAATGAATTGAGGGAGTATGTTGTCAGAGGGATTATATCTACCATGACGGCACTGGCCAGAGAAGAAGGTGAAAAGAAGCTGGTGGTTCGGTCAGCGCAGAGAGCCGTTACTTACCTCTCAGCATCTACCCTCAGCTTCTTAAACGCGGTCTGCAGTGTTTCCTCTTCACAGTCCTTCCCTCCTGCCTCCATGGTGGGAGGAGGCCGCTCTGACCAGCCACCCAGCTGAAACACAAACACAACCGTCATGCCTCACTGGAATATGGACTATCACGCAGATGCCAGGCATCTGACTTGGAGACCAGCGTTTTCTAAATTTACAGATTTCCACGACACATGGCCCGTATATTAATACAGCAGTTACAAGAAAATAGAGCCCGGATAGGAAGGCTTAAAAGGTAAACTAAATAACAGTGATCGCCAGAGATCACATACATTGAAACAGCTGATCCACTTTGCTCGTGTGTCATGCTTGAATGTGTTTCTGCCAGCATCGAGCAGCTGGCGCCACACACAAGGAGCGCTTCACACTGCAGCACAACAGTGTGAGGGTTCACCGCATGTCTGCGTCAACTGTTTGAATTAATCCCTCAACAAAACCACAGCGACAACATTGGCAGCCATCGCTGGCCAACACCGCCCCCCCTCCACCCCACCCTCGGGTAATGCTAGCAGGTCACTTAGGCGGCTAAGCTAAGTGGCTAGCGTGCCGCGGGGCGCCGTTAGAAACGGATTAGAAACGTTTTAAACCGCGGGAGGCGATACTCACGGTTCAGGTTGTGCTGGTCGCAGTGGAGAGAGATGTGTCGGGGGCCACACAGGGTGTTCCCCTCGCAACGGGCCCCTGGACGTTGACCAGCCAGCGAGGCTAGCGACGGCTGAGGGCCAGCTAACGGGACCGACTGGCGAGTCTCCGCGGAAAAAAAAAACAAAAAAAAAAACACGAACTGTGCCTTTATCAAAAACAAAAACACGGCTGCTGCACTCCCGTCGCCAAAAGGACGCGACGAGGGTCTGGATGTCGGCTGGCAGCGGAGGTCGAGGCCCGCGTTTGCTCGGGACTCGTCTCTCTGCTCACTTGTTTACAGTCGAAGCAGCGCAGTGACTCTGCAACACCGCGCGGCGCCGCCGACGTCACCCGCGCCGACGACGTCACCGGCGCAGGAAACCCGCACTGACGTCACCCGCTGCCAGAAAACGCCCGGCTTCACCTTTGCGCCTCGCAGCGGAGCCGGGCCGGACCTGGACGCGGGCCGGACCTGGACGCGGGCCGGACCTGGACGCGGGCCGGTGCGCCGCCAGGACGTGGCCTCCGTGGGAATGTCCGACCTGGTCTGTAGGCCGTGGGCAGGAAGTGTGACGGATTACATCACTGTTATATAACGGGCAGACAGGCGGCCCCGGGCTGTGGAGAGCAACGCTTGGCACAGTGAATCGGATCCATATGAGCATGTCTCTCCTCTCAGAAACAGATTAAAACACGAACTTTCTGATCTATAAACATCAACCACCCACAGTAGACTATGATGACTATTGATAGCTGTAACCCCAAGTACCCAGTGGAGGAAAATCTCCTAACTATGTACATCTACTCAAGTAGGCTACTGTACCTAAGTAGGCCTATAGATTTTAGATACTTGTGCTTTACTTTAGTGTTTCCATAGTATTTTTACTTTATACTTGTACTCCACTACATTTCAGAGGGAAATATCGTATTTATTTATTTACTCTAATATGTATTTGATAGCTGTTACCAGTTCCTTTAAAGTTTCGGATGGTAAATATAATCAACAAATACATTATACGGTATTATCATACATTTAGCTACCCACCAGTATATAAAGTAATTAGCCCCGCCTTTAAGTGATAAACACATGAATGCATCATAATTATAATTCAAAAATATAATATCTAAATTCTGAAATTGATTTTGAATACAGGACTTTAACTTGTAACAGAATATTTCTACACTGTGGTATTGCTATTTTTTACTTAAGTAAAAGATCAGTACTTCTTCCACGTCTGGTAAAGTGGGAACACAGCCAGTCCTGTCAGAGAGTAGGCATGCTGTAATCAGTTAAGTGCTGCCGAGCTCATTAAGGCTGTCCGTCATTTGGAAACATAACCTGACTGTTCATGCTGGATTACTAAATAGACCTACCATGGGGTCCAAGGGCACACTCAGTCTTGTACAGAGATTTTATGTATTGATAGTAATACACCTATGGCTCCAAATAACTGTGTTGCTGAAATTAAAATTGTGGTTAAAAAGACACTTCAATTACATAAAAAATAAATTTCCCTCCTTGACTTGCTGAAATAAATACACAACAAGGCAACAGCGCCATCAAGTGATAATACGGGTAAAGAGCAATACAGACCGAGTTAAGATTCAAAACAAGAAGTAATAAATAAATTAATCAAACAAATAGAAAGAAAAAATAGTAAGAAATGTAACAAAAAAGGAATAGAGGATAAATCTAGATGAAAATGTGATTAATGTAACGAAACTATAAATGGTTTTGACAGAATTCACGGAAAGAATATATCATATTAATATATTGGTTTTAAACTTTTGAATTAAAAATATAATTTATGGTTTGTATACCTTTCCGAATGTCAATATTAGTATATAAATTATGAAAAGACATTTATTTGTATTATTTATTATATACCTCCAGGACAATTTTCTATACTAATGTAATAGTATCAAGGTAGATAGGATTATTCTATGTCGAATAATATTTCTTATCACTTGGTTGCCTGCATCCTCCCCACAGATATGGTTCTCTATCCGTCACGGGGGATAAAAGTAGCCATTATATTTTTTGTTCGTATTTATTTTCTATTTATTTTCTCTGGAATTGTTACTTTAATTGTATTACTTATGTGTTCTCTCTGTCCTCTGTTATACGATTCAGGCACTATCATTATGAACTGTAGGCTTTTGCATTACTCTAAAGACAGCGACAAATAACAATAACAATGTGATGTTATAGCGATGCGACGGCAACAATTACTTTATTTATAGTTATTCTAGTACATGCGAATACTTTACGAGCGCACGGGGCGGATGTGGCCCAATCAGACGGCGCCAACTGGACGTTGTTCCCGGAATGTTCCGTCCTCGTCCAATCAGAAGAAAATGCGTGGAAGACTACAGGAAGTGTCGGACCTCTCGACCAATCAGGTACCGGCATAGTGTGACGTGGCACCGGAAAGCCCGTACAATCAGGAACGCTTGCGTGCTCTCTCTACCGGCGTCTGCACTGGAGCGGTAGCGACTCATGAGTACGAATCACACACAGAGCTAAGCATCCTCCTCGAGCAGCGGTTAGAGATTCGTCCGTGTGAGTTTTTTCGTGCCGAGATGTTGTGTCTGAGCGGGCTGTCGGTGGCCCTGGCCCTCGCCCTGGTGCCCGGATCCTCTGAAGCCCTGAGAGAAGGAGAGTGTGAAGGTAGGTCTGTCTGCTAGCCTCACTGAGCTAACACATCAGCTGAAGGGCCACCTGGCTCCACCAACTTTTACATCTTATTACACCGGGCGGAAATCTCCCGTGAGCTCTCTGTACACTGGAGGAAGGACTGGTGATGGTGGGGGGGTTGTTTGAGGCGTAGGCAGTAACGTGTTTTTGTGATGCTCACAGATTTCTCTTCAAATGTTCTTAAAGGGAAAAAACATCCTCCCTAAGCCTCCAGTTTGCTGCTCACAGAGAGCGTTTTATTGGAATCAGACCTGCAGATGCACCACCACCCATACAGCCGTACAGCCCATGTCACACTTCAATTAAGTAGTAAACAGACATTGGATCTCCTAAATTAACCATAATCATTATTATACGTGAAATAGAAACCCCAGCACAGTGTGTTATAATGATGCCAGGTATAATAATATTATAGCTGCAACTAATGATTTTCTTTCATTACAAATTAATAAAATAAATTACAAAGGGTCGATTATGATTCTATACAGCCCGATAGCCTATAGCCAGTTAACTTTAACCTCTAGAAACTTAGAAACCACCACTCACAGAAATAAGTCTATATTGACTAATGGCTTGATCATTTTTCACCACACTGGGCCCTTGTCAGGATGAATTTCCCTACAGAAGCTGCCTCTGGAAAGTTGTTTTTAATATGAATTTGTTTCCCTGTTTCAGTGTGTGTGAACTTCCTTGGGAACTTTTACCAGTTACTAAAGGACAACAGTGTAAACTTCAACAGCGCAGACATCGAGAAGGCCCTCACTAGGACCTGCAGAGATGCTAAAGGCAAAGAAAACCGCTTTGTAAGTAAACTACAAATTGGGATAGTTTAAATAAAAAATGTTAAGTTCTTTGGTCATGTGTTTCTGGTCTTTGGATGTGTAGAGAGTTTAATTGAATTATTTTCTTTTTTAGATCAAACTGATCTATTTGTTATTTATTCAAGGGAAAATTTACAAAGGGAAGTTTTAATGTTCACCCTTGACAGCAGCTGCTGATGTGATTGTATCAAAGTTTCATGCTACGATTATCGTGGCAAAAAATATCAGAATAATCATTAAACTCCGGAGGTTGAGTACCCAATGTAAGGAAAGCAATTCACGGCCAGAGTAACTAAAGCTGGACAGATGAGGAGCCTGTTTCACTGGCCCTGCTCTGATGACTGTGATTGGTAAAATAATCTAAATAAAAGTGTATTATTAGACAGAAGTGCTGTGTTGTAGCCTGGCATTGTCAGACTAATTCGCAAATACGTATTAATCTGGAACCTCTCAGTTCATTTTTGATTTCCAAGAGGCGTTATCAACAGGCGGCGACAACCAATCAGAGCAATGAGAGAGAGAAAATGTACCGTCCAGTCCGTTTAATACTGCTGCTGTAGCTGGCCGTGGAATGTTCTGCATCCGTGGCAGCCATCTTGGTTATTTTCAAAGATGCCTCAACAGTGCTTCTCGTTGTCAGTCATTGTATTAAACTCGCCTCATACTAGATAAACGGTTGTGATTGGCTCGCCACCTTCCAGCTCTGGAGAAAATCAGTCTGAATGGGAGAGGGGCCAGACGTATCTGCCAGAGCAAATAAAACATGAGCTGGCAGATTCGTCTGGTTCTCAGGGTAGCTGTGTTGTGTTCATGGTGCCTTCAGAAAACCGCAGTGATCATGGTGATGACAGTCAGCAGTGTTACCACCAGAATGTTCCACCTTGGTACGTTGTGCATTCATACTCCAGAGAGGAACTGTGATATTGTGCAAGTAGTCCCTGCAAAAATCACTCTGATAGCTTGACATTTCAAGAACACACCCCATATTGAGACAAAACGAAATCATACAGAAAATGGATCTACAGAGTAGATGGTTCACTCTCACAGCGTAGTAGCGTAGAAAAACCCGCGATACACTAAGTGCTCAGCACCAAATGGCAGACAAACACATTTGGTGAGTAGCTGCTGGAGAAAGTGGAACACCTATCAGCTGAAGTACCAGATATTTAGCTCTAGAGTTGGTAGAGAACAAAAGCAAAGCTAAATGAGAGTGAATATTGGACTTACATTTATCAGTTGTACACAAACACAATGAATTTGAGATTGTTTTGGTCTTGAAGACTCACTCCTGCCATGACCGTCAGTTTTAGTCAGCGGGTACTTTGAAATCTGTGAAAGCTGTCAATCGATGGGTTTGGGGATTTTCTCTGATCAGTCCGAAAGTGAAAAGGAGTTAAGTGTGGGATGTGTTCTGTTTGTTTCCTATGTTGTGTACGTAAGCAGTTCCCCAATAAAAGTGTAGCTCTTTTTGTTGCCCAGTTTCTCTGGAATTTAATTTCCCACATGGCTCCATCAGGAAAAAATTTGGTTATTGTTATGTTTACTGGCTCCGTGGTAGAGGACCTGCTCCCTATGTAGATATGAAGGGCTAAGGTAAGGAAAACACAACAATTCTTAGTTTCAGTTGATTATACATTAATACAAACATACTTCTGTATTATATAGATCCCCATAAATCCTACACACTGGTCCAAGTGTCAAGTGTCTTGTTGTAAAGCCTCCATATTCTGTGGTTCTGGTATATGTAGAGTTAGTGAGCGAATGAAATGGAAGGAAACTGAAAGGCACCAAGACATCCTTTTATTATTGGTTAACCTTATAAAACAGTCAAATAAGATTTCTTTTCTTCCTATTTCACATATCTAGTGTTACTACATCGGTGCAACAAGTGATGCAGCCACAAAGATAATCAACGAGGTGTCCAAGCCTCTCAGCCACCACGTCCCAGTGGAGAAGATCTGTGAGAAACTCAAGAAGAAGGACAGTCAGATCTGTGAACTCAAATACGGTAAGCAGGATTTTAAAACCCTTCCCTAAAACTCTCTCAGCAATACTTTCCATCCTAACAAAATCACGAGAACAAGAGTTAAGCGTGCATTACATTCATTTTGCACACGCTTTTGTCCAAGGTGTCTCTCAATTAGTGCATTCAAACCACGTAGTAGCAACAGGTAGATGTCATCCAGAAAAGGTTTCTTTCTGTCCGAGTTGGCACCGCCATATGTTGTCACGTAAATGGACAAGTCTCTGTGAGGGGACCCTTTCCCCTGGAGGAACTCAGTCTTGTCCAGGTGGAGCTGTAGGTGGTGTCTTGACATGCACTCTGAGAAACCGTGCGAGTGTATGACAGCACTGAGTGTCTTTGTGTAGGAGTTCTATGAAAAATGAATAATGGCTTTAAGCCTGCATTAGTATTTTTACAAATTAATTTAAGGATGCAAGTCAATAAGATAAGAAACAATTATTGAGTCCCAGCGGGGAAATTCAGTTGTTGGAGCAGTAAAAGAACAGAAACAAGTGCAGATAACTAGAAAGTCAAGAAGAATAAATGATAAGCGATATATTGAACTAAAATACAAAATAAAATAGGAAGTGTATAAGAGCATTTGGAGACAAAATTTCAAAATTACAGGTAAAGTGAAAGTGGTGCGGTTAAAGTGACAATAGTAAACACTAATTCACACACCTGCTGAGCTGGCAGAAAGCATATTCAATTTGACTGCCAAACTTCATAAGCACTGTGTATGAATAATGAAGGTAACGACACTTGCTGTGCCGTAGCATTGATAGAAGATGACAGAAATTAGCAAATGCATTAAAAGTGCCCTGTGGAGTTTTCTTGTGAACACAAAGTTATTTTTACATTCAGTGTTACTCACGAAAACACATTATGTGATTCCTTGAGACCCAACAAACTTGACTGCATTCCTTTCCTCATAAAACATTTGCAACTTGTGCACAAGGCAAACAAAACATGGACCCACTGATTTAAAAAAACAAACAAACAAAAAAACAACAGCCACGGTCCTAATTTAGTGTCTTTTCTTGTGTGTCCCGTGTAGACAAACAGCTGGATCTCACCACAGTGGACCTGAAAAAGCTTAAAGTGAAGGACCTGAAGAAGATCCTGGAGGAGTGGGGCGAGTCCTGCAAAGGCTGCGCCGAGAAGTCCGACTTCATCCGCAAAATCACAGAGCTCATGCCCAAGTACGCCCCTGCAGCCGCCAAAGCACGGACAGATCTGTAATATGAGGATCAAAAACAAACAAACAACTTTGGACTCAATTCGGACCAGACTGCTATCCAGTGAGGAGGAGGAGGACCAGGAGAGAAGAAGAGAAGGGGAGTTTTGTGTGACATGTTTGTCTCAGTCTTTTGGGTTTTTGGGGTATAGACTCATCTGGTAATCCTACACTGATTCAGAAGTATAGATGTTAGTGTATACACACAAGGCTTTTAAATCAAGTGTGAGGGGAATGAACAGTGTCTGGATTGGGGAGGAATTCATAACACAGGAACACTGATTTAAAGGGAACATTTGAGCACTGGAAGCAGGTTTTCTTCTTATGTATTGAATACATTTCACTGTACGTTAGCTAATTAAGTGACATTTGGTTGTATTCTCCAACAATGTCAGTATAACCAAATAGTCCATAGATAAATTTAATGGGGGGAAAAATGTGTCATTGAGCAGCTGGGCTGTAGCAGTTGGGGGTTAAAAGTGCTCGAACGCACCACAGCCGAGCATACTTGATACTTCACTGTACAGCTAAACAGTTCACAAAACCCACTGCCACCACTTCTCCTGCCTGTGACGCCGACGCCACCCGATAAGACCATAACGCCAAGACCCGTTTTTGGAAAGTCATCATGTTTTGAAGAAAGTGTTTCAATCCCTGTAGCGTTCCTCAAACTTTACCCTAATTTCCAAGCCGTCATGTCGAGGACGATGAGCGAACCGGTGGACCAGCGCCCCATGCAGAGACTTGGAGGAAAGCCTTACGTGAAGTCTGACATGCCCACATTTACATTCAAATATTTATCAGTCGCTGCAATTGTTCCTCCTGACCATACAGGCCCCTAAGGGAAGGAGGGTTGTGTATTCTGTCCCTTACATGGTAACGTATGTCCCGCATGAACAGGAGGAATGCTTACAGCAACCAAAAAAGTTTTTATGTACATATGAGCATGTGACTTTAAAAAAACCTATCCTTTAAGGCCTGCTTTAACAAAAAAGCCCATGACCAAGCTCCCATAGAGACATCCAGATTTCCAACATTCTCTCCACTCTTTTAACCTCCAATTTAGTCTTTTTGTTTCAATTTACAGTCAACTAAATCACCCATATTCCAACCCAGAGGCAAATTAATTGTGCAGTTATTAAAAAAAGTAAACCAACTTGTTTTTTTTTTCCTTCTCTCATTCTTGGTATATGTTAGATTCAAGCTCTTTGCACCATGTGGCCGAGCCACAAGGAGTTAAACTTCTTTTCTTTTTAGTTTAATGGAAATTGCCCTGAATACGCAACATTTTACCACATTTTTTACCAGAAGAAGCAAGGACTTTGCTTCTTCCCCCAGAAAAATGCAGGTGTTTGTGTGAGTGGTTTATGAGAAATACTTTGTAACATCAGCAGACACACAATGTAGTGAAAATTCATTTTGTTAATTCAGGTGAAATGAGGAAGGATGAGACATTTTAAATTAATTTCAGACTGTTCTTGTCGTAAGAGCCTCTCCCATGGCAAGTTGTGCACAAAGATAGAGACACTCAGAGGACATGGAGTATGGGTGACTTATGTTAAAGTACGTTTTGTTAGTCTTTGACACAGGAAGGTACACCAATCCTGTCAGCAAAGTAAGAAATATTTAGGTATGGTATTTATTGAAATTTTTTTTTAAGATTTGCCTTTACTCATTTCTGATGAGTGCTTATTGTTTTCCTGCTTTGTTTTGGTCTGACTGAATACATCCCAAACGGTTTCTGTAGTGCTGCTGTAAGTCTTGTGAACATTGTAACTCATGAAATACGTCTTTGCTCTCCTGCTGTCCACCTTCCACTTCCAAACAGCGCTGGGATCACTTGAGTGTAACCCAATCAGGAGCTGGGAGATAAGATTGTTGAAATTTCAAATAAAAATAAGAAAACTCCAAATGTTTGATCCCACTCACCCACACCTATGTCACAAGTTCAGCTGTGCAAGAATAGT